>CM063503.1:17486793-17696793 GCA_032207245.1 Pardosa pseudoannulata | reverse complement strand
TAGGCATCGGCGTTGAGATTATCATGAATGGCGACCAAGGGTCCCTGACCATACCAGGAGAAACAACCCCAGACCATAATCCTACCTCCTCCGACTTGACTGTTGGACACAATGCATTCTGGCAGGAGACGTTCTCCAGGCAGACGCTAGACCCAGACCCTGCCATCCGAACGGTAAAGGGTGAACCTTGATTCGTCGCTCCAAAGAACCCGTTTCCACTGATCTACGGTCCAATTTCGATGTGCTTTGTACCACATTAACCGAGCAGCGTGGTTGGACTTTGTGATCAAAGGCTTATGGGCAGCAGCACGACCATGAAAACCAAACAGATGTGCTTCCTTACGGATGGTATTCATTGAAACAATACTCCCGGATGCCTGTTGAAACTCCTCGTGGATGAGGGCCATCGGTTGGGTGCGGTTCTTCCGAATTTCTCTGGACAGCACTCGTCAGTCTCTATCTCCCAGTTTCGTTGGTCTGCCGACTCAAGGCACATTCCGACAATCACCGCTCACCTTCCACTTCTTAATCACATAGGCCACTGTCGATTTTGGGTACTTCAGATAGCTAGATATGTCCCTAAAGTATCGGCTACATTTGTGATACCCGATAATTATACTTTTCTCGAAATCAGAGAGCTCCGAACTGCGTGGCATCTTGCATGCGACTAATGCCGATGCTGTTTCCTACACGATGTATACCGGCGGAGGCCGTGACGTACCTCAGGACTGCAGATATCGTCATTTGCATAGGTGTCAAATACTTATTGGTTTTGTTTTGTTTTGTTTGGTTTGGAGCGCTACGGTCTACTGTTTTGCACACGAGGGCTAATGAGACCGGGACCTACAGTTTAAAGCCGATTCCGAACGGCTACGAACATCCATGCCAGCAGCGGGATTCGAACCCGCGAACTCCGGGTCCGAAGAGCAGCGCTCTACCATTCGGCCATCGTTCGGCTAATACTTATTGGTAGACAGTGTATAACTAACATTATTTTGTGAGTCTACAAATCATCTTATTTTTTCTACATAGCCATAGCTTCCGATGCAATTGCCACTATACCATGTGATTCTAACGTAATTTTGTGAATTCGTGGAAAAAAGGACATTTTTATATAAAATTAAATATTTACATATTTATTCTTAAATTAGCTTCGAATTATCGCATGATTTTCCCATAGCACTGTACAAGAAATTGAAAGGAAACTTGATTTGCAGATTTAAAGTAAAGTTTGACTCTATAAATATATAAAGTTAATGGCACTTCAAAAAATTTGCTTTGCAATTTATATGCAATGCAAATGATTTTGGAGCTTTGTCAAAATTTTACTTGCCATCTGTGGTGTACTCTATACAATGGATTATTTATATATTAAATATGACACTAACAATTATTTTTAAAAAAAGTTAAATCATATTTAGTTAATTTTTAGTGTTGTTGCACGAGGTAAATATTTTTAATTATAAAATAAATTTACCAATTGAAAAAAATAGAAATCTTATTTACCCGCTGAACATCTTTTGAAATTTGTAAATTAGAAAATAATTTTTCATATCAACTACAAGCAGATTATTCTTATTTTTTTAAATTCAATTATAATAATATACATTTGCAATAGGATCAATGTATGTTATTTTACAGAATAATAAAAGCAAGTTTTTTAAGTTTAAACATTTTATTTTTAAAATTTCTTTAAATTTTAAAATGTCAGATATCTCTAAAGGTGTGGTTTACAGAATAAAACAGATGCTTTGCTTCAATTTGACTTAAAAATTTAATGTTTAATATAAATATTTCAAAACTTATTTTGCTGGTAAATGAATTTAATTTTTCATTTTGTGTATTTTTTATTCTATTTAAAAATATTCTACTTTAAATGACAAACTAAATAAATTTTAAAGCTAGAGTGTTTACATGGAATTCATTCAAATAGGATTAGAACATTTTACTTTATTATGAATTGAAAAAAAAGCTGTTATAGTGAAGATTTTAATTATCTAAATGTACAATGCCCCCTTAATAGCTGAAAATAAATTAAGTGCACATTTAATCACTTTTTAAAATGAAAGAGTATGTATTACATGCCACTTGCAATAAAATAAAATAAATTTGTTTAAAAATTTGCAATAAAATAAATTTGTTACTATTGATATTTAATACTTGCAATAAAATAAATTTGTTAAAAATTTCCCTGCAAACTTGAAATAGTAAAAATTTTAAACAAGAACATAATGGTGTTCTTGGGATACTTATATATTTTTTTCTTTTTACTACATTTTTGTAGTTATGTTCTGAATAAACTCTAAACTACTGCAATTATGCCAGTATGCAGGAATAATTGTAGCCTTTCCAATAAATTTTTGATGATCTTTTCACATTGTATACTGTTTGCCATTCACAAAATTTCGACATTCAACGTAGCTGCTTTCCGCAGCAAATTTGTTTTATTTTCTCTTTCAACATTACAGGAAATGATGTTTAATAACTATCAGAGAGGCAGGAAGAATTAGGAAACAGACTTAGTTGAAATTGGCGTAATGCAGAATCCATATCTGAAATAGACATTTATTTTGCTATTGCAGTAAAAATAGGTAGATTTTAAAGGGTGCGTCCACACAAGGATGTCGCTTAGATCGGGGAGGACAAATAGAATGTAGATCGGGGAGCGAAAATAGAATGTTATTTAAGTGTCAAAGTTAATTAAAATATAAAATTTTTGTGTGCCACTACATTATCTATTTGTAGTTTCTGCATATTTGTTGTAGTAAATATTAAATGAAAGACAGTGATATAATACAATATTTTTTATATAAAGTTCTAAAAATGATTAAATTTAATAATAATTTTAATGGGTGGATCGGCAATTCAATACTGATTTCATAAGTGATATTTAACACAATACAGCAGAATTTTAATAAAAGTGCCAAAGTTAATTACAATATAAAATTTTTTGTGTGCCAGTATCTTATCTATATGTAGTACCTCCCTAATGTGTTTTGTGATAAATAAAAAACAAAAGATAGTGATAGAGTGCAGCATTTTTATATATAAAATAATGAAACGATTAAATTTGAATAATAATTTTAATGGGTGAATCGGCAAGTCAATTTCATAAATGATATTTAAAGCAATATAGCTGAATTTTAAAAAAGTGCCAAAGTTAATTACAATGTAAAATTTTTCTTGTGCCAGTATCTTATCTATATGTAGTACCTGCATAATGTGTTTTATGATAAATAAAAAACAGAAGATAGTGATAGAATACAGCATTTTTATATATAAAATTATAAAATGAGTAAATTTTAATAATAATTATAATGGATGAATCTACAAATTAATGATAATTTTATAAATGACGTTTAACGAGATATAGCGGAATGTTAACACGTTTGTTTAGACTTACATAGTACCTGACCACTATAACATAATCTCCAAACGTAAAACACTTATTTATTTTTATAATATATTTGTTTCCTATATCAACTATTTTTTGCGCACCAAACTTGGCACGTAAGCCATGTAATCCCCATTACTGATTTAGACCATGAAAAATTTAGCACCAATTATTTGATAGTATTCCTTTAAACCATGCCAAAATAATGGGAAATATTCAAAATTTAGCATCATATACGTGTTTATTTAAAAATGAGGATTTTAATCAATAACCTTACTACTCCACTATGTCTTGCGCATAGCCTATAAACTGTGCAACCAAATTCTTTAAAACACATATTTCGACTGATAAATTGGGTTCAAAATCTGATATAGATCTACAATTTTGGTGAAATTTCACTAAAATTTATCCATCTAGTTCATTTTGTTTTTGAGTTTGCCTGTTGGTACTGAAGTCAGGGGGTAAAAATACCATTATATGATTAGTACGTGTGTAAGTTAATATATTTCTTATAATTTATGTATACAATGGAACCTCGATCTATCGTAATTGACTATTCCATTCATTTGGTTTCGAATTTACAGCATAACGCTAGTGTTATTTTTTCCTGCATTCATCGTTCCCGGATTATTAATTCTCCTACATCTACAGCCGAAAAATTTCAATCTCTTTGTTTTGTTTTCCTGAAAGTATCGTTTTTGTAGAATTTAAGATAGATGGAGAAATAAGCTTTTAGTGTTGATAAAAAAGTTTTGAGGTCTTGTTGACTTCAAAAATTTCTTTGCCTTATCGGGGTTTAGACAACCAGGTGTTTTTCTAAATGGTGGCGTTAATTTCGTTGGGAATGGCCTTTGCTTCAAGGGAATACTAGAACCAAATAACCATCGGACCCGTTAGACCTATCGCTACAACCAAAGTTTTTCCCTTACTTCATTTGCTTTGTTCGAACGTGAGAAGTGTGGGTACGTAAAAGTAAATTTGTCGTATTTTATTACTAGCCTTCCTTTTACTGAGAATGATTTTTTCGTGATGTATAGTTGTCTTGTGCAGATTAACATATTTGTCTTATTTGTGTTAGATTCTTCACTTAATAATAAAATACCTGCTTTCACTTCTTATGCTTATTAAGTCTCATTTTTTGTGTTTCCTTATTGTTCTTTAATATTATGCATTTGAGTAAGTTGGTTTATTATTAGTCCTAATTATGTCTCTTTGTTATTTTCTTCTATATTATTGCCTTAAATCGTAAATGTTAAAGCTTTTTGCTCCGTTTCTTATCAATTGATATTTGTTACATCGTTTAGTTCTGGCTTTTTCAAAAACTTTCGTGGACTGTGCCTATCCTGATTCAATGATAGGCACAGACTCGTGTATAATAAGATATCCGGGGAAGGTGCGGCCGTTGACACTGGTAGTACGGGCACACCGATTGATGACCTACCACATTTATTAGATGGTTATGACCTGTCCGACATTTATGATGCCGACGAAACGGGTTATTTTATAATGCTCTTCCCGAGAGAACCCTCAATCTGAAGGCAAATCATGGCCGTAGCAATTTAAAGGAAAGATTTATTGCGACAAAAGGGATGAAAGGGACAAACCAGTGCCAATTGATAATAAAAAGCCCACAAAGCCATGCTGCAAGTAAAATATTAGAACTTCCTGCCAAGTACAATGCGAACAAAAAAACTTGGGTGACAGCAGACATTTTCTTTTTTTTCTTTGCTTTATAGAGGCAAGAATAATTATACAAAACCAGGAAATCTTACTATTGATGACAACTGTAAAGAGCATCATAAATTATCTCAACTTTTTAAAATGTCAAAGTTGTAAGATTCTCTGCAAACAGCCCAAGTGTTATGTAGCTTCTTGACTTAAGAGCAACTGAATATTTTAGAAGAAAGCAATTAAAGCAGACTGTAGTTTGTTCGATGGAAGCAGGGAAGGAGAAAACAAAAATTGACTTTTTATGGTCTATATGTTTCATTGTTTCTGACTCACTACAGCCGATTTTAGATTACTAAGAAAGGTCAATCAAATTACGTCTACTGATGAAGGCAATAAATGACTTTTTCCAGGACGAGTATATCAAGTTTGTTGGCATAAACTTTAAGAATTATTTTGAAATTGATAGTAAAGTAACAATTATTGGGTGCATGAAATTGAGGGACTAATGTTCAGATCAGAAGTAAGATGAGAAAGAGGAGGGGGAAAACAAAGTCGAACTATAGTCAATGCCGAGATTTTATGAAGCGCAATATGCTTTGTCAGATTAAATATCGTTTATGTACTAGCATAATGACATAAATAGTATACTTGCAGATATAAAGGCGATAGAAATGTCATTCTTTGCAATCAGACATCCCATTTAAACAAGTTATCGTATACAAAATGCATAAAAAATGTTAAACATCCTAAATAAACATTATATTTAAAAAAAATTAATTAGTTCCTATCACTGATGTAAATAGTTACTTTATTCATAGTCACACATCTTACCATATTTCCACGTACTTTTCCCGCATCTACCATTTGTCAGCATTCATCGTTTCTCTTTTTCATTCCCTAAAAATAATGGTTCAAAGCTTTACTATATATATATATATATATATATATATATATATATATATATATATATATATATATATATATATATATATATATATATATATATATATATATATATATATATATATCTATATATATATATATATATATATATATATATACGTATATGCGTGTGTGTATGTATGTGTAAATATATGTAATCATGTCTAAATTAATCCGCTGGTTACACACGATTTAGGCCCCTTTTAATTTTACTTGCCTGGGCTTACTTGGCAAGGAGCAAGCTATGTAACTAAACCCAAGGTGTAAACGGCAGTCATGGTTCGACGAAATGAGCTGCTAGTCCGTAGTGGAACTTAACTTTCATTTAAGGTCCAAGTAACAGATATCTTTCTCTGGCGAGATCATAATAATGAATGACACATGAAAACGCTTGCACTCCAACAGCTGCAATGCTGGCCCCACATCGAGATAGGAGACAATTATTTTCCCAAGAAAGAAAATCTTAGTCAGCGTTCTTTATAGTCTGAAAGGAACTTATGTCATTGAAAAAGTGATACATTCTCCTGGAACAGCAGGAAAATGTGGCGAGTGAACAGAAAATTAGCATTTATTTTAGAGTTAGTATTGGGAGATTTTTTTTAATCCTACGCCAGATCTTGGCATAACTGCCATTAGTCTGTGACGGTCAGCCCAATAGAGTTCAGACAGACAAACAAAGTGAGAAAAAGTTTTAGCAGAATTGACTGCTGCTACGTCACTAAGTCCAGAACAAGTGATCAAGTGATCTCCAGACATGTCAAAGGCACTGCATAGTGAGCACGTCGGGGTGTCTGCCAAACCAAATCTGTGCAAATGTTTTAAAAGGTAGTCATGTCCTGTTTTAATTCTAAAGTTGGCGACACCAACAGCTCTGGGCAGGTCACGAGGGATGGGATTTTCCATCAAGTCACTCCAACTCTTTCCCTCCACCAAATCCCTGAAACCCCCCTAACATGCACTTTAAGTCTAGCATCGACGATTCTTTTCACACTGTGATGGTAAACAGGCGAATCAAGCAGTGGGAGGTCGGAGCCATTCTTAGCCAGGGAGTCTGCAATTCATTTCCTGTGATAGTAGAAAGATTTTTAAGTCAGCTTACACCCCTTTTAATTCTGTGATTTTGTGGCTGGGAAAATAGATATCAAAATGAGAAAGGAAAAAAAGGAGAATCTTAGGAGATATTTTAAGTGTAATAATTTTGATATATTACATGTATGTGTATAAATAAGTTTAAAATAATCATTTTATTGTTTTAAATTAACTCTTTAAAATGTTAATGATACTTTTTTTTTGTTTCAGATATGCATTCATTTATATCCATTTCAGTCGTTGTTTTCCTTCTTTTGATTAAAAATTTAACATCTGCAATCGAGTCAAGGAACTTTAAGGAGGAATCGCCCTTATGCGCTGAAAATAGCGTCACCGACATTAATAATTTAGGCTTTAAATTACTCAATAATTTAGTCGCAGAGCAAGGCAATGTTTTTCTGTCTCCTATTGGGATAGCCTACAGTCTCGGCATTTTGTATTCAGCAGCTTCTAACGAAACAGCTAGCCAAATTGGAAAAGTTCTTGTAAGAGATGACACAAATGTCACTCAGTCAAAAGTAAGTATGCATTTGATATTTAATTTTTTCAATTTCATAAACTGTGAATTAAAAACTATTCTTTTAAACGTTAGAATACATTATTTTGAAAATATGTAAAAAAATAATGCTAAACATTAAGAGCATGAAATGAAAACTTTAGGGAAAAAAAGATTTGCTCTGAAAAATTACTTTTTATATATACAAAGTTCATGGTATTCTTTAACCGTCCTTTTTTCTCCACTACATTTGGTCTTAGACATATACTTCCAGCAACAAAAATTCTTCGAATAATGATATAAGCATTCGTTTTATGGTATTTTTGACTTTAAAAGTTTATTTTTGCGATAAGTGCTAAACTTAATTTTTATACGTTTCTCGTTTCCTATCATTATATTTAGTAAAATTCATCCTAAGAGCCGCATACCAAAATTATTTACATCACTATGACAGAAATTGACCGAGATATTTTAATTAAAAATAGGCAAAAATTTAAAGATTGTTTTCTTATTTCTTGGGGAACCAGTTAAAAGGTTATTTATAGTAATCCAAGTTTATAACCGAGTCTCAACGTTCGTTTTACGCTGAAATGGGGATGGGATTAGAAATCTATTTAATTGTAAAATACAGTTAATTTTATGTTCCTCCATCCTCTATTAATACGTTCCTCGTTTCCTATCATTATATTTAGTAAAACTCATCCTAAAAGCAGCATACCAAAATTATTTACATCACTATAACAGAAATTAACCGAGATATTTTAATAAAAATAGGCAAAAATTTAAAGATTGTTTTCTTATTTCTTGGGGAACCAGTTAAAAGGTTATTTATAGTAATCCAAGTTTATAACCGAGTCTCAACGTTCGTTTTTCACCGAAATGGGGATGGGATTAGAAATCTATTTAATTGTAAAATACAGTTTATTTTATGTTCCTCCATCCTCCATTAATACAACGCCGTTCTATGGCCGACGCAAGCCTCGGACCTACATGTCCCTGGTTACTAGCTCAACGCTTTTGCCAACTGAGCGACCACGGTGAAAACGGTAAAGAACTTAAAAAATCATGTGGAATGAAAATTTACTAAAACTTATTAGAAAACTAGCAAAATTATAATTATGGTAGTCCCTGTAAAATTTAAAACTGCTTAGATATAGTGGATACCTGTCCTTTTAACATTTGAACATAAAAGAATATACTTGTAAATTTGCAAACGTGAAAATAGCTTTTAAAATTGAAGTATGTTTTACCTAGTTCATCACTTTCAAAGTGAGTAAAAAGGAGAAAAAATATTAAAAGGTTAATTTCGCAGATTTTAAAATAGGTATCTCCTCATAGCTACGTATATGGTGTAATGTATCCGGTCCCTGTTTCAGGTGACACAAGGAAGAATCAGGTGTATCTTGATTAATGGATTTATTTACACTTCTGCTATATACACCATTTCACAACTATAAAGAAAAACAATCCTATCACAGGTAAGTGATTAGTACACATAGGCCTGAGTAGAGACGGGTACCTAAACTAAATTCAGTCTCTGCCGAAACATGGGTGATTAGACGGAAGAAACAATTCGTAGCTCTCTCGAAAGTTCACTGAAGAACAGGTAGGAGACCTAGCACAGTTAGTTCTGAAGAACAGCAAACAATCCTGAAGAGGATTATATTAGAATACGGAAACCCAAAGCACAGGGTATCGCTTCAATCTCAGCAAGAGATATATCCCAAGATGGGATTTCGCTAAATGAAATTCTCCGATGGAGAGACTGGTCGAGGCGACCTCCGAGTTAGCCGATGCGGTCTACTCCTTAAAGAAAAGATCCCAAGGTGGGATTATAGAAAAAAAAACACTCTCCGGTAGAGAGATTGGTCAAAGCGACCTCTGAATTAGCTGGTTGCTAGCTAACTAACTTCTCTCAAAAAAAAAAAAAATCTTCTTCGTCTCTTTCTAGGGTAGGGGCCTCACCCACAATTTCATTATTGGGTCACCTAGTGATGACCTCACCTTCGACCAACTGGATTGGTCCGGGTTAAACAATCATCGGCCGCAAAGCCAGGGGTCCCTGGAATTCTTAGCGGCTACATCTGAGTAGCGGCAAATCCTTTGTCGTTTCCGCGATCATTTTTTTCGGCTGTCAGTGAAGGTGTCGTGTCGTCTGGCATATTATTCCTTTACCATAGGGCACAGCCGTGTAGACTTCATGGTGCCGGGAAAAACTATCCTTTTGTATCCACACAAGTCCACCTCTCAAAGCAAAGTTCTTTGATGACGATACACCGCTAAATCACGTCATTGCAATGGGTTAAAAGACCTGACATGATGCTAAAACCGTATCTCTTCTAACCTTAATTTCAGTTCACATTAACGACTCGAAAAAAACAAAGGGAATTAAATAATAAAAAAACAAATTTATTTAATTAAATGCATATATAAACTGTTTCACAACTTACTTTCAAGTCTTTTAAGATTTAGAAAGTTACATCCTCAATCTAGTGCAATAATTATCTGCCAATAAAAACTTTAGAACTTGTTCTCTTTTTTTTCTTCCCTTTTTAAACATTAGATAAATTTGTCGATCTCAGTCACATTAAATTAAATTAGAATTCCTATGTTGCTTATTAAATAAATGGATAGAACAAAAGTTTTAGTACTACAATTTACAACAGACATAATTCAAGTAAACAGCTACATCCACAATCTAGTGTAACAGCTACGCATCACGAAAAATTTCTGAACTGCAGTCCTGTTTTCTGCCTCTTTTGAAACATTAGATGAGGCTGGCAACCTAACATTAAATTACTAGAGAGATGTAGAATGTCATATATATATATATATATATATATATTATATATATATATATATATATATATATATATATATATATAATACTATTTTTATTTTTAAATATTGTTCTTTCGTATCGTTTTCTTAGAAAATCAATATATACTGAAATTAAATAAATTCGTATATTGCTTGGTAAATACATGAATGGAAGTAAACTTTTACTATAATAATTTAAAGAAATATAATTCAAATAAAAAGTTACATGCTGAATGTAATGTAATAATTATATGCCGAGAAAATTTTTAGAACTTCAGTTTCCTTTACTTTTTGAAACATTAGATAAAGCTAATGACCTCACATTAAACCACCATATTGATATAGGTGGTTTTATATAAATAACACTATCCTATTTTATGCTTGAATAAAATGCTATCTACACTTAATGGAAAATATATTCTTATTCAGTCCACCTCTATTATTAAACTTATTATTATGTCGTTAATGGAATTATTAAACTCAGTTCCTGAAAGTGTAGAAAATGTAATCTTAGATGCATAGCATAGTATCTTATGAACAATAAAATAGTGCTGCGCAGGCAAATAATTGCAGAGAATAAGAAATGAACAATAAAGTAAAATATTTATTTCAAGAGAAAATAGAACTATGACCTAGTACATCGGATTAACTCGCAAAGACTATAGAGTTTACGACCTATTTTAGAGAATTATTTGCTGGGGAATATTCTACCTGACTACTTCAGTTTTCTTATTGTCTTTTGGAATATGATTTTATCCATTGCTACATTATTCATGAATTAGAATGAAACAATAGAAAAGAAATTTTTCTTTATTTAGACTCATAGATAAACCAAATGATTTTCACTTTTTTGTATGCATACATGAGTTTTATTCAAAAAGAATTTTCATTTTAAGTTCATTGTTTTAATTCTATTTTTCTTAGCAAACACGGAAATGAGATAATATTGGGCTTTATAAGTCTCATTTATCTAATCGACGTATTTAGAAAAGGACTTTTATTACATTTCAACAACTTCTTATCGAAAATTGATGGTATCATTTTACCTTCCGCTTTGTATTTGAATACAGTCTTTCACATTAGAAGTGTTTTTAACTTCTTAGAAGATTCATGCAGTTTCAATTTTATTTTTACTTTACCTAACCCGAAACTTTGTACGTGAAAAATAAACTGGCATTGTTAGGGCAATAGATGACTTTCAAAACTGATTTTTACTTCCTTCTTCTAAGTAAAAGAATTATTGTAATAATGAAAAACATTTAGTGTTCGTATTTCTACGGCCTTATCCATTTTATCCATGCAATCCAAATAAGTCTCGATTAGTTTGTATAAATATATACAGTGAACAATTTTTATAAAACACTTAAAAAGTAAAATAATTTTTTTTTGTTAAAACTGTTAACACAGAAGTAGGAAACACAGATAAAAAACTCTATTTATTGAAGAATTATACAAAGAAAAATTTTGTTAGAAAAAGTGAAAAAAACTTCGGGAGAAATTAATATGCAGAGTACTTATGTAAATGAGGTAATGTAGCAACAAATCTTTAAACCACTTATTATGGTCTACAACAAATGGGAACTTTCATTTGTTACACTGATCTATTAGCCATATGATAAATGATTTATTTTCAAAGAAAACGTCTAACATGCACACTGGCTTCTTTAGAATAGATAGAGAATTTTAGAACTTCAAAAACAGAAATCATTTCGGTAAAAGGTTAGTGGTTTAATAAAGTTGTTATGATAGACATTTAAAAAGGATATAAAAACAATTATGGCAGCAAAAATGTTAATTTTCATCTACAAAATATCTATAACTATTCTTTTGAGAACATAATCGACCGATTATGGTGGAAAAACTATTTCTGAAATTTTTTGCTTTTTTCGTATAGCTGAATAAAA
Source organism: Pardosa pseudoannulata (assembly GCA_032207245.1). NCBI lineage: Eukaryota > Metazoa > Arthropoda > Arachnida > Araneae > Lycosidae > Pardosa > Pardosa pseudoannulata. Next base: position 17,684,477 of record CM063503.1, on the reverse strand, counting down.
TTTAAGTTACTTCTGTATATTTCTGCATAACAAATAAAATAAACAACTTATTGTTAATTCTATGTACTGTTATATTCTATACGTTATAGAAAACCAATATAAAAACTGACACTTGAGACTCAAATACAAAAAAAGTCTTCCAATTTTTAATATATGGAATTCAACAAAAACCAAACATGAAGAAAAGTTTATTTAAAGTTTTTATTTTCTGTAAATAAATCCTCCTTAGACAAAACTATATTCATAACTTTTCAGATGTGGAAGACAAAGATGTTAAAATTTGTTTTCAAGTGTAGAAAGGTTAAAACGATTATTTACCCCATTAAAAAAAATGATATTTTGACCATATTTGGGGTACTACGTCCCATTAATCATTCCAGTTATATCAGCATTTATTGAAATGAATTTATATCTTTACTTCTTACATATATTTATTATTACTCCCATAACAAAAAGTACTTATTTATTAAAAAGTTCCTTTATGCTAAAAATAGACTTTTATTTTTCAGGTTCAGGTTGAAGAAGAATTAAACGAGTTAATGGGAACCTTAAGAAATTTTGAGACAAACGTTTCTATAATAAATAAAATTTTCTTTGAAGACTGTACAGTTATAAACGAAGAATATGTAAAGTCTCTCAAAGACAACTTTGTGGATGAGGTCAAAGTTGTTAACCATTCAGACAATTCAACTGAAGACATCGATATAGAAGTCATTCCAGAGAGTGACGTGAACAACACGATCTCCGATAAAATAGATAAGCCTAACGTGAAGGTGATGAATATATTTGCTTTTAATAACACATGGAAAGTCCAGTTTCTTTCAGAGAGGACTGAGCGCGATTATTTTTACTCGGGTAAACGAGAAACCACTGAAGTATGGATGATGTCAACGGAGGCAGAAACATTCAAGTTTTATGAAGACTTAGAGATGCGTTATAAATTCTTAGAGTTGCCATATGAGGTAAGTGATATACAGAAATTATGTAGATGAAATATATAGACGTTTATAGTATTAAGGGTACATAACCAGAGTAGTGTGTGTGTGTGTGCGTGTTGGGGGAGGATCTCGACGAGTTTGAGCCCCCTCCCCCAAAATTCAGGAGTTTAAGATATTACATTTTAGTATTGATATAAAAGTACAGTTTCAAATATAATTTTTAGAACTGTATACTTAATATACGCTCATAAAATACTCATATAATTGAAGTTAATAAAAAAAAGGAGTAATAACTTCTGATTAACATAAAAAATTAGCATCTAGTTAGTCTATTTCAAAAATTATTTTGCGAATAAGTAGATTTTTATTTTATTTTTATTCACTTGGTGCATACACTTGTGTTTTTAAAACTGTATTGTTTTATCTAACAAAACAGAACAATTTTTGTAAAGTTAGACTTTTATTTAATTATCTAAGAAAAAATTTATTCTAAAGAGATCAGACCTTTCTTATTTTACGCTGAATCAAAAACCCAGGGTCAATCAAAGAGTACCCGAAATTTCGCTGTTACTAGTTATTGCCACAATATAGGTACACGTTTACTTAATAACTTTCAAAGTCAGCTTCTACAAAATACAAATACTTGCTCCTCCGTTCCTGTTGCGGTTTGAAAAAAAGGAGGAAAAAACTGTTTTTTGTAACTTCTTAAGTTTAGCCTTCGAGTTTGTTTTGAAGTCTTCTATGGAGTCAAAATGGTTTTTTTTAGGTTTATTGTGCATTTGGGAAAGACAGAAACCCGATGGTGTTAAATCCGATTGGTAGGGTTTGGAATACTACAGTCTACTATTTTTTCAACAAGAAACCTAATGAGACCAGGACCTACTGCTTAAAGCTGATTCCGAACGGCTAAGGATATCTCTGTCAACAGTGGAATTTGAATCCACAACTTGGGTACCAAAGTGCAGTGCCCTAGATATACCCACAGGTTATCGTAGGCCTGGTGAAAAAGGAGACTAGTGGAGAAATGGAATGTACTTTTCTGAAATTTATATCTGCACAACAATCGATGCATAAAGGGAGTATCATGATATACTCATCATCCTCTTTGCCCTTCGATGTATTGTTTTCTTCATATTGCCTATCTCTGTTTTTTCAAAACTTTCAAGTAGAAAGGGTCGTTAACAGTTTGCTCAACTTGTACAGATGGATCTTAAAGGTAACCGTTTAGACACCGTAGAACGCAACAAATCAAACGTGGTTACCCTTGAAGTCTATACTAGCTGGACAAACTGTTAATGGCCCTTTCTGCTTGCAAGTGAAAAAACTGAGGGAGGCAATTAAAAGAAAACGCTCCAAAGGGCAAAGAGGAGGATATCTGCATCACGACTCTCTCTTACATATTGTTGTGCAGATATGGCTAACAGAAAAAAAAATATTTCACTTCTCTATTAGCCTCTCTACTCACCGGATTTGCCGAACTCTGGCCGATTGGTTAGGGTGCTGATCGTCGGTACCGGAGTTCGTGGGTTCGAATCCCACTATGGCATGGATGTTCGTAGTCGTTCGGAATCGGCTTTAAGAAGTAGGTCCCGGTCTCATTAGCCCTCGTGTGCAAAACAGTAGACCGTAGCGCTCCAAACCAAACCAAACCAAACTCACCGGATTTAGTACATTCAGATTTTTGGCTCTTTCGCAAGATCAAAATGGACTTCAGTAACTGTTTTGACATCGTAGGAGACATCAGAACCAATGTGAAAGCCGAACATCGAATGATACCAAAACAGGACTTTCATCGTTTTTCTCCAGCGATAACGGGAACAATGGAGAAAGTGTAGGTATGCCTGAAGGATCCTACTTTGAAGGCTTTTAAGTAAATTCGTACCTATATTGTGGTAATAAGTAATTACAATGAAATCCCGGAAAGCTTTTGATAGCCTGTAACAGGCTGTTATTATAAAGACTTCTGAGCTCGAAAGATGCTGTGTCCCGTTAATGTGAACATGGACTTTTAAAATTAATTTTTATTGCTTTTAATTGATGCACTTGAAAATGTAATGTGTCACTGGAAATATATTTATATATAAGTGTTTAAAATTATAAAGTAAAAACTGAGTAATTTCTTAGGCTGTTTTTGTAGAAATGTTACACTTTCTAAGCCCTATCTTTTCTTTTTAGTGAATGTAGATGACATTCCTATAAATAATCTACCAAATTTTCGATATCTGCTAATATTTATAATGTTGTAATTTGGATCGATATTTGAAATTTTATCGAGCGTCGAACATAAGATTAATTTTTCTGCAGGTATATTGACTGAAATCATGAAGAATATTTATTCCTATTATAAAATTTCACACGGGAATTTTATATATTTTATCACGTGAAATTTTACTACATGATACTAAAAAAAGAAATGCTATGACGTTTAAAAGGGCATCTAATCACTGCATAGGAATGGCTATAAAGTTTAAAGTTATGTTTCATATTCGTTTTCTATCAGAGGTTTTTAATAATTTAGATTTAAAATATTCATCAATATATATTTTGTAGAAATAAATAGAGCATTGAATGGATTGTTTGAAAGTGATCTTTGTTGAAAATGCTTCATTCACATTTTTTTACTCAAAGTATAGTCAATTTTATGGACAATACACATTTTGGACTTTAAAATAAAACCTAGTTCTTCACATCAAGACCTAGAATCTAGTTCTTGAATATTCGAGAAAAATATATAGATGAAAGAAAGATTAAAAGAGGGAATATCCTTTTAGCTTTACAAAATTCTACAACAGTTCTTTTAAGCACAAAATGAATAGATTGAGTGATTTAAAATATATTAATTGTAACTAACTTTTTTATAAGTGCAAGGTAAATAACTAATAAATGTCAAAAAGGTATCACAGATAAAAATGCACTAGCAATATTTGGTTTGGAGGGGTATGATCTACTAATTTCCTACGCTAGAGATAATGATAGAGGACTTGGGTTTGGAACGCTATGGTCTACTTTTTTGCATAACATGCACCAATGAGACCATGATCTACTGCTTAAAGCAGATTCCAAAGAGCTACGAACATCCAAGCCAACAGTGGGATGTGAATCTACAAACTCTACCCCAGATCAACGGCTTACCATTTGGACATTACTTTGTTTGGAATGTTTGAAGTGTATTCCTAAAATACAAAAACGTTTGTTTGACAAGCATTTAACATTTTTCTTAGTAATAATTTAATTGTAAGTTAGATTAATAATTATATCAAATATAGGATATTAGATAATAAAACTCCTTTTATGCATTTAATTAAATTTCATAACTGAAGTAAACAAAAACATTGAATATTTCCAAATTCCACTTTCACCTTGATTATACTAAAATAACCACCCGTGAATCTACTGACGACAATAATTTTACGCAGGTTTTAAGTTTTAAATGATTCTAATATACATGAAATAATTTTGGGCTTCAGTGGTATCAGGTACACTTAAGGAATTCCAGCCTGTAGCTTGGAATTGCAATGATATCTTTAATGTCCTATGTCTAATGGTATTAATAGTTATTAAATTCAACTGCTGTTAGTCAGTCTCGAAGATTTCATGCCTAATCATTTTCACCCCTCTAAGTCGTAAATATTGCATGATTTTCTCGGCATCTTCATACGGCGTGTTTTCAAAGTTATTTACCAAGTTGCAAGTCAGTTAAAATTTCATTCAAATGATAAACTGGAAATAGTTTTGACTAAAAAAATATGTCTACAGCAGTTAAAGGTTATTACATTGAGAAACAACATAAAAAATTTCGAATATGTAAAAAATACAAATAAAACAAATTATTAAAATATATTGAAATTCTAGTGAGGGGTATAACGAAATGTTGTGCCAGAAGTCTTGGAAAAACTCCATCCAAATATACATTCTCGACATTTAGAACAAAACTGCACAGCGCATTTATTTATTTTAAAGCATTTAATAAAAAGTTAATTTTTAGCAATGCAAAAATTCATTTTATTTGATTAATAGAATAACATGTTAACTCTACAAATAAGTATGAATAATCATTTCGGTAAGGTATTTTTATGATAATTTGATCAACATTTAAGTATGACGATTTCCGATTGATTGATGCAAAGTAGCTAGAAGCCATATGAGAAATTAAAATTTTTCTGAAGGAATTATGTTGGTAACATGCAAAAGATTTAAGGCAAATTAAAAAAAAACATGTATGGATTCAGAAAATAAAAAAATACAAAATTCCTAATAAAAAAGTAAATGTCTAAACAACTGACATATATCTTTTTAATTTGTCAATGTAACCAGACAGCGAAATAAAGGCTTTGTGTGATATTCAAATACACTGCAATGATAAAAAATGCAATTATTGGACAATGGAAAGGACCATCTAAGGTCTTTAAGAGCAGACAGAAAACTTCCTCTCTAGCAATGTAGGTCATGTGCCGAGCCTTCAAAGCTCATTGAAGCATAGAGTCTCCCACATCCGTCTTCCCTGTCAACTCTCACTACTAACTGGAATTTGGTTTAACCCTTTTAATAGAAAAAACTTTATTTGATAAAGAACTATTAACTATAATAAGTATAGAGTTAAAACTGTTATACATTAACCCATTATATGCACAATACGTATGCATACAGGGTTATCAGGAATTAACCCACCGATTACAAACTTTAATATTTTCCATATTTGCAAACATAAATTATAAATGATATGTCATTGTAAAGAAAACTGCTAAAGTTTTAGCTTGTAACATTTCCTTCCTAAAAGTAGACGTCTTTTGGGTAGAATCTTCATCAAAGATTTACGGACCTTTTTTTAACCGAAAAATCAGTGAGTGATACTACCACCCACGATATATTGAAAATTTGGTTTTTCTGTCAGGTGAAGAAATATATGCAAAAATTTCACTTTTTATCAAGATGGTGCAATACCCCGTTGGTATTTGGAGGTTCGTAAATTTCTAAACTGAAAACTACCACACCGTTGTATTGGTATTTGGTTCTATAAGGCAACTCTCTCAGGTCACTTGACTTAACCACTTAGCGATATGCCAACGATCTAATGTTCTTACTATCTCTGCCTACAAGTGTACGGGAACTTAAACCACGCTTTTGTGATGCTTAACAATATGTTAATAGTGAAACATTACAACATGTTTGGCAAATAATGGCATATCGCTATGAAATTATACGGGGGACTGGAAGAAACCATACTAAACACATGTGAAGCAAAATTCAACAATTTTCCTGTTAAGGACATATTATTTACAATTTTTTGTTTGCATTTATGGAAAATATTAAAGTTTGTACTTGGATGATTCTTTCCTAATACTCCTGTATATGGTTGGTACTGTATTTGCTTTAAGCTAGTTTTATCATAATCTTCTATGTATTCTTCAACAATACTTATCGCAAAAACATAATTATAGTGATTTGACCTTGACATAAGTGTATAGTAGTTCTACATTTAGAGAGAGGGCTGTAAGATTTTGAAGTAGGTGGATTTATGCCAAAATGCTATTCTTTAAAGATGACGTTATATTTGACAAGTGGGTCCACCATATTTTGTAGAAGAACCATGCCTTTTATTTGACTGAATTAAAAAAAACTCATGTTTTTAATGTAAGTTGACAGTTAGCAACGGAGTAAGACATGCGGGATATCCTTTACGTCCGGAGATTGCTTCTCCACAATTTTGTTCCTCCACAGGTGGAGAGATTTTTCTCCTGATTCCATAGCTCTATACCACAGCGACGTTTCATCGTAAGATTTTCGGTCATACAAAGTTATCTGAAACGGTACCCTACTTCCACAGGGGATACTTCGTATGCAAATTAATTTAAGGGTATGATATATTTTCAAAACTAATTTATTTTATATTTATCGATTGATTTGAAACTTTAGTATGTTATTTAATATGTATGTGACAATGGTTAAACTTTCAAAAGAAAATAATAGTTATTTTAGGGACTATTAATTATTTGTTACTTAAAAAGTAGCTTAAATGTAATATGTTCTGCGCACCTTTTTACGCATGAGATTTTTTTTTCATAGGATACCTTTTAGTCTTTATAAAACTTAGTGCGGTTAATGTGTTGTACATCCCCTTCTTCCTATTGGTCTTGGGGTGTATTTTCGAGTAAGGCTTGGTTGTATTTGTGGGGTCTCCTCATAGAGAATAATCTTGGCCACCTATATGGGGCTCTCATAATAAAATGGTAAAAAAAAAACTGCGGCTTTGTAGTGGGCAATGCTAATAAAGGCAAGTGTTTCTTAATTGGAAATATTAATATAAAACTTAGTTGTTATTGTAAGCATTTGTGGAAAATACTAAAAGAAAACAACAATAATAAGGAAAATGTCCATTTTTGTCATATACAAAATATCTTTAAAACGCCACAAGGAAATCTGACGATTAAAGTTCCATTACAAAACTTTTCGATAGAAGCCATAACATGTCTTCATTTTTTATGTTTTTGTAAATAACATTAAGCAATAACAGGAAATGAGATAAAATTACTTTTGGACATTGATTAGTTTATCATATTTCATATATATATTGTATGTTTGAAAAAGAGTCACACCATTCACTTGGGAGAGCCACATGCGGTTCAATCACACTATTGTCACCCTGGCTGTAGATCAAGAGAGTTTCAAATCCTTATGGACGATTTTGGAAGAAGTGCTTTGTTGTTATTTGGTAAGAGGGTTCCAGGTTTTAGAATCTAGTTGCTGGTATAGGTGTTCCTAGCCGGATTCATTTGTGCCCAATATATATTTATGAATCTCTAAACCTTCCTAGAGTGTTACAGTCTTTTGACCGATATCAAGTTTAACTTTTATAGATTTCTCATAATTTGTAATTGCCTCACTTATCACGCTTTTACCACCCTGGCTATAGATCAAGAGAGTTTCAATTTTTCTTATGGACGATTTTGGAAGAAGTGCTTTGTTGTTATTTGGTAAGAGGGTTCCAGGTTTTAGAATCTAGTTGCTGGCATAGGTGTTCCTAGCCGGAATCATTTGTGCCCAATATATATATATATATATATATATATATATATATATATATATATATATATATATATATATATATATATATATATATATATTTATGAATCTCTAAACCTTCCTAGAGTGTTACAGTCTTTTGACCGATATCAAGTTTAACTTTTATAGATTTCTCATAATTTGTAATTGCCTCACTTATCACGCTTTTACCACCCTGGCTATAGATCAAGAGAGTTTCAAATCCTTATGGACGATTTTGGAAGAAGTGCTTTGTTGTTATTTGGTAAGAGGGTTCCAGGTTTTAGAATCTAGTTGCTGGCATAGGTGTTCCTAGCCGGAATCATTTGTGCCCAATATGTATTTATGAATCTCTAAACATTCCTAGAATGTTCGAGTTTTTTGATCGAACTTTTGCAAGTTTCTCATAATTTGGTAAATTTCTCTAAAGAATCTTATAACTTTGATTTCATAGTAAATTTAAGTATTAAATATATTTTATAAACAGTATTTTTATTACTGTAAAAATTGTATCACATCAGTCGTTAGGAAAAACTTTTGACCCGTGTTCAGTAGCCATGCAAAGAAAGATGAAAGTATTCAATTATTAATGTTATAAAAATGCATTTGTGCTCTTCTTTGTTTCTATTACATGTTATTTGTTTCTGGTGGCACAACAGATTGCTACAACAGACCTATGTGATTCTCAGCATGCGCTAGATTCTATGATTGTAATTGTCTCTCATTCATAACAGTGTATAAATAGAGATTTTCTTTTAACAGTCGGTTTGTTTACGTATTTGATTATCCAAACTTCCATAAATGTATTCTAAGATAACTATTCTATATACTTTGTGTCTAATATGCAATTTTACTTTAGTTTTTTGTTTTTTCTATAACCTAAATATAAAAACAAACATATGTATTAAATACCATAAAGAATTTTCTTACGTACTGTACTTGAATGATTACTGTGTTTTTTTGGGGTGAATGATTGATTTGCAACATATTTATTTCATGACATCAGGATAGTTCACTAAATTTATAATCCCTTGTGGTTAATAAAACTTACCCACTAAATAATAGGGGATGATATACAAATAAGAGCATATAAAATTATATCTAGATAAGTTATACCTAAATAAATTATATCTAAATAAAACCTTAATTTTTTTGCTGTAAAATAGTACTAATAGTCAACAACAATAAAATATATGTACTATGGGTCATTTTTGACATAGGTATAGGCTGAATTTTAACAATGTAAAAGCATTTAATTTAAGTAATTATAAAATCTTGAGAATAAGAAAATTTAAAATTTAAAAATATGTATATTAAAGCCTATATTCATAAGTAGTTAACTGTAAATTAGCATCATAGGATACCATTTATAAAAAATAAAAACGAGATTAAGATATTTATTTGCTATCACATGTAAAGACAGTAAAAGAAAGTACTGTTTTATAATAGATAAACCTATACCTGCTCTACACAATTTCAGATGATGTACCCGCTGAAAATTAAGTTCTTATGCGAAGCTAAAAAGTCATAAATCATAAACGATATGTTAAAATTTAAGAGATTATTTATAGGATTGTCATATACCAAGGACGTATTTATAGAGAGGGGTAGGGGTGGGTTGGAATATTTTCAAGGCATGTATTACAAAATTGTTTAAGTGTATTATAATTTGTGTACATCAATAGCATCTCCTTAAATTGTTGAAAAAAAATTTTCAATCATAAAAACAGTAAAAACGCTTCCTCGCAAAAAAATCTGGCCGAATGGTAAAGCACTGCCCTTCGGTACCGGATTTCTAGGGTCTGAATCTCGCAGCTGGCATGGATTCTCTTATCCTTTCGATATGGGCTTAAAGCGGTAGGCCCCGTTCTCATTTGCCCATGTGAGCAAAACAGTAGACAGTAGCACTCCAAACTAATCCTTGCAAAAGATCTAGTCACAGGAAGTCCATTCAGCAATATTTTTGGTGCATATAGCCATCACTATAAAGGCATGACGACAAATGCAGATGAAGGTGAAAACCTATGTTTAGCTTTAAAAACTAAAATAATCAATTTACTACTGTAAAACAGTAATAATAAATTACTGATTATTCCATACTGTTTCTGAGTTTTCTTGTCATACGACGTATGTAATTTCTTTAAAGAACAATGAAGAGATATATCATATAGTTCCTTTGTCAATACTTTTTATATTTTTCTAGTTATTCATACGATTACTGTATTTTAAATTCATCTAATAAATATTGAAGCGTAAATTAAATACACTCCTGTATTCCCCAGAAAAATTTAAAACTGGTAAAAACTTAGTGCGTGAATTAAAAAACTCAATGTAGTTGAAAAACTATTTTTCAAGATATAATGAAACTACTTACAGCGTTGCTATGCCGTATTAATGTATGCATGAGAAACTTTTGATATATGTATAAGACTTTTGTATGTATGTATGTACTTTGTATGTGTAGATGTAATGAAATATTTTTTATAAAATTGAACATTCATAGTACTTTTGATTACGACTTTCGATCCTCTTCGAAAAAAATTTAGGCTACATCACTGCCATCTACATTCATTAGCCGAACGCTGGCCGATTCGTTAGGGTGCTGATCGTCTGTACCGGAGTTCGTGGGTTCGAATCCCGCTATGGCATGGATGTTCATAGCCGTTCGGAATCAGTTTTAAGCAGTAGGTCCCGGTCTCATTAACCCTCGTGTGCAAAACAGTAGATCGTAGCGCTCCAAACCAATCCAAATCTACATTCATTAAACAAAAAAATATCGCTTCATGAAACTATTTAACAAATTATCCCCTATATAATAATAGCCTAAGTTGTCTGTCCGCGAATTTATGAAGCGGTTGTACCTGGAATGGATAGAGGCATCCATATTGTATTTTTGATGAGTTAGGGTTAGCAAAATTTAAAGAGAGTTCGAAAATGTTCGAAATCTACCCCTTCCCCCCCTTTTCGAGAGTTTAATTCTATTCTTTCAAGCTCTGTTGTCCTCGGTTAAGAGCAGAGCATTAAATTTATCAATTTATCACATAATAAATAAGTAAAAGTAACATTTTTTTCTAACATTATAACGTTACTCCTTTAACCGTCTCCTTTAATAATTTCTTATTTTAAATGATTTAAATGTCATCGGCATTATTTTCATACATTTATCACTGAACTTAGATATTACGTAAATAATTTTCTTTTATATTTGTATTAAATAATAGATTAGGTACATATGTGATAATTTTAAATTTAATCATCGATTATTTTTTGTTGCATTGAAAATTTTATCACCGGTATTAACAACAAATTCTTTTCATAAAAGTCTAGGAGTCTATTTCACGGACTAATAAATATCTAGTGTTTAAGTTATATATCTTTGAAAATTAAGAAGTTTGTTCGTTTGTGTGTTTGTTTTTATACATAACCACACGGTTTGCAATCGATTCGCTAAATTTTGGACATCATTCATATATACCGCCAAATAATCTCTGTCAATATTAAAACCTCTGCTCTCCATCCTATCACGTAATATGACAAGATAAATTAAAGTTGGCAATTAACATGAGGTCAGTAAAGATTATTGAGCGTGTACCAGATAATTCTCTTACAAAGTACAAACCTTTTTTTTACCTGCCTTATAGGGTACTTTACAATTCTAGAAAATTAAAAATTTTACTTATCTCGTCATGGGACGGGCTATATGTTTGTTCTTAAATAGTTCCACAAAAGGTATGCATTAATTGGTTAAACATTTGACTACATTATAATCACCCTTAATTGATCATTGAGCATAATAATGAATTGAGAATCAATCATTGTATTATTGAGCATCAGTTAATTGAGCGTAATCAGAAATTGAACATAATATTGACCATATTACTGAAAACCAAAACAGCACTCTTTCCATCCGATCACTGGAGATGAAAGGGCCTTTCTACCTGTCTGGGGAAAACTTTGGCTTTCAAACCCTTTAAGCACTTCAGGCAACTCTTCTGTTTATGAATGCAATTTGGTTACGGGCCCCGTGGAATAACCTAAGTAATACCAGACAGTAAAGTGTTCCATAATCATGTCTTGGAGATCCCCTCCCTCCTTGCTTTCTCCCCTCTTGGATAAAAAGAATAGGTGACAAGGTTATAATTAGATGCAATTAATTTTTTTTTCATTTTGTTGTGTCATTGAACTTAAATAGGAAAAAGATGTCAATGATGATAAACAGCTCTTCAGATAATGGAGATATATGATGTTTTGATGTGGTTTTCATTATTATACCTTTGGATCTACTATGACACGTACCTGGTAATTTGTGTCGCTCTCCGGGATCTTAGATATGAGACGTATGTGAGGGTCCCCTACCCCTCCATCAAAGTTCGAACAAATCATAAAAAGGCAAAATTCGGAATGGAATTTTACTTTTCTGGAGTTAGAACCTAACTTAACTTTTAAAAATTTTATGAACTATCGAGTTGGTCTATTACTCCTTGATTTATTACAGAGAGATTTTTTAGTTCATCACACTATAGCTAGTACTGTTATTACTATGCTGATCACCAGAAAATATAACATACACCTACAAAAACTGATCTTCTCGAACTAGTTTCGATCAGTTTAGCATTTATTAGGCCCTTTAGGCCATTTATTACCCTTTCGAATAGGCACATTTCTATTACCATATGGGAGGGGGGAATTAAAGAGACACAGTGTTTTGAACTTACATTTAGATTTGAAAGCTTCTGTGAATTTTCTATGTCCGTAATAAGGGCTTTCGGCTATAAATTTACTTCTGCAAGATTGAACTATTAATTTATGGGAAAATCCTGACAGTATATTCCTTAAGGGGCCATCTTCGGATTTTATACAAAATATCTACATTTGTTTATAGGTTTAGTTTACTTTTACATTATATATATATATATATATATATATATACATATATATATATATATATATAAATTTGAATTTTCTAAATATATTAATTACAACGTTCACAATCATGTTTTCTTTTTGTCCCATTCAATAGGAAACACCCTGTATTATAAGTAGGCGAATGTATAGATATTTAATTATTTTCAATCTACAAAGGAAAGTATTATTTCTGCTATCAGCGCTTGAGGACGAAATTTTATGATATACTACAATGATTTTTAGCTTTACCTAAGGTTTAGGCTTACCTCAATTGGATGTAAAAGTTTATTTTTATGTGTTTCTCTTTATATTGATTGTTTAACAGGTATTTAAAGAAATTTACGTAATTTTTTATTTCAGAATGATCACATGAGCATGATTTTAGCTCTCCCTACCCAGTACGACCACCCAGCGAATTTGCAAGTAGACACAAAAACCTTCTGTAAAATCAAGTCAAAGCTCATCCCGACTAAGCTGGATATGGTATCACTCCCAAAACTACAGTTCAGCGAAGAAATGAGCTTTAAAGAAGAGCTCATTTCATTGGGGATCGAAGATGCATTCAATGAAAGTAAAGCCCAATTTCCTGGTTTGAGTAACGATGAAAATTTCCATGTGGATAATGTGCTACAAAAGATCAATTTAGAAGTAGACGAAGATGGAAGTGAAGCGGCGTCAATTACGAAATTGAAGTTCAAGCCTGTAGCTTTTAGAGGTGTTAAAGAATTCATTGCGAATCATCCGTTTTTATTCTACGTAGAGGATAGGAAAACTGGAACAATCTTGCTATCCGGTAGAGTGGACGAGCCTTCAGAGTCAATATCATTTTCAGAACATTTAAGATTTTAGTATTTTGAAGAAAATTCAATACATGTTTTTTATCATGCTATTACATATATTTCAATATATCATTTCAATGTATGTTGCATTCATATTATTTCTGGGGTTAAATAATAGTTCAATATAACCAACGGGATGTAAGATATGATAGAAATATTCTGAAACTGTATATTAAACATAGAAAGTATATGAATGGGTATTAAAAATATGTTAAGTTTAAGATATCCGACTGGGTTTAAATGGCTGTTTTTGGTGAACTACTAGAAAATTCTTTTACTGATTTATTTGAATGACCACAAAGTTATCTTCTCAAAACAGTTTTCTTTTTGCTTTTGAGATCTATAAAATAGAAGTTACGAAAATTTTTATTTTTGATCGACATATTGGAAATTGTTTTAAATAACCGGAATTCACAGTTTAAACAGACTTTTTTCTGTAAAAAAATTCCATGGGAAATTTAAGTTTTTATTTTAAAAATAGACAAAAGAGTTTTTCTTTTGTATTTGAGATCTATAAAATAGAAGTTATGACAATTGTTATTTTTGATCGACATATCGGAAGTTGTTTTAAATAACAGAAATTCACAGTTTAAATAGACTTTTTTCTGTAAAAAAATCCTCAGGAAATTTAAGTTTTCATTTTAAAAATAGACGTTTGAAGATAATTTCAGTTTGATTCCAACTTATAAACCTGGGGATTTTTAAGTGATTGAATCAAACATTTTGTAAAACATTTTCTGCTGTAAAAACTTTAAATTTATTTTCTGAAAAACTATGTTTGGATTTTGTTGTTCTCAGCAATAACGTAATAACAAAAAATTTTATTACAACAATATAAAACATATAACACATAACTCACATTCAATTACAAGAATAATGAAATTTGATTTAAGTAAATTTTTTAAAAATTACAGCTGTTTTTATAAAATATTATGGGGAATTTTTTAAGATAATTGTTAAACAGTAAATTTTATGTCTTTAAATTTAAATGTAGATTTTTGATTTAGTTTCATTACATTTTTAGGAATCTCACGAGTATATGCAAACCCCCAAAAATTAATTTTTGAATTCATGTATTTTATCTCACAAAGATAGTTGTAAGATTAAAAATTTTCGGGAAGTTGTCCGCATATAAGGTGCAAATAAATTTGCGTTATTTAAAAAACTTTTTCATTTCCATGTCTTTATAAGTACAATTAATGTACAAACAGTTATTAAAATATTAAATAGAGTCCCAGTAATTTAGTCAGCAAATACTACGGTCTTGTAACTGGAAAGTTGCGGGTTTAAAGCTAAAGCCATCCTAAGATCCGTCGTGTTTGTTAATGTGACTGGTGCACGTAAAGTATGCTTGTGGTCACAATGTCCTTCAACTACTCAAACAATACCTCTGGAGGTGGCAGGCTAAGCCTATGTGTCTTCTTAGACCCTACTTCTAAATTACGAAGACCCACTTGAAAAAAAGGCCCCTCTTTCCTTCTAGCGGTGCTCATTAAATGAAAGGCCCACCCCTTTTACTTAATACGAGTAGCGTATGGGCCAAATCGTGCTTGCTTTGTCAAAATGGCATTTGAAACAACAACAAAATATTAAATTTTGCTGTTTTTCAAAATATCATCTTCTAACCCAGTCGGTTGCCTTAAATAAGAAATTTAACTGGAGCTGTAGGGTTCACGAACAAAAGCTTTTATCCTAAATAATTTTTAATTTTGTTGAATATGAATTTTCTATAATATTTCTCCATTATTTAAGGAATATACAATATTTGAAGAATATTTAATGATTGACAGTTCAATATTCATAACTGTTTAGCATATACTGTTTCTTTCTTAAAATATTTCTAATCAAACAGAAAACATATTTCTTAAGTCTTATAAAAGAAGTATATAAAAATTAAATAATTATTTGATTATGAACTCATGTGACTAAAACCTAATACTAAAAAAATAAATATTATTTAAAGAACTCAAAAATTGGAAAAATTAAGTAAAATTAAGTTTCTTTAAATGACATTTTGCATTAAATTGGAAAGGATTTTTTAGTAATATAGATGAAAAATATTTATTCCATAACAAAAATAAA
This sequence comes from Pardosa pseudoannulata, assembly GCA_032207245.1. Classification (NCBI taxonomy): domain Eukaryota; kingdom Metazoa; phylum Arthropoda; class Arachnida; order Araneae; family Lycosidae; genus Pardosa; species Pardosa pseudoannulata. The sequence continues at coordinate 17,668,675 of CM063503.1, read as the reverse complement.
AAAACAAAATGTACCACAAAGATTTTAAGTGGATAATTTAGAATGGTTATTTTAAATTATCAAGAAAAGAAATAGCTTGTATTTTTGTAACTGAATTATTTGAAAATGATTAAAGATTTTTTTACAATGAATTTGAAAGAATGTGTTATGCCTAAAACACTATAGTAAGGGCTAAATCTAAAGTCATGAATTCTATATACATTAGTAATATTATTTATTTGAAGCATATCCTACCGAGGAAAATTTCATACAATTTTTAGTCAAACTATTTTGTTCTTTCTTTATATTAGTTATGACTCATTTTGAATAAAAAGTATTTATTTTCCAAAATAAAATGACAAAAATATTCTATCTGAGATAGATTTTTTGCAAGTATAAACCGATAATTTTATATTTTAAACAATCCTGTGACATTTATGGATAATACAGCAGAACATTTTGTTGTTTTAACATTTGGTTATATTTTTTATAAGTATGGTGCAAAGATTTAAATACTGTATAATTTACTTTATATTTAAAAAATGAAACCTATTTAACATTTTATCCTAAATGCGCATTTTATTTTTGTTATTTCTTGTGAATGATATATTTATACTGACTTATAAATGTGATAAACATTATTCGACTTCTCATTTCCTTGTATTTTATAAGGAAAATACAAGGTTGTTGCTTTTATAAAATGCTGACAACCTAGCATTCCATTATGTTTTAGAATAAATATTCAATGATTTTTATATTGGTTTTATGTTTTCACTTCGGGATACGCACACATATATTTAATGTAAAAACCAATGATCATTTATCTACATATCTATCTTGATTAATTCACTAATAAATGTTCGAATGACAATGGTCCTTTAAGGTCTCATATGCCCTAAAAAATTGGTGCTTTCTAATATTTTATCCGTTTAGAGCTATTATGAGCTTTCAAATATTTAAATTAATTAAAAATATGAAATATTTAAAATTTGTTTTATATATTATCAAATTATGAAATTATTCCTTTTAATTGATAACAATAAAAAATATAGAACAATTCAAGTAGATACAATTTAGACCATGCTATTCGTAAGATCTAAAAAATTCTACTTAATAAATAATCCTAAATATTCTGAGTGTATTGATCTATATAATCTGTACCAAACTTTCCCAACCTTTACAAAGCCACACCCCTTACAGGAAAAAAAATCTAACGGCCCCTCTGCAGTAATATACAATATATTTAAACATACTACCATATGCCATCTATTATAATATTCTTGAATTATATGTATACATACTTTGTTGGTTTATCTATTAAAAATCACAAAGTAGAAATTAATTGGAATGACAAGTAAACATAGTAAAAAATGTTTTCTGAAAAATTAAAAGTAAGATTCAAATTTAATCAGAAATTGAAAAACAAAATAATGAAATGGTTGAGGTAGTGGAGTTTTGCCTGTTTGATAACATAATAAACAATTTTAGCTAGTTAGATAAAATTATTTTTTATGCAAAACAAAAAGTCTTTTCATATTATTTTATTAATTTACTAAAGAGATAGGTAGGTATTTGCCATGACCACAGAGAGCCCTCTTTATAGGAAAACAAAGTTCTAACCCCCCCTCTTCCATAATACACCCTTTTTGTCTCTGAACCCTCTACGACCCCCTAAAAGGTTTCAACGCCCATTGGTTGGCGGTACCGTCTTTCTGAGAATCTATGACCTATGCAATCAATTAATATCATTCAGATAATTAAAAAATTTGGTTAGTTTGAATAATTAATTCATTCTTCTTCTATTCTAGTCCTAATTTCCCTCTATTTTACAAGAGTTTTTAAGCTTTTTATATCAAAAAGATTTCTCTATTACTAATTCATTATATAAAATGCATTTCTTAGATCGCTGTTATTCAAATTATAGGTTAATACATATAATGCAAAATAATTTATCACATGGACCGTAATATAGCATATAAGTTCTTTTCAAAATTTAAGGTGTTGTTTTACATTTTTCAATATTATAAATTAAGACGTATAAAAATTTGGTTAATTTGAATAATTAATTCATTCTTCTTCTATTCTAGTCCTAATTTCCCTCTATTTTACAAGAGTTTTTAAGCTTTTTATATCAAAAAGATTTCTCTATTACTAATTCATTATATAAAATGCACTTCTCAGATCGTTGTTATTCAAATTGTAGGTTAATACATATAATGCAAAATAATTTATCACATGGACCGTAATATAGCATATAAGTTCTTTTCCAAATTTAAGGTGTTGTTTTACATTTTTCAATATTATAAATTAAGACGTATAAAAATTTGGTTAATTTGAATAATTAATTCATTCTTCTTCTATTCTAGTCCTACTTTTACTCAAATTTTACAAGAGTTTTTAAGCTTTTTATATCAAAAAGATTTCTCTATTACTAATTCATTATATAAAATGCACTTCTCAGATCGTTGTTATTCAAATTGTAGGTTAATACATATAATGCAAAATAATTTATCACATGGACCGTAATATAGCATATAAGTTCTTTTCAAAATTTAAGGTGTTGTTTTACATTTTTCAATATTATAAATTAAGACGTATAAAAATTTGGTTAATTTGAATAATTAATTCATTCTTCTTCTATTCTAGTCCTAATTTCCCTCTATTTTACAAGAGTTTTTAAGCTTTTTATATCAAAAAGATTTCTCTATTACTAATTCATTATATAAAATGCACTTCTCAAATCGTTGTTATTCAAATTGTAGGTTAATACATATAATGCAAAATAATTTATCACATGGACCGTAATATAGCATATAAGTTCTTTTCCAAATTTAAGGTGTTGTTTTACATTTTTCAATATTATAAATTAAGACGTATAAAAATTTGGTTAATTTGAATAATTAATTCATTCTTCTTCTATTCTAGTCCTAATTTCCCTCTATTTTACAAGAGTTTTTAAGCTTTTTATATCAAAAAGATTTCTCTATTACTAATTCATTTTATAAAATGCACTTCTCAGATCGTTGTTATTCAAATTGTAGGTTAATTCATATAATGCAAAATAATTTATCACATGGACCGTAATATAGCATATAAGTTCTTTTCAAAATTTAAGGTGTTGTTTTACATTTTTCAATATTATAAATTAAGACGTATAAAAATTTGGTTAATTTGAATAATTAATTCATTCTTCTTCTATTCTAGTCCTAATTTCCCTCTATTTTACAAGAGTTTTTTAAGCTTTTTATATTAAAGATTTCTCTATTACTAATTCATTATATAAAATGCACTTCTCAAATCGTTGTTATTCAAATTGTAGGTTAATACATATAATGCAAAAGAATTTATCACATGGACCGTAATATAGCATATAAATTCTTTTCAAATTTAAGGTGTTGTTTTACATTTTTCAATATTATAAATGAAGACATATAACAATTTGGTTAATTTGAATAATTAATTCATTCTTCTTCTATTCTAGTCCTAATTTCCCTCTATTTTACAAGAGTTTTTAAGCTTTTTATATTAAAGATTTCTCTATTACTAATTCATTATATAAAATGCACTTCTCAAATCGTTGTTATTCAAATTGTAGGTTAATACATATAATGCAAAATAATTTATCACATGGACCGTAATATAGCATATAAGTTCTTTTTCCAAATTTAAGGTGTTGTTTTACATTTTTCAATATTATAAATGAAGACGTATAAAAAATTTGGTTAATTTGAATAATTAATTCATTCTTCTTCTATTCTAGTCCTAATTTCCTCTATTTTACAAGAGTTTTTAAGCTTTTTATATTAAAGATTTCTCTATTACTAATTCATTATATAAAATGCACTTCTCAGATCGTTGTTATTCAAATTGTAGGTTAATACATATAATGCAAAATAATTTATCACATGGACCGTAATATAGCATATAAGTTCTTTTCCAAATTTAAGGTGTTGTTTTACATTTTTTAATATTATAAATGAAGACGTATAAAAATTTGGTTAATTTGAATAATTAATTCATTCTTCTTCTATTCTAGTCCTAATTTCCCTCTATTTTACAAGAGTTTTTAAGCTTTTTATATTAAAGATTTCTCTATTACTAATTCATTTTATAAAATGCACTTCTCAGATCGTTGTTATTCAAATTGTAGGTTAATACATATAATGCAAAATAATTTATCACATGGACCGTAATATAGCATATAAGTTCTTTTCAAAATTTAAGGTGTTGTTTTTACATTTTTTAATATTATAAATGAAGACGTATAAAAATTTGGTTAATTTGAATAATTAATTCATTCTTCTTCTATTCTAGTCCTAATTTCCCTCTATTTTACAAGAGTTTTTAAGCTTTTTATATTAAAGATTTCTCTATTACTAATTCATTATATAAAATGCACTTCTCAGATCGTTGTTATTCAATTGTAGGTTAATACATATAATGCAAAATAATTTATCACATGGACCGTAATATAGCATATAAGTTCTTTTCCAAATTTAAGGTGTTGTTTTACATTTTTCAATATTATAAATTAAGACGTATAAAAATTTGGTTAATTTGAATAATTAATTCATTCTTCTTCTATTCTAGTCCTAATTTCCCTCTATTTTACAAGAGTTTTTAAGCTTTTTATATCAAAAAGATTTCTCTATTACTAATTCATTATATAAAATGCACTTCTCAAATCGTTGTTATTCAAATTGTAGGTTAATACATATAATGCAAAATAGTTTATCACATGGACCGTAATATAGCATATAAGTTCTTTTCCAAATTTAAGGTGTTGTTTTACATTTTTCAATATTATAAATGAAGACGTATAAAAATTTGGTTAATTTGAATAATTAATTCATTCTTCTTCTATTCTAGTCCTAATTTCCCTCTATTTTACAAGAGTTTTTAAGCTTTTATATTAAAGATTTCTCTATTACTAATTCATTATATAAAAATGCACTTCTCAGATCGTTGTTATTCAAATTGTAGGTTAATACATATAATGCAAAATAATTTATCACATGGACCGTAATATAGCATATAAGTTCTTTTCAAAATTTAAGGTGTTGTTTTACATTTTTCAATATTATAAATTAAGACGTATAAAAATTTGGTTAATTTGAATAATTAATTCATTCTTCTTCTATTCTAGTCCTAATTTCCCTCTATTTTACAAGAGTTTTTAAGCTTTTTATATCAAAAAGATTTCTCTATTACTAATTCATTATATAAAATGCACTTCTCAGATCGTTGTTATTCAAATTGTAGGTTAATACATATAATGCAAAATAATTTATCACATGGACCGTAATATAGCATATAAGTTCTTTTCCAAATTTAAGGTGTTGTTTTACATTTTTTCAATATTATAAATGAAGACGTATAAAAATTTGGTTAATTTGAATAATTAATTCATTCTTCTTCTATTCTAGTCCTAATTTCCCTCTATTTTACAAGAGTTTTTAAGCTTTTTATATTAAAGATTTCTCTATTACTAATTCATTATATAAAATGCACTTCTCAGATCGTTGTTATTCAAATTGTAGGTTAATACATATAATGCAAAATAATTTATCACATGGACCGTAATATAGCATATAAGTTCTTTTCAAATTTAAGTGTTGTTTTACATTTTTCAATATTAAAAATAGACGTATAAAAATTTGGTTAATTTGAATAATTAATTCATTCTTCTTCTATTCTAGTCCTAATTTTATTTTACAAGAGTTTTTAAGCTTTTTATATTAAGATTTCTCTATTACTAATTCATTTTATAAAATGCACTTCTCAGATCGTTGTTATTCAAATTGTAGGTTAATTCATATAATGCAAAATAATTTATCACATGGACCGTAATATAGCATATAAGTTCTTTTCAAAATTTAAGGTGTTGTTTTACATTTTTCAATATTATAAATTAAGACGTATAAAAATTTGGTTAATTTGAATAATTAATTCATTCTTCTTCTATTCTAGTCCTAATTTTCTATTTTACAAGAGGTTTTAAGCTTTTTATATCAAAAAGATTTCTCTATTACTATTTCATTATATAAATGCATTTCTCAGATCGTTGTTATTCAAATTGTAGGTTAATTCATATAATGCAAAATAATTTATCACATGGACCGTAATATAGCATATAAGTTCTTTTCAAAATTTAAGGTGTTGTTTTACATTTTTCAATATTATAAATTAAGACGTATAATTTAAATTTTAGAGGAAGATTGAAAAAATTTAAGTGTTTATTTTATATATGATTGAAGTATTTAAGATTTATTATAAATTTATCTATACAATTTTTGCATGCTTACTGTAGTTTATACAATACCAAGTGTACTATAGAAGGTATAAGAGAAACATTACCTTTAAACATCTGAGTTCTGGTCTAAAAGTGAATGGCATTCATTCCTTTCTGAATAGTATAAAATTTATATAATATATAAATTATATCAACACTTTATACTGCAAATTTTTTTAGAAATGATAAATAATCATGTCAAATTATCACATTTATTAACGGTGTTATTAAATAATATCATGGAACATATTGCAAACACACTTTGCATACTTATTTATACAATAAAGTCTACTATAAAATAAGAGAAAATAACTAAACATATGAGTACTGGTTTAAAAGTAAAATTCATTCTTTCTTAGTGTATAACATTTTTTTAATATATAAATTATATAACACTTTATAGAATTTTTTTTTAGAAAGATAAAAAATATGTAATTATCACATTTATTAACGTGTTATTAAATAATATGGAACATATTGCAAACAATTTGCATGCCTACTGTAGTTTATACAATACCAAGTGTACTATAGAAGGTATAAGAGAAACATTACCTTTAAACATCTGAGTTCTGGTCTAAAAGTGAATGGTTCATTTTAGAGTAGTATAACGTAGTATATATTTTTAATATATAAATTATATCAACACTATACTGCCAATTTTTTAGAAAATAAATAATCATGTCAAATTATCACATTATTAACGTGTTATTAAATAATATCATGGAGCATATTGCAAACACACAAATTTACTAAATTTTGTAATAGTTTCCTTCGATATCAGATAGACTTTTACAAACTTATATAAACATGACAAAAATAACAACTAACAATATAAGACTATTTTTTTAGTTTAAAACTCAAATTTGTTTAAAAATACATGTTTTGAAAAAATTAAAATATTGTTTAAAATTTTGTCATTATTAGTGTCATTTTATGCATAAGTTTCGAACAAATTTTAAATATACAGATACATATGTTTGGATTTCTTGTAGCTTGCAAAAACTATGTTGATAATATAAATTTTAAATGATTTTAATAGTGGAATGCTGCTAATATATATATATATTTATTGAAATTTAAGTTTTCGAAATGTTTTTATATTGTTTGTGGCATAAAATCGAGAAAAATAGCTATCAGATAAACTAAATTTTGAAAAAGGATTTTTACAACGAACAAGTTTTAAAGGTTTATAAAACAAAAAGTTTAAAGGGTTCTTTCTCTCCCTAAGAGAACAGAAAACTCAGAATTGATAAAATGACATGATTCGATAAAAAAATAAATGATTTTGTGTTTCAAAAAATTCTAAGTTAGGTTTAAAATAGAGCCAAAATTGTGCAATCGAGTGATTTTTTTCGTAATATTTACTTTAAAATTTAAAAATATATTGATATTGTTTGATCTTATCCGTCTCATTGGTAACTTCAAAATATTCCAGTTGAATGAGAGTTTTTGTCAATATATTTCAAATTTTGTGACATAGTCTATAAATAAATAGAAAACTGCACGTTTTTATAATAACGTCGAAATTTTGCAGCATATGCGTATGACTAAAAAAGTAACTACTCAAAAGTGAAGTTTTATTCCAACTCCTTGTTAGGATTGCAATCAAACAATTTGTAATTTTGGTAATAATATATTTCCTTAATTACTACTACACAGCTATTATTAGATTACAATTTATTAAGTAAAGAGATATTAGTCCAGCACCCGAAAATATTTTCAAAGTCTGTTTCCGTTTTGTAACTAGTTGATTGTAAGTCTATTCCTACCATGACCCATCGGAAAACATACAGCAACAACAAACTGATGATCAGTACGCCACGACAGCAACCACAACAGCTATGAGCTGCTGCTGACCCACGAGAGTTTCATCATGGTCCGATTTTAATTTTGTCAAATCTGGTAAGGAACAAACTCTATAAAGGTAAGCTCGAGACTACTAGGAATAACTGAAGACCCAGATCACTATTGCACCTCGGCCACCAGTATGTACCTACAGGAGGTATATCCCTGAGGTCGTCTCTCATTTAGCACTACCAAGAAGATACACACGATTTCGTGACCACGGAAGCGAGAGACGTTGCCCCCCACTAGTTGACTGTAACATTATTATGCGCCGCATTCGACAAATTTAGGTAACACCGAAAGTACTTGATTAGCTTTTCGTGTTAGTCCTGGAAATGTTTGTGACTTTTCTGTATGTATGTCTCTTAATTCTACAACATGATTACACCATGACCAGAAACTTCCACTACTAATAACTTGTTCTAAAGCAGGGATGGACAAACTTTTTCGGCCACGGGCCAAGAATTCAAAGAAAACAAGTTTGGAGGGCCATAATAAATTTTTCTAAAATTTTAAAAACAAGTACCTAACGGTTTAAATACGTTAATGATATGAATGAAATTGCGATTTCATTTTTAAAAGTGCCTTATACTGAGGTTCGAAGTGAGATGTACTGATTTTAAGGAACGATGCTAAATGCTGATCTGTCAGTCTACTTCTGAAATTATTCTTTCTAAGGATCAAAATTGAAAACACTTGTTCACATATAAGAAGCAAATATACCGCTGATCTTCAGGGAGTGAGATAATAAATTTGGGATATAATATTTAAGCAAAGTAGAAAAGGAGATTGATATATAATGCATAAATATATATTTCTTTTAATTTGTCTCGGACTGGCAACTTAAAATTCTATCTGCGTGCCGGATAAAACGTTCCCTGCCCCTCCCTGTTCTAAAGTCTTCTCTTTGTACTACACAAAGGCTAATAAAGCCGACTCCGACCGGTTATTTACATTCATGTCAGAAGTGAAATTTGAACCCACGAACTCAGGTAAGTTATAAAGTGAAAAGTGAAAAATGAATATATGAAATATTTTATGTATTCACCTTATAGTTCCAGCATAGTAGGTCCCCTATACAACTCTTTGTATACACATAGAACATGATGGTTAAACTTGAGGCCCGGTCCATGAGGTAGATTTTTTTTTCTAGTATGACGCAGTCTTTGAAATATAGGTTCTGAAATGTTTAGATTTCGCCGCTTAAGATGCCCCAAGAAGATGTAAAATAACTGGTGTTTCGAAACTTCTCAGTGAATTCTACACTTGTACAAAATTTTTAAAAAAAATCACTGTAATCATTATTATTATTGCTTTTTTTATTTTATATAAATGTAAGCGATAACACTTAAACTTTTATTTTAAGTTCTAAAAGGTATCTTCTCGATTAAAATGCCCACATTACATACAAAGGGATCTGCAGAGCATTTTCAGTTAACGTACGTTTGATAAAGTTAATGATTAATAACTTTAAAAATAGTTTATATTTTAAATTGATCCTGTAGGCAGTTTCATCTGAATATATTTTTAATTTTAGAGGTTTAAGTTGAGTGCTTAAAACTTAAATAAATTAATTTTTGGGACCCACAATTATTTAAAGGTGGAATCTTTTTAAAATTTATTTCATGCGACTGTAAATGGGAAAAAACATTAGGCTGTGAACGCTTCCCTTTAAAATTTTAAGAATTGTGTGGAAAAAATGTGTTTACCTTTCATTAAAAATTTTTTAAATAAACATAAAAATTTCTTTGTTACTGATGGTCAAATGATTATTAATTTCAAAATTGATTTAAAAACGGGATTATTTGTATTCACTTCAATGATACTCAAAGTACTAAACACCTAGATATCAAAAACAATTCTTTTCTTATATTGCTATTATATGCTACTTCCTCCTTTTTATATTTTTCCTGGTGCTTTCATTCTTTCATTGTGTACAATGCTTTGAATGCTTTTATTTCTCTTTTTTGCTATTCTTATTTGTAATTCTTTCAATCTCATTTCCTGTGCTAAAGAATGACAGCTTTCTGGGGTTACACCACGTTTGCGGTAAACCCATTTACTGCACTTTCTGAAAATCCCAAAATTTCCTCACTTGCGGCACTTTTAGCCTATTAGCAAAACTTATTACGTTTTGGTTTCCATGCATGATAGAATTCAGTTAGATTCGACGTAACAAAATAAAGTTTTTTATTCACAAAAATCGATGTTGAAAGCGCAGGTGAAATTAAAAAAAAATCTTGTTTGTAATGAATTTAAAGAAAACATTTATTGTAAAGGGAAACATCTTTCTTTTAACCGCTTGTAATTTGAAATAGGAATAAATGTGGTTTTGGTTATAAATATATACAGTGCAGGTTTTTGGGTGTTAGCCACCTGCGTCCTAGACCCACTTGGCAGCTCGCTATCAATTCCGATTCAAATTAGTTTCAAAATTTGGCCTACTTCACATATACTTAGTACGCATAGGAATACAACTGATTTTGTCTCACTAAATAAGACTTCAATGTCTACTTTCATTGTTATATAGGCATCAGGGTCCACGTTTTGTTACTTGAGGGTTAGTACGATTAATATCTACTTCTTAAAGGTGATTCCGAACATCCATGTTAGGTGTGGAATTCGCATCCACTGGCTCTTGTACTGAAAGTGGGTGTCTATTACCGTTTAACTTCCAGGAGAATGTGTAGATAAAAAGTACTGCTGATGGCAGTATGAAATGAAGAAACGAAAAACTGATGAGACTTCTAAAGATAACGTGTTCGTTGCAAAATGTTATTTATATGTTATTTATAAACTATTATTCAACAAAGATCTCGATCCATCATTTCACCGTTATACTCTCATATCCAAAACTACTTTACAAACTCAAAAATATTTCTGTACCGAGGTACTTTTCTACGATGGTCAGCACGTGCATGCACAGCTGTGGGAGAAATTTCCAAGAAGAATTTAGATGCATTTGTTGACTTCGTGTTTGAGGACCGCTGTGGAGAAGTTATAGATCACGGAATGGCACAAGCGTAACGGTCAATCTCGCACAGAGATGTAACCGTGAGTTATGGGGACTAAAAAATAATATCAGTTTTCACAAAAGGAGCTACTTTAATGAGCCCACCTGCACTCCCGAAGGGGGTGCAGATGAGGGAAAATTTCACCAAACAAGCGATTGAAAAAGAAGAAAAAGGGGCGTTAAAAGAAGGAGTTGAGAAAGAAAGTTAAGAAAATGAGTCGAAGTCAGGATTCAAGAGTAGCTGGACATCGAAAATCTCAAGCCTTGCTCGCCAGCACCGACCGACGTCCCGTGCTCCCGAACGCCCGGACCGACACACCGCATGAGGAAAGCCCCTGCCTGTTCCCCTGTGCCTTTACTGGAGATAAAACAGATTTAACCTATTCATGACGGTTATTTAGGCCTAAGTTAGTAATTCAATATTTTGATTAAGGAATAACGGATAACTAAAGAGAATTGTAATAATTATGGTATAAATATGAATATAAAGCACAAATAATTGCTAGTTATGTTATATGGTGATCACGTATACCAATTTGTAAATAGTGTACAGAATAAATGTCTTAATCTAAGTGTAAGGTATCATATTTTGCTGTGTTTCCACTTTGTAAACGAACACTGGTGTTAGTGTTCGTTTATATTACAACAATTTTAATTCCATGAAATATCCTATCAATGTGATTTATGTTTGCAGGAAGTGTGTGAGAAATAAGCCTAATTAGCATTACCTATTCAAAAGTTATTAAATGGTTTCTGTTATCAAATATAGGCTTACGCCATCTGAAGTTGAATCAAGCTGCAACACTGCGACTCATTTCAGTGTGTAAATAATCAAGTCGCTAAATAGTTTAGAATCCCGACAGCCAATCACGGATGCATCCCGAACTCTGAATATTTCAAGACAGATAGTCACAACCTTAGTAAATATTTTTGTAATGATGAATTTGTTGTACAAAGGTATGGACAAGGTCGGAAACGAATGATAACTTCTTCTGCAGATTGATATCTGGTAATCAGTGTCCATGGTTATAAAAAATCTACTGTTTGCCAGTTGAGTTCAAAAGTTGTAGCCTCCAATGGAACTACTGTATCCTGGCAAATGGCATGCAAAAGGCTTAATGAAAATGGCTTAATAAAAAAGGGCTTTATGAGAGAAAGCCAGAGATATGTCTTTACACTATCTTCACAAAAAAAGAGGGATCGCTTTAATTTTTGCAAAGAACATCACAGCTGGAGTGAACACCAATGATTTCATGTTTTCTTTACTGATGAGTCGATAAGTCGATTAGTCTTATAACTTTGATTTTAACGCACTCGTACATCAGAAAGGAGTTAGTAACACGAAATTATCGCCTAGACATTATGGAACTGTTTAAGAAGTGGAAGTGCGACAGTATGGGTGTAAATAATGATCAATTATAACAGTTTTGTTTGTAATAATTAAAACAATAAAAATAATTGAGGAATTCATACACGTTTTTCTAATTATAGTAAAAGAAATTACACCCCTTTCTACTTTGTTAAACAGATATTTCAAGACATATTAAGCAAAAGCTTTACTTTAGTTGCTTAAGTATTTTCCGAACAAAGTACTGATTCATTGTTGTATAGGACACAGAAAGCAGTTGTAAAATGCACTTAAAAAATGAAGCACTTACAATGCCACATTACAGATTTAAAAAACAAAATTATGAAATGTTCTAAACGGAATGTCACCTTTAATTTTTTAGGACTGAATATAATCTTTTTTAAAGAAGGAGCTGAGACACACAAACATTCTAAGAGGAAATTCAGGTTTGGTAGTTGGCTTTATATAAAGCACTGCAGACAATTTTGACACACTATTTAAATCGAGACCTACTGATTAAAATAATTTCGAATGGCTACAAGCCTCCATACCAACTGTGGGGGAGTTGAATCCACGAATTCCACATCTAAAAGGCAGCACCCTACCATTCAGGCCTTGTTCGGATGTCGAATTACAACATTGCTTTATCTTTTCAGGGTGTAAATTCACCCGTGTGAGAAATATTTGAGGCTAGATATAATTACTGTGAAGTATATACACCCTTGTTAGATATATTTACTTTTTAGAGGTCTTTTATGGTAGTGAACACTGATTTCTGTTACCTGAGTGGGAAAACAGGAAACCTTAAAATTTTCTCATCGATTCAGATTTGGCTTTAAGCAATACGGTCAATGTTTTGATTATGAGTATTGATTATAACGGCACCTACTAATTAAACCGATTTGGAACATTCCTGCAATTCAAAGCCTTGAACTCCCATTCAGAAACGTAGCCCCCTACCCATTCAACCTTCGTCATATCGATTTAGTCTTGAATCAAGTCCGTGAATAAGTTGTGACCTTGTAATGAAATATATAGTCTTAACTGGATGAGCAACGATTGGCCGTCCAAATAAATTGGTTTAAAATAAATAGCAACCTTTCTCGAGGTCATATATTTCTAGTAGCAACCCAAATACTACTCTTTCAATCAAACTTTTCCCACCCTAATTTGTGCTTCTTTGTGTTAGATCTAGTTTATCTCGTAGTGTATATATATATATATATATATATATATATATATATGTATGTATGTATATATATATATATATATGTATATATATATGTGTGTGTGTGTGCGTGTGTATATATATATGTGTATATATATATGTATGTATGTATATATATGTGTGTGTATATATATATTATATATACATATATATTGTATATATTTTATATATATACATATATATATATATATATTATATATATATAATACATATATATATATATATATATAAGTGATGGAGATTTTGCATATAAAATATTTTGGACCGTTTCCATGCAGCTATGTATTAGAAAAAGTTTTATGGTTAAACACAAACTTTAACAAAATTTTGAAATTTTACAAGTGAAAATAATAACTTTTTCACTAGTAAATTCTAATATGCATACAGCATAATGTTTCCCACTATCAGTAAAGTAAACAGAAACAAGTAAACAGAAACTAGTAAAGTAAACAGAAACTGAGGACCTGAAATTTTATCTAAGCATGAAACTTAAAATATATCAGTTAAAATTTTTTGTATGTAGAGAGGAGAGAGAAAGGTGAAATACACACACATATATTCAAATTTAAAATAAAATTTTTACCATTGCCCTTCTTCTATTACCTTTGTCTAAAACGACTTAGTGTATTAAAAACATTTTCTATTCGAATATAGAAAAAATCCGTGAGATGCGGGGAAGTTTTACCCTTGGTGAGGCTCGCACACACACACACACACACACACACACACACATATATATATGTGTGTGTGTGTGTGTGTGTGTGTATAAACGTGTGTGGGGGGATGCCCCTAGGCTGTTCTTCCTAAAAATTTGATATTTAAATAGTATTTGCTTTATTAATGCATAGAGAAAAGAGAAAAAAAAGTCATTGTTTTTTCAATTAAAATCAGTTGGAAAGGGGAAATGTTATAAACTATTTGATTTCATTACATTTTGGGGACTAGGTAAAATACTTAATAATAAATAAGAAATATCCCCTTGTTTTGGAGCATAATTTTGATGACAATCTCCTATTTATCCTTTTATTACTATTCTTAGATAGTTTTGTATAGGTCATTTTCAAATTTAATATGATTCTTCGTACGAACTTCTCTCTTTATGAAATCTCCTAACCTTTTGTTGTGTTTTTTTTTATTTTTGATCTAGTAGTTTCAACTATATTACTTTTCCTTGCATTCTTTTTTATATATTTATTTATTTTTTTTAAGTTTCATAACATTTGCAATTATTGTATCTTTCATATATAGTCTTCAGGATGTAAGACAGTATTAAGGTAGCTAAGATAACGCACAGATATAGTTAATTTAACAATCAAGAATATTTTTAGAAAATCTTTATTTGTTATTTCTGATTTTACCAACAAGCACACACATAACTGTAAGGGCTTCTAAACGAGTTGCTAGTCGCGGGTTATTCGGGTAAATGTTTTAATATCATGAATTAGAACAATACATCAATGTACATCTGCAAGGGTTTTGAAAAAAGTAATTAGAGACCTGAGAAAAATTATGATGAAAACAAGAATAAACGTGAGGTTTCCTCCAAAATGTGAAAGGTGCAAATAGAGAACATTGCAGAGAGCGTCCTCCATTTTGATGGCGCCCTTAGGTTGTGTCTAGGATGCTATGGTTTAGTGTCGGGCCTGACTATATGTATATATATATATATATGTGTGTGTGTAGGTGTGTGTGTAATATACTAAAAATATTTTCTAATAATTAACTATTTTCTTTAGTTTTAGTTCTACATCATGATGAAAAAAGAGCCTCAATCAAAAGAAAGTGTAAATTGTGTAAATTCTCAGGAATAAAATACTTATCATGCAATTTCCCCCCTTTTCATTGTGGTTCTCATGAGATCTTAATGACTCATGGACTTTAAATTCTGTTAGAACCGTTTTAACTGACCGTCTGGCAATTTCTACGAACCCAAAAATGCTGAGCTATAACAATTTATTACTAGGATCCCGTCTTAGGAATGACAAAGTGTACCCGATTTCAAATCTGGTGCTGTATGAACGTAAATCCGAGGCTTCGTATCTAATAAATTTTGTTTTTAACTGACTATTTCTCTGATGATTTGTTTTCGAATTTAATGTGGAATTAATGAAGAGCTTAAATTAGACTAAATTGCCGTTACATTCTTAAACTGCTCATGTGATATGTATGTATATATGCATACATATGTATGTAGATGCATGGGTATGTGTATATATACATATATATTCTGATTGCAATTTATATTATTTTATTCCATCTTCAAATAGATTATTTAATTTACCTCTTATTGTCTTTTAACTGGCTATAACCTTTTTTTCAGCTTATCTATCAAGTTTTCGTTAAACATCAAAATCCTTAATCTCAGTCTAAGATTGCCTGAAGCACTACATGTTTGAGTACATCTCTAATTCCTATATTAAAAAATAAACACAAGGTTAGGGAATATATTGATTAGAATCTCTTAGTTCTAAGCAAATCTTTGGTTTAAAGGCAAACTCTAAAACAAGCTCTTAATTTCCTGGATCACTCGAAACCAACAAACGCTTGCACCGAATTGATTCGATGATGTGTTGAAAAATCATATGTTTTACTTCATGTTAACACTGGTGCTAATTTCGAGTTTTTTTAATACTGTGTTTTCCATATGTCGTGTTTATGCGTCTTTTATTACTCTGATGAAAAATGCTGATTGTAGACAATTTCCATTGAACATACTACTGCTTGATTTTTCTTTTTGTTGGTTGTGTTCAAATGGGATGTTCCGTATATTTACTTCTTAAAGCCTTAGTTCACTTCTTTAAAAATAACTCTTAAACCTCTTAAGTCAATCTCTTAAAAGTAAATATGTTAGTGAGTGAGTTATTTGATGAACCAATAATATTTCTACCTCTACAATTTATCATACCGATTTCGCACGAATGTGTCTTCCATGTCATAAGAAAACCAAGTATTTTCCAAATTTGAACTACATGCTGTTTTGCAAATTCAAACAGCAATCATTAATTATTTCTCACAATAATACAACTTGAAAACTTTACTTTAAATACATCAAACAATTTGCTTTTTAATAACTTTTTACAAGTACGATCTTCGAAAGATAGAAAATGCCAAATGAAATCGAATTGTTATGATAATAAGAAAAACAACAGATAGGAACAAAATTCTTAATGAGAAATTATTGTTATGGTAATAGGATAAACAAGAAATAAGTATATGTTTATATGCATCGAAAGCCTTGACCCTTTCCAGCCTTGACCCGATGGCTGTTACACACGAGAAGGGTAAAATAATAATAATAATAATAATAATTCGCTTATCACCAGCTGGGTATGTTTGTATAAAACAAAAACGAAGTGAATGATAAATTAGAAAGGAATATGAGACTATCATTATTTAAATTCCATAACAGAACTCTGAAAAGCGTGACAGGAAGAGAAAAATTTCCTTTTAAATGGGTATTTTCAAAATATCCCCATGCTGGCTTTGAGAGGAGGAATTCCTATCTGACCTCTGTACAATCTGTTATTGTCCCTCAAACTTTCCCTACATTTGGCCGCAGAACGAGGCTCGAAACCGGTTTTTGACACTACAAATCGTTATAAAAATCCAACTTTTCAGAGACTGTCTTGTCGTTGAACTGGTAAGTGGTGTTATCTTTTATATTTTTGGTATTAAAGTAGAAATTTAAATGAATTTTAATTAGTGGTCTGGGAGGAAAAGAAACGGTGAAATGTGCATTCAAATAATGGAAATGAAGTGTTAGAAAATGTATTATATTACTATGTAGTTTATCATTTCAATCTCTTTTGTTATCTCTGTAATTAGAGGTGCACTCTTAACCTTCAAATCATAAATGCCTTTGGCTTTTTTTCCTGTTACGCTGTTGTTTTAACCTCTAAAGGCAATGTTGCATGGTAAAAGTATATAAAGTGATTTATTGTTTAAAATTGTATATAAACCATTCTAATAGTACATTAGGTTAAACTAATACGTTAAATATAAAATTAAATTCTTCCTAAGTAAACTTTTTAAAGCATTCAAAAAAGTAATATTATTTTGTATTAAGAGAAATTAATATCATCTATATTTAAATCTAAGATTAAATTTAACATTCTAAATAATGATTTCGTTAGTGCTGTTTTGCCGCCGAGGACAAAACCGTAAAATGCTACGCCTCTCCCTTAATATATATTATATATATATATATATATATATATATATATATATATTATATATATATATATATATATATATATATATATATACATATATATATAATATATATATATATATATATATATATATATATATATATTTATATATATACATATATATATATATATATATAGATATATATATATATATATAATACATATATTTACATAGATATATACACATACATACATACATACATACATATATATTTTATATTTTTGGTATTAAAGTAGAAATTTAAATGAATTTTAATTAGTGGTCTGGGAGGAAAAGAAATTGTGAAATGTGTATTCAAATATTAAGAAATGGAAATGAAGTGGTAGAAAATGTATCATATTACTATGTAGTTTATCATTTCAATCTCTTTTGTTATCTCTGTAATTAGAGGTGCACTCTTAACCTTCAAATCATAAATGCCTTTGGCTCTTTTTCCTGTTACGCTGTTTTAACATCTAAAGGCAATGTTGCATGGTAAAAGTATATAAAGTGATTTATTGTTTAAAATTGTATATAAATCATTCTAATAGTACATTAGGTTAAACTAATACGTTAAATATAAAATTAAATTCTTCCTAAGTAAACTTTTTACAGCATTCAAAAGAGTAATATTATTTTGTATTAAGATATTTATTACCATTTAATGTAACGGACGACGTAATTCAGATATTCATAAGCGAAATATAAAAAATGTTCCAATTTTTACTTGTGACATTGTTTATTATAAAAGTATAGGAAGGAATTTATTATATGAAATTAATCCAAAGAATTATTCCACGATGCTATTATTATACTGAATTGAAATAACAATAAAATATTGTTTCTAAATGAATTTTTAAAATGATTTTTGTAAAATTAAGAGCAATTAATATCATCTATGTGTACCATAATTTATGGTAATCGACCATATTTAAATTGCTATTTATGAGATTCAGTAAGAAAACGAACAGTTTTCTAAATTACTAAATCACTTTTATTCAACTGCAGGATACAACAGGATAAATGTTGAGTAACTGTTGTTCAAATAAAGTTCTCAAGGCAGACATTGATAATTTTATACTAAAATTTAAAAAAAATATTTTGGCTTCACCGCCTTGTAATAATTACCGTAATAATTATAACAATTTTCAGAATTTAATGAAACTGTAAGGGTAAATTTATAAATATGTTATTCAAGCATTGAACTAAAAGGTTTCAAGATTAGTTATTTTAAGTTTTTGTTAAAAACACAACATTTTTTTCTTATATTTAGGGATGACTGTTGATTTAATAAGGTACTGAATTCATACAGTAAAAACTTTATATTGAATTCCTGAAAAACTGTATATTTTCCTATACTGCCATAACTACTCTCAAAACTGTTAAAACCGTTTTCAAAATTGATGAAATTTTAATCTTGTGCTTTTATAATGTCATTTATGCAAAAGGTTAAAAATAAAAGGTTTCAAGTATATTTATTTAAAGATTAGTTATTAGAATTTTTGTTAAAAACGTATTTTTCTTACATTTAGGTGTAACTGTTCATTTAATAAAGTACTGAGTTAAATCATTGAAAACTTTATATTGAACTTCTGTAAAAATTTTTATTTTTTGCTACACCTCGATAACTGAGAAACTAATAATAACTGAAACTAAAACTATAAGGTTTTAAGTGGATTCATTTTGAGACGAGTAACTGACATTTTTGTTACAAACACAAAATTGTTTTATTATATTTGTGCTTTGAATCCCTCCATTGGCTGTTACTCGACTATATTTTAGGATATTATAATTCTTTTGACTCAATGCGTTCGTCTTCTTTTATGTCATTAAATAATATCTGTTTTACATGTTTATAGTTCAGTATATTTTAGTTAAGTCAAAAATACATTTAATTTTTCCAAATTAAAAAAATATTTGTATATAATTTAGTTTTTAATTCTTTTCAATATTATATAACCTTATTTTACAGTGAAGCCAAAAGAAAATTTCTCCAAAACCTTATATATATATAATATATATATATATATATAAATAATAATATAATGTTTATATATATAATATATGTTAAAATACACAATTTTTTATATATATATTTATATATATATATATACATATATATATATTTATATATATATTATATATGTATATATATATAATATGTATATATGTATGTATATATAAAAAAATGTTATTATGTTTATAGTATATATATATATATATATATTAATATATATAAAATATATATATATATATTTATATATAAATATATATAATAAATATTAAAAAAATATAATATATATATATATTATATATAATAATATATATATATATAAATATATATAATATATATATATATATATATATATATATATATATATAGATAGATAGATAGATAGATAGATAGATAGATAGATAAAAAAAAGGAGTACTTTGTCTAAGAAAATGGTTTGGACCACTCAATTGGTCACAATGGTAGTTAGGAGCATCTAACCTCTCAATTTTATATAGGTATCCAGGGAAACTACAAAGATCGAAAACAAAGTAAAAGTCACCCTATTATTAAATCTAAGATTAAATTTAACATTCTGAATAATGCTTTCGTTAGTGCTGTTTTGCCGCCTAGGACAAAACCGTAGAATGCTACGCCTCTCCCTTAATATATATATATATATATATATATATATATATATATATATATATATATATATATATATATATATATATATATATATATAAAATATATGTATATATATGTATATATATATGTATATAAAATATATTAAATAATATATATAATATTTTTGTATATATATAAAAAATAAGACACAAAAAATAAAAAAATATATCTATAATATATATATATATATATATATATTAAAAGCAGATAAATTGTTGATACATACAAACCTGTGAGACTCGAATAATTTTTGCAAATAAAATGAATCATACAAAAAATGTTAATTTTACTAAGAGCCATAAAAGTAACAGAAAACTAAGAAATATAGAAAAAAATCACCCTCCAATCTTCTATTCTCTGGAATATTGAGACACCCAGCACAATTAATGCTCAGATTTTCGAGTTTCTCGTAATTTTGAAGCAGGGATAAAGCAGAAGACCCATAGACTTTGCCTATTAATTGAGAACTTGGAGGACATTGTGACCACGGGCATATTTTACGTGCCCCTGTCACCTTTAACGAACACGGCGGATAGGGTTCAGAACCCGCAACCTCCCAGTTACGAGATCGTTGCCTTTGCCAACTGAGTTACCGCGGATCATTGTCTGATACTTAAACTTTACAATCAGGAACATGATGCGTTAATTTTATAAAGAGTTAATAATATGCATTGAAAGACATGGGTTACTAATTTTTATACCAATATACCAAACACATATATACCTAATAACACAGTTTGGTTTCATTGGTTCGAATTTTTTTATACTGTACGTATATATAATATAACGGAATTAATATCAGCTATATATTTATGGAAATATATTATATGGTGTGTAACAATATATATAATATTGATACCATTTAAAGACGATAACCAGTTACCATATCCTATATAATTTAAACAGGAAGAATTAGTTTATATTTGTTGTAATGTACATACAACCTATAATTTTGTTACAATAAACACAGAATGAATATAATACTTATATAGATTCAAACTTTTATTCTATACTTTTATTACAAAATATCTTGGTTATCATAATGATCATTCATTTTATATCTCTATTTGAGAATAATTATCCCACATCACTTATAAGATTATTATTTATTAACAGAGGCCTAAGTCAAAGGACTGTAAATATTATTTATAAATTAACTCCATTAAAGTCACAGGACAGGAGCCTTTTCCTGTACGGGAAGTTTATATGGTGTCGGTCCACCACACGAGCTGGTTAGTCGATTCTTGTACTTCTCTCGATGTTTTAACTTAAATTTAAAAAAATCAGGAACGAATTTATTTTCTTATAAATATTCTTTTTTTACATCAAATGCCCTTATGCAGTGGGCTCAAAAAAGTGTTTTTGTTCAAGCTGAATTTTTTTACTGTGCCCATAATCACGCTTACAGTTCTGTGCAGCTTGACCGTTATCTCATTCCGTGATGTATCCTCTTAGGGGTTAAACTTGACGTAAATAATTTTTAAATTTGAAAATCCACCTATGCATGCACGTGCAACATGAAAATAGTACAATGGTAACCCAACGACCAAATATTTGCTACGCGGGGTCTAATGAGACCGCGACCTAATGAATAAAAACGATTGTGTACTGTGTATACACCAAGGTGAATTATTCGATGAACTTTCATTTTTTAGATTAATTATCCCATGTGCTGCGTAGAAGACATGGCGAGTTATCTATCCGATATTACGGTAAATGACTAAATCATTCCGATCGCAATACTAATAACTTATAATAGAAACAGTATCAGAAAAATTTTGCTCTCGAAAAGCAACTAGGAAAAAAACTGAAAACACACTCCTAACGATTTGGAGACATGATAAATATCACATATCAATGAGACAGCGGAAAGGGAATCAATGTAGAAGGAACGAAAGTTACAGTAAGGCCCCCTATCACAAGCGATGAAGATATATACTTTCTACTATGCCGTGCTGTAGTCGGCTGAAAATGTACTACTGATGGAGAATTTTCACTTGATTGCAACACAAAACTATTGCACAAAACAGTTGTCACTGCGTACCATCAGCCGTGCGTACGAGTAAATGTGAAAGCTCTTTACACGAATCTAGTTACTGGAGATGACTAAAAAAAATTGCATCATGGTTTGACGACCTGTGCCCCAGAACACTATTTAAATTTGAATTAGCTACATAAATTAAGTGACAAATTATAAAATAAATTTAAGCTAATATGGTTTCCAAATTATAAGGGCATTGAAAAGGAAAACTTATGTTACTGTCTTCACTTCCAAATTAATTGTCAAATGCGTTTATACTATGGGCTAACTCAGCGATCATAATAAATCACTGACAAGTACACTGCTGAATTACTGACACTATTTGATTAAAATATTTTTACCTTATATTATATAGCTAATCTTTATAAATTCTGTTGTTTGTTCAAGCGAAAGAGGAAGAAATTAAAACAATTTCATTTTGCCAGTTATCTTCGGGATTTCCTTCCGATTCAACTGATTCTTCCTCAGTAATAATGATATCCTTGACACTACCAGTCATAAACTGAATAACAATCTTTTTATCTTGTTTATCTGACATTGGACTATAAAGATTAGTTTATATTTTTTAATCAATCAACTGAAAATGAGATACAAATGTAAAGCGATAACGTTTTACATTTATATAAAAGTAATTAAATTTATAAGATAAAGTATTAAATATTTTTAAACTTATTGGTTATTAATTTTTTTCAATCGCAACTTCTGTAAAAATGTTCCATACACACTTCTATTACACAAAAAATACGCCCATTTTTGTTCACAAGACCTCTTTTAGAGTTTAGAATGAAACTATGGTTTATCTGAAATATTTCAACAACCATTTAAAAAAAAACTATATAGTTTCTAAATTAGACTATATTTGAATGCTAGTTTAAATTCTGTAGTGCCTTATAATTTTTTAGTATTTTATTAGTTGCTAATATTCTTTATATACAGAAAAATTTAGATCTTTAATTTTTTTTCTTGTAAGCAGATATTTGTAGTTTGATTTCATATATTTGATTTCAGAATTCCAATATTTCTTTTTTTGTTAAAGGGGCTGGGAACCAGCCATATTGGACTTAGAAAAAAAAGCTTAGCTATAACGAAAATTTTTAAAAAACTGTAGGTTTTATTTATATACGAATAAAATATACAAATCTTTATTTTGTAGAATTTAATCTTATTATTATATGCTATTAAAATACATTCTTTATATATTTATAATATGAATAATTCTTTATAATGGCCACAGTAGCTTAGTTGGTAAAGATAGCGATCTTAAAACCATTACATTTAGAGTTTCGAGTTCAAAGCTCGAGATGACTCCGCCGTGCTCATTAATGGTGGTTGGAGCACGCAAAATAAATTCGGGGTTTTAATGTCCTACAAGTTCTCAAATGAATTATCAGAGGTGGCAGGCCAAGCCTGGGGGTCTTCTACTTCGTTCCTGGTTCTAAATTATGATGATAAATTTTTCTGTTTTTTCTGTCCAAGGGAGGAGTGTTGGCAGTTTATATGGTACTGTCGTAATAATATTAAAAAAAAAATTGGCCAGCACATAACTACGTCTTGGTAGTAAAAAATATTATTAGAGCAAACTCCCCCGAATTGAAAATAATATGAATAATTTTGAGAAAACCACATTAAACGTTTAATGAATTTTTTGTTACATATAAGGCCTTCTGTGCCAGTAAATGGAAGCGATACCATAGTAAAGAAGATTGTATATAATACGCAATAAGAAGTATAAAGACAGCATAGAACAAACAATAGGTTTTGAAGTTTAGATGTTCAAAAATTGTTTCGCTCTATTCAGTTAAAATAATTCATATGGTATTTTATAAAACGGGATTCAAAATAGCCATTCAGTGTAATTTTAGAGATACAGAAGCACCGTTATTCAAGTGTTTACCCCTAAAGTGAAAAGTACGGGATATGCCGCAAAGCTACCTCTTATATAGAAAAGCATTCCTGAAAGATTTTGTGTACATTGTTCTTTTAACTATTACCTTCGAACTTTTTTCAGGAAAAACAACTTAACTATAAAAAAAAATTGTGTAGATTTTATTCTTGTACAAATAAAATAGACAGACTACTGTTTTTCTGTATAAGCTTTTCTATAGGTTTTATTCATATTAGTAAATGGTATTAAAACTCATTTTTACTTCTCTAAAACATAAGTTAGAGTAAGGCTACGTGAAAAGAGAAGCACCGCCAAAATTTGTTTTACGTATTCTCTCAAGTGGAAATTCCTCTTCGAATAAAATACAAAATTTTGTAGATAATTTCCCTATAAGAAAAAAAATCTGTGTTAGTCAAATTAAAAAAAAAATTTAATCATATTAGGATATACTATAACAATACTTTATTTACCTGTCTATTATATCACTAATTTGGAGTTAAACCCTGAATTTAAAGCATTGCACGTTTAATAAATTATTTAATAAATATACAGAATCATGATGTAGAAACTGCGACATCCTATTCAATAAAAATTAAGTTCTTATATTTAAATTTTATAGATTTTATTCAATTTATTTTTATAGATTTTATTAATATTTTATTAAATTATTAGAGAAGGCATAGAGCTCATTACTAGAGGATTGTAGGTTTGAGGCTTGCGCCGGCGAAAGATCCGCCGTGGTCATTAATGACGACTAGAGCACGTAAAATAGGTTTCTGATGGCAATGTCCTCTAAGTTCAAACGATTCATCAGGGTGTGGCAGGCTAAGCCTAGGGGTCTTCTGCTTGGTCCCTGATTCTAAATTCTGAAGATACACTTGCGAAAGCAATGTTACTCACGTCCGTTGCTTTCTTCAATACATGAGTGTTGTTGTACTAAGTGAGTAACGGCTTCTCAGCCGCGATCAGTTGTTCTCTGTATGGAGTAAAAATAGTTTTTTATTCTACCTGTGTCACTGGAAAAAAGTATGCATTATATTATGATAGTTTATAACACTTGTTCAAGTTTTCTACGTCGTAATTATATTTATGCAGATATACCCTTATTCGAGTGCTAATCCCTAATTAAAAGTGTGTGATACCATAGAAATGTATCTGATGCAAAGGGAAGCGTTGATGAATGCTGTATAACGTAGATTTCTACCAAATAAGTTTTTACGTATTTATTCAAGAACAACCGTCTCTTCGGGTAAAATACATCAAATTTTGCAGACTTTATTTCTATACAAACAAATTTATAGAATTTATATTTTGTAAATTTTATTTTTAATAGTGCATGCGTTTAGAATACTAAGTTTACTTTTCTGTAATAATTTGATGTAAAGAGCATTGCATGTTTAATGAATTACTTAATATATGTATATGAAATTTCATGATGCAGAAACTGCAATAGCCTGAATAACAAATAAGAGATTTTGTAGATTCTATTCGTATTAGTACAGGCTATTTAAGTACTTACATATAACGTTTCATTAATATATGTTCTTATTGGTTTCTTGACTAATTTTACTTATACAGAAACCCCATTTGAGTACTAACCTCTAAATTTAGAGGTGCGAGATGTTCTAGGTACCTACCTGGTGCAAAGAGAAGCATTATTGAAAGTTTTTTTATGATTTTCTATCATGTATGGTTTTTCTAAGAATGTCTTTCCTTGCGAATAAAATACATAAAGTTTCCAAATTGTATTTCTATATGTATAATGTGTACAAAAGTTAAATTTTATAGATTTTATTCCTATTAGTACATGCTATTTAACTACTTAAATATGAAGATTGATTAATATAGGTTAGAACTAGTTTTTCATTATTTCTACTTATGCAGAAACATCAGTGCTAACCTCTAATTACAGTGTTAACCTCTAAAGTGTCAGGTGCGTGATGGTCTACTAGGTGCCAACAGAAGTATGCCTGAAAGCTGTTTTATGATTTTTCCAAGAATAACTTCCGTTGCGAATAAAATACATGAAATTTGCAGATTTTACACCGATAAGAATAAAGTATACAAAAATTAAATTTTATAGATTTTAATCCTATTAGTATATGCTATTTAAATACATAAATATGAAGATTGATTAATATAGGCTAGAACTAGTTTTTGACCATTTCTACTTATACAGAAACATTAATGCTAACCTCTAATTACAGTGCTAACCTCTAAAGTGTCAGGCACGTGATGATCTACTACGTGCAAACAGAAGCATGCTTGAAAGCTGTTTTATGATTTTTCTTCCGTTGCGAATAAAATACATGAAATCTCTAGATTTTACTCCTATAAGAATACAAGTATACAAAAGTTAAATTTTATAGATTTTATTCATATTAGTGTATACTCTGCTACCGTTTTTACCATTCTAATATATTACTAATATTGAGTAAAACGAAAAATTGGGACTATTACACGTATAATGAGCTAGTAACTATAAATAAAGAATCCTGAAGCAGTAACTGATTACTAGACTATATTTTGACTAGATTTTTTATTTTTATTAGTATGCAGTATATGTATCTTACATTCGTATGACAGTTCATAACACTATTTCAAATTAATCCTACGTCGTAACTCTGTTTATGCAGAAAAAGCATAATTCGAGAGATAATCCCAAAAGTGAAAGGTGTAGGTTGTCCTAGAAATCTACCTGATGCAGAGAGAAGCCTTGGTGAATGTTTTTTTACGTATTTTTCTACTAAATATGGTTTTCCGTCTTTTTCCAGGAACAACTTCCTCTTTGCCACCGGATCTCAAGCTGTCGATAGCAAGTTCCGCTGTGTCAAGGATTTATCATTCCAACTCGAATAGTTCCTTGCAAATCGAAAGGGCTAAAATAAACACCTGGAGAGTGCAATCGACAATTGCTCAGGTAAGAATTTCATAATGCTAACATTTTGTATCCCCAAAACTACAAATTGAAAAATATTTCATCAAAAGGTAGAATATATTATTTCAAATATGCGAAAAATAAATCTAAAAAATATCAAAACATAAAAACAAAATTTGACAGAAAAGTTAATTTTATAAATTAAAAAAAAAAGTATTTTTTATATTGTAAATTAATTTGTAAAAATATTCTTTTTACTTAAAAAATTTTGGAACATTTCTGAAGGCATCTACTTTTGGTGTTCTCATATTTTTTAAAACTTTAAGGAGTCTAAAATGTACTTGAACAATAACGTTGTGCATCCGGTCAAACGTAGGTGGTTTTTATACGAAAATTAAATTTAGCATCGCCATTCTTTCAAATTCTGCAAAACAAATGTATTAATTAAACTGTTGCAGAGCAGTAACAATCAACGAAATAGGGTTTATAAGCTAACTGTTAAAATGACATTGATTTTTGTGTGAATAGCAGAACTATAACGTAAACATATAAAATATTAAAGAAAGGTTAAAAAATTTATTTCTTATGTAGTCATATTTTTTGGTTATCGGTGGGAAAAACAAAATAAGGTAGAGTATTGATATAATATGTATGTAGCACATTGTTTATGCTTTGTAGAAATATGAATAGCAAATGCAACTTTGCAAATCAAAAAGGGGTACAGTAAACACCTGCAAAGTGCTATCTATAAATTTTTAACTGTTCATATAAGACTTTTATATTCTTAAACAAACTCTTAAAATGATGTTATGTTTTTATTTATGGTTGGGAAGAGTAAAATAAGAAAGATTATTAAGATGAAATTATTGTAGCATGTTGTGTATATTTTATGAAATCATGAAAAACAAATATTTTATGCTACTTACCTTGAAAATTAAAAGAGCTAAAGTAAACATATAGAAACTTCAATTTACGAATTTTTAATGGCTTAGGTAGGACCAGCATTCTAAAAAATGTTGAAAGTGGAGTCTTGTGTTTAAGTATGGATGGGGAAAGTAAAACAAGAAAGGTTATTCAAATAATATTTTTGTAGCATGTTGTATATGTTTAGGTGAAATATGATTACCAAATACTTTACCTCACTTTATGTTATTAATTTAGTACATATGCTTAAAACAATCTGACTGATGAAATTTAATACGAAGTACGCAATAAAAGTTTATATGTTAGCTAAAGTTAAATTTTTTAATTCAAAAAGTAATATTTACTTAAAGCAATTTAATTTTATTTTCTAAGGTAAATTGTTGCATGATAAAGCACATTGGCCATAGGCTTGGAGCTTTAATCCCTGTTTTTCATGTGTTTTCAACTCGTGTTCGCGGAACACTAGAGTTCCATAAAAAACTTTTAGGTTTAGTGTGAAATTCCAATAAACAACTTTTTGCTTGACTGTGACATAGATGATAAATATCATATTTTATATAAAAAAAATACAGTTAAATGTTACCATTTATAATCACGTAAGAGTAAACAGTTCTTTTTACACTGGAACCAAAACCAAATATAAGAAGATTAGAGGATAATTCTGATATGCTAATTCATTTATTGGTGATTTAGTCAGTCTTTAAAAAAGTTATACAGGATAAAAAGGAATATAATATTGCACATTGCAAAATTATCCTATTGCTGTAATTTTCATTATGAATTGTTTCTTTATTTTTAACTAGCAAGTGTGCCCGTGCTTTGCTACGGTGACCTTAATGTATTAATTTTATACAAACATCTTTTTTTTTCGTGCATAACTCTCTAAATTCGTCACAGTACAGTTCGAGTCATTGACATATTTATATATTTCTATTAAAAATTTATTATAACAATATTCAGTTGTTATGTATTACTATTGTACGTTGATTAGCAACGTTAATATACCTTGCTATATTACGTGGTAGAATAGGAAACAGAGGTTTTGACAGCAACAGTGCTAATTTTGATGGTATTAATAAATGTTGTCGAAAATTATAGAAATTTATGACAAACCAGATGGTTTTGTATGAAACAGAAACACACATTCATATTGACAACCCTATGAATATAAAGATAACAATATAAAATGATAGGTTTTTATTTACCCTATGAGAGTCACTGAAATTTGTCCTTTTGGTTGTTAGAATATTGTTGATAAACATTTCATTGTAACGTAAAAATGACCCAACAATTAAATTTAAAATGAGTTCTTATATAAAAATGCTATAATTTGCGTCACATAGAAATGAAAGTGAATCACTTTATATCTAAATTTCCACGTCAAACCGAATTGATACTAAGCAGACGATTTTAAATAATATAAAATAAGAAATGAATGAATGAAATATTTAAAGGAATGACGTCATAATGATAGAAAAATATCATTTTCACCTATTTATTATGTGATGAATTGAACATTTTAATCTCCTGCTTTTAACCGTGGAAAACTGCGTTTAAAACCATTACTTGGGATGACGTCACATTGCTAGAAATATTGCTTCTTTCACTTAGTTATCATACGATAAATTAAAAACTTAATCGTTTGCGTTTAACTGGGGAAAATAATGCTTGGAATAATGACATGAAATACTCGAAAAAGTGGGAAGGAATGAATTTCGAACGTTGAAAATTTACAAAAACCTTCCCAGGGATATACCTAAATATTTCCCAAATTTTCACGGTGATTGGATGCATAGTTTTCGAGTCTATCGAGTACAGACAGACACAAATTCATTTTTATATATATAGATAAATTTATTTGTTGCCTGATAGTCAGTCCAAAATTTTTTACTAAAATAATTTTACGAATGTCGTATTTTAAACTCTGTTACTCAACAGTTCCCAACAGCTGTCAAGGAACCAAAATTTTTGTCAGGCTGAAATTGAATGTGTGATGGACAAATTAAAAAAAAAACTGCACCGAATAACATTTGTTGCGACTACGACAGTCAAATGGAATATCCGATTTCATAAAAAAGGCAGTTTAAATTTTTTTTTTTTTTTTTTTTTTTTTTTTTTTTTTTTTTCACCACATGTTTGAGTAAAAGTTTCTTCATACTGCAAGATAACCTATATAAAAAAGCAGATTAGTAGTTATTGCGGTGAAAATTCTGTTGCTAATGATCTTCAGAAAGGTAAAAAGAAGAAGAATATTTCGCATTAAAATTGTACTTTATCTGTAAGTTTTATTATAAATGTTTTCAGTTTCAATAATTTTATTTTGTTAGTAGTTTAATAGTTGCGTTTTATAAATAACGCGGTATACACCATATATTGCTTTTTTGTGTAAAGTAAATTAATAAGTGTTACAAAAATATATAATATGTGTAGAAGAATTTCATGTTAAACTAAAATTGAAATCCGCTCCTTTTTGCCACTAATTTTCTCAAACATTTTTATACAAGTGTGGTATTTGCGATTCTCGGCAAAGTCCTGTTAATCATTAACTAAATAATTTTCTTAATGAGCTCAAGAGTTTTCTTAATAGATCAGTGGTAGCTCAGGCAGCAAAGGCGTCGATCTCATAACCTGAAGACTGTGAGTTCGAGGCTCTATAGGACTAAAGATCTACCATGTTCGTTAATGGCAGCTGGGGCACATGAAATAGGCTTGTAATTATAATGCCGTTCAAGTTCAAACGATACTTCTGTAGATGGCAGGTCATGCTTTGGGGTTTTCCTGATTCCTGCTTCTAAATTATGAGGACCTAGCACGGACAATGTTACTCGCATCCATAGCATTCCTTAACCCCTTCGCGACTAACGTCTCGTATACGCAACGCAGCGATTTGACTCTTATCAGTCCAGCGTCGTCTCCACGCGATGATCTACAGTTGATATTGAGAGACCAGCGTCGCGTATGCGTAATAGGAGATCTGAACTTTTTATTTTAATTTTTAAATGCTAGATTTAATTACTAGATGGCGTAAACGGCAACGGTTTTCACAACGGTCGAATCGTATAGCATTTATGAACTCCCCTCAAAGGGTTAAGCTACAAGTGCTCTCCGGGTGGTGTTAGATAAGTAACAATTTCTAAGATGTATTTAGCATAAATATATCTGCTTGAAGTGCTAGATGAATTGGAAAAAATGAGTTTTCTTAATATTGTTTGATGTGATATATTGATTTTTCACTCTTGTTTGGATAACTTCTAAGCCTTCCTAGTCATCCTTTGTATTTCGACAATGGAAGAGTCTAGTTACCCTATAAGTATCATATATTAAATTTACAGTTTCTTCCATTATATGCTAGTTTTATGGTCAATTACACCAATACTCCTAAAAATATTAGTTTGAAATGAGTGAAAATATCCTTTACAGAATCTACACGAGTCTTCAATACATTTCAAGACATTTTACTATTGTAAGAAAAAAGGATATTGTTAGTTTTAAACTGTTATTTAATAACATTGAAATTTAATTTAAAATAAAAGAGAGTTACGAAATATATCAGTAAGGAAAGTGAATTTTACAGTAGATTACCTCATGCGATATGATATTCGTAACTTTTTATTACATTATTTCTTCTTATTCAATAGGAAAAACAAATTATTAATTAATAAATGACACTGATATAAAGTTTCTACAAAGCTGTAGCAAAGAGTTTTGACAGATTTTAAAAGTGAGCATATAAAAGCATCAAAACAATTTTGAAATTTTATTTCTCATTGCCAGTTTGGCATCATCATTGTGATCATAATTGCCAACAACAATTCATATTACAATATTTTCAACAATTATTCTGTAGAAGTCACTTACCAAGTAATTTAATAATACAGACAGGAAATTAAAGTAATTCTAATCCAATAAGCTCAGAAATCTATTAATAAAAAATGAGGGCACTTTAGCAACTGACAAGAATTTCGAAATATCCATTTTCTCAATAAAAATTATTTTTGTAGCTATTTATTCATTGTCATATTTCAAAAACCACAATAACCAAATTTATTTATTTCGAAAAAAAATTATCTTTTATATGCTATTTTTGTTGGTAAGGATTACTAATCTGATTAATATTTCCAAAGAATTTGAGATATATTTAGAAATTTTTTGGCTGACACCATTTTTGGTGTGTCACATTTTCTTTTATAAAATCATATGCTTCAAAGAGTATTGCAATTAATTGATAGTAAACGTGGACAAGTCACTTATATCATAAAAGCGGAATAAATACTCGGCAATGCAGGTAAGTCTTAAATTGAACGAAAATTTTATCCGATTTAAATAGATAAATATTCTAATATTAAGTGATTTAATTTTATATAAGTATTTAATTTATTAAATATTAAATAGTTACGGACATTGAATTAAATGTTAACATAGTAATATTGTATTTATAATTATTCAATTTTGCCTTTAATTTGCACCAAATCAATCAGAAATGAACGTTTTCTCTTTATATGCATCCTGTTATTCTAAACAGTGCGAGGAAAAGTTTCACGGGGTAAATATCAGTTTTTAAAACCAAACGAAATTTCCAAATGTTTTTCTGACTGCGAAATTATTTACAAAAATGTTAATTTTTAGAAATATAATTGTGCTTAATTTTTACTTAAATTCTGTTGACAAAAAATATCAAATTCTTATTTTGATTTCATTTTGTATGAAGTTTCAGAAATGAAATACTGTCCTATTAACTTTTAAGATTATACAATAAAGTACAGAGGTAAAGTTACTACATACAATTTTAGCATCACCGGTGAAATAATTATTGAAATTCATTATTTTTCAGATCCTTTTCTTTCGGTTAATTATTAATATTATCATTTCTAAATCCATTCTAAAACTTTAAAAAAATATATATGACAGGCTTAGTCTAAAATGTAAACTGTTACAAGCAAACATTGTTTTTATTAAAATGAAAACAGTGATTACACTGTGAATCTAAAACAAAACTTGCATGAATCCCAATCTAAACTACTTTAGTACTTTATCTAGTTATTTGAAAATATATTTATAAAAAGAAAATTAATGTCTCTTAGTAAGAAAATAACTAGAAAGTTTATATAATAGTAAATTTACATCTTTTACCGCAACAAGGTCTTTTACACAAACATATAATCCAATAATTTTTTGTAGATCGAATGATAATTTTATTTCATATATGCATTTATTGCTTGAATATAAAAAAATTTACAAAATAAAATTGCTAATGAATACTTAAGACCATTTAGAGAATGATATTTATCCCTTTTCATTTATATGTCATCCAGTCTTTAAGTGTTTTTAGAAATATTTAGAAAAAAGTCTAAACCTTAAAGGAGTCATAATATTTTAGCTCATCACTGTATGTTATTAACTATAAGAATTTACATTTTTCAAAATTTTAATGAAGCAAGATCATTTCTTTATTGCCTGATAAATATAAACTCAGTTTGCTCGTTCATGGTATTTAATATTCAGATTTTAATATTAAGCAAGTTCCAGCACTTTGCCTATCGAAAAGAATTTATTTACATTGCTTGATTTTTAAATGACTTGAAATGATATCAACAGATATAAAATTCTAAAAATATATCTTACTTAAAAATCAAAACAAGCTATTATATTGGAGACCCGGAAGACAAACACGATAATACAGAATAAAAACTCACTAGATAAGTTTAATTATATCTCGTTTAAGAGTTCATTGGCATTTATATTTTTAAACTCTTTTAAGGACCACTTATCTTCTAAAGAGGTCTACATTGAAATTTTCTGTTTTTACGGATCATAAATTTTAGGATTTTTGATAAAATTATACACAATTTTGTTGGGCATTGAGATTTTCATCTCTTATATAGATTTGAAACAATCACAATTGATAACCATAAAATATGGAACAGTTAATATAGAAGAATTTAAAAATTACGTATTAAATCACGATCCATAAAATAAAGAATTTTTTTTCAATAGATAAGGCTATATTTTGTTTGTTTGTTTATATGTATGTAGTCCTATTATCTATATAATGAATTAAAATAATTCCAATAATTAAGTATGTAGGTTATTTTTAATGGCTAATTACGTATAGCATCATCATAAATCTCAGAATTTTTAATAAAATTATAGAAACTTTTTTGAGGCATGTGTTCTACTTTTCTTCAAATTCGCGTGAGTTTTTGAATTGCTTACATCAAATGAAGTTATGTACTATAACTAATTCTGTTGAGTTCGGTTTTGAGTTCACTTTGAGTTAAAGGTTAATAAATTTAAATTATCTTGGACAGGTATTATAACATCATTTTTCCAAAGTTCTCTCATTAATTGTTCTATAGTTTTCCTTATAAGAAATATGAACTAAACATCTCTCGGTGTTACAAGAGTTGAAGTCTGAAAAGTCTATCAAAGTTTTGCATATTTTAATTTAGTAACTTACAAACTTAAATGCATACACTTTAAGCATGGACAAGGCTATTTTAGGAGGTCTGCGACCCCACATTAAGGGGCCCCCTTCTTCTTTAGGTTTAAAGAAGTATGCAATAAATAAAATAATTATTTGATGACATCTAAATAAACTACACGTTAATTAAATAATACCAAAATGTTTTTACATAATCTATGACACTTTCTCTTTTATAATGTAATAAGTAATTTACATTAATGTAATCTAAAAGTAGTTATAATAATTTTTAAAATGATACTAAATTAAAAAAAAATGTATATCTCTTGCGCATGATTAAAACAATTCAACATTTACAAAATCTTCGCTATTTTGAACATAGGTTTTCAAGTGTTACAAGATCTTAATAAACTAAAATTGTAGGAATCAAACATTAAGTCAAAGCATGAATTTCATTACTAAAATTAATAGTCAGACTAAAATTCATGCTCACTGCAATTTCACATTCTTGAAAATAATAGCAGTTTTTAAAAGAGTCAAAAATGTACTATAAAGAATATATTGTTGAAGGAAACCGTAAAAAGTATGTAGAAATTGAAATTTTGAAAAATATTTATCGTAAAAAATTAAATAAAATAAATAAGTAAAATAAAAACAATATTATAAACTTATTAACGTTTCTTTTTCTATCTATTGGTATCCTCTTTAGCTTTATATTTATGTATTAGGGGTTCGGTGGTAACATATTCGACTTAACTGCTCAGATTCGATTCCGGGTTCGATTCCAAGTCGAAAATTTATTTTTTTCTGATTGGATTTTTCTGTTTGATTTTCGACAAATAATTATTAACACTGTAATAGTGTACGGTTATACATATCGAAAAGATAAAAAAAGACAATTCGTCAGTGGATGAAGTATGCTATAAGGGGATTTCTAAAATCACACATAATTCTTCCTCATGCATATTCGTGCAGTCAACTTAAATTTTCTAACTCGATTTTTTAACGTTCCTTCTCTCAATATTTCCTCCATACATTCCATTGACCTTCCAATGAATTTCTGCCTCATTTATATCATTTATTCTAACGACAGACCATATTTAATGTCGGCGGAATTTTCAGTTAAAGGGACAAGCTTTTGTACAGGCTTTCG
This sequence comes from Pardosa pseudoannulata, assembly GCA_032207245.1. Taxonomy (NCBI): domain Eukaryota; kingdom Metazoa; phylum Arthropoda; class Arachnida; order Araneae; family Lycosidae; genus Pardosa; species Pardosa pseudoannulata. The sequence goes on along the minus strand of CM063503.1, from coordinate 17,632,797 downwards.
TCTAAAAATGAAATTTATAATAAATGTACCCTTGTGTGTTTTAAATTCAAAACGTTAATTAATTAAAACACAAGCCTCGTATGTTAGGAATATTTCACAAACATATTTTGAAAATTCATAATAAATTATGAGTCGTTAGAAACATTTAATAAATTTTCAAAAAGTATCAAACACTGAACTAGTTAAAATAAAAACTTGATGTGGTTAATTTAGTTCGACTTCAAGGTATGACTGTACAAAGTTTCAGAATTCTAAGTTAATAATTCCTAAAATTCTTTGTACCATCAATCTCTTTATTAAAACTCTAACAGGATAAAATGAGTTTTTAAATTCAACAATAAACGTATCAAATTTATAAAACCTTTCAGAACTATGTGACTGAAGTTGAATTAGCATACTTTTGTGTTTCAATGTATATTAAATGAAAGAAGATTTTTTGTATTTAGTGGGTACTGCGAGCTACAATGTCTATTGCCTAGTAAAAGCCATGACTGTGAATTATTTTTTAGATTTCCAGTTGTTTCGTGTGCAAGCAGATAAATTCACACTGCCCCGAAAGGGAAGCCTGTTTCGCTAGAAGGGGGGCGGCCGGGCTATTTCTCTGGGGGTGTTCTATTGATAGCAAACCGACATATGTGCTACACGTAAGAAAAACTTACAAAACTTACTTAATCGATTCGCTTAGGAACTGAACCCATGACCCAGTAAAAAACCTTCGCTTTAACTTCTCAGCTACGACTTTGATGAACAAATATATAGTTAGTATCTTCTCATATGAGCATATAGCGCATATGATTGAAATCTTTCCACTCTACTGTCATGAAACAACTTCCAAGATGCATTAACCCTCTGACTGCTCATCCCGCGATTTTCACGGGCACGCGTTTTTCTTCCTTTGTTAAGAAGCACATTCGGCCATTGCATATATAATATATATATATATATATATATATATATATATATATATATATATATATATATATATATATATATATATATATATATATATATATATATATATATATATGTATATATATATATATATATATGTATATATATATATATATATATATATATATATATATATATATATATATATATATATATATATTTATATATGTATATATATATATATATATATATATTTATATATGTATATATATATATATATGTATATATATACATATATAAATATACATATATATATATATATATATATATATATATATATACATATATATACACACATATATATACATATATATATACATATATATATACATATATATATACATATATATATATATATATATATATATATATATGTACATATATATATACATACATATACATATATATATACATATATATACATATATATACATATATATATATGTGTATATATATATATGTATATACATATGTACATATAGATATACATATATATTTATATATACATATAGGTATACATACATATTTATAAGTACATATAAATATACATACATATATACATAAATATATTTATATACACACACATATATATATATATATATATATATATATACATATATATATATATATATATTTATATATACATATATATACATATATATACATATATATATATATATATATATATATATATATATATATATATATATATATATATATATATATATATATATATATATATATATATATATATATATATATATATATATATATATATATATATATATCACACTTGAACTACGCAACAAAAAAATACGCAATTTTAAAAGAGATCTCGTTTTACAAATTGAGCGGTCAGAGGGTTAAATCCAGAATACTTCTGGTGAACATGGCAGATTTAGAAGCGTGTTGCTCTTCGATATCAGAGTTCGTTGGTTCGGTGCTGCAGTCATAGACATTCATAGCCATTCGGAAACGGCTTTAATCAGTAGCCCCCTGTCAGCCCCTGTTTATGTAGCAAAGAATTATACTCTAAAGCTTCAGATTAAGATTGGTCTTTTCAGTGTTTATGCTGCACAGAATTACACGGTAGCTGTCTAAACTAATCTAAACCGATTTTTTTTTTTTTTAAGACACGTAAAATCGATAACAATACTTAAAATTTGAAATTGTAGCTAAATTTTAGAAAATATATATTCCCTGGTAGAAAGCTGTATGCAAGTTGAATACTTTTATGTGCTATTCTCCAAGGGTTTGGTTTGGTTTGATTGGAGTACTACGGTCTACTTTTTTCTACATGAAGGCCAATGACACACAAGAGACCTACTGTTTACAGCCAATTCCAAACGGATACGAACATCTATACTTACCTTGGGATTTCGGTACCAAATAGCAGAATCCTAACCATTCGGCAGCAGTCTATATTATTCATGGAAAATTTCATCAAAAATGAAATGATTTCAATTTGGATCAAATATCGACATAAATTTAACACTTTCATGTATAATATACACTAAAGAAAAGCATTGTTTCAGAAATAATACAAAATTAAATTTGATATTAAAATACTCTGCTCAAGTTGATATGCGAAAATGATAATTGGTCTTTTGATGCAATGACTCATATCGGAAATGGTATAAAAACTTTTTTATTATATTTTTTGTTCGCTTAACTTGCAAAATATTTTCAATGTAGACAAACTTCCAAATCAAATGTTTCCTTTACATCTGTATTCCACTAAATTAATTAATCAACTCTCAAAGTACGGTTTACGATGTCTGAACAGATAGGGTACAGTCAAACGCTGTTGTTAACATGAATATTTGTAGCCACTAGAAATGGTCTTTAAGAAGTGAGCTACGGGTTAATTAGCTCTCCTGTCTCACGAAACTAACGTTGACTGTGGAAACCAAACCCCAAACATAGTACCGGATAGCTTTTCATGAGAAAATATTCCCTTGATTATAACGGGTTTGATTTCAGGTAATAATTAAATTGGATTAAAGGATATTTTATTTCATTTTTTTGAATAGGCATAAATTTTTATACTTATTCTTATTTTAGTTTTTTTTCTTTTCAGATTGCTGCAACAATGGCGAAGAGTTCAAAGGCCAAAATGATTTTACAGATTTTAATACTGGCTTTTTCTTTGAGTTCAGCATATTCTTGCTATAAGGAACAATTAGCGGTTACAAAAATCGTGAACTCTTTGGGATTTCAACTTGAGAAAATGATAGACAATGGAAGTAACTACTTTTTTTCTCCACTCAGCATATCTGTTGCTTTGGCAATGGTTTATATAGGTGCCCGTGGAAATACAAGAGAACAAATGTCTGAAGCTTTAGATTATAACATTGTTGGTAAAAACTGTCTTCCGAACAAAATCAGTGAAAATTTTAAACAACTCATCCAATCCTTACGCAAAGAAGGAGATGGCTATTCTCTTTTATTAGCAAATGGAGCTTTCATTCAAACTGGATTCAGAATATCTCACTTTTACTCATCTAATTTAGAAAAATTTTTCCATTCTAATGTGAAGTTTCTCAATTTTGATGATGAATCCGGAACAATGAGGGAGATAAATCAATGGGTCGCAAATAATACGAGGTATAAAATACCACATCTCTTGAATGAACCTCTCGATCCTTTAACTGTTATGGTATTGGTAAACGCTATCTATTTCAAAGGCCTATGGGATATACCTTTTAATGAATCAAAAACAGGAAAAGGACTATTTCATGGTCCTGATAACAAGACAAAAGAAGTTCTGTTTATGGTTATGGATAATGAAGTGTATGTTTATCATGACACTGTAAATCATTATCAGATATTGGTGCTAGAATATATTGGTGGTAACGTTAGCATGATTTTGATTCTACCCGATGATATCAATGAATTTCCACAATATGAACTGACAAGTGAGAAGCTTTGTGATATAAGAAATAACCTTGATGCCAAAATAATTAGGGTTGTGATCCCTAAGTTCAAAATGGAATTCAAGCGAGAACTTTCAAAGGACATGATAAAGCTAGGAATGGAAGAGTTGTTTTCAGACAGAGCTGATCTGACTGGTATAAGAGAACGAAATGATCTTCATGTATCTGTTATGGTACATAAAGCAGTTATTGAAGTCAATGAAGTTGGAAGCGAGGCTTCCGCTATATCAGGAATTGGAGTTGATGGAAGGAAATACTTACCTCATGAGGAATTTAAAGCAAATCATCCCTTCTTGTTCTACATTGTACACAGTCATACTAATACTATTTTGTTTTCTGGAAGAGTAGTGAACCCTTAAACTACTAATATCATCGTCCTGTTTAGTTGCTTCCAGGAATACTTTAATTGTAAAAAGGTGTAAATGACTAATGTTTCTTCCAGGAATAATAATTGGCTTTATCAAATTTTCAGAATTTCATGCCTAGTTCACCTCTTACACATCAAATGAAATTAACAGAAACTATTATGTCTATGGTTAGTTAAAAATATAAAGCATTATGTACTAAAGAAACCACTCATTATATAATAGAATTATTTGTATCTTGTATATTTTTGATAACATATTTCAGTGTGATATCACATAAATCCCAGTACAATCTTTAATATAGTTTTTTTAAAAACAGCAGTTTTCAGTAGTCATCCTGTTATACTCTTCTGAACTAGTCTGCGAATCCTTTAAATCCATGTACAAACATATTCTGTTGTGATTTTCAAGTTTATTGGAGTTGCGTCTTATGAATTGATGTTCTTTATTCATCCAGGTATAATTATTTTGATTAATTATGCAGAAAATTGAAATAATTTATGTCAATTTAATATTACATTGCCATTCACTTCTTCAAACTTTATAAATATTTGAACAGGAGGAGATTTATGTGGATACATACACACGTGCACTCATGCATATTTGTATTTGGGAAATTACTCTAGAAAACTAGATTCTTATCAATTTAATACGATATTGTCAAACACTTCTTCCAACGTAATAAATGTTTGAACAGAAACGAATTTATGTAGACATACACATTTTGCCTATATATCTTTTGTATTAAAACTTTTATATATGGTAAATTAGTCTAGAAATACTAGTGTAAATTTGTTTCATACATAGATCAAATCAAATTTTTGTACCTTCTCGATATTTTAAATGCAATAAAAATGGTCTGATTTAACTCAATATTTTAAATTCTAGAATTTAATATACTGATTAGTAAATGATTGTTTGTGTCCATTAAAAAATAACATCCAATCACTTATATTTCATATTGTTTTGTTTACTATAGATATTTGTTTCTATATTCATTTTTCATCAAATCTGAGAATCAACTTTTCAGGCTTGTGCTCCCAACTTTTATGAAGAACTAAATTGAATTTAAAGCCACATATTGTAATTAGATGTATAAGAGGTGTCGGTGAAGATAAAAGCTTGTTTAAAAGTTATTTTAATGGGACTTATACCTCCTAAAAGAGTCATATGTGAAAGAGTATGAGAATGAAGTTAATTCCTTTTGTAAATAATAGAAATATATACACACGAAAAATAATTTATGCTCATCTATTGAATAGAATTCCTCATATTTCACTGATAGTGATATAACATAGTTTTAATATTTCTTCTATATTAATGATTCTATATTTTTATTATATTTGATTAAGAAGAATATATCCGTGTTTTTATAAACAAGCCTTGAATATCTCAACAGAAATATTTTAATCTATCACAGATTTTGTATAGTTTTACGAAGCATTTAGAAACCTATAATATGTCGAAACAGACACATTTACCATGCCTCGTTTTCTTTCAAATGGTATAAGACATATTAAAAATTATTTTCTGTCACTTAAATTAGGAGCCTCAAATGAGGTTCAGAAAACGAGGAAGTTTACTTTGTGTTTCAGAGCATTTTTTATTTTAGTATACCATGTTAACTTTAAGTTGAACAACAAGTTCTATTTCTTCAGTTATTTTTCTTGTGAGTAGATGACAATTATGTGTTATGGGAAGAAAGATAAAATGGAACCGACTGATTTCATGAGAAAATTTTAACCAGATTCAGAAAAATATTTGTTAAAGTAAAATGTATCTCAATAAAGTGATTCAGTTCAGTGTAATTGTTGATTTTTTTTTTCTTTTTTTTGTACCATGGGAGTTTGTTTAAATAGTTTTAAGGGGACAGAGGAGCTCTCATGTAAATTAATAACATATAAATTGAAATGTAAGTAAATGAAACACATTAAAAATTTTATTGAAAATGAAAAAAATTAAAAAAAATCATTATTTTCCTTTTTTAATTTTTAAAATGTTTCCTCCCTCTTTCAGTTTTAAATATGTCTCCTAATTATGATTTATTATGTGGATTGAAAGTTTTTTTGAGAATTCTGGGGTAATATCTTTTTAATTGGTTGAATAGTTAATTAATAGGAAATTTTATATGTCTATCGGTTGATTTTTTGTGCAAAATTTAGAAATTTCGATATTTAAATAGAATTTAGATAAAAAAAATCATATCCAAACAGAAATTGGATATAAATATCGGTATAACATAGTATTAAGAGATTTGTAGCAATCTATGAAAAATTAAGAAGTATTTTAACGTTTTGAGGACGATCATATCATATATGCAACACGATTTAAATTATCTCAATTGATTCTCTAGTATTGACAAATTACACTGTAATAGACATTAGGCTGCATTTATTCAAAATAAGAAATACTAATTAAATATTTTGAATGAAATTTTATTCATATTACAACCACCTTCTAAAGCAATTTAAAAAACGTTACGTATATGATATTTTCTTCCTGAAAAGGTATAAAACTAACAAATACTTTCAAATAAATGGAATTAAAAGTTAACTGTGTCTGAATTTGTTTATAATTCAATGCATGTACGTTCAAAGCTTAATACCTATAATAAATAATTTTCAAAAAGGGATTGTAACCTCCACCGTCTTCTTAAATGGAAAGATTGTTTATTAGCTAAGTCATTAAATCATTATAAATTCCCTTCCTTATGCATAAACTGAAATGAAAATACGCAGTAAAATTATTTTCCAAGAGATGAACCTTAAATTAAAAACGAGTTATTATAACTTAGTAATAAAAATCAATGGGAGTAGTCATTGTGTATGGAAGAAATAGTCTTTTAGTCTGCGAATATTAGGAGATTGTTTGTAAGCAAACGCATTATTTGAAAAAAAAAATCTTGTTTTCTAAGAAGTTATAGGTGAATGTATAAATTGCTTTACATTTTAAATTTCTATGTTTAAATTTAGAATTAAAACAGTTACATTGTTTAATACTTGGCATGCGGGTATACTTCATCGCCAACTTACGCTTGCAGCGAGCGTTTCTTCGTGAATCGCGCAAAAGTTGTTATTCAGAAAAATTTCAGTAAATCGAAAACTACTTTGTTTTTATGAACGAAACTTTTTTTATTTTATACTTTAATATATACTGTATGATTATTTAACAATAAAAAAACAACATTTTTACGAAATCACAAAAATTAACGATTTTTAAAACTCAAGTCCGATAATCTGTCAGCGCATATTTCTTCATCACCATCTTTGTCAAAACGGCTCATTTTATCAATTTTGTATTCAACAATAAAAAAGAACCAAGCTTCAAATTGACAAAACACGACTTGTACGCTCTGGATCTAGGAATTCGATTGAAGACGAAATAATGCAACAAAAGACGGAGTAACTCGACAATCATAACTTGTGGAAAGAAAAAATGCAAAGCTTTGATTCAACGCAAACAACATGCATATAATGTCACACATACATATAATTATACGTATTTAGTAGATTTGTGGTGGTTAGCTGGTATCCACCACAAACCTACTAAATACGTATTTTTACACGACCAGTGACAGACTGCAAAAAACGTAAAATTACGTTGTCCGCACGTGAAGTGTTAGCAAATAAGACGGAATAAACGCTTTGTTGCATAATGCATTTTTTAAAAAGTTTTCTCTAAACATTATTTTTAATGAAATAGCTTCAATAATTGTCACTTAATTTTAAAAAACCAGGTGTTAAGATGTCGAGTTAGCATAATTGTAAATAATCAGGGAATGAAATAAACGTAAGAAAGTACTTGTGTTTGGAATTTTGAATCCTAAAGAAAAATGAGAACGTACAATGAATGTTTCAGTTTGATATGTAGTAACTAAGTTTAACCCATATTGTACCACACCAACTAAATATTTCTGTAAGTTATTAAAGCTTAATCCATATCATTAATATGGTGTAACTAAGAATATAAAACCAAAATTTTGAAAAAATATTTTTAAATTTTTATGTTATTGGTTGTTCTATAAATAGGACAACGGTCCATTGCACTACTGAAACTTAACAAATATCACTTATATTGCATTAGATTCATAGATGAAATTTGGAGAAACAGTCAAAACAAAGTCCAACATTTCATTTTAAGCATACTGTTGTAGGTTTTCTCTTGGAGTTATTGAACTGGCAGTAAGAGAGTCAGTTTATCTTTCAAAAAATCTCCAGTTTTCTGAATAGAATAGACATCTATGTGCCCTTGTTGTTTGTTGTCTATCCCTTGTTGTGTCCAGGTGTGTGGACAGGTGTTTGAACTGGTTTTCATTAAAAGATAAGAAAAGAATGTGAGCTATCAATGCAATATCGAATTCATAGAAAAATAATCAGGATTGGACCGTCGTCGTAATTTTAAAGCAACTTTTTTATACTTACAAAATACACTTGTAAAATATATTTTTCAACAAAAACTTTCAGCTACATTATTAGCTCTGTTTTTAAACTAACAGTAACCTCCACAATGTTTGAAAAATAATAATAATAAATATAAAATTAAAGATTAAAAAATGACAATTTTTAAGAAGTTGCTGAAAATGAATTTTACAATACAATATAATTTGATTTCTCAGTTTTTTTTATTGCTATGCTACAGTGTGTCTATTTTAAAGGTGTTAAAATAAAATCCACTCAGAAAATATTTATAACTTTATTATTAAATGGAATTTTATTTGCTGTCCTGTTTATAGGACTGAGGTCCAATATGGGTTAACCTGATGAATAGTAATTTAGCTTGAAAAAAATACCTGACATTCATTTCACATCTTTCAAATTTTTAAATTGGATTTTTGAACCTGAAAGCTTTCAAATCGTTCACATCGTTTAATTAGTTTAAAAAATAAATACATTTTCGAAATATTCTGATGAATAAATATGAAATGAAAAGCTAGAATACACAACTGATATTAAAATCTAGTAGACCCATTGACAAAATGCCTTCCAAATACAATTTAAAACCAATTCACCAATCGAAAGGATGTTGTACTGTCTGTAAACTGGAAAACTCTAACATTTCAGCTTTTAAAAAGATCTCGTTGTAAAATATCTACCCGTTCTTATTCCACCGTAGCAGATTTCAACTAATCACCGATAAAGTATTGCGTATTTTTGTAATAGTAAATTGCAAATTAGCTGTAGCTGACTGTTAAGAGTGGACAAAGGTCCTTAGCTATGTTAAATTAATGTTCATGTTCTATCTAATGTAAAACTATTTGGTAGTTAAACACCGATTAGTCTTACGAAAATATGAGAAATTGTATTTTTGTCCTTAGAATTTAAAAAATAATGCCGATCATGCCGAATAACATCTAAATGCGTAATTTTTAAGGACATATAAAATGTTTTGTTAATGAAAATATACCAACAAATTAAAATCCCACTAGATTAAAGCTTTCCATTTGCCCTGGAAGAATAATGAAAAAGATCTGAGATTTTTAAATAAAGAAATTTTTCAATAATTCCAAAAACTTTTCTGAAAGGGAAAACATGATTAATAAAATTTGAAAAATGCATAGAGAATGAATTTGAACTACTTTGAAAAGAACTCTTGACAATGGTTTTTTGAGTTAATTACATTATAATAGCATTCCAGATTTCAAATTAGTAATACTCAAAATTAATGACATGTTACAAATTCTTATCAGTTATAAAATGATAAATTTTGAATAGTCTTTAAAAAGTATTTTAAACACCTATGTATTATTTTTTAAATACTTTCTACTCATAAACAAAAATGGTAGACCATGGCTGCGACTATTTTTGAGGCGGTTCGCTACAGAAACCTTTCATTGGCATTTCCATACACTATTAAAATAAAAGACAACAAATTCAGTGAAAATTTCACTTATTTATTGTTAAAATGATCAACAATTGTTAACAGAGCAGGAAAGAATTTCCAGTGCAGATTTAGCAGATTCATGTACTTGGTCATACTTGTCTCACAAATGTTCCACAGTTATCGTTGCCAGTTCTTTAAAATCAGTACGTATCTAAACCACTTGTTGCAAGATCCTGAAGGCAGGTCAAGGGTTGATATTCAGATCCCGGAAAGGAGTGGTTGGGCTCATTTCGATGGTGGTGCCTAGATGCTGATTCCACTGAAAGTAATGAATCAAGGTCCGAGACAAAGCGGTACACGTATCTTTCACCTGCAGAAAATGGAAAGGAAAGGTTATAAACTACGTTTTGTCATAAACATGAATAAAAAAAATCTTTTTTTATATATAAAATCTGATATTATAGTAACCGCATCTTCCCCTGCTGTGGTTATTTCAAAATATTCAAATATTTGAAATAACACATTGCTGTTGTTATTTCAAAGCCATTAATAATCCAAGTTTACTTTATATCGTCTTTAATTATAACAAAATGCTACTGATCTATATTACAACATTCAATTATAGAACAAAAGACAAGGAGATATGCTAAAAAATATTTTTAAAAAATTAAAAATTAAAAGAAGCACTCCACGTGCTACGCTTGAAAGAAAATTGCCAAAGTCCAAGACCTGCATTATTTTTCTTCCTTCTGAACTACTCAGGTAACCCTATACTTTTTAAATTATCCTGTGCTGATGAGTTCGTTGTTCCATTGTCCTTTGCACAATGCGTCCTTTCCCGGCTCTGTCCAGAAGGATGGTCCTGAATCGCCTCCTGGAGACCAATCACAATTTTCCAAAACTTGGTGAAGTTTAAGTGCAATCGTTTTCACTGGCCACACCACACGCTTCCTGGAGTAGCGAAAAATACTTGGGCATTCAACCAACAACGTGTGAGTGCGGCGAGCAAATCAGTTTCGCACACCTTATGTCAAACATAGCTGCACTCTCACACCCCCTTCGCGATTTTTGTATTTATGTGCATTAGAGTTAACCATCTTAAATGACGAAAACCGTTTAGCAACTAACTTACATAGGACCGTAGTCTGTTACAGTTGTGCGATGACATAGGACAGAGTATTTCACATCACTAGCTTTGAAAAATTCATTACAAATATTTTTTATCATTTCATTTGAGTTTTCTTTTAATAGTGAATAGATAAAATATAGTCATAACTAGCAGATATTAATCATAATAGCAGATAATATCAAGATATTCTAAAAAAATGTTTACTAAAATCTAAAATCAAATAAATAAAATATTTAACTTAATTTTATTAAATGTTGAATGGGAGTGCCGATATTTGGGAATAACCAGACTTCTAAAAGCATAAAAAACCAACAAAGCATATAATAAATTTAAAAAGCATTTTTTTAATAATAATAATGAGAGAATTACAAAAAAGGAAGTAACCGCTTGAAGGAAACAATGATTGCTACTGGCTTTTGCTGATACCATCCCTGAGGAAAAAGAAAAAGCATACTTTTCGCCTTACCACAATTGTATATGGCATACACCCGTCTGGTAGATCAATACAAGAAGCGATATGGGCATCACCCAGCTGCTGGTTACATTTGAGAGTGATGCATATACAAAACACTTCTCTCCTAAAAGGTTTCCAATTTAGCAGCACACCGTTGAGAATGGGTTAAGGAAGTTTTATAGATTCTAAAGAAGGATTGGTTCATGTTCAGAGTTTACCCGTCACTATAGATCATAAATTTTTAAACCCTTAAGTTATCAAATTTTTATTAGAAGTGGTTATAAAAAGCCAATTTTGCTGCATGTGAATTAAAGATATATTTGATAGAATAAGAAAGTGCGATTTTTTTTTACTTTTAATGCTTTAACGTCATTTTTTTGATAATTTTGTTCACTCAAAGCCTAAATGTTTTCTTTTTGCGAATTCATTCCTTGTTGAGCAAAATGTTACGAAAACTTCACTCATACTATAAACTTTAAAAAGACTTCTGAATTGCTTTTCTTAACTTTTAGAGAGTTTTTTTCTATGAAGCATAGTTTAAAGCTAGGTGTCACGCAAAGTTCTTAGTTACAATTACTGTAGAAATATCATATTTATTTTTTTATTTTCTTTCTATTTATATTTCTTCTCAAACTTCAAATTTTACAAAAAACAATCTTATTTCTTCTAATGTAGTAAATAAGAAAGCCACAACGTTCCAAACCAAAACAAATTAATCAGTTACGAAGATCGATACTAGCAGTAGGATTCGGCTTGCCGACAGGCTGGCCTTCGGAACCGGAGTTCGTGCGTTCGAATTCCACTGTGGCATGGATGTTCGTAGCCGTTCGGAATCGGCTTTAAGAAGTAGATTCCGGTCTCATTAGCTCTCGTGTTGCAAAAAGTATACCGTAGCGCTCCAAACCGAACCAAATCGATTTGCCGACTACATAAACTAGAACTAGATTTTGAGAACTTAAAAATCTTCCAGCTAATGTTAAATGTAACTTCAGAATCCCAACTGGATAATATTATCTCTTCTCTTTTACGTCATAGTAATAGTTTTATCAAGGAGAGACATTTATGTATTCGGAGTAATATAAACGGGTCACAAATAAATACATCGCATTTCTTCTCTGTGGAATATGATTTTTATTAACACGTTTTACTTATACTATACGTTGTCAATACCTATACTTCACTATGAGTAAATTCGCAGACTGATATCTTTACAGTTATACAAAATGATACAGAGTGATTTTTTGTTACGCAAGTTTCGTAGAATTGAGTGTTGAAGCATTGTTTATTTGCAAATGACGGACACTAACTATTGCTGAAAAGTGAATTCTATTGAGAAAGATATAATATTTAACTCTGATACAAATAACATTATCTCTCAATAGAAGGAAAATATGACACCACTTCAGAGTACTTACCAACTCCGCCTTAGAAACCAAAAATAAATGTTTACTTCGAAAACGTTGCTCAAGCAAAACGAATGCTTTATTGTTGATCCCACTTTTATCTCTGTTTATAAAATAAATTTTACTTAGTTCTTAGTTTCGAATATGAGTAAAACATACATTTCATTCGGATTTTAAAATTGAAGAACTTTTTCATTATTTCTTTATTTATCTATACGGTACCGGAGAATCCCGGATACGTAAAAAAGTACAAATAATTAAAAAACTGAACAACATATTTTGGCTTGTAATCTTAGTATCGTGTTTAGTATGTTTGAAAGTATTTTCATCGAGTTATAGAAGCATAATTACGAATATTATTAAAACGTGATTACGTTAGGGGATATACTTATGTTTTTTAAAAAGAGTCTGTGATCGATATTTCTAGTGTACATTTAATTTTCGTTAACGACCTTTATTTTCTAAAAATTTAAAAAAATATATATTTTATTTGATTAAATTATTTTCAAACTAACATTAAAAGTGTGTTTTTTTGTAAGGAATCTCTGTAATTATATTAGAAAACTATTAATTATCAGTTTTATTTCCAAATCTCAACGATCGGGTGAAGTTGGTAAAAAATGTGCTTATAATGTAAATTTGGTGAAATGCGTAAGATGTTATCAAGGCTTTTTTTTTTAAAGAACAACACAAGATAGTCTAAAGGATAATTTCTTTTACAAGCCATTCCTTGATTAAGCTATAAACTATAAAAACGTAAACTATGTAAAATAGAAAACAAACACTGCATTTACAAAATTAGTTTATGTTCAGTTAAAAAATAAATTAAATATCTACCCTGATATCCTTTTTACAAGCATAAAATATAGTTTTCCCATTAACCTTTCAAGGATAAAAATTTCAAGGATAACCATCAAATATACACGTGTGGCTGATATATTTCTTATATATATATTGTAACGTACTGGAGATATGGTAGTCGAAGCCGGCAATGAAACAGGCTAGAAAACTGTTTAATCTAGACTAAATATTTTATTCAGGTGAATAAATTTTGTACAGTTATGTACAGGTTCAGTAGATTTCTAAATATTCTGGGATCTCGTGCTGAGTTAACATTCACACAATTAGGATGCGTGGGTACTGGGTACAATGTGGCTAGGGCTTCTAAATTACTGGAACAGTTCGCTAATTAGTGCCGGTAATAAACGCTAACACTATCACCTCCGGGCTGACGATTAGTACAGTCGACTTTCACACCAAGGTTCGAAAGCTCAGAGTGCGTATCACGCTGGGGTTCGTGAAGGAAACTCGGGATGCAAAACGATCCAAAAATGAGAGCAAGGGTCACGCTCAGTGACCTACTTCTATGCACGAAGTAAAACAAAATAGTAAGATAACAGGAATGGGATCCCAAAGTCGAAAGTCGACTTCTTAGCAAACAGAGACGCTGCCGGTCTCTAAAACAAGCAAATTCCGGAGATCGGAGAGACGAGTGGACTCCTCTCGAGCTCCATACAACAGCTCCAAAAGCAACTCTCAAGAAGAAGCCTCAAGAAGAAAAAGTTCCTTCTTGGCTCCGCCACTCTTTTTTTATAGCGGTCCCGGTTCCATTTACGCGATTCTTCTGGAAACTTCCAGAAGCAGGATGATGCAATCTTGCGGTCACTTAATCAGCTGTTTCGTTTCCAGATGTGGCCGAAAAGCCGTCTTTAAATCAGCCGATCCAAACAACTTAATTTCCTTTTACGCTACAGCTAATGGGCGCACATGTAGCACTCTAATAATTTACAATCATTTCCCCGAGTCTTTTTACTCAATCTCACAAAATCTCAGACGCGCTGGCTCCAGCACACGGACAGTTTTCAATTAAGTCCGGGACCCAGTACACAACTTGTATTGTTAGGCACCCCCGTCTCTACTTGCCGCTAACCATAATTGTCCGCTGCGAAAGGTCACCTTCTGCTCCTCTTTCTTTAGGGTCATGTAACGGATCGTTACAATATATATAGTAGAATTAAACAGAATAATCAATATATATTCTAGTTATTAAAGAGTTTAGTCGTTGCTTTCGTCAATAAATAACATTGATTACTGATAGCCTGTTTAATAAATCCTGCAGGTGTATAATTTATTTTAGCAACTTGTATATGATACACACGTCCTCAAAGGTTAACACATGATTAATGTACAAAGGTTTGTAGGTTTGGTTTGTTTAGGATTGCAACGATCTACTTTTTTGCAACAAGAGTGTTAATGAGACTGGGACCTACAGCTTAAAGACGATTTCGAACGGCTACGAACTCCATGTCACAGTGGGATTAGAACCCACGAACTCCGGTACTGAAGGCCAACACCGTAACCATTCGCCCATCGGTCGGCCAAAGGTTTGTAGGAAAACTAAATTCAGGTAAACCTTACTAAGGTTTACCGAATCACCGAGCAAAATTTAATAAAATACCTAAATATATATATATATATATATATATATATATATATATATATATATATATATATATATATATATATGTGTGTGTGTGTGTGTGTCTGTGTCTGTGTGTGTGTAATATATCAGAATTATTATTCTTAAACTATTTTCTATTGTTCTTTTACTATCTAAAAAATATGCTCTTTCCTATTCTTATCCCGTAAAATCTGTTTTCCTATCCACAAAATGTTTTAATCAAAGGAATGTCCTCGACTTGCAGTTCTTTCAACCCATTTCCCAAAGCTTTCTCTGCAATAAATGCAGATTTTTATCCATTCACTGCATTTTCCAGCTGTCGCGGGCAAATGGCTCCATTTTTCCCATCTTATCTAAGTTACTTTTTATTGTTAAATTCGCTGACTAAGTTGCATCTTCCTTTGGAAAATTCCATCCGTCTAGCGCTGTGGGGTTCAACTCTATAATTCCCACCTGTTTGCGTGGTAATTCCCTCATCTGTCTTTGACTGTTAAACATATCATTTTAGACACTCTGCAATAAAATTTAAGTTCTGTTTGGAATTGTGGGTTTTCTCTATGGAATGACACGACTGCAACCTAAAATCTTCAATAATCTGGCTGTCTAGGCATCTTCTTATTCAGCAGCTCGGACAAGAAAAAACAATAGGGGCTAGAATTCTATTGTAACTGGCCGTTTAAATTGCGCTGGGTTACATATAAATATAGTTTGCAGAAAAATTCGCTTAACTTACCGGCCACTTTTTGGACAATCCCTTTTTCGTAGTAGTAACGTAGAGAGCGGCTTAACTTATCATAGTTCATAGCTGGCCTATTCTTTTGTACTCCCCATCGTCGAGCTACCTACAAGAGAATCAAAATATTAATAAATGCACTTTTGTTAAAATATTGTAGCATTAATACAAAAATTTTAGCCCCTGTTGTTACAACTAAAGCAAAATAAATTATGTTTCAAATTATTCAAAGAATGGTTTTTCGTTCTTTATGAATTAATTTCGTTCTTTATATATATATAATGTGAATTTCAAATACTCATTAGACCCTACATGAGTTATCATTATTGTAGATACTATATATTCAAATATGTCAAAATTAGAAAATAGCTGGTATTGCAAATTCAAACATCAGGATCTTTTAGTATTGAAAGTATGCCCATATGAAAAGCAGACTTTAGTTGTAGCAGTGTTTTATCGAATTCCAATCTGTTAGTGCGTTAGCCTGTACACGAATTTGTGGTATTCCCAGCAGCACATGCATTGTAAATGGATTCGCACAGCTATCCTCAATTTTGGAGATTTGTTACCGCAGTCCATTGCATGATGGATTTCTCCAGAGCAGCACAAAAAGCAATAAGCCAATTTGCTCGCGGTCATATTTGATCTTAAATGAGGTAGAAATGAGGTTATGAATAAAATGTCTATAAGTTTAGAATTCAAAGTTATGTTTTGATAAATGTTGTTTGAATGCAGAAATGTTTTAATACAACAATAAATAATTATAACATATTACCTCCTCCGGTTCAACTAGTTTGAATTCTGCTCCTCTACCTGTCCATGCAATGCATCCAGCTCTTGGATCATCCAACAAAGATACCAGGAATTGCCATAACTGGGGATGGCCACCACGTCTTGGTGCTGTTGTAGCTGTTGCATCACACCTTGGAAAATGGGGCCGGTGAGCTGTTGAGACTGTAAACGAAAAAAATATAAAATTTAAACCTCTTGCTCTTATATGAAAATCAATGAAAATTCATTTTGTAATTTGAATTATTTCGTGCTGGATTCAATGCATCTAGCTCGTGAATGATTCAAGAATCATGCCAGGAATTGCCATAACTGAGGATGGCTCCCACGTGTCGGTGCTGTCAGCGTTGTTGCAAAACACCTTGGAAGTTAGGTGAATGAGCTGTTTAAACTGCAAAGGGGTTATGCGATATACATGCCTGCATATTTGAGTCTTTATATATAGGTATCATGTTAAAACTGATAAAAATGTATTAAGGGATTATCAGAATGAGTATTTAAAGTTTCAGTGTCAAAATTTTGCGTCCATTCAGACTTAACTCTTCTATTAGTCAAAACAAATTCAGGCATGGAGAAAATGCGTTCTTCCGTTGAAAATAGAAGACAGAAAGTTATCAGATTACAATACTTGCTTTGCTTCGTATAAAATATAAAAATCGGTTTGTTTAATTAAATAACCGAAAATGTTATACCATATTATATGTACAAAGTCTCATCGATTTTATAAGATGGATTTTAAAATATTTAAAGATTCCAGGGATATCAAGAATTGGAGGGTAATTATTTTTGTATTTCGTTTTCCTTTTAGTTTATTTTATGGATTTTATTAAATATGATATTTTGCATTATAGAACTATTCAAGTTTTATATGTAACTACCAACTTTTGAGGCTTTTAATATTGTTTTTTATCGAAAGGATGCGATATTTTTCATTTTTGTCTTAGCCAGAAAAACTTGTAGGACAGACGGTTCTGCTGTAAACCTTCTTAAGGAAAAGAAGGGTTATAATATTCAATTTCCTCCTTTTCCTATTGATTAAGATCGCAATGGAATAAAAAAGGCTTAAAATTTCAAATCCACGCAGTTTCACTGAACAATATTAGAGAAAATAAAAGTCTAATTTACAGAATTGAGGGAATACGAAAGAAAAAATATGCGTAAAAAAAAATATTACGATAATACAAAGCCAGTAATCGATTTCAAATGTTCTTCTGGAACGGTTAGGGTTCTGATCTTCGGTACCGGAGTACGTGAGTTCGAATCCCACTGTGGCATAGATGTTCATAGCCGTTCGGAATCGGTGTTAAGCAGTAGGTCTCGGTCTCAGCCCTCGTGTAGCAAAAGTAGTCCGTAGTGCTCCAAACCAAATTTCCTTTACAAGACTATTCAAATAAGCAGTAAAATATCTTAGCAATTTTTTGTATTTATTTGTGCTGTTGTGAATTAATTTGTGTGTGTGTTTGTGTGTGTGTTATCATTTACAACTTATATACAAATAAATTCATAGTTTCTTAGAGATCGGGTTCAATGAACGAATTCCCTCTCGGAAAGCTTTTCTTTTTATCACTAGTGGTGCTGCCATCTGTCGATTGCCGATTTAAACTTTTAACACAGAAAACTAATAGATTTTATAAAAGGGTTTTTAAAAATAACTGTAACTACATAGAAATTAAGAGCACCAATACATGTAGATAATTTATATCTTGTATTAATTTTATTAAATTAACTTAAATAAAGCTATAGAGTAGGAAATATTTATATCCTTCTAGTCTAAGTAGTGAAAATTTTCACAATTTTTGACAAAATCGTTGTTAGGCGTGGAAAAAATAAATTCTTAAATAAATTAGCATTCATGGCCCATTTTCTCAAAAAAAAAATTGCAAGATGTCAACATAGTAAAAGAATCGGAAAGTCTAACTCAGAGGCTGTGGCAGTTTGCTTCTTGCGTTTGTGAATTATTGTAATAAATAAATAAATAAATAAATAAAAAACCACCTGTAAGTTATCAGTTATCTGAGTTATTTTATTATTGAGTCAAAAATTGGTGGAGTTCACTTTGTATAATTTATACATACTATAGAGATATTCTTAGTAGGTTTTCAAGACAAGATTGATGTTAGCAATGGATTAGATATACGTAAATAATTTTCACAAATAGATTATCAAAATAAATTTCTAAAATAAACCAAATGCTTTTAAATAACTAATATTTTTTACTTAACCTTTTACAGTCCATTGTTCCCAAAAGGGAACATAATATTAATAAATTTATTTAAAATTAAATTTCCTCAATATTGATACAAAAAAAATAGCAAATGTAGTAAAAGGACTACTCAATTTTTTAAAATAAAATCTATATTTCTATGATTAATTGAAAAATGTATAAAAAATCATAAAAATGACCCTTTTCATCATTTTCTATAGAGCACATATTAAAAATTCACATAAATGTAAAAAAAAAAATCTAATGCTTCTAAAATCCGATTAGTATCCTTAAAACAACTTTAATTTATTTTAAAAATATGAAATTCGACATTAATAATCAGAAACGTACTTGGAATAATTTATTAATTATCGATGTTACCAATTGAGAACAATGGACTGTTGAAGCTATACTCGACGAAATAATTTCCTCTCATTATTGAAAGGGGTAGGAAATGAAGGGGAATTCTCTAATTTTATGAAAGGGCATTTCAATTCTATAAGCAGTTTAGTGCGTCCGCTTCTCAGATATTATTTTGAAAGGTGTTAAATGCATTTTGTCTGTGAACTACAAGTTACAACCGCTCTTCTAAGAATTGCACCGAGAAAAGTTAGGCCTCAATCTGGACCTAAAGTTTACCTCGCTATATCACAGAGAAAAAGTGAGGGCCACTTTCTTGTACAAACAACACAAGGTAGATGTGCACAGTGCACATTAAATGCAAGATTAGCTTGCAATGAGTGCAAGAAAAAAATTACATCTCCATTGATTTCCAATATATCATGTCATAAAGGTATAAATTCATGGTTTTGATATTTGTTTAAGAAAATATTGTTTTCATTTAAATTTATAATTTTTAAACTTTATTGATATCTGTCCTTAAATTTAAAAATAAATTTTAAATTCATTCTAATAATTTTTCTTATTATTTTATATTTAATATATACATCATTCTAATCAATTTGTGAATCCAGTGTATAGTCAGAAGTGGCCAATGTTCCCAATTGGGAACATCATGAAAATCGCAAAAGAAAATTTTTTTTCCACAATTAGATGACTAACATACCTGAACTGAATCATTAATAGGCAAGATATGCAAAAAAATAATGTTAAATATATTTGGATCTGAATTCGGCCTGTAAAAGGTTAAAGTTAAAAGAGAACGTCTTTCAATAAAATGAATGTAGTCCCAGATAATGAATTCAGTTGATTTCAGCATTATAAAAAAGTATTGCACAATAAATAACAAAGTAGGGCATTTCTCATTTATAGCTCCAATTAAATTCTTACGGCAAAACATTTGAAATAGTAATAAGATTCACTTGATTCAATAATTTAGTTTATGTTTTCATATATATGATTGATTAACTGATTGAAGAACCTCTTAGGAGCTTCTCACTATTGACTTTGTTCCATAAATTATACATAATACTATAGTACAAAGCACGTATTAAGTACATTAATAAGATCTTACTTTCTGATGTCCTACTTTTAACCTTTAAGTGGTAGGGTTTGGTTTGGTTTGGTTTGGAGCGCTACGGTCTACTGTTTTGCACACGAGGGCTAATGAGACAGGGACCTACAGTTTAAAGCCGATTCCGAACGGCTACGAACATCCATGCCATAGTGGGATTCGAACCCACGAACTTTGGTACCGACGATCAGCGCCCTAACCAATCGGCCAGAGTTCGGCTTTAAGCGGTAGGGTAAATTTTTATAAGGAAAATGGTGAGGTAGAGTGTATTGCACCCCAAGATGTGATTTTTAGTGTACTTCGCAAAATTTACTGAATTGAAACAATAACAAAAAAAATTCTAATATCGACTTTCAGATGTACCATTGTAACTGCATATAGATGTAATATATCAAAATTATTCAACTTTAATATTTCCTTCAAAACCTCCTCTAACCCATTCTAATTCCTTAAAATCTTTTTCAGAGCCTCCAAATGTCTTAATCAAAGTAGTGAACTCGACTTAAAATTCTACCGACATATTTTCCAAAGCTTTCTGTCCTATACATGTAAATAAATTTTCTGTCTATTCAACACGTTTTCCATCTGTCGCCCGCAAATGGTTCCGGGTTTTTCTGATCTTAACACTTAAATTCGCTGAGTAAGTTTCTTGTCCCTTAGGAAAATTCTTTCTGTCTTCACTCTTGGGTGCACTTCTGTTCGAACCAAGCAATTTTTGTGTTTTTCTCTTGTCTGTCGTTGACTAGTAATGATGTCATTTTTAGCAGCTCTAAAATAAAGTTTTGATTAGACTTCAGCTGTGGTCTTCAATGTGACCAGACTGCATCGTTATTACTGTTAGACTTCTTCTTACCCAATAGTACGAGCAAGTAAAAATAATAGGGGCTATAATGTTAAGCGATTTTATAATAATTGGATTACATAGATATATAAAATAATGTATGTAAATTTTGCTAGCAAATGTGACGATTACATGCCATCACATGCTGTTACAAAAATATTATAAACATTATAAATATATATTATAAATATATATAATATATATTATAAAAATATTATAAATTAACATATAAACAATGTCATATAGCATAAAAATAACAAGTTTAAATAAAAAGTAACAATAAATAAAAATCGTTTCTTTAAAATAAAAATTACAAGTCATTCATTAAACTATAAAATATAGACATCTATTTTTTAAAAATTTTCATGTGAACCACAGGACTTCCTAGCGTCCTAGCGACTAGTCCTCACTGTGAGTCATACATACTATTTTATATTGTATGATGCATGATACAAATTATCATTTGCGCAATCCTATAACGATTCAGAGCTTGTATGGTTTGAAACATAAAATATAAACAATAATTTTTAAAAATTCAGATGTGGCCACCATATAAATTACTTGTACGCCGCTTAAGTCATACACACTTGTTTCATTTGTAGGACGCATCATGCAAATTATCATTTGCACTTTCCCTTAAAGGTTCAAAATTAGTTTGGCTTCTCAAGGTAATGGTTTTTAACTGATAAGAGCTCAAGTATTGCTATCGAATCATTAATATTCCATATATTGAGTGTTTCTGGTAAATAAATCTTTCATTTATAACGAAAGATTTATGTATCTGAAATTTTTCATTACTACAAAATTTATTTTGCTCCATACCAGGAAGTAATAAATTGTAGAAATTCAAAATAGTTCTCTGAAAACAATAGATTTTTTTACTTTTGTTTCTAAATATAAATTAAAAAATTTTATTGAAAGTGCATATGAAAACGTTGATATCTTTTGGTTAATTGTTTTGGACCAGTAGCGCTAATGCCAAGGTGTTTAACTTGAGTTTGGTTACAAATCAATAAATAAAAGAAATGTTTTCAACTTCTTCACTTGATTCAATAATTTATTTTATGTTTTCATATATATGATTGATTAACTGATTGAAGAACCTCTTAGGAGCTTCTCACTATCGACTTTGTTCCATAAATTATACATAATACTATAGCACAAAGCACGTATTAAGTATATTGCAAATACCTGAAAAGCAATATACTGGATAAAAGCATAGATGCTCTTGGTTCAATAACAGAAATAATTTGTTCTTAAGTAGTTAGTTTAAAAACAGGGCCGTATCTAGGTCCTTTAGCACCCGTGACAAAAAACTGGTCTGCACCCCTGCCACCAAATATAGTGAGAAAATAATAAACATCTTATACACACACACACACACACACACACACACACACACACATATATATATATATATATATATATATATATATATATATATATATATATATATATATATGTGTGTGTGTGTGTGTGTGTGTGTGTGTGTGTGTAATCCATTTTTTATATCACTCCTTCACAAAGAGAAAGCTTAACAGCTATAAGTAATAAGAATACAGTTGAGCTTCATATTTAAGAGAACTCAGAAGTCTAATTTAAAACTTTATTTCAGAGTGGCAACACCGCACATCTATCCTTCTGGACAATATACAATCAAAAGCCACAGAGTTCACTCTGCTCTGACAAAAGTACACCCAAAAGAGCTCATATCAAGAATTTTCCCACAACAAAAACAACTTATTAAGCGAATTAAATGCAATATCAGCAAAACGCGAAAACATGTTCCGCCAACACCTGGGAAACTACTGCATAGACAGAAAGTTTACAGTTTTATGACAGAAAGGAATGTTAAGTGGAAAATACTCCGCTGATTAAACCATTTAGAGGCTGGTAAAGAAATTTAAATGAATTTAAATTGGAGAGGGGAGTCTTTTGAAGAAATATTAAAGTTAAATAATTTTGATATATTCCATGCATATATATATATGAAACATAGCTTAGCCTGCTATGCTTCGAGGATGCAACAGAGTCGAAGGGATGTAGTCATCACCGAAAAAAAATACGATTTTTCAGGAGAAGTTTTGTAGCATCTATATTAAGATTTATCTTTATTATGCCATTTGCATGTACGGATCAAAAATATAACAAAGGATGGTATCACAGCCTTATATAACCTTGGGGACGCTACCCGTGTGAGAAAGGAATTTGTTAACTCTGCAAATTAGAAGTGCTCTTAAGTATCAAAATAGGTTGGCGAGTTAAGCTCGCCAACAGGAAGGAAACAAAAGAGTTTAACGCCGAAAGGCCACTAAAAAGATGATGAAATTGCGGATTTGGTGGTTTTTTAATAGAGGAGTTAGTAATTTTAGTTTAGGATTAAAGTATTAAATTTTTACACTACACACACACACATACACACACACACATACACACACACACACACACACACACATATATATATATATATATATATATATATATATATATATATATATTCAGAATAAACTGACAAAATATTTTTTTCTGTTCTTCCTTATTGATACTCAAATATTTTTGAATGGTTTGGGGATATTATTTTGCTGATAAACTGAGTATTTTATTAGAGGGGATTATTTTTTTTAGTTAGACGTTGAATTTTCATAAAAAAAATGGTAAACTAAATATATATTTAGTTTTAATAACTTTATTAAATTTAAAACTTAAACGAATACCCTGATTTATATTAAGGAATATTAGGAGTGTTTGGTAAACATTTTGTAAGAATCTATAACATGTTTAGTCTCTAGAAGCATTTTACACGATACCAGTGATTTTTTAGTGATTTTTTAGTGATTTTCTCATAGATTAAAAAATTAATTTTAGTTTTTCTAGAAAAGTTTGAATAGTTTATTTATAATGAAATGAAATTTATTTTTTTAAATGTCTACCAAAAGAAATCTTATAGATATGTATAAACTTTATTTGAAAATTCCGTTTCCTAGTCTATTAGTTATTCCATCATAATTAATAGTTCCCAAGTATTTTGTTAGATGCATAAAACTTCCAATGAATTTAATTTTTATTGACTTAGGGACATTTGCAAAAATGTTTTATACATTTTATTACTGATAATCACTTTTCACCAGCTGCATTCGATATAGGGAAACTTAAATATATTCACAATAAGAGCCATGTAAAAACCCTTTTTATTTATTTGTTTATTAGATACAGATGTCCGAGAGATGTCCGACAGAACAGTAAAGTATCTTACAAATCTTCTAAACATAGTAGTTTGAAGCGACCTAGTCATTTGTCTTATTTATCTATTCGATGATCTAACTCTGCTAACATAGCAACCTTACTTAAATCTGAATGACGTATTTAATTCAAAATAACCATATACAAGTCTGGTGCGCTACATCAGATGTACAGAAAGGAGCAGAATAGAGATAAACCAGGCTAATTCAGGTGATAAAATTAAATGTGTATAAATATCCAAAGAAGCATGGAAATATTTATCGCAGTGCAATGGCAGAGATACAGTTGCAAACAATTCCCCTGATATTATCTTACTTAATATTTTTAACATTATTATGGTATTTCCAATTATTGCCTCATCCAGCAAAATTTTATGAAAATACAACGGTAGAAAGTATTGAACAATGCAAATACTTGGAAAGAAATCCGAAAAAAAAGTCTGGTGCATTGCATCAAAAGTATAAGCAGGTGCTAAATAAAGTTAAATCAGACTTAACATGATGATAGGATAGCAATGTGTACATTTTTTTTAAATAGTGCAAAAATTATTACAGTGCAAAAATTATTAGTTATCACAGCGCAGCATAATAAATACAGAAGTATAAAAGTTTTCTAATATCACCTTACTTAAAATTTTTAACCTTATTGTGATATTTCTTACCATTCTCTCTTCCAGCTGAATTTTATAGAAATATAATAATATTGAACAGTGTAAATGCTTGGAAAGGAGTCAGGTAAAAGTCTGGTACGTTAGAAGTACAAAGTGGAGACTTAAATCAAGCTCTACTTAATTTTAGTATTACATATGTATAAATAAAAAAAAATAATAGAAAATGTTATCACAAAGAAATGGAATTAGAAAGGCAGAAAATTTTTCTAATATCCTCTCACTTAACATTTTTAACTTTATTATCATAGATTTAACTCATCATATACTATCAGATATTTAACTCATACATTTACGATTATTATCCCATGCAGCTTAATATTAAAGAAATGTAACGAAAAAAAAATGTTGAGCAGTGTAAATGCTTGGAAAGGAGTCAGAAAAAAAGGGTCACTAATAATATTGTCCGAGCTTCACTTTTATATTTATTAAGAGAACGATGACGTCTTTTACTACGCGTACATTGATTAAGTGCAAATTCAAGGTTACAATGCAGTTTAAGAGCTGGAAACCAGGAAGCTGAAGAAATTTGCTTTATTATAATCCATTCTGTTGGCTGAATTACTGCGCTTACATTAAAAATGTCATGTGTTAAATTAATTAATTATTTATTGGCTGGTATCTAGGTCAATTATTAAAATAAGGAATGATTTAAAAAATAGGACCATTTAATTAAAGTTGCAAAAGATCTATAATTTCTTTTTTAAAAATCTCCAAATTAGGAATAAACTCCAATTAATGAGTTACAAAAGAGTTCAGAGTAAAAAATGGAAAATCAATATTTATTCAAATCTGTAGAAATACTATGATTAAAGGAGTATTAAAATGAAATAAATTATGTATGAAAACGTTAGAAAAATAACCAACTTTATTCCCAATATTTTTGCATTATCAGTAAAAAAAAAAATGATGTAATTAAGAAAATACTGAAACATAAAGTTCTGTGCAAAATAAAATATTAGATTTCAAAGTATAAAAACAGTAAATGAGTAAAAATTAAGACGTTGAAATTTAAAAAAGGAAAATAATGTTTATAAGGAGATGAAACGTGAGACATATACATAAGAAACATTTCATCAGCGATAATAAAGTATTAGGTAAAGCACTGTAATCTTTATAAGGAGATGAAACGAGAGACATATACATAAGAAATATTTCATTGCCGATAATAAAGGTTTAGGTAAGACACTGTCTCCAGGCGGGTAAAGCTGAATGATGGCTGAATCAAGAGGATGCTGTATTTCGGTAGTGCAGTCCACGGGTTCGAGCCCTACTGTTAAATATTTGTAACTAATCGGAATCGGCTTTAAGCAGTCGGTTCTGGTCTGATAAGCCATACTGGAACAAATAGAATACCATAGTGCTCCATTCAAACCCAAACAAATTCGGTAGGTTTGAATCCCACTAAAGTCATAGATATTCATATACTTTTGGAATCAGTTTTATGCACTCGATTCCGTTCAGATTAGTTCTAGAGCTGTAAAAGATTGATCGTATATCTGAAAATTAGACCAAGCCCAAATTCATGTTAGTGGATTTAAAGTGTTAGTTTCAACACCTTTCTAATTTAGAGTTCATTAGACAGTGATCTAAAGCTGTTTTCGAATGGCTAGAAATATCTATGTCAAAAGTGAGTCTCTACTTGATGATTTTAATTTCAAAGGTCCTACCTTCTATGGAATATGACTTTGTTCGAATAGGTAAGGCCGTATTTTAAAGTTTTGAACTTCATATATTTTAATCCACTAGGACGATCGGTTCCTGGAGTTATGCAAGAACACGCGCGGGGCCCCGGAGGCCCTTTTGCAACTTTTTTGAACAAAATACCAACAAAATTGCTTTTGATGATGAATAGAAAATTTGTATTGCCAAACATACTTCATTAAAAGTTTAAAATATATTTCGGATTATTTGAAATATTAATTTTTAAAAGTATATTGGACTGTAGATATTTTTTTATTAGCATTCCGAAAGCACAAACATGAGACCCACACAAGTTAAACACTTAATTCACAGTTTTATATTTCATCTTTATATTTCATCATTTTAATCATATAACGATGTATTTTTGATAGCATCTCTCCAACAACCACAAACACTAAATAAAAATCCAAAAGAGCATGCGCATGCACTGGGCCTCTGAAGCCCAAATAAATTAAAAGTATCTCTTTTTGAGAAAAATATTAATAAAAAATTGCGGAAATGCATGTTATTGGGGTCTAGAAAACCTATAAGACAGCTACTGAAAATTTGGGAAGTTTATTTCTATTGGGTGGTTTTGTTTGGAATGTTTTTATAATAACGTCCTCGCGGGTTAAATACTGTTTTAAAAAGAAAAACACAAAAGCATACAAAAGTCTTTATTAAAAAATAACCAAATAATCATAATTTACCAAAAGCAATTATGCCTGCATATAAGATCTGTACCGAGGTACTTTCCCACGGTGATCTGCACGTACATGCACAGCTGTGGGAGGATTTTCCTAGAGGAATTTAAAACTCCAATTGTTCACGTCAAATTTAGGGACCCCTGCAGAGAAGGTATAGATCACGGAATGACAGCGTAACGGTCAAACTCGCACAGAGATGTAGCCATGAGTTATGGGGCAGGAGCTAAAAATAATGTCAACATGCACAAAAGGGGCTACTTTAATGAGCCCACCTGCACTCTCGAAGGGGGTGCAAATGTGGGAAAATTTCCCGAAAACAAACGATTTGAAAGGAAGAAAAAAGGGGCGTTGGAACCGAGGTGAGGAATTAGGAAACGAAGTTAAGGAGAGAAGTTGAAGTCGGGATTCGAGAGAAGTGGGACAAGAATCAGAAGCCCCGCTCACCAGCACCGACTCGTCCCGTGCGCCCGAACACCCGGACCGACTCACCGCATGAAGGAAAGCCTCTACCTGACCCTCTGTACCAACTGAAGGACCGACGCATCGCGTGAGAAAAGCCCCTGCCTGCTCCCCTGTGCCTTTAATATAGGTAAAGATAAAATAATATTTACAGTCACTTAACTTAGGCCTCTGTTAATAATTTAACCTTGTGATTGAATAATAGTTCTTTATAAAGAGAATTGTAATAATTATAGTGTAAATATAAGACATAAATAATTGATGATTATGATATATGATAACCAAGGATCTATTTGTAAATGAATGTACAGAATAAATGTCTGAATCTCAATATAAAGTATTATATTCTTTCTGTGTTTCCCCCTTGTAACCGAACACTAGTGTATAGGTTGTAAGTACATTACAACAAGATCCATTTTAGGTCGTTTAAGAATGAAGGGTGACAAAAGTAGTTATTTAAAATAAATGAGTAAAAGTTAGTAATGAGTAAATATTATTCTCATATAATTACAAATAAAACATATAAATAAAACAAGCAAATAAAACATATAATGAATAAAGAATTGTGGAAATTGTTTTACTGAAGTTTGTAAAATCACATTGAAGTTTTTTTCAAAATTCGATTCATTAACCATTATTTACCATTAACACATTGACTGCCAACTATGAGACAACTCGTAGATTGCGTTCTTTTCTAGGATGCCAACTACGAGTTATCTCGTACTGTGTTTATTTGACATTTTTATGCAGCTGCGAATAAACTCGTAGTATATGAGTGCTAATATCGATAGATGGCTTCTGAGAAACGAACAAAAAATCAATGCTATCTTGCATGAACAGAAAATTTATTAAAAATCTAACAAAAAATATAATTATCTCAGAAGGTTCATAATTGCTACTGTCGTTACCATCCCCGTCAAAAATCCCGTCAAATTCTGAATCATTTAGATTTGAGTAGTACTCAATTTCATTTTGAGTCAGTGGTCTTTTCTTATCCATATTGGGGTCTTGATAAATTAACAGGTTGACTTCCATGGAGATCACCAGTGACCCCCACCACGAAAACTGCTTCAAGCATGATTTTATAACTCATTTTATCTGCTGCAAATAATATTTCAGCATAATATGCATCGCACAATGAAAAGTTCACGTTGGCGCCTTGGGTAAACCCTCGAAAATGTATCTGGCAGCCAACGTGTTAATATAAGAATTTATTTACTATTAGTATAGGAATTCAGTACAGATTCATAAGATTAGGTACAAGTGTAATGTAAATAGATATAAATACATCATACCTTCTAAAAAATGAAGCTTCATATTAAATCCTTTATAAAATCATATTATACGGGTAATAGCTATCTAAAAAATATATTGAACCATTTCAATTTTTTAATCATTTATTTCACTGTAAGGAATGTGCACCCACGACTTTGTTTGCTCTGGATGACATCGGCAGAATCGCTCCATTTGACCCCTTCCACATGGCATTTCTTGGGGGAAGTAAGAAGACGTCCGGCAAAAGGGGGCCTATAAGGATTTTCGGTGTCGTGGTTTGTTTTTGCAGGGCCTTGGAGAAGGAGGATGTGCTCTCTTCGGCAGGGCTCTGGTTTCCAGACACCCCCCAACCGAAGAAGGGAGGAATCTGCAAGAGTTCAGCGGAGTTCAGAGAGTTCGGGAGTCGAGATAGAGCCGCCAGCCGAGAAACATCTCTCTCTGCGCTGATGTGAAAAAAGACGACGCTCGGTCATTTAAAAAATCTAGCTAGGACTGGCTCTGAGACTCATTGATGTTTGATTTTCTTTAATTTGTTATTTCATGTTGCAAAAATGTAAATAAATGTTGTTTTGTCCGTCCAAGTTTCCGGAGA
Organism: Pardosa pseudoannulata; assembly: GCA_032207245.1. Lineage (NCBI taxonomy): Eukaryota > Metazoa > Arthropoda > Arachnida > Araneae > Lycosidae > Pardosa > Pardosa pseudoannulata. The sequence goes on along the minus strand of CM063503.1, from coordinate 17,602,615 downwards.
AATTATATTTAAGTACATGCATCCCAGTGACCACTGTCGAACATACCTGCCCCAGTACAGTAGGCGGGCAGGTCCCACGCAAGTATAGCGCCCCAGAACAGGGTGTTATTACATTCACGTTTGCAGTTTGACCAATAAGCAAGCGATTTCACTAAAACTATTAAGTTCTTCATGGAAAAACTATGTGTAAAATATTTAAGACGTTTCACTTTTACCATTTAAGAAACAATAACATTTAATATTTGATGGTGGGTGGGGAAAATGATAATGGCATTTCCGTTTTTCTTAGCAGTGTCTCTTAATGTTAATATTTTATAATTTAAACATTTCATATAAAGTAATAGCTTTAAAAAAAATAATTACATTATTTTCCATTTTTAATCATCTATTTAATGCTTGTAACTTTGCTGAAAAGAAAGATAACGATAATGATAAATCACAACACAAAATAATTCTGAGTAATATATTTATGGAGATATATTTTTTTACTATTTTAAGTAATAATACAATTTGCTTTCTGGAGGAAGATTCTTATGGCATTGCCATTGTTCACAGAAGGTTGCTAAATTTAATATTGCATAAATTAAATACTTTATAAATTTAAAATATCCGAGTAATAGATTTCTAAAACAAATAATTACACCATTTTCAGTAATTAGTCATCTATTTACTGAGTGTAAATTTGATACCAAATACAAAAAAAATGACTGAAAAGGTAAACAATTTTATTAAACAACTTCGTAAAATATTTATGGAGATATTTCAGTTTTACCATTTAAGGAATAAAAAAAAAAATTGATTTTTGGTGGAAGATTTTAATAACATATCTATTGTTTACAGAAGTCTGATAAATTTAATACTTTTTAAATGAAATATTTTATAAATTTATAATCTGCCAGTAATAAATTTCTAAAAAAATATTTATTTCATTTTCAGTAGTTAATCATCTTTTTACTGCGTGTATCTTTGATAGTAAAAATAATTGACTAAAAAAGTAAACAACTCTACAAAAGGACTTGGATGATGGAGAAATTTTGCTTTTACCATTTGAGGAACAATTAAATTTGATTTCAGGAAGACTGTAATAGTATTTCGATTGTTCACAACAATAGCAAGCTATTAAATTTAATGATGAGTAAATTAAATACATTATAAATTTATTATCTACCAGTAATAGCTTTCAAAAAATGTTCTAATAAATCACTTTGAGTTTCTAATAATGTAATTGCTCCTTGTAGTTTTGCCTATAGAAAAAAAAGAAGTATTTTTCTTAAAAGGTAAACAACTCAGCGTAAAATGTTTATGAAGATATTTCGCTTTTACCATTTAAGGAACAATAAAATTTGATTTCTGGGAGAAGCTTTAATAGTATTTCCGTTGTTCACAGCAGGCTGTTAAATTGAAGCGACCGAATGCAGCATATCACGTGCAGGCGAAAGTTGCGAAGAAAACTTTGAGAGACTCTGAAAATTGCTCGAAGTATCTGGGAAGCTACAAAAGAAGCGAGCCGCTAATGATGCGACTTCATAAATATCGCGGTGTTTGTTCTGAGCCACAAATCACTGAATTTGCCGAGATTCTGAGCGCCGTTTATCACGATCTTCACGCAAATTAGAAAATCGAGAACCTGCCTTCGTTAAAATTGGAGATTCACCGTGTTCATCGGGATCCCTCTTAATGATCACCGGATCACTTTTCGAAGCCCCTTTACGCTTAAGGGGGCCGCAGGCATCCCTCATGTTTTTCCCTCAGTCTTAGACCTCGTATCGCTTTCTCCTAACTATGTTAGACGGTTACCAGATGTTGTGTTAGTCTATAAATTCCCATACTGACTAGTAGGTTATTTATAACAAAACCTTTAGACTCTGAATAGGACAATTTCAAATAATATTCTAAGCATGTGAAAGGAATTAATTTTTAAACTGTTAAAATAACATAATGTAATATAAACTTTTTGAACGCTTTTGAAAATTTAGGTCAGTTTCCAGCTGCACGTCTATTTTCATAATTTTTTTAACTAAGCTTTTTTAGTAGGTGATATTTTTTATAGTATAAGAGAAAAAAAATTTCATCTTCTTACGACTATAACTTATTATACTTATTAGACTATACTTTCAGTAATATTTATTGAAGTTGTATCTTAGTTTTGAAATTCAAGTCAAACAAATATAGAAAAAAATTTTGTATGAATTTATTTGATTGTAACAGATTAAATTGGAAATTTCTGAGACAGAAATTAATTTTCCTTGTCAGAGAAGGGTTTAAACTAAAGGTTCAAAATTATTACACTATACTTTAAAAATATTTTTTTGTTTGAGATTTGATTGATATCAGATATTCAAACAGTACTCGGTTGAATTTATTTGATTGTAACAGTGAAATTTCTGGAATATAAAAACTTTTTCCTTATCAGAGATAATTTAAAGCTGAAAGTCCAAACAATTTTTTGTTTAGTTAGTTAAAGAGAGTTTTAATATTCCTGCAGAAATTAAATTTTCAGTTTTCAGTTTAAACATTGATTTCCTTATTCTGCAAATGTTGATGCTTTCAATTTAATAACAATTAAAAATATTATCTTTATTTATTGTAAAACAAACACAGTTTACATTTACTCAAGCATTAGAAAGCGTATTTTAGTTTCAGAGGATGTACGCTTTTTAAAAATTAAAAACACACAAGTATACGTTTTTATCATTTTTATTTTTGCACGATTTTTATAAAGCATGTACTTTACTCTACTTTTGCATAATTTCCACCAATATCAAAGCACTTCTCGTATCGCAGAATCAGCTTTCGAATTCCACCCTCATAAAAACCCGCAGCATGGATACACGTTAGCTAAGGTTTGCTTGTGTGACCCCCTAAATCAACATTTTCAGTCCCAAGCGTGAGACAGATTTCAGATAATTTGATTGTTGTGCCTCAGTTTATAAAAGACATATCTTTAAAGTTAAGAAAATTCATTTAATATTGGTAAGTTCGTAAAGCGAACGTTTCCTTCCCCTATCGGTATTAAGTCTTCAGTAATGACAAAAATTCAAAATTCAGGCTTCATGCATTTTCGTGAGGTGAACTTAAATATTCTAACACGCTTTCTTAGCATTCCTTCTCTTTGTATTTTTTCCATGCTTTCCACTGATGTTTCAAAGATTTTCCACCTCCATCATATCATTTGCATTAAGAAAACTGACAGAGAGTACATTACAGTTGGAGGAATTTTCAGTTAAATGGAGCAACGTCCTTTTTTCCGTATAAAATATGTTTCATGATTCTTTTAATTTCCAAAAAGACAGATTCTTGCTGTATGAAATATATTGAATTTATCTAACTTTTATTTTACTCTCTAGAGGGTAAATTTCCAACAGATTTCAAAAGTAAATGACAATTAGAAATGAACTTGGTAAGATTCGAATAGTTTTGATAATCGAAAAACTGTTTAAAAAAGTTATTATCAATAACTGAATTGTCTGTTGTGGTAATAATTATGTTAAATATAAAGTGATCGATATTAAAAGACATCTCTTCGATTTTTATTATTAGTTATATTTCACAGCTCGATGAGATAGTTCGATGATATATACTTTTTATATTACAAAACTACATAGAGGAATAAGCAAACATTTTATTTTTATGTTGTTACAAAGGTTCCTTAGGTGAGCCAAGCATGTGAACCAGGGGCAACACGGATTAAGAGTACCGCGATGATGAAAGAACGGCTTTGCTCAAAGTGGTTCCATGTAGTTGAGAAGCAAAGCAAGGAGAAATTCCCCAGGCTTTGCAGCAACTGATATCGTTTGAACATTTAGGACATTGTAACCATGAACCTATTTTACGTAGTTCAGCCACCAATATTGAACCAGATGATATTTGGCCGACTGGAGTCTTGAACCCACAACCTTCCGGTTAAAAGCCTGATGTCTTAGTTGATTGAGCTACCGTGGATCATTTATGTTTATAATAGGTACCAAATATATTAAGAATGTCTTTAAAGTAAGTACCAATTTGGAATTTGAGAGCTATATTGCTGTGGATGCTGTTCCGCGATTGCACATTCAGTACTTACATTAGTTGGCAAGAATCAAACACCCTTCTGGAAGAATTCATCGGATTTTAAGTCCCTTTGCGAGTACTTAACATCCCTCATTCAACTATAAATCATAGTAAAGGTAAAATATGCTCTATCATTCCTGCTCTTAATGCAAAACAGGGAAAGGAAGCTGAAATTCTTTGGTGTGTTAGTGAAATGTGTGAAGGAACCATTGAGAAAAGGAATGCTAAAAAAGGGTGTTAGAACGTTAAAGTTTTCGAAAATTAATTAAATGTTCCCAACGACTTAATTATGAAATTTTAAAATATGTTTATCAATCACTCCTAATATACGAGACATGTGTTTTTAATTAAATACCTTAATATTTTTAAATGTGATTTCTTAATTTATTTTAATTTAAAAATCACAATCATACAGGTATTACCAACTTTATTTTTACAAGAAAGCTTTACAGATATTTTAACTATTATCAATTTTTCTTACTATGTTTTCAGCAAATACTTACGATTACAGCAAAGTTTTATTCTAAGGGCTGAAAGGTATTGTATGGATAAAAATGACCCTGTTATATGTAAAAGTGATTAGCATGCACACTTTCAGCAATGGCTTTTTTGAAAAAAAAAACTGATAGTTAATAACTTTTAAAATTATTAATGTTTTAATTTGAAATTATACACTTTCCCATAATATATATCATGTAACACCCTGCGGGTTGCAGTCAACCTCCCGTACGGGTGGCTTAGGCATTGAGAACAACCCCGGGAACACAAATCTCCCAGCATGATCCTAACCATAGCGATTAACTTTATTTAAAAATAAACAATGAAAATTACAAATTGCTTAAAAAAGAGAAAAAAATTATGAATTAAAAATAATAATAATATAAAAAAGGAATAATAATAATAATAAAAGTAAAAGTAAATATAATACAAACTACATTAGGCCACCATAATATATATCATTAATAATGTATTATTTTTTCAAGCAAATTGCCAAACACAAAATAATTTAATTTTAAAAGTCCACTGTACCTTTAACTGTCTACTGCCAACGCACCACAAAGGGATTGTAATAATTTTATCATAACTCTGAAACTAATTTCTAAAATTAATTAACAATTAAAATAAAATAAATTAACAATTCCTGAAACGGAATAATTTTATGTAGTTTGTTTTAAAATGACTAGAAATTTACAGGCTATAATATTTACATATTTTTTTTAATTGAAAATTTTGAAGCTTTAATGGTTCTGAGACCACTTCTAATATACAACGTTTCAACCACGTGAAGTTAAAAGTTTAGACTATGTGTTGTGAGAAAACAAAAGTTTACTCAATGTTTTTGTAGATTTAGCATGAGACTTTAATGCATTACTTATGAGTAAATTAAGTTCTATTGAATAAGTTAGAACAAGCAGGTTAATCTGAAGAATTCCCGACAGGCCTAGGGATTTAATTTTTGGTCACCCTCCCACCCTCCGGGGATTATTTCCTCTTATTTAGATGAACTGATCTTGCGGAATCAGTTCTAAGAGGATTAGTCTGGTACACCGATAAATTTTGAATGGATCTACTGCAAACATTATAAGATATCGGAACTATTCTTCTGAAGTTTATGTCACTGTCTTCGGGGAACACAATGAATTTGCTCTAAAGTACTCATTTGAGAACTTATCTACATAACTTTGTATATAAATTTTCATATAAATCAAAAATAGATTTTTAATTGAACTCTTCTTTTATTTAATATTTATTAAATGATATTAATGGGATAAGATATATTAAATCTGAGAAATTTAAATACATTTCTTTAAATTGTACTCATTAATACCAGACTTATTTTTTTTTAATGTATACTGATGAATATCTTAAATATGTGTTATCCCGAACTGCACGGAGTAAATATATATATATATATTAACTTAATCTACATAACTATAGTATATAAAATAACTAAGTATATAAATTTTCATATCAAAAATAGATCTTTAATTGAACTCTTCTTTTATTTAATATTTATTAAATGATATTAATGGGATAAGATATATTAAATTTGAGAAATTTAAATACATTTCTTTAAATTGTACTCGTTAATACCAGACTTATATTTTTTTAATGTATACTGATGAATATCTTAAATATGTGTTATCCTGAACTACACGGAGTAAATATATATATTAAATTAATCTACATAACTAAGTATATAAATTTTCCTATAAATCAAAAATAGATCTTTAATTGAACTCTTCTTTTAATTAATATTTATTAAATGATATTAATGGGATAAGATATATTAAATCTGAAAAATTTAAATACATTTCTTTAAATTCTGCTCATTAATACCAGACTTATTTGTTTTTAAATGTATACTGATGAATATCTTAAATATGTATTACCCTTAACTACACGGATTAAATATATATATTAACTTAATCTACATACTAAGTATACAATTTTTCATATAAATCAAGAATAGATCTTTAATTGAACTTTTATTTTTATTTAATCAATATTAAATGATATTAATGGGAAAAGAGATATTTAATTAGAAAAATTTAAATACCATTTATTAATTAATGTTTCACAACGGTTGATGATACCGCCTCCCGGGGGCGGTGAGCTGATGCTGGTTGAGAGCTTGTTTCAGGCGGTACGGCGGCAATGTGAGCAAGTTTTGCCTTTCAAACTTAATTTTAAAAATACTAAATAAATTTATTACATTGATTATATAATTTGTATGATTTTTTACCAGTAATAAAACAAACTTACACGCTGACACCAGAGCCTGTTATTTTCATTCCGTATGTTCTGTGTGAAGTTGGGCCGACATTCAGAAAAATATAATAAATCAACAGCAATCGTTTGGTTTGGTTTCGAACACTCCTGTCTACTTTTTTGCAACATGAGGGCTATTGAGACCGAGACCTACTACTTAAAGAAGATTCCGAACGGCTTCGAACATCTGTGCCCCAGTGGGATTCGAACCCACGAACTCCAGAACCGAAGGTCAGCGTCCTAACCATTCGGCGATAGTATTCGTTTGAGCGTTCCTGTAGCTTGTCTCAGTAACAAAAACTTGATTTGTATCTATATTGAAGAAAATGACTTAAACAATTTGGCTCTTATGAGTGAGTATACTTCTCCTACACTACACTTTAAATTACAGAATTTTTACAAAGGGGGGGGGGAGGGTTGAATATATTTAGACTCCATAGGGAGGCGTTGAACACATTTCGGCCTCTTAGGGATCAGTAGCTTAAAAAAAGGTTGAAAATCACTATTTCAAACTGTATATCTAACTCATTAATACCCGATTTATTTTTATTGAATGTATCCTGATGAATATCTTAAATATTTGTTATTATGAGCTGCACGGGCCGAACGATGGCCGAATAGTGAGGGGGCTGCTTTAGGGTACTGGAATTTGTGGGTTCGAATCCCACTTTGGCATGGATGTTTTCTCATCCGTTCAGAATCGGCTTTAAGCAGTAGGTCCCGGTCTCATTAGCCCTTGTTTTGAAAAAGTACAAAAATCAGCTTTTGTCACATACAAAAGATTATCTATTATTTATCAAAGAGATTATCTATTAAAGTGTTTGTCATTAACCTGGATATTATTTTGAAAATCAAAAGGTATTTTATCGAGCTTCAGAGGATTTAATACCTAAAACGGCAAAAACAGCTGCTAAAATTTTGTATAATTTTAATAATTCTCCTACATAAATAGCATTTAACGTAAGGAAAATTCGATACCCAGTTTTACTTCCATATAAATTCTAAAGATAAAATGAAAAAATAAAAGTAATTGGTAAGTATTCCGTGAATTAGGAATAATCTAATGGAATATTATTGGAAGACTCAAATAGTATTATTTTATCAAATCATCTGTTATCTTAATATAAAATTCTTTCAAATAAACTTTTGTGTCTTATATGTTTCATTTAACAATATTGTATATTTTCATTACATAAATATCGTTAAAAAATTTTTAAATTGAAATTCAACACCCCTTGTTCCTTTAAATTTCAAAGAGCCTGACTGGGGGAAAGGGGCTGAGCTCTAACCAAGGAAGACAGTGAATTTAGGTGATAAATTTTAAATTAAATTTTTCCTTCTTTTAAATGGCATAACAAAAAATTATTAGTAGTGTAGATACCAAAAATCAAACACAAACAGAATATTTTTTCTGTATTCCCTTCTTCAACTAATTTGAGACATCAACTTTTCTATATTGTGCTAACTAGTGTTAATAAGAACTAAATCAAATTTTATGCACCCTATGAGGCAAAGATAAGGAGTGTCACTAAAGATAAAAATATGTTGACAAATTACTTTAAACTAGCTTTTATTTAAATTAGGAACATTATATGAAAATAAAACAAGCCAGAAGTTGAAAGTAGTTGTCTTATTTTCAAATTTTCTTGAAAACTACGGAAAAATGTATGTTTTAGGTTTTTATGGTATGGTTTACTACTTCGCATTATAGTTTGATGAATCAAGAAGCAAGACGTTGCTTTTCATACAGGTGTAGTGGCGTATGAAGGTGGGTGCGGTGGGTGTGGCCCACACCGGGTACCAACTCGGAGAGGGGGGAAGGCACAATTCATACCTTAAAAAATAGTGGAACTAATTGTTATCAAGTTTAAAGACATAATGTCAAACTTTGGTAAACAAAAATTCAAAAAGAGATTATGTATAGTTTGTTAGATTAGACTCTAGAGTAAAAAATCGCCTTAAATACACACAACGCTCAAAATGATACTTGGGACAGTTTGCGTTAGACAGTAATTTTCTTTTTCATGTCTAATTTTTCTGACAAATGAATGCATTTCGAATAAAATAAAAAAATTAAGGAAAAAAAAACAAGAGTAGCATTTAAAACTACAAATTAGTGTTCTGACCACCACTGCCAGGTTGTCGAACGATGTTCCAATAGGTAGGGAGCTGGTCTTCCGTGAGTGAGTTCGAATCCCGGTGCTGAGTTGGACGTTTTCGTACGTTTGGAATTGACTTTAAACAGTAGGTCTCGATCTGTGGATTGTACACCCGGGGTCACCCTAAACATCTCTAGCCTTTGTTTTAAGGTAGACCTAGCTAGTGCAGCTGATCTCATTAGCTCTCGTGTAGCAAAAATGTAGACTGTTCCAAACCACCGGCCACCCAAACTGCTCTCGCAGATAGATAACCTAGCTATCTCATACGTACACAACCTCTATTTAAAAAAAGAAAACATATTATTTCTCTGCATATTTGCTTTTAAAGTTCTTACAGATTTTAAAAAAGTTATATTCCTGCCAGATGAAAGTTTTATTAAATTGTATAATTTAAAAGTTTTAAATTATTAAGTATAGATCATTGTAACCTTGATAAATTTTGTGGTTTAGGGGTACAAGATAGAATCTTTATACTTACAAAATATAAGAAACTTACGAAATGAAATTCTATAAATTCAGTAAATGCAATATGCAGTAAATGGTAGTAAATGTATTCTATCTAGAATATGCTTTTCTTTAATTTATAATGAAACCGCACACATAGAAATCGAAGCTATTTTGTTGGTGAATGCGCTCGAACGTTGATTTAGAGACACGAATTTCATGTTTATGATGTGAATCGAGCTATTTTTTCCTTGCACCCAATTTTTGTCTCCCCCATCTCCCTTCTGTACAGAAACTGGCATTCTCTTTTGTCCCGGGACACCCTCACACCCTAATTGCTCCCAGAGGGGTAGTTCATTTTCGTCCAACCACAGCCATCTATTCCTCACCTTTTCGGGTGCAAATTCGCCTTCGAATATAGATGAGGGGGAGCAGCAAAATAAAATGTCTCCGGGAAACAGAATAAATTCTACGCGTTTTCTGCGAGTAAAGTCCCCCACTTGAGATCGAGTTCGATGCCATCAATTATTCTTGAAAATGGGGTTCGTGGTTACCACTCTTTTCTCACGTATTCGCAGCATGAAACCTTGACAACAGACGCTCTTTGTTGTACACCTTGTTGAGGAAGTTTCACTTTCGACAGCTTACAATCAGTTCTGCGAAAGAACTATAAATACATAAATGTTGGGAAGTATATTTTTCAACAATTTAAGACCTCGGAAATAAGTTCGGATAACGAAATGGAAAGAATTAGTTGGAAAGTCGTTGATTTTTATATTTATCAAAGGTTGTTATAAATATCATTCAAAAAATATACAAATTTAGTCTTTAAAGTTCTGATTTAATTCTGTGAAATGGTAAGAACTAAGCAGAAAAATGCTTTACGCAATAAAAAATATTACGTAAGTTAAATTAAAAACATGGTAAGATGTAGTATTTAAAGTAATTTAAAACTTTCGGGAAAACTTTTTCCAATATAAAATATGTATATATACAAAACTTGATGCAAAACAGGTATGCAATCAAAATCTGAAAATATTATCACCCTTCTGCCAGTCTTTTCTCACGTATATTTGTAGCATGAAATCTTTATCTAAAAACCTGCTTGAGAAAGTACACCTTGTACAAGTTGTTGAGGAAGTTTCACTTTCAACAATTTGCAGTCAGTTCTACGAAAGAATTGTATTAGCCCTCGTGTTGCAAAAAGTAGACCGTAGTACTCCAAACCAAACCGAACAAAAGAACTGTAAATATATAAATGATGGAGAAATATATTTTGGTTATTTAAGCCATCGGAAATAAGTTTAATAACGAAAATTAATTTGAAAAAAGTTGCATTTAGTATTTATTCAAATTTAAAATGTTATTTATTAGAAATATAATATTTAGTCTATGGAATCACTGTATACTTCGTCATGATTTACTAATTAAAGTAATTTAAAGTTTAAAATGTTTTTACTTTAGTGGAAACTGTTCCCGGGATAATAATTATTGTATATAAACAAACTTTAAACCACATACGTATGCAAACAAATTTGAAAATATTATTCTTTTCATCCTATTAGCCGCCTGAAATTTTGACAGCTGCCGTTCTTTGTTATATACCTTGTTGAGGGAGATTCACTTTTAACAGTTTGCATTTAGTTCTACAAAAGGGTGTAGGGCGACGAGCAGTCACACCTGTTTTACATTGTATCCTGGACTAATATCCCTTGTACTCGTTACATGACCCTCAGAGGAGTGAAGGTGATTTTCGCAGCGGACAATTTTTAGCGGTACCTGTGCCGAACAATACGTTTTACTATCTTAATTGACTGTTTGTTTAGCTTGAAATTTGTAAATATATGAAAAGACTGGGATAAATAAAATTATACATTCAATGAATGTGAGAATTAGCGAGTGAAAAAGAAATTAAGTTGTTTGTCGGCTGATTTAAAGACAGCTTTTAATATAACGAAACAGCTTTTCAGGCGAGAAGTGACCGCAAGATTGCATCATCTTTCTATGAAGAATGGTAGGGAACCGGCGCATTAAAAGAAATAAAGATTCTTCTTGAGATTGTGTTTTTAATTTTTAATTAAATAATTTCTCCGTAAGTTTATTTTTTTTAAGAGAATCTCTTGCTAAGAGTTTTATGGAACCCGTTATCCTACTATTTTGTTTTACTTTATAGAAGTAGGGAGAGTATCGGATCTTGCATCCGAGTTTGCACGAACTCAGCGTGATACGCATAGAGTTTGAAGTGAAAACTGTACTAATCACAAGATATTACTTCGTACGGACTATTACGAACTGTTCCATGATTTAGAAGCCCTAAATCATGTACGCAAAGGATGAATTTGTAAAAATCTCAGCACGATATCCCAAAGATTTAGAAATCTATAATTACATAACTTACATAATTTTACCAAATAAAATTTTTAGTCTAAATTACACAGTTTTCTATCCTATGTCATTGACTCTGGCCTCCATATATGACGTTTTACAATCTCTCTCGTATCAGTGAGTGAAGGATTCACCGTACTGGCTATTTTTCTACCGTTCAACCACTGATCGAGGTTTAGCTTGAAAGTAAAATACGAAAAGCCCTGAGTCTAAATAAATTCTTTTATAATTCAGTGAATATTGTGATATTATCCCTTATAAAAAAAGGTGTCATTTGTAGACATTGTATAATTGAACACTGTAAAACTTTAATATAAGAATTTTCAATTACATTTTCCTACCGTCGTATGTAATGCTTCCTTACAGTGAAATAATGATTAGTGTTCTTTCTCGGCACTTCTCCGCTGAATGTGCAAAATTAATCAGTTGTGGTTTTATAATTTTTAATTTAAATTTAATTTCTAACGTAAGTTTATTTTAATTTTAAGGACAGAAGAATTTCTCTTCTTATTTCATTTTATGGGACCACCCGCAAAGGAACGTATTTATAGAGGGAGGGAGGGAGTATCTTCCACAATGTTTACAATGTATACATTTTGAGATTTTTTACACTTATTAAAATTTGTGTGCCTCTTTAGCTTCCACTGCAAGTGTCCAATGAATGATCTTTTTTCTCCATTAAAAAGAATTAAAAAGAGTAAAATATTTTTTCGCAATAGAGCTGGTCTCAAGAGTTTGACAAAGTTCGCATTACTTTCTGTGCATATAGGCATGACTATGAAATCTAGAATTAATTTACTACTGTAAAACGATTGATTAGAAATTACTGATTATGTCATTCTGTTTTTGAATCCTGTTGTCTTTAAAGTTATGTGATTTTGTGAAAGAAAGATAAAAGGATATGCCGTAATTCCTTTCTCAATATTTTTTTATTTTCCTAGTTATTCCTAAAATTACTCTAGTTTAAATTCGTCTGGTAAATTAAATACGTTCCAGTATTTGCGAGGCATATTAAACCTAGAAAAAGCATAAACTATTAGACACAATGTGATTGAAAATTTACTTTTCAAAATGCAATGAAATTACGTACAGCGTTACTGATCCATTTTATAACTATTTATCTATGCATACAAAACTATGTATGCATAAATGTACTTTGTATGTGCGTTTGTCTATGTGTAATGAATTTTTTAAATTAAAAGATTACTTGGATTAAGACACCCCCCCCCAAAAAAAAAAAAAAAAAAATCTGGCTACTATACTGCATCCCGGCTAGACTGTCTTCGCCCCTCTAGTTTTCAAATAACTAAACTTGCACGTGTAATGATTCATGAACAAAATCGGTAATTTTGTCGATGGACTTGAATTTGGCAAAATTATTTACACTTCCGGGTTCCTGCTATACATCTCAATGACAAACTTCTTATCAGAATTCAGACTGACCACTTTTAACTGATTTTATCCCTGGCTGCTCATTTCACGTAACCGTAAAGAAACGTAAATCCGTAAATATTGGAAATATTTTTTAACCATCCAAAGTCATCTAGAATAACTTTGGATAATGAAGCGAAAAGAATTAATATAAAATCTGGAAGTATTTTACATTTGTTAAAAGTTGCTAAAATATTTATTCATAAAAAATGAAATTTTAATTCTTGGAATTATGTTATAATTCTATGAAATTTAAAGAACTTAACAATGTAATTTAAATTATAAAATAGTAAGATTTAGTCTTCTTCTTCTTATCCATTGCTATGATAGCCCTGGATGGGCCCTAGCTATCTCCAAATTTCGATACCGCGCAATCTCAGATTTGGCCCTGGATTCCCAATTAATAATTTTTAAAGTCTTTAAATCATCTTTAATAGAGTCCAATCATCTTAGTTTTGCTCGCCCTCTTTTCTCGGTGCCTATGGATTTAGTCACGAAAACCCTTTTTGTGGAACTGTACTCATTCAATTTGATCATGTGCCCAGCACATCTTGACCTGTGAATGCTGGTGAAATTAACTGTATCTGGATTTTTATAAGTTCTGTATAACTCAATATCTGTCCTTCTTTTCCATGCACCATTTATTGGGTTATCCCTCAAAATACTTCCTTAAATTCTTCTTTTTCTGTAGAGCTGTAATCATTTAATCTGATTATGTATATAGCTGATATTAACCTTTCAATGATGATAAAATTAACTATATCTGGATTTTTATAAATTCTGTATAATTCAGTATTTATCCTTTTTCACCATTCACCATATAATATAGGTGAACATATAGGATAATCATACACCATATAATATATCATATAATATAGATAATTCACCATTTATCTATATTATCTCAAAAAATATTTCTTAGAATTTTTCTCTTAAATACTGCCAGGGTTTCTTTATCCTTTTTTTCTGTTAGTGTACATTTTTCTGCTGATTAGGTCAATATAAGTCATACAATTTAAAACAACTCTTATATATTGTTAAATTGAATTATCATTTAGTGAAATTAGACTTTAAATATTTCTTTAAGAAAAAAAAATCGGTTAGCAGCAGCTATGAAATTCAACTTAATATTATTTTGTATATTGATTTCAGAACACAGATATGAAAACTTATATAAGTAAAATTTAGTATTTAAAGTAATTTAAATTTTAATAATAACAATGTACTTAAAGGAAAACTGTCTATTGTGAAACAAAATGTGTCTGTAAACAGAACAATATACTATTTAAATGTGAAAAAATTGTATTGTGCTAAACAAAAGTAGCAAATATACATTAATCCTTTCCGGCATGGTGGTGTAACGGCGTGATTTAGCGGTGTATCGTCAAAGAACTTTGCTTTGAAAGGTGGACTTGTGTGGATACAAAAGAATTGTTTTCTACGGCACCATGAAGTCTACACGGCCGTGCACTATAGTAAAGGAACAATATGCCAGACTACACGGCACCTTCTCTGACAGCTAAAAAAGATGATCGCGGAACGACAAAGGATTTGCCGCTTCTCAGATGTTGCCGCTAAGCGACCCTAGCTTTTCGGCCGATGATGGTTTAACCCGGACCAATGCAGTTGGTCGAAGATGAGGTCATCGCTAGGTGACCCAATAATAAAATTGTGGGTGAGGCCCGTCTCTTGGAGGCCCCTCCCCTAGAAAGAGACGAGGAAGATATTTTCTTTTTGGAAAGAAGTTAGTTAGCAACCAGCTAATTCAGAGGTCGCCTTGACCAGTCTCTCCATTGGAGAGTTTTCATTAGCGAAATCCCGTCTTGGAATAAATCTGTTGTGAGATTGAAGTGATACCCTGTGCTTGGGTTTTCGTATTCTAATATAATACTCTTCAGAAATGTTGCTGTTCTTCAGAGCTAACTGTGCTAGATCTTCTACGTGTGTTTCAGTGACTTATTGAGAAAGCTACGAATTGTGTCTTCCGTCTACGTACCCATATTTCGGCAGAGACTGAATTTAGTTTAGGTACCCGTCTCTACTCAGGCCTACGTGTACTAATCACTTCCTGTGATCAGATTGTTTTTTTTTTATAGTTGAAATGATGTATATAGCAGAAGTGTAAATAAATATATTAATCCAGGTACATCGGATTCTTCCTTGGGTCTCCTGAAACAGGGACCGGATACGTTACAGTGGGTTAAATTCTGTACCCCCTAATTAATATTCTTTTAAATCAGTTTCAATTAACACATTGAATGATCCAATTATATTAAAATTTTCGTTTATGGAAAAAAATCCAGATTATTTTCTATTTTTTACATAAACATGTCTATCTAATATTTTAATAACTTTTTATTTAAATAGTATTTTGGCATAGCGTGTCGCAAAGGGTTAAAAGCATCTTAAAATTTTAGATTTCCCTTTCCCATCTAGTTCTGAACTGTAACAGAAAGAGAGACAATAATATAATTATACTTTGAAGATAAACCTATATTAGAAAACTTTTCAATTTTATAAAATCCCGCCTACTTAATTAAACCGAATCTGGTTGTAATGAAACAGCTAAAATAAATAAAAAGATATAAAGAAAAACCATGATACTTGTGACAGAGAATATTGAATATAAAAGCCAAAATATTTTGTCCGACTTTTGTAAGCATTTGATAGGAGTTCAGTGAACAAGGAAAATATTTTCAGTGATGAGGAACTATTGGTTCTAGATTTCGTTACTAGTCAACTGAAATTGTCTATTAAAACAAAATTTCCCATCACTTTACTAATATGAAAGCTCTGTATATGTACAAATCCCCCTTTTTATTGTTTTATCAATAAAAGAAAGTTATTCTCAAGAGGAGTTCTGAAACTACCCAGGGGAAAACTCTAATCACCACGTGTTGTATACAACATATATAGGTTACTTTAACAATTACGCTTTGTAGATTTTTAACTTTAGATACGATGGTTGAATTGGGAACCAAATAGTAGGATTGAATTTGCTGTCGATTTTTATTTTTTATTTTTAAAATTATGTATTCATTTGAAAGTATTCCTGTGCAAGACAGATCAACTTTAGCAGCAAAAAAATTCTAGAACTCTCATCGTTGCGAGGTGAAGGCTGTATAATTAAGGCAAAATCGTTACTAAGATCGAGGGGTCGATTCTTATTACTACCATGTATGTTTTTAGCCAATGAGAATGAACTTTAAACAGTAAGTCTTGGTCTAATTAGTTTTCATGTAGTAAAATTTTCACCATTGTGCTTCAGCCCAAACCAAATTCTTATGAGTGAGATACTGTCGTTTTATTAAACCTTTCCATCGAGATGGTGAAATAGGTTACTTCTGAGACCAGTAAATTTGAATTTTCTGCAAGCGTAGATGATCATAGTCATTCCAAATAGGTTTTAAACAGTAGATTCCAGTAACATTAATTATTATGTAGAAAAAAATTTCACCTTAGTACTCCAGATTAAACCAATCTTTGATCACCAAGACATTATTTCGTGAACTATTTGAGTCAAGATAGAGGAGGTAAGAATAGGTAATAGGTGGGCTTTTCAAAACAAGAATCCATGGATTCGATTCTCGTAATGGTATTCGAGCTCATATTCGGAATTGGCTATAAATTGCAGGTCACTGTATAATTAGACATTAAGCACTATAAAGTTGAATTTCACAGTCAGTACCCCATCGGATAAGTGAATAGGAAGCATAATTTTTGTGAGGAATATTTGTTAGATGATTTCTGCTTAGGTTCAGATAGACAAATAGTTTAAATATGTAATTAGTATGCTACTTTTCGGTACCAGAATAGATGGTATTGATTCCCATTACTGATTTGTATGTCCATACAAGTTCAGAATTCGCTAGTCATCAAATACCAAAATGCCGACTACCTTACTCAGAACTAGTCTACTTATGAATAAGTAAATACGAAGAATAATTTTAAATGATCTTTTAGACGTTTTTTGTTTACATCCAGTGGACAAAATTTGAATAGGTAACTGTTAACATCTTCACGGGCAAAACGTTTGAATAGGTAACTACCTGCACCAGATTGACAAAAAGTTTGAATAGGTGTGTTTTTTCAGCTGGATATCTATAAGTTCAATTCACATTACTGGCACCGATGTCTATATGCAATCGCAAACAGTTCTAAGTTCTATATACGGGGCTGGTAAGTCGTAAAGTAGTAAAAAGTTAACTGTAGCACTTACAACCAGCTCCCTCTCGAATTAATGAATGAGAGACATTTTAACCGTTTCCATACCGTTCCAAAGAGTTTAAACAGGATGCTTTATCGTACGGCAATCCACATATTTTATTTTCATTGCTGGTATGTTTGTTGGTATATGTTTAGAGCCCTAAGTTGCAGGTCCGTATATAATAAGCCATCAAATACAAAAAAGTTGACTGTAGAATTTGCAACCAGTTTCCCACAGAATAAGTGAATAGGAAGCATAATTTTAACTCGGAAGACTTTTTGGTCGTTTTCTAATTCGCCCGATCCCTTTTTGTAGAATGGGAAGCAGCATCGTTTTATCTGTGGACCGCCTCCGGCATCAGAGGACATTACTCGGAATTAAGCAAAGGGGAGTGCGAATGTAAATGGCCCCACTTTGGGGAGTGATAGGTGAGGAGCAGGTCACACGATTGCGCCGTTCCCTTCTGACCCCTGTGTCAACATTGATAAGAGGTTTACGCTTCCCAATTGCTTCGAGAGCGCGACCGTTTGCGTGCGAAACTTAGCCGTCATTCACGCAAATTTTTATGCTTGTATCGAAGGCGAGAGGGGCAAAAGCCCATTCTGTGGAAGAAAATCTCTTTTAGTCGAGCTTTTCTTTTTTTTACATATAAATTAAATACGCTCAACGAGAAATGGTGATATAAGCGTCTCTTGTTATCCTTAACACTGCCTGCACTTAAGATTTCAGTAGAATAGGAGTATTTCATTCAAGTGATCTGGCATTATAAAGCAGGAAAAATTTTAAACCCCGGTATTTAGTAAGAAAACTGATTACTCTACAATCACATTTTGTTCAGGAATGTCCGAAAATTTTATTTCCCAGAAAAGAAAACAAAATTATATAAAATCTAAAGTATGCCTAAGAATTCATCAGCTCTTAATGACCAATATAGAAAACATAAAAAAATCACTGTGAAATTTTATTTTTATCTGTAACTAAATTAATGAGATGATACTAATATATAAGGAATTTTTTGCAGGATTTTAGGGAGGGTAATATTTAATATAGAAATCTATTAATTTTAATTAATTTCAACATAAAAGTTGGTTAAAAAGTGGCTCATTATTAATTATTTTCTAAAACACTAAGCAGATTTGATTTCATTCTGTAAATTGCGTAATTTGTAGTTCTGGTGTAAAAAAATATTAAAAATTGGCACAATTTTACTTTTTTTACTTCATTAAAAGATAATAAAATTTCTCTTGCTTCATAAAATATTACCCTATGTTTCTCAACATGTACACGATTTACGAAAACAGAATCAAATCTGAGAATAATGGCTAAAAATACAAAAAAAAATATTGTAAAAAATTAAAGGCCAGAATAATGAAGGAATTTGCTTATAAGAAGAGAACTAAATGATTAGATAATTTAAACATTTTGAACCATGAATGATTATGATACCCATATTTATTAATGCAAAATTCTATTTTAATGAACCGACTAGGATTTTTATTCTCAAATTAACACAATATTTTCCCGAAAAGAGTACATTTTCTTTATATAATGCCGGAGAAATTGCTTAAGATTATTCTCCTTTTGCTGAAAAACATAAAAATTGCTTCATATTTCGGTGAAATCCAAACCTAACATTGAATAGATAGTAGTTTTTGATATAATAAAACAACTATATTGATAATAATCTTCAGAAAAAATTGTAAAAGAGACATACTGATGCAATATAAATAGCATATAACATTATCATAAAGTTTTCTTCGGAGTATTCTTGCTTATCTGGATAGAAAATATTCATATATTTGAGATACTCCCGTAACGGACGCTATATAAATACTAGTTATTGTTGTCAAATGAAACACCTTGGTTTGTTCGCTCATACACAAAATACTAGTCAAAAGTACGTGTCTTAATCTAACCCTTGGCCAGGCCGACTTCTCAACTCCATAAAATAGTCAGCTTCTAATTGGGTAAGGGAAATTTATCCGAACGAATTTAATAATACAAGTTCTTACTTAAGCGGCTCATTTTAACTTGTTTGTAGCTTGAGAAGTCGATCTGCGTAATGAGGGGTGCAAAACAACTTCGCTTTATGAGGTTCTGCTCGTGCCTGGTTCTGGGTTAGCCTAAGTTTTAGTAAGGTCAAATGTATTCATTTTTGTAATCGTTTTCAATGTTTTTCTTTTACTAGTAGTAATATTGTTTAACAGTTTAAGTTACCAGTTTAAAGGATTCTATACCAAGTTTATTTTGCCTTAAAATTTTATTTGTATGTTTTAAGTAAATTAAACGTTAGTTTTATTTTTAAAAGTTTGTTTATGTTCATTTACATTTAAAACACATTGCTGATACTCTGCAACGATAACTTTTACAATTCCATTTTTTACAGCTTAAGACTGTTTAAGAAATCTGTTTAATTTTTAGTTTGACTAAATTAGATTGACTATCACAGTTACTATAACACAATCAGCAAAATTTTTCCGGTGTATTCTAGCCTATCCAAATACAAAATATCCATGCACTTGTATTTCCTCACATATTCCTCTAAAGATCTAGTAAGATTTTGGCATGCATATCATAGCATAGATGAATTGATAATTATCTTAAAAAAATCATAAACATCACATACGGATGAAATATAAATACCAGATTTTATAGCAACGAGAAACTTCCTTTGGTGTATTCTCAGTGAACCATTTGCATATCATTTATGTATCTTCTCACATACTTCTGTATGGATGCAATATCAGTACCAGATATTAGAACATAATCAGAGAATTTCTTTAAGGCGTTTTTGCGCTTATCATAATGCAATATATTCATACAATTCTCCACTTACTCTTGTAACTGATGTAATATAAAAGACAGATATTAATCATTAGGTAACTTCTGAGATATTTATATTAGAAACGAAAATTTTATATCATATTGACGCAAAATAGCTCTTTTATCTTAAAGTTTAAAAGAACCCGACAATTTGAAATAGAAAAACAAACTAAAAACTGTTAGGAAATTGAAATTTTTAAAAATTAGCATTTATTATGCTATAGAATAAAATATGTCACTCGTATTACAATAATAAAGATTCAAAAAATAAAAGTGAAAAGTAATTAAAGTAATTATTACGTAATAAAAGTGATACTAATAACAGTGAGAATATCATGTAATAAAAGTGATAATAATGACAGTGATAATCAGATTCTATTTGTAAATAATTTTTTTTTCTAATTTATGAATTTCAAAACCTATTTTACGGTTAAGGAGATTAAATTATGAAATTTAAAAATAAATTATGAAGTCAAAACAAAGCAGAACTTTTTATTTTATATTTAATAAAAAATAAGCTATTATAATGAAGACTTTTCAGCCCAAAAGTTATTATGTCCCTTTAATATAAGATAATTTTGATTAATTTGAACAAAATTCAATATAATTGTTGAATCATCTGATTTCTCTCATGTGTGTCTGGTTAATTAGTTTTCAAGTGATGGATACCAGGATGTTATTTGCTTAATACATTGGTCATTATATCATTATAAATTTATTTCCATACTCTGCAAATTGAAATAAAAACTCCCAGTGCAACTATTTCCCAAGAGCTAAACTTTGCATTGGCATATTTATGGTGAAAGGAATTCTTTATTTCCTATTGTCCGGCAGATGAAATGATAAAAATGAAAGTACTTAAATTTGTCAGATCAAATTCTTTATTTCCCCTTTTTATCAAATGAAGTTAAAACGGATAAAAAGGTCGATGGTGATGAGCATTGAGGTGCATTGAGATAATTTATCTGAGAAATATATCTGAGGGAATTTTGAAAGAAATGACAAAAGAATGATAGACTACGAGGGATATCCAAATAGTAAGTCTAAAGTAGTAATAGTAAGTTGCAAGTGGCCACCATATGCGGAGAAAATTGGATTTGGAACTAGGGGATTGACCTTGGGATTTATAAACCATGGTTTACAGTTGAGATGTGGAACCAGATACAGAACGAGTTTGACTCTTGCCGAAACGGCTTTCACTGTTCAACTTCATTCTGCTTTGAATCTGATTTTTTGCTAGCGGTTTGGTGTTGTTAGCTAAATCCACATGTCTTTTCTCCATTTCCTGCTCAAGCATCTGGTATAGTTGAGATTCAGAGTATTTTACAACGCAGTTCAACTTATTTTATTCCACTGCACTCTGCATTCAATTCCTACCGCCTTTCAATATCACTCAAATGACGTTCAAAACCAGTCTGCACCGCATCTGATGGTTTCCTAGTCTTTGGCGTGCGAAGATAATTTTTTAAAAGAGATTGTAGAACTGAGTTCAAAGTCATGGGAGTAGAATACACTTTTTTCTCTGTTGGTTGCAATCACCTGTAAAAGCCGTGTTGAAATGAGTATCTCGAATCGGAATCCCAAATTGAAGAGTAGAACTCGTTTTGTTTTGGACTTCTACGGTCTGTTATTTTACTACTCAAGGGCCAATGAAACCAGAACCTACTGTTGAAAGCAGATTTCGAATGGCCACGAACATTCATGCCAGTAGTGGGTTTTCGAACCCGTGAATTCCTGTACTGACGATCAGCGCTCTACTCATCAAGCCATCGTTCATCAAATAAAATCCGGTTTCTTCGCAAGAGTAAATGATCCGCTTTACCTTCGGCAATGAACAAAGCAAAAATTACGAAATACAATATAACGAAACAAAAACAATACAAAACATTCTTTTTTTAATGAAAGGAATAATATTTATAGTTATTATATTATAAACCTTACTAAAGTGTATAAGTGGTGTATGTTAAAAATTGTTATTATGAACCCAAAACCATAGTCTCTGTCTCTTAGAATCGTTAAGTCATTTTTCTAATTACATTTTCTCCAGCTGAGAAACAATTATTGCTGCTCGGAACTGTGACGATTTTATGTAGTTTTTTACAGTAGGGCTGGGCGATGCATCAACATATCGCGAAATTTCACATGCTGCATCGTGACACTGATTTCCAAATTTTCAATTCGGCGATGTATCATGATGTGGAACAATCGATGATATAGCAAAACTAATTCAAGCTTCTTCCCTGATATCCGATGAAAAACCGCCTTTCCGATATTCTGACTTAATGCTAGAAAGTAATAGCGTATGCGCAATATAGCATTCCTGATAAGGAAAAAACATTTTTCCTGTTTCCTGACTTTGATCGTTTCCCGACTTCAAATTATTTACATCGGGTTTTTCCTACATTGCGCTAGGAAGTAATAGCGCATGCGCATATAGAATTTTCCGATATATGAACATCATCAGTTCGATTTCCCGATATTGAGAGTGGGATCAACAGGATATGCGCGATATAAGTAATCGACGATATATATACATCGTGAAATCATTTTTCCAGAAGTGGACTCGTTAAGACAGTATAAGAAATTTTAAACAGTGAGACATAGAAAACTTTTTTTTAATTGAACTTTATTACTAAATACAGGGTTTCATTGCTACCCCCAAAATCAGAGCTATTTTATTTCTGAACCTCTCCCCCAATATATATGTATACATATATACTTTTTTTCAATTATTTATTTGAAATATATACTTTCAAATAGCATTTTATGGGGAATAATTTTAAACTATTTTATAGGATAGTAATTTCTATCAAAAGAAAATACTTATGCAAAATGATTTTTTCATTTGTTTTATTTTAAGGGTACTGTATGATCGTTATACATCGGAATGTAATATTTTCAATATCGTCTTGTCCTACTTTACAGAGATATGTTTCTTATCGTATTAGATAATTATTATTTTATGTCAGTAAATGTCAGTATAATGTAATTAAATACCAGTTTTACATAAGTTTACATGAAAGCAATGTTGAATAAACCTGGAGCTCAAACTGTAAGATAACTATTTAGCATGTGTAAATAAAATGACTAGTCTTTTACAAACTAAAATTATCATACTGTGTATAAAATATATGCTGATGGAGTGTTTTCAATGAAAAGACTTTTAAAATAGTTACTAATTTACATCTTTTAAAATATTTGATATTCTGAAATTTTAATCAAATTATAATAAGTTTATTCCTAATCAATTAATTAATGTTTGTAGTAAATTAATTATAAAAAAAATTAGATGTGAAATTGCCATTCGACTTTAACATTTGCTAAGGCTGTTTAGGGTAAACTTTTTTACCACCTTTCATTAGATCATTCCTTTATGAAAAACTCCAGAAATAACAAAGAACATTAATAAACGTCTTAACCTCATAACATAGTTTTAGCAATTAAGGTTACCTTTGTGTGGAGAAGAGAAAATAACATTAAAAATCTTTAGCATTTTCTAAGGCTGTTTATGTTAAACCATTTTACCTCATCTCATTAGCTTTGCCCTTAATTAACTTCAGAAATAACAAAGAAAAATTTTGTTTGTTCGATACAATTCTTTTTCAGATTGTAGTTTTTGAAAAATGGTCTCTCAATAAGTTATGTAGTACAAAATAAATAAATAAATAAATAAATAAATAAATAAATAAAAAGCGTAAAGTGTCCTATCTTTTTACAGCATCCAGTGGGGGTTGGCAAGCTTACTTCCCACTAATAAACAATTAAAATTAAACTAATTTAATATAATAATTTAAATGAATTTATTTCCCTAAATGAATCTCAAATAAAAGAAGTATTTTAAAATACAATTGCTAGGATAAAATGCCCTTATAAAGTGTAAAAAGAGACCTATGTACCCTGATATATCATTGAAACGCTGAAGACAATATATTTTTCAAAAAAGTGAAAATCAAAAACAAGCTTCCCATCAGTATCATTTTCGCTACCCTAAGCCAAGCGTTCACCTTATTTATGATCTTGTTAAACTTATCTGGCGTATAAAGGAGCCAAAAGTATTCTGAAAAGATGTATTGGGTGATCAATAGGATTGTCTGAAGAACCGATAAAGGCTGTAGTTTTGTTACAGCCCTGATTCAAATTTTTTATGCAAACATTATATCTAGATCAAAGAAAAGTATCTCTAACAGATTTTGCTGCTAATATGTTTCACACTAAAAAAGATTAAATTATTATTCAATCTTTAGAAATATACTATTGTACATAAATGTTTTAAAAATAATAAACAATTTCTCAATATCTTTCAGATAGCATAGTTTAAAATAAATTTTTTATAATTTAAAATTTTTTCATGTATTGTCAAAAAAATCATAAGTAATTCAAAAATATTTAAAATCCTCATATTCTCAACTGTAACTTTTAGCACAAGCAGAATTCAGGGAAAAGATTTCAATGTGTTGTTACTAATCTGAAAAAAATTCTTGAAAAAAAATTCTGAAAAAAAAAGTGGGGGCTCAAAGGTGGGGAACTTAAAAAAAGTTAGCTCTTCTACTAATAATATTTAGCTATATAAAAAACACAATTTGAAAATTATTGTATTGTTGCTTTGTTAATCTTTTATAACTCAATATTTCTCTACTTTATTTCTTTATAACGCAATAAATTTAATTAAAAATTAAATTTCCCCTTTATTATTTTATTTGAAGGGATATATATTTAAATATGTAGTTGTTGATTAAAAAATTAAAGATTAATATTATATCAAGTTATTACTCTTATGTCAACACAAATATAATTTATGCTGCAATTGGATTGTTAAACAATAAATGATTTAAATTTTTTTTTGCATTATTTCTATACATGATGCAATAAATTGTTAAAACTATATAAAACCATAATAATTTCACGAACGTCGTATTTAAAGGTATATCAACACATACAGTCTCCTTTATTAGTACATTATTAAAATGTGGACTCTACCGTTAAACACGCCCCCCCCCCCCAAATGGCATAGCTATTTATTTGTTAATTACTTTATATTGGATAACTGGAAAGGTCCGTTTGTCCTATAAAAAATAATTTTTGGTCTTTATCCAGGGGTCTCGTTTTTTCTTTGTTCCTACAATTAATTTCCAAATGCAAACTTTAATTATTTTTTTTTTATTTAAAACGTTATTTTCGCAATCAGTAACAGACGGTTAACAGAAAATAAAATAGCTAGAAAACACATGTTTCCAAAGTTAGAAATGACTTCAAATGACAATTACGTGCATGGTTTAATTATTATTTTACCTTTTTTAGCACTATGACGTCATTCTCTGAAATATCTCATTTATTCATTATTTTTAAATCCGGTTTCTTTTAAATGAATTTTTTATTTGTTACTTTTTATTTTTTATCAAATTAAAATATTTTGCGATTAATTACATATTTATTGTATACGGCGAGAATCTTTTAAATATTTTATATTCTCATATTGTTTAACTATAAAATTTCCATTAATTTTAAAATTATTTTTCAAAAATATTTTCCTAAATGCAAGTTTAATTAGCCAATTCTTTGTCATCCCTAACCCCACAAATGTTAGTATTTGATAAAATTTATGAAAAGAAATAAGGTATAATAGCAAAAGTGGAAATACATTATCAATATTTTGGTGATCATTTGAAAAGTCTTGAAATGTCTCCAACTTACTCAATTAGAGTGTATTCAATCATTATTAGTAAATACATAACTGAAAGAATATTATCAACTTTATGAGTTAATACAGAGCATTAACTTACTAAATTGAAAGTATTTTTAAAAAGTAATAAGATATAATAGACAGTTTTAACTTCGAAAAATATTTATTTTCTAACCATAGCGGTCATCTAACTTTTAAAATGCTTTAATATACTGCGTAGAAAATAACACAGATAAACTATTTGTTATTTTAATATGCACTGCAAATTTATCTCACTCACGTATTAATAATTATATGTGTAGAAATGTATCAGAAAATTTATTTCCTGAAATCGATGGTTTTCCATAATTAAAAAATATAATCATTCTACAACACTCTTCACTGCCTTGTACTTGATAACACGCATTTCTGAAATTAATTCAAACATTTACGAAGCCGATGTAGATAAAACCGTCAATTTAACCATTGCTACTTGCTATAATATAGTTTTGCACAAAATGGACCTTCCATTCTACTATTGCTATGGCTTGAATAATGACGGATGCCTTAGATAGCCAGTATTATAGGATTTTAAAGTTTTACAGCCGAAGTTTTATATTACGTAACAAAGAACTGCCTTGATAAGTCCCTCTGATAATCAGGACCCGACTTACAGAAATGGGGGCACAAGGGCAAACCCATTCATCTGGGGCCCCCTCACTATGTTATACACAGGTGGTGGCTACGGGGTGACTGTTATTTAGTGATGTTTAAACTATGGCCCGCAGAGATTTTAAAGTTGATTCACAAATGTAGTTAGTAAAATAGGATTAGTTTAAAATGAAATGAAAAATTATGAAATAAGTAAAATTATAAAATGTTACAAAAAAAAAAAGTCCTGGAAGGTAAAGCGTATATTAGAATTTTGTAAGTCCTTACCCGAGGAATTTTCCTACTTAAAACAGAATATAGCTGAGTGTTCTATATTTTTTTGCCCGCTCTTACATTTTGAACAAGCTCTCTAATGATACTGAATAAGTCAAAAACTAAAAGATGAAACTGTAGATAATTTAAAGTGAATTTTAGACATACGCATCATATTTTTAACTTGAAATGGCAGTTAATTTGGGGGCCTGGCGCTTGCCCCGTTTGCCCTGTCGGAAATCAGGCCCTGCTGATAATAAAACTTATCTGAACCGCGGGTTCGAATTTCGCTGCTGGCATGAATGTTCGCAGTCGTTCGAAATTGGCTTTAAGCAGTAAGTACCGGTCTCATTAGCCCTAGTAAGCAAAACTGTAAACCATAGAGCTCACAACCAAACCAAACATCCGAATATTGTAAATTAATTAGCTTTCAAACAGTTAACCCCACCCACTCACTTTTTTGACTTTTAGATATTCATTTATAAAGTGAAACAAAAATCGAGACTCTTATTTGTAGTAAAATTTAAAATAAAATTACAGAGTTATAACACTTGAGTTTAAAATATATATTTTTCCGGGTAGGCTGTCAGAGAAAGAAATTGCTTCCCTTTCGCATGGTCTGAAATTTGATGTATTCCTCAAGATTTAAAATTTTGAATACATCTTTGGTCTTTTTAATATGGAATCTCAGGTTTGAAATAATATTTGGCATCGTCTCCGCTGGCTATGACATTATGAATGTAAAGGTTGCCAAGGCAACTGTCTTCATTAGATTGTGCCTGGCGACGCTATTCAGGATATAAGGGGAGGTGAGAACATTCTTTAGCATAGACCTCCTGCTTTCGTAGATTCACGGGCGGTGTGGAGGGTCCCCAACCTGTCACATGTCCCTGACAAGCTCCGAACATAGTAGCACAAAAGGGTGACATCGGCCAGGGGAGGCACTATTACTCGGGACCGAAAGAATATTCCCACAAAGAACACGCACAACACCGGGATATTCTGTGGAAGCACTTCGCCCTCCTTTTCCAACGAAGTAAGTGTTAAACTGTTTGAGGAGGAATCTCTTTTTCCACATTTTCCAAAGAGCTTTATTTCGAAGGTGGAAAGGAAAGCGGATAATGGAGGATTATACAACTGGGAATAGAATTCACTGTTTACTTAGTAATATTCTTTAGTGGTTAACATCTTGTAAAATGATCTCTTGTACCGCTATTTTTAAACAGAAAAACAAGCGTGATATGAACTGAATATAAATATCTATTTCATTAAATTTTGTTAAATCTATCATCAAATAGAAAAGTATCCAAACTAAAGTGAAAATTGAAATATTGAGAATTATTTAAAATTTCTTTAAAAGCAAACGTACATTTTATTTAGACTTACTCTTTATTTTTAAATCTTTAAATTTCTTCTACTTTTGTGTAAGCATGGTTTATGCCATGTCTGAAATCTCATGTTTTTGAGACGCACTGAGAGACAATAAAATTTAGATATGTTTACATACAGATTATTAGTTAATGTATTTGGATATAACATTTAACACTTTTAAAATATCTTAATGTTTTACATAAAAATTATCATGCTTGTCGTATACAACTGCTTCTTTACTGCGGTTTTGAATCAAACACCAAACATGTGGGGCCAGAGGATGGACGAAGACCGCTGCTCTTCTATACCGCAGTCCGCGGGTTCGGATCCTCGCTGTAGAGAGAGTAGTTCTAAGCAGTAAGTCCTGGACACATAAGCCTTCGCGTAGCAAAAATAATATACCATAGTGCACCAAACTAAATCAAACCAAAGCTAACATGTGTGTTTATAGCCGCTAGAAACTGTCTTGAAGCTGCAGTAGGTTCTGATCTAATTGACACTCTTTTAGCAAAATTTAAATGTGTGTTCTGAAACAATGATACATAAGGGAAATAATTTAAAGAGGAGTACAAAGGCACAGCCGAACTTTTTGTCTGAGAAGGGGATGGATAGCTTTCAGACTCCTCTTTTACTTGAGACTCTGTAACATTAGTGATCATATAATTTAAAGATATTTGTACTCCAAGGTATAAGTAAGAATCAAATTCTTCACTTACCCACAAGCGGTTTAAAAGTTTCTCTAGCAAAAGCTTGTAGAATCTTTTAGACGCAGTTGTCCTTATAACGTTAATTAACCCGTCATAACCCGTTCGTGACCAACGTAACGTATACGCGAAGGAGCGGTTTCACTCTTATCAGTCCAGCGTCGCCTCCACGCGATGATCTCCGGTTGATATTGAGAGACCAGCGTCGTGTATACGTAATTGGAGATCGGAACGTTTTATTTTAATTTTTAAATGCTAGATTTAAACCGCAATGGTTTTCACAACGGTCGACTCGTGTAGCATTTACATGCTGGTTGTTAAGGGGTTAATCACGTAAATAAAAATCCCTTCAGAAAGTGTAGTTACACGTAACACTTAGCAAATATTTTTTAAAAGCTTTGCTTAAAACCTTTCGCCACAATTTGCTGTTCACTAAAATATGTTAAAAATAAAATAGTGCATAGAATCATCAATGATACCATGTTTAGACGTTGATTCTAACTTTAGTTTTATTAGTATATGTTAATATTATTAAAGATGGCCATGCCTTTATTTCTTATTGGCAACCATATAAATTTTTATTTTCATTTTTAAAACAATTTTACAATTACAAATCTCCTATTAACTTCCATTTTATTTCATAGAAATATGTTTTTCTTTTTCTATGAAACAATAAAGTAGCATTCAATACCTCACTTTTTGCTACACATTTTTTACTAAGACACAGATTAATTGATCATAATACACCGCACTCAGA
Organism: Pardosa pseudoannulata; assembly: GCA_032207245.1. NCBI lineage: Eukaryota > Metazoa > Arthropoda > Arachnida > Araneae > Lycosidae > Pardosa > Pardosa pseudoannulata. The sequence goes on along the minus strand of CM063503.1, from coordinate 17,572,929 downwards.
AAAGCAATATTTAGTTAAGCATATTGAACTGTGTCTACCGTCACTCGTCACAATCTGGCTACTTCCTCAAGGCATCAAGACTATTCTTTGAACTTAAGATTCTATATGGGGGTGGAGGAGAATGTATACCACAACCATTATCCATTAAGGGAACCTTTAGAGGTAGTTTGACAGATTAAGGAGCCACTGGTCAGTGGTCCATCCATGTACTTTCGCTCTTGGAGCATCACTTTCTTTCATAAATAACTCAACGAGCTTAAAAGTTAGGTGCTGGAAAACATTACCAAGACAAAATGAAAGGCGAACTTAAAAAAAAATTATATTCTGTAAATATTCATAAATAATTATACTCAGAATATATATTTAGAAAATATATATTCAAAAATATCTCAGAAAATATATATTCAATGTTGTTGTAGTTTCTGATGCCACTTGTTCAAACAAAGCACGATTGAGCCATACGCTACTCGTATTAAGGCAAAGGGGTTAATGAGCACTGCTAGGGTGAAAGAATGTCTTTGCTCAAGTGGGTCCTCGTAATTTAGAAGCAGGAACCAAGCAGAAGACCCATAGGCTTGGCCTGCCACCCCCAGATATTGATTGAGAACTTGGAGGACATAGTGACCTAAAGTAAACCTCCTCGGAGCCCATAGCTAACAGCCCCTAGCGGGCCAGGGCCTACGGTACCAATCTCCGTTTCCTAGACCAAGAGCACTGGGGTGCGAAGCATATGTTCCGGTTAAATGGTCAGCCTTACGCCGAACCCCAGTGTTTAGTTCCCAAGAATGATTGGTACTCAATTTCTCTTCCTACTGAAGGGATGAAAGGCTGAATCAAACTTGCTCAGCCCCGAGATCGAACCTCGGAACTGCGAAGCGCTACCCCAACTTCACTGGGCTTCTGGACATAGTCACCACGAACATATTTTACGTGCCTCAGTCACCTTTAACGAACACGGAGGATCTTAGGCCGGCCCAGGTTTCAAACCCGCAACCCTCCAGTTACGAAAGCGCTGCTTTTTCCGACTGAGCAAAATATATATTTAGAAAGTTGTAATGAAAAGCTCAAAAATCCTTGAAAGGGTAAGGGCAGAGTGGGGGAGCTTGGGCTCCCTTAGTTAATCAAGGAAGAAAATAGATAATTAGCTGTTGGATTAAGATTTTTGTTTATTTTTTTAAGTTGTGATAAAATTTTTAAAAATATAGAGATTGCCTATAAAATAATTTGAAAGATTAGAAATGTTCCTCCAACTAGAAAAAGCTCAAAATAATATCCTTAATGTAAATAAATAATTTAGAGATAGAAATTAAAGATATTTCAAAATTTTCAATTTCAGATAGATTTTACTCTTTCTAAGCTATAATTTGTATTAAAATAATTCATTTTAAAAATGAGTAAATTGGATATTTCTCCAAGTAAAACTACGTTACAGCTCTCAATTCTTTTAGGCAAATTACTCGAATTTTTAAGGGATTACAAACATTCTTATATTACGAAGTAGTGTTACCTCAATTTGCATAATTATGACATTGCCACATGTTTCCATGGTGGTTCCACAGCTCAAGTGATTTTTAATTCAATACGTAAATGTTTTCCGGCTCTCCCATTACTGTCTATCATCTATGTGATGCTCCTAATATAAAATAATAATTGTGAGATATATGCACGAGGCGTGTCTACAAATTAAGTGTATGCAATTTTTACCATATGAATAAGTATTGATAAAAAGAAAACCTGAAGTTGAAAGATAAGGGTAATATAAGGGCCCTGAAAGATAAGGGCAGGATAAAAGAGGGTTGGTTGATGATCTTCTAACCGAATGAGTCAAAGAACTTCTGTACGGCAGTGGTATTAAAACTTGGTCAACAAGGAGATGTTTTCAGGGTACTTCTATAACTAGATGAACTTCTGGAAGGACAATTTACCCAAAAGTATATGGAAGTTAGAAGTTTGTTAAGCTATGTGATGGTGTTAGTAATAAAAGTAAATAAATATCTAAATTTATCCTTTTTCCCCTTCTCATTTTTAATAACTTCAATTCATTTTAATAATTTCTTCTTATTTCCTAACCATTAAGTCAGATAAAGAAGTGTCCTTCGATTTAAGCTTGTTTTACCCATCTCTATAAATCAGCCTTGGAATAAAGGCTAATTTTCTTCTACTGGCAATATTTTTCTAGTTGTCCTAGAAAAAGGGAATTGTTGTTGCAGTAATTAAATTGCTGCCGGTGGGGTTTTCCAGTTGGCATAAATGATCACGATTCACTTCTCACTCTAAAAATTCCGAATTCATCTTTTGTCTCAGACAAAAAATGAGGGGATTCGCTCGCTGTGAAGCCAACATCGGTCACAAATGTGTAATCTTTGAGCACTTTATACTGGTCTGTTGCACTGCGCAGATGTTTGGTAGACCGATGCGTTATGACCCTCAATAAATGTGAATTTCTAAAACATTGGACTTGGTTTTGTTGGACTTCCCTATTACATTCGACTAGAAGTTCTTTTTGTCCAGCAAGCCTAAGAAAATTAAATAATAAGGACAGACAGGAGACGTTCTCCAAGGCAGACACCAGATCCAGACCCTGCCATCCGAACGGTAAAGGATGAACCTTGATTCATCGCTCCAAAGAACCCGTTTCCACTGACCTGCTGTCCAATTTCGATGTGCTTTGTACCACATTAACCGAGCAGCGTGGTTGGACTTTGTGATCAAAGGATTTTGGGCAGCAGCAAGACCATGAAAACCAAGAAGAGGTGCTTCCTTACGGATGGTATTCATTGGAACAATACTCCCGGACGCCTGTTGAACTCCTCGCGGATGAGGGCCATCGGTTGGGTGCGATTCTTCCGAATTTCTCTGGACAGCACTCGTCGGTCTCTATATCCCAGTTTCGTTGGTCTGCCGACTCGGGGTACATATTGACAATCACTGCTTACCTTCCACTTTTTAATCACATAGGCCATTGTCGATTTTGGGTACTTCAGATCGCTAGATATGTCCCATAAAGATCGGCCACATTTGTTAATTATACCTTTCTCGAAATCAGAGAACTCCGAACTGCGCGGCATCTTGCATGCGACTAGTGCCGATGATGTTTCCTACACGATATATACCGGTGGAGGCCGTGATGTACCTCAGGACCGCATATATCGTCATTTGCATAGGTGTCCAAATACTTATTGGTAGACTGTGTGTGTGTGTGTGTGCGTGTGTGCGTGTGCGCGTATATGTATATATATATATATATATATATATATATATATATATATATATATATATATATATATATATATATATATATATATATATATATATATATATATATATATATATATATATATATATATATATATATATATATATATATATATATATATATATATATATGTAATGAGTGAGAGTGGTTAAAAGTTTAAAATATTTCGTCTTATTCCGCAGCGTGCGTGATATCGGCATGTTTACTAACATAGTACATACCTTACGTATTCCTTTAGAATATCTGCGAGAGTCAAAATACTAGTTCTAAGTGCCTTTTAAAAATTTTATATTTGTTCCTTGTGTTTATGAGGTACGTGTTGCAGAGAGTAAATTGTGTCTTAGGGAGTATGAAAGAAATTCTTACAAACGAATTCAAGACAAGTTATTTTAGAGATATTCGCTGCTAAGTACCTCCTAAAATTTCCCCCAATTTCTGTATCATAGACGCGAGAGACGTGAATATTGGATTTGTGGGGGAAGAACGTAATAAAAGTGAGAAAATGATGTTTTGATGTGTCAAGAACGAGTCTAGTTTATACAAGTATCGGAGGATATTAGAAAGGTTCCTTTGTAAAGAGGAACTTAACACTTCTTCAAAATTTTAAGTTCTAAGGTATTACATGCAAGTTTCTACTTTATTATATTTAAGTTTTCACTGCATTATATGAGTACTGAGTTTTTCTATAATTAAGAGCACATTAAAGAATGTTGGTAACTGGATGGAAGCTTTGCATATTCGAGATCTCTATTTCTGGATTTACTTTTCAGTAAAACAATGCATGACTAATTTAATTCTAAATAATATTCAAAGAAATAAGTAATTTTCTTCCTGTTTTACATATCCTTCGTATAAAAGTTTAACTAAAGTGGTATAAATTCTTGAATTTTTATAAGTGCCCTGACTGTTTCAATTCAAAGAACAGCGTTGCATGTATACATATAAGGTAAATATAAATAAAAGGTCTAGAAGAATTGTTATATAGATATCCAATGCTTTTACATATATCTGCAAAACAAAATACAGGATAAACAGTATCATACTTTTAAAGTAATATAACAGCTACGAAATTTTTTGTTTTAAACGTCTTTGAGAATTCTCGTATGGATGACATTGCAATAATTTTGCGAAGTTACCATTGCTCAACGACAAAAATTTTAGAGACTTAAAAAATAATGAAAAAATTGAAATATGTAAAAGTAATAAATATCAGATAATCAGAGCAAAAGATAAAATCAGGGGATGCCTCATGACTGGAGAGCATGTTTTGACTTGTCTGGCTGTGCGGAGCGATTTTGCTTTATCATTTTCTGAGAAGCCCCCAACTTCTGGGGCAATTTCTTTTATCTATTGGACTTTAGGCCTCACATGCTTAAGACGAACCTCGGCAGGCGTAATTAAAAAAAAAAAGAGCATCAAAATAAGTATCGAAGTTTAGATTAGAATAGTTAAATTTCCATTTACGGCATTCAATATAACTTCCTTAGAACATAAAAATAAAATATGATAAAATAAATATTTGACATTCCCAAATTTTTATTTCTTGTTTAGCAAATGATTAAAGTTTCTACGTTTGGGGGTTTTATTCGATGATTTTTAAGCGACAAATATGAAATACCTTGCTATTATGTTTATTTTAGCTGTGTTATGGTGCATAATAAAATTCAATGAAGTTCTTAAATAATTTCATACGAATGAACTTTAGTGATATAAATTAAAAAAATAATGATAAATTTTCAGTTGAAATTTTAATTTTTTACCACGTGGGAAAGAAAATTGTTTAACCTAAGCTTAGCATTAAGTATTTATATTTAAACTCTTATAAAGGAATAACAAAAGGGAAAAATCATATTTATTTAATATAATAATTAAAAGCAATATTATTTCAGCTTTACTTAAAAATAAACATTTCCCAGAAATTTCTCGATTATAAAGGAAAATCAAAAACTAAAATATCATATTTATTTAACATATTGAAAAGCAATATTTTTTCAGTTTTCTACTTTACATTATCCTTATCCCATAACAGTAAACATTTTCTAGAAATTTCTCACCATGCATGTTGTCATCTTGAGGTCTCCAATGATTTTCTTGCTCTACTTCTCTTCTTGAACAAAACGTTCCTCCAGGAATTTCAGACGAGGACCCAGTAGAGGGATGCCACCACCTTTTAACAAACAAATAAAATATATTCAGAAAATACAAAATAGTTATTTCCTTTAATTGGTGATGATAAAGTATATTAAGGACATAATAAGTGGTAAAATTATTTTTGAACATAACAAAAAATACAAAGCTTTGAATAAAGTTGTACGGTGGTAAAACTAGTTCTTTATGCTATAGATCACTGCTTCTTCAACTCTGGACCGCAAAAAGAAATGTTATGATCAATAAAATTTAGTTAAGGGACATAAATTTAAAAAAATAAATTAGCTCTAATTTTCTGTGGTTACTAGTTCTCTATGCTTTAGAGCACTCGCTTCTTCAACAATGGATAGCAAAATGAAATGTGAAGATTAATAAGATTTCAAAGTTGATTTGCTCTCATTTCACAATGCTACTACAAAAGTATTAAAAATGTTACGGCAAATTTCAAATATTTGACCAAAGACCATTGCTATACTTTGTACCTTTGTACTATACTTTGTACCTTTTTGTATGTTATATGTTATAATTTTTTATTAATATATATTTACTATAAATTCTTATTACTAAAATTTAGGAATGATTAATTTGAATTTTTTATCTTAATATGTACGCATACATAACTCAGAAAAGTTGTGTAGAATCTGTATCCATATGGAACCTTAGACACATAAATGTTTTTGCCTCGTTTATTTTCATATAATGTCGGAAAATTTCCCGTCATTTTAATAATTTCAATACTCGTGAAAATAGCAAATTTAAGTAATTACCTTATTTTTATATTAATATAGTTCATCTGTTATTCATCCTAAGGCTAAAGCATTTAAATTCAATTTGAATTTGTGCATTTTAGTCTAAGTAAATATGGGGTAGTTTTTTTATGCATAAACAATCCGGAATACAGTTCTTCCCACTTCCACTATGGAATCTTAAAATGTGTTTTGACGTCCATGAAAATAACGTTAGTTTTAAATAAAAATTTAAATCGAGAGATTAAGTTTAATCGAATTTCCTTCGAGAAGAAAGTTAAATACCTGGATGTGTATCTTGATAGCCATCTAACTTTAAAAAAACAATAAAATATTGTATAGGTAAATTTTTTAAAGTACGCAAAGAATCTTGCTCACGTTTTGTACCGCAATATAATGAGTATGAGAAATAAGCTTTCTCTGTACAAGGCGAGTCACTCTTGTTCAAAAGTTGCAAACATTGAAACAAAATCTTAGTTGATTATCAGTGTTCCTTGGTATCATACCAATGTATTACTTCATCGTGATACCGGAATGGATCCAAATAGAGCAGTCTTCAGGAATCTTGTTTTATACCTTTTTGGAAACTTGTGCAATTTAAGAAATTAAGAAATAGCAAAATTCCCAAACCCCAGAGAATTTTTCAAAAGACCAAGAACAACAACAGTGTTATATCATTTTATTAAACTTACTCCAATATAGTCTCACCAACGTTGATGCCGCATTATGAATTTTAAATAATAATTTGAGTTTGATTTATTTTAATAAAAATTTGTACTTGCTTAAATTTATCTAAACAAATAATTATAATAAATTTCTACTATAATTTTATAATTTTTTATGTAATGTGAGTCAGCTAAAATCATAAATTTAATGTGTCCTACATGTCTAACAAATTACTACCATGTGTATGTAGCTGCTACTCTTTGTAGCCACGGATTAATTTTTTTCATGGTTGATTAATATTTTAATTCAAGTTTTTCGGTTCCAGGGTTAATAGGTTTGAATCCTGCTGCAAGTACGTTTATTGTTTCAAGGCATTGTGCTTAAATCCACAAGATCTGTTATAATTTGTATTGATGTTAAAATAATTGACCCCAGTACTTCAAATCAAAATCTATATTATATATATCAAAGTTCAGGAAGATGCAAGAATTGAAATCGAGAGGCACAACCTGTTATACAGCTACTTTTTTTCGAATTGTGATTATTTATAATGTTTAATAATATTTTCAGAATGTATATTTCATCATCAAAAAACAAATTTCGAATTATAAGGATTCACAATTTGTAATTGTATCGATTTTTTTAATTAATTTTTTCAGTAAAAAATTTAAACAACCTAGCATGTTTAGAATAGTATGGGTTTCTTCCTTTTAATTACTAAATATAAGATTAAGATCTCAAGTATGGTATTTTATAATTGCAAACGAATCATCAGACAATATAATTTTTCCCAATTCTTGTTTTTTTAGTGTACTGCAGCCTATTTGATTAATTTATCTACATGGGTTTGGACACAAAAAGATTATTGCTTTACATGTTATTTTTAAATCAATGCAATATTGAAGTAATAAGGCATTTTGAGGTACTCAATAGGAACTAAATATGCTTAGAATGGATGAATTTTTCGCACGCCTTTGTATAAAATAAAAGCCACAGAAAACGTTCTTGTATTAATTTAAGTGGAATAAAACAGAAACTTAGCTAAAGCAAAAATTTAGCTGGAATGTAAATTGCTTTCGACTCACCAGTTATTAGAGTCAGTGTAATAGCCTGTATCAGCTTTCCATTCTTTGGAATGCGCACATCGCGGAACGTATTGGCAGCACGAAGCGTGGTCCGCTTTCATTCCCTTAGAAATCCTGAAATTTAAGGATAGGGATGAATCTCTTATTTACCAGTTAAAGCAATAACATTGCAATGAACTTACATAATTTTTATCGATATCATGTATCTATCTCTCTGTATATATCTAAAGATAAAAGAAAGTGTAAATTTGTTAATAATACAAATCCGCTAGATTTTTTGTAGAAGCACGAAATATTTTACAGCTTTGATAACGGCAAAGAAATATTGTGGATATTAAAACGACCTCCTTCCAGCCTGTTAAATGATAAGAATAGTTAAATGCTTTCTGATAGACGGTAGAAGGGAACAAACACATCAGTATTGTTTTAATGTTTTATAATGTGAAATAAAGAGCTTGTCCAGTGGTGAGGGAACGCTTAAGAAATGGCACTGGAATGGAGTTCGTGGTTTTATATCCGAGGGTTTCAAGGGTGTTCGTACCCATTCGGGATCGACTTTAAGCAGTAGGTCCTGGACTAGTCTTATAAAAAATTGACCGTAGCACTCCAAACTAAAGCCAGTGGTGGGGAAAATATATAGGGTCGGTTCTGCGCTATCAGCCGCTTGAGTGCAAGAGAGTATAACTTAGCCCTTTGCATAGAAGCTTTTTATTGTGTTTATAAGAGTTCTCCCTATAATTGACTAAGAGTAAAAAATATTTATATCATATTTATTTTAAGAATATTTAAATGTATATACAGAAAAAATAAGTACCAAAATGCGAGCGTTTTTTGCTTCTTTAGTTGCCAGTTCATCAATAATCCGAAAATTGAAAATGTTTATATAATTTCTTTTCAATGGCTAATAATTTTATCTAAACAGATAAGGCGACAGTAAAATTTGATATCAACCTCATGTAGCATAAGTTACATTTTACTTCTTATTACAAATTTGTTTGGATTTCTTTAGTTGGCATTTCTAAATTCATTTAAGGACATTTTCGTTTTAAAATGGTTTAATATATAACAAATAGTTACATTTTTGAAAAAGATATTTGACATCTCCACCAGTCCGTGCGTCAAGAAGACCATTACTGGCACAATATATATTCTATTGTTCGGCGTCTTACTATGAACAAAAGTCCGTTTTAACAAATGCTCGTCTTGACTACCGACAGAGACGGACGCGACGCTTACAGAAGTTTTGTGAAGAATCATTCATTAACATTAGCTAAACTTTCTAATAACAGTTATTCCCAGACAGGAAAATTTAGTTGGAAAAATAAGTAGATTTATCTAACTAAATACGAGTACTTTCAACAAATTTGTTCTAAGTCAATATTGCATAAAATTAAAAATAAAAGTAAAAGTGTATAATACTTTTAAAGATGTATATATTGTTCTTAGCATTCTTACACTCAATAATAATTCCCATCCGCTCTCGTATAATTTATTCTGTTGTACGTATTTATATTTTCTACAAATCTGCAAACAATGCCATGACTAATTATAGTTTTGTTTTCTCTGCAGTTACACAGATCTGAACTGAGCTAGAACTTTTTCTATATTCAAATTCTAAGCGATATACGGAATACAAAACTTTAAAAGTATTCAAAACATATGTTTATGCTGCATATGTTATTTAAAGAAATTATGTAGTGACTGGATAGAGCGTATTTATACCCTCATCATATGAATGCAGTTAATTTCCGAATATCCGCTAAAGTCAGTTAACTCTGCATGATTTTTTTTTCATTGTTAATGACAGTGGGATCTTTCTTTGTGCTTATGCCTGTTTTGAAGTTTATTCCTTCCAAGTATACTGTTTCTTCAGAATAGTATTTCATTAAGGGATGCAAACTAATATGTAATATTTATTACTGATGGTGACAGGTAACTTTTGATTTCATTATTAGAAACTAAATGAATTGTACTAAAATATTTTAACACTTGGCATGCGGGTATACTTCACCGCCAACTTAAGCGTGCAGCGGGCATTTATTCGTGAATGGAGCGAAAGTTTACTTATTCAGAAAAATCGTAGTAAATAGAAAACTACTTTGTTTTTATGAAAGATTTTTTTTTATTTTACACTTTAATATATACTATATAATTATTTAACAAAAAATAACAATATTTTTGCGAAATCACAAAAATAAACGGTTTTTAAAATTAAAGTCCGATAATCTGTCAGCGCATATTTCTTCATCACTATCTTTGTCACAACGGCTCAGTTTATCAATTTTGTATTCAACAATAAAAAACGAAGCTTAAAATTGACAAAACACGACTTGTACGTTCTGGAGCTAGGAATTCGATTGAAGACGAAATAACGCAACAAAAGACCGAGTAACTCGACAATCATAACTTGTGGACAAAAAAAATACAAAGCGTTGCCTAGCAACACAATCAAAACCCATATAATGTCACACTTACATATATTTATACGTATTCAGTAGATTTGTGGTGGTTAGCGAGTATCCACCACAAATCTGTAAAAAATACGTATTTTTACGTGAGCCGCGCTCCAGTGACAGACTGCAAAAAACCTAAAAATACGTTGCTCTCACGCGAAGTGTTACGGTTAATTACAGTAAGATTTTCGGTTTAGCTTTAAGTTTTAGATTCAATCATTGAACTTAATTTATTTGAAAATGCGAAAACAAAATCATAAAATTTAAGCAATTTTCTTCACAGTTTCATCACCTTAACTCCTATATATATATACTATTTATCATCACCGTAACTCCTATATCGTATTTATTGGTTTGGTTTAGTTTAGTTTAGTTTGGAGCACTACGGTCTACTGTTTTGCACTCGAGGGCTAATGAGACCGGGACCTACAGTTTAAAGCCGATTCCGAACGGCTACAAACATCCATGCCAGCAGCGGGATTCGAACCCGCGAACTCCGGTTCCGAAGAGCAGCACTCTACAATTCGGCCATATCGTATTTATTGGTAATACTCTATGACAGATGTCAGGCTGGGAGTCAACATACCCAAAAATATGAGTTTTCAGAAGACGTTTCAAGTCAATGGTTTTTCACTCTAAACAGTTTTTTGTTGTCGGTTTTTAATATTTAGATAGCCTTACTTTAAAATCTGATCAATTATCATTTTAAAAATGCCAATTATCGTAAAACAAAAACATGTAATTTACATTTAATCCTCATGGTTCTATTCCTTTAACTATAAACTAATATCGTATTTTTAAATTATGTCAGATGTCGGAAAGCTTATTTAGCAACGAGTGTCAAATAAACAAGTAAAACAAAATTTGATTATTAATAGGTTACTGATCAGTGGTAGTTTTTCTTTACAGCATTAATAAAAACAGCATAAAAATAGAAACACACAAAAGAACTACATAAAAACTTAAAGGTAATTATTATAAAAACAATTCTAATTATCTTAAAAACAAATGTAATTGAATGAACTTTGTTTATAAAACTTCTCTTTGATATCAATTCATCTCCTGATGCTAAACTAGTGACATCAGTAGGTCACGTCAGATTTATAATAAATCGTCTTAAGATGAATACAGGCATCTAAATTTTCGGTTGTTTAGCTGTACTATTCTTAGGACCGATCTCACCAAAGTCGCTTAACTGCTAATCTCGATTAATCCAAAGGCGCCAACCAATGGTGGGACGGATTCTCCGTTTAAACAGAGATTAATCACGGTTAGGCGTTAAAAGACTTTTCTAAAACCAGCCCTTAATTTTATAGATATATAACAAATTACACTGAAGCCCCCATCCAATAAAAACGGTTTATGGCTGCTAAAGCTAAGTATAGCTGAATAGAACCTAAATGCCACCATTTTATTAAAAGCATTATCAATGCTTTATTATGGCTTAATATGAAGTTGTAAGTTGCTGTATTTCGTTGTTCTTACAGTATATTAGGATCAGTAGTCAGTTAGATAGCTATTTACAAAGCTTTTTATAGTTTAACAATATCATACGTACAAAAATAAAATATTTTTATATACATTGTTACTCACGTAGTATTCCATAAATTATCAGAAAATTACAAATGAAGAAAGTTTGAAATTCACACCGTTTGCTTGACATCTACTCAATGATTAAAAATAAACACATTTCTTTTATTTTATACAGGGTGTCTCAAAAGCACCGGACAAACTCTACACAGCCAGATTTGTTGTTTTGAATACATTAAAAATGACTGAAGAACTGTACCTCTACGATCCATAGTTTTCGAGAAAAATACGAGAGAATATCCATGACATCGTATGCGGTTTGCGAAAAAAACCATTATTCGAAAAAGAAATATCGTTACTCTCGTGAGGTCTTGTTTTATGGTCACAGCGATCTCCAGATTTGCCCCCTTTACATTTCTTCGTATGGTGCCATCTGAAGGAATTGGTTTATTCAGATCCAATTACTACAGAAACAGACTTAGTTGCTCATCTACAAGGTGAGTAAACTTAAGAGGAGACTACGAGGCTATCAACCTCTGCACTAAACTATTCTATAACGTGCGCATGCTTACTGCATACGAGCGAGGGACATTTCAAACACCTTCCTACTTAAAATTTTGCAAATACCAATGGTCATGTTTTCAATACAGGTTGTTTTTCCGTAAACTGAACAATGAATGTGACTGTACCGAGTTTATCTGGTTTTGTTACGGCACACTGTATAGTTCACCAATATATAATTTATATCTAGAACGTCGAATATGAGTAATGTAATGCTTTTGCACATTAAATTTTATTTTCGGAACTCAAATGGGTGACATAAAGGTATAGTTAGGGTTATATTCGATGATCTACGGGTCATAGATTGCAGGTTCCTGCTCTATAATTCAAAATTTTTGAACTTGAAAGTGTTCATTGCTTTAGTGGTGGCTATACTAAGTGTATTCAACTCATGGAAAATTTAGTGGACCTTACCCTTTTAAGAAGTGCATTTCTCTATAAAAATTAGTTGTAAATAAAAAAGTATCCATGCTATGTAGAAGACAAGCTCTCTAAATTTTATAAACTAAACTTAATTATAAGAATGTAGCTCATAGTTTAGAGGGCTGAAAAACTGGCATAAATAACAGTAAATAAATTAATAAGTTTTCTTTGATAGGGAAAAAACTAGAAGTCATTCCTCACAGTAAGATATTAGCTACAAACTAGGAAAGCAGAAAATATGTAGAAAAGTAATAAGTGAATCAATTTAAAGCAGTTCATATTATTTCTATGTTCTCAGCAATTATCCATGCACGCATATTGTAAATTTTAAAGAAATTTATGTTTATTGTATTCTTAGGAAACTCTGATAATCGCAATATAAAATTTTGTGCAAGAAATGTCTTAAATACAAACTGTCGAGATGCATAGTTTAAATTTAATAAAAAGACAATAAACTTAATCACATTTTTAAAAATCTGATTTTTCTCTAAAAACTATACGTTTGCTAAATACAAAAATTGACTTCATGCCTGTTTAATATGGCAACGGTCGTCAGAACTGTAAATGCGGAAACAGAAACAGAATTAACAAAAATTAAAATTCCAAAAGTGTTGAATCTGTTCAGTGGTTGAAAAGCATATCGTATGAAATTTACTACCGGAAAGCAACCGAAGACAATGTTATGAAACGCAAATGTAAAGCATATGCAAATAGACTTAGATTTCCTCAGCACCTACACAATGCAATAAATCGACAGGTGTCATTCGTTACTACCCGTTAGTACCACAAAAATTTTTGTTACAATTTTGTATTACAGGGTAGGGAAAATGTAATACCTGCACCTCTGGAATACCACCGTTTCAAAGGCGTCATTCGATGGTACTTTGTTAGTGCCTGTTAGTTAATAATTTGAAAAAAAATGTAAAGTCATTTTTATTTTGGGCTCATAAAGGACAAGCCCTGCAACAGTGTAATTTTACTTATATTACTCGATTGAAATTCTCCTTCGTTAGTCTTGGTACCTGTTAGTATCGCAAAAAGTTTCGTTAGTACCAAATCGAAAATAAAATTAGTTCAATTTTTTATTGCGGAGGCTAGCATTTCAACATCCCTGCAATTTTACAAAACCGATTTTCATTCCCGTTTCAATGGTGTCATGCGTTAGTTGTTCATTAGTATCAGTTAGTAGTCGCAAAGTTGTTCGTTCTTACTGAATTTAAAATAAAATTATTGTAACTATTTTATTACAGTACTGGAGAAATGTGAGTATGAAGTATAGCTTTCAAACATGTCAAACATTATCTATATCTACGAATGTTTAGCTGTTGGCTCTTTATGTAACAAAAACTGAGATTCGTGAAGAAAACTGCACCGCATATTTAAAATCTACTATTTGATATTTTGTCAGTTCTTTAATGATTCTGCAACCTTCATATTTATGATAATGAAACTTAAACCCAAGCTAATTTATCATCATCAAATGGACTAAAATAGCGATCCTGAAATAAATATCAAATGCCATCCACAGAGAAACTTTAATATAAACCATTCAGTCTTAAAGATCTTGATGGTATAAGCTAATTTTGGTAAGATTTACAGAAGAACAGAAACTTTTCATGGGACCTTCAAAATAAAGAATCAGGTATAGTCTGACATTCTGTGTCAGCTCAAGATTATATTAGTTTAATTATGTTTTCAAAAAGAATAAATTTTAAAGTGTATACTCACAATTTCTAAATATACTTTTTATCGGCATACGGGTGACTTTAAGGAGGTGACAAATTATATTTTCGACAAGTTAGTTTATCATGCAGTACATTAAAATTTTTCCTCACGGAAAAAATGGAGGTTCAGTAATGATATCTCGTTACTTGAATGTACTTTTGATTACGCGATATAATCATTATAAAAAAATTGTGAGGAACAATCTTAATTTATTTATGAAAATGATAACAAATATTGTAAATATTGAGAAAATTTATTCAGGATACCTGTACAGCTGTATCCACATTCTACTTAGTTAAAATTAGTCAAAATTACTGACACTTCTTATTTAATTTGTGTATAAGTGGTTAGAAACAGTGCTCTTATAGTAATTGATCTTTTAAAAAATCGCAAATAATAGCCAAAGTATTTGAAAATTTAGGGGTAGTATTACATGGTTTCTCCTCTAAGAAGGAAAATCTTTGAAAGAAAATATATTTGTCTAAACTCTTTTCTAATTACCCTCAATTAAGGATGCTAGAATAAAGCCAGGAGTTAACTGGTTAAAGCTCACTATTTCTAAAGTGGTCAAACGATGTTGACCACCTTGGTTAGTGAAAACCAGAGATTGTGTTCTAATACCTCTGCTGGTATGAATAACAGAATAATCAGTAACAGGTTAAGAAAACAGAATGTAGTGAATTTTAATCATAAAGAATCCATATTTATTTAGTGATTACATTACATTCACATTTAAAAAACACATTCATAAAAAGTTTAAAAAGTATGTTAGGAGCTGTATAGTCAATTAATGTATAAACTAAAATTCCTTTTTTGTCGAAAATGAGTACTTGTACAAAATAGTCATGAAAAGAGAAATACTAACAATATTTTGGGGAACTTATGCAATATTGTCCTTTTGAAGAATATAGCTTAATATTTTTGTTGCTTTTTCGGGATTTAGCTACTGCCCGACTAGAATTTTGATATTATGTTATATCTATACACATATGCTATTTGATGTTTCATCTTACAGCCCAAGCACAAAAAATGTCTGTATAGAATACTGATGATGATTTAAATTGATTAATTTTAAAAAAATCATGTGATAAAAATAGCACTATAAAAGGTTTTTGTGAGTCGTCGATTTTACAATTTAAATATAAACTGAAACAAAATTTTAATTTCTTAAAAATTATTTCATTCAATGAGATGAATTCCTCATACATGCAACTTGTAGATTTTGAGGCTATTGCCCCATTTTTTTCTGTAATAATTGGACCTTTTACACAGTTAATGTTATAGAAATGTCAGTAGTCTCATTACTCTGGCATAACATATTTCACATTACCTAATATTAAAGAGGTTTTCTGACGTAAACGAGGTATATCATATCTATTTCGGTTTAATTTGCTGTACTGTAGCTAAAATTTTGCTTCATGAGGACAAGTAAAATTCGTGTTTGAAATATTTCCTAATAAATATTGTACATTTTAGAAATAAAATTTTTGCAGTTGCAGTGTGTATATCTTTGATTATTTTCCTTGCAACTGCATCTGCGATATCTATATCAACCAAAATAATAATAAAAAAAAACATATTGGTTTTACTACTATTTTAGTTTTATTTTCAAAATAACTCCTGCATAAGAACTGTATCTATTCTATAAATTGGAAATAAAATCCTTCTGTGAGAATTATGTTTCTTAAAAATTAAAAAGCTTTTTAACTGGAGAGAAAGTTGTACTCTTGTGATAGTGTTTTTTCTGTAGACTGTGAAAAGAAGAGAGAATGAAATAATGCCTGGCCGAGTCCCCACATCATAGTACAGGGAAAAAAATAGATGGGGGAACTAGTTCGATTTGGTTTCTAAATCACCAACAAGGGGGAGTGGGGGAGAGTGCCTTTGCGGTTCTGTCGCAGCTTTGCGAAGGGAGTTCCTACACCTCTGCTTGAGTTGCAAATAGTTGGGTTGTGTCGAAGAGAGAAAGGGAGAATAAAAAAAAAAAACCCTCCAAGACCGCGACTGGGTAGTGTTCCCGAAATTGGCCGGCGCTTGCATCTTACCTCTCTGAAAAGCATCTTTCTCGTTCTTTCTTTCTTTTATTTTTTGAAAGTTGTGAACGAGAAGAGAGGGAGAGAGCAGCCGGATACGTAATGGAGCTCTGGAAAGAGCTTGTCCATGGGAGACGACGTTCTAAATTTCATTCGATTTCGGATGGACTGAGAGAATAATTCTGAAAAAGGTCTTTTTGCAGATTTGGTATTCTCTCGATCCTATATGTCTATATTCGTTCCAGTATATTCTATCTAAATTCTGTTTTCTCCGGGAAAACTTTTGCAAGGTATTTTTCTTATTCGACTTTTCTTCTTTTTTCCTTTTCTTCGTCTTTCGGTTCCTTTTTTTTTCGTTCACCTCCGTGGATCTTTCATCGTAAGACTTAGTAGAAAACATACGATGGTTATACCACACGCGATGTTTTTCTACGGTAGTTACTGATGTCTGTTCAAAAGTTAAGGGTATGGTGAACATTACAAAGCGTTTATGTAAATTATTATGTAAATTTAGAGTTATGAAAACGCTAAATTAAAATTAATTTATTATATCTAAAATTATATTTAAAATTAGAGGATTTACTTATCCAACGCAATATTTAGAAATTTTTTTTACCAATCTTTAAAATCCTCCTAGTTTTCTAATTATTCATAGATTTCTATAAAAATTATCCGAACACTCCTAATACATATTAAATTAAATCTGTGTACGTTACTAGTTTCAAATTAATTTACATTATTAAACACCAATTTCTTTTTAGAAAATGCTATATGTTTCATAAAAATTCAATGCACAGACATAAATGTCTTTCTCATTAGTTAACTATTAGGAAGAATAGTAAAATTTAAACGCAAAGGACATTTTAAAAATTAGTGAAAAAAATTTAAATATTGAATGAAAAAAAACCCCTATTATTTGATATTTTAAAGAAATTTTAATGGTATTCATTTAGTTATTCTTCAACGTGATTGTGTATAAAGTTGCAGAAATTTAAGTTAATGATTTACTTAAACGTTTAGAAAAATCCATTGTTTCCTTAAACTATTATAATTTTTAATTGCATAAAATTAAATGTAGGAAAGATAACTGCTTTAGAGTGTGAAAATGATTAAAAAAGTTCAAATAATTTGCTTTATACTCAGTTATCTACAGTTTTTCATTTCGAAGGAGTCGAATGATATCCGAATAAGTAGCTCGCTGCTTTTTGGTATCAATCTATATGTTGGAATACGCTATTGGCACGAGTACGTGTGACCACTTAGTATAGGTTTAAAGTGGAAAATCCCTGAAGTAGAGAGTCTAATTATAGGCCTCGTATGTAAACAAAATACACCATAATTCTCCAGACTAAATAACAAGTGTAATGATTTGAAAAACATAAAAGGTAAAAGTGCATACCATGATCTAGATTTGTGGAATCAACACAACGAATTAAAGTTGGTTTGCTTGCAATATGAAGTTACAGTGTTTATACTTTTTGTGTAAACAACTGTTTATTCAAATAGGTGGATGGGAAACAATCATTGCTTCCTATTGCAATATCATTGTGATATGTTCCTGTTTATGCCATATGATACAAACTGAATCGAGAAAACTTATTGAGCGAAATTTAGTACTAATCCCACCAAAGTCACACAAAAAGTATTTTTGACGATAAAAATATTCAAGAACAAAATGGGAAAGAGATTAAAAACACTGTTTTAGGGTACTTAGACTTCTCAGATGTAGTTCCAGCCTTAAGTTTCTTGATATACACATAGTTTAAACATCCACTCTAGAAAGGGATAGTTTCATAGGAAAACAGAGAATAATATTTTAATGACTAACCCATTCACACCGAAGTCATTACATAAAATATTTTATAGCTGAATTTTCAAAATGAAATTCACATAAACTAAATTATATCGCTTGACATAACCATCTGGGATTAACATTGATTGAATATTGATTCTATTTCTTGGAGTACGATCATTAGGAGACGAAATAGTTCATTGCCTTTGAGGAAACTGATATCAATGCTAAGTCCGGTAAAGGCCCGGTCCTCTTCAAGAATTTCAGCATGTTAGTAAAAATATAATTTGACTATTGCACTTCAATGCATCAGGTGGTATTGTATAGGGTAAGACAAATTTCTACTTCGAGATTCCCATTATATTACCAGTAAATTGCCAAGTTTTGAAGAATAGATTTGTGTTTAGTAACACATTGTATGCGGGACCCGTACTAGTCCATTTTCTGACGATTGATACTCGAGCGCTGGTCACGTACTAGTACGGGTTAGTGTAACAACATGGTTTGTTTGTGGGTATAAAAGTAACGGTATATACAGGAAAACGAAACCAAATGTTCTTGTCTGTTACATAGATTCTGGAAAAATTTAGACAAATAAAAACTAGTTTTTACATTAGTCGATGCGGAACCACAGAATGGGAAGGTTGATTAAAAAAATCAATAAAGATTTAAAATTAACTTTTTATTTATCCTTACGAAAATGATATTATATATATGTATATTTATATATTATATATATATATTTGTATTTATATATATATATATGTATATATATACATATATATATATATATATATATATATTTGTATTTATATATATATATATGTATATATATACATATATATATATATACATATATATATATATAATACATATATATATATATATGTTTATATACTTCAATATAAAATACGAAAAGTTAGTTAAAAAAATAAATAATTTTCGATCTATTGAGATTTAACTGAATAACTAAATTTATGCGCAAAACGCCCGCTCGCGGTACAATTCCGCTGCCAAATGTAACCGCACATAATGTGGTATTTCATCTGAATATACTCATAATTTCCTATTTTGTACTTATGACTGAATATATTTGAACTGAGGAATGAATATTGTTGTATGATATAACGGGTAGGGCGTAACCTTCATGACTAAAGTCTATGGGTACTGTTAGCCGTAAAGGTGTTCTTTCGAGTTTTTAAAGATTATGATAGAAGGTTTATTTACCTTCTTTCATAACTTTTAAACTGGGCTGTTTTATATAACAGTCTCGTTTAAACCATATAGTACAAGTTTTAAAGAATCTTATAAATGCAGTAGCGGACTGATTTTGTTTAGGTGATATAATAAAAGTCACATTGAAAAATTACTTTTTGTATCTTCATTTGAACTAGGGGAGTTGTAATGAGTTGATATAAAAAAATTAACTTTATAAAAAATACGTATCATATGTATCGTTATACATGTTAAACAAAATTTATTCTTTAGAAAAATATAGCAAATGTAATTTAAGTGTTGATTTGGAGCAGTAGGATCTACTTTTATGCTATGCAAAGGCTGAAAAGACTGGGACCTATGGCTTAAAGCCGATTCCGAACGACTACGAGCTTTGATCGCCCATGCGCAAAGCAGGTTCCGAACCCACCTACTCCGATTTCAAAAGGCAGCGTGCTATCATTTAGCCATATTCCTGTCAAAAGCAAAAATAGAAATAATATATCTGTCGTCGAATTTTTTATAATTATAGCCCAATTCCTTTATATTTTTTAATCTCTGCATTTTGTCACAGTATAATTCAATATTCTAATTTAATATTTTAAAAATATCAGAAAGCTTTTATGTTCCTAACAGTTATTACAAAAGTACTGCTTGTCTTAAAGACTATATATAAAATGCTTTTTAAGTTTTCGTAATATGGTATTTCAGTTGAAGGTTATTTTGATGAAATCCCACATGCCCCGATTTTTAATTCCTTAAATTTACACATTCTAGGTAAAATTAGTTTTAAAAGTAGAAACAGAAACCTAATACCCTTTGACAAAGGAAAGTTTTAAACTCATTCAAACCGACAGAATTAGGAAGAGAGCGCCATCTACCGGTATTTACTGTTCAACAGTCATTGTAGACAAAACATCCGTTTATAAAGTACTAACTCAACTAATGAAAACATGAAAACATTCTTAGTACAAGGATTGACCATGGGAGTGATTATTTTAGTGAAAGATTATTTGTTAAGTTTTTTTGATGTATCAACTTAGAAATTAGTATTTTTTACAAGATATTTTTTAAACTCTAATAATTATAAAAAGTGTTTAGAAGCTACTAATAAAACAGAATAAATATTTTCTATAAGATGCAAATAAAGTATTGATTACCAACTATAACAACTCTTACGTACCCATAATAATTGTTCTCTATAACTGTTCCAGAAATTTAAACAATTAACGTGATTACAGAAAAAAAAACATAGATTTAACAACATAAAACATAGATTTAACAACATTAAAAAACATAGATCTTTTAGATATGTATTGAACACCTAAGAAGCAAAATTTAAAAATTAAATTACAAGTAAAGAAGTCAAGAATATTATTTTTATTTTAACCCTTTCGTGGGCCATTTATTTCTCACTCCACGTTTCCAAACTTTCAAATCAGAGCTGCTAATTTTATTCAGTCGATCGAACAATTGATGACAGCTGGAATCAGTCTTCCCGTCGTTTCAATAACAAGACCAATGTATTATAATGGGTTTTGCGCTTCCCACGGGTGTATTTTGTAAGATCGTGTAGGTGGGAAGTAATCGCCCCACGGCTTACGAAAGGGTTAAACACACATTGCATGCATTGTTACGGAAATTTTTTTTAAGATTTGGCTGAAAAAACTTTATTTGATCCTGAAACATGATTCTAAGTAAAATTCTGTTAGTGGAAAACAATTTTTGAATTTATACTATTTTATTTATATTGCTTAAATACGCTCTGAATTCATTACCATAGTTTGTCTATGCTTCTATTTGACGAACAATGGCCGATTGGTTAGGGTGCTAGCTTTAGGTAACGGAGTTCGGGGGTTCGAATCCCACTGTGGCAGGGATGTTCGTAGCCGTTCGGAATCGGCTTTAAGCTGTAGGTCCCGGTCTCACTTGCCCTCATGGTACAAAATGTAGACCGTAGTACTCCAAACCAAATCAAAATCAAATCTATGTTTCTAAAAGCTTGACGGGTGACCTTCAAAGGTCTCGTGGTCAAATCATTAGCCACTCCTAGTGTAAGGGATCTTTTTGAATCTTAGGCTGGTTGTATCTTGATTCTATAATATATCTGTGATATAATGATATCTGTTGATTTTTTTAAATTATATTTATTTATAGGTTGTCTGGTACATTGAGTGAATAAAAATTTAAGAATGTTTCAGTATGAATATAGTTGATACTGTACGTAAAGAAAATGCGTCTCACAAAGTCTTTATTTTAACACATTGTATGCGGGACACGTACTAGTACGTTTTCTGACGATTGATACTTGAGCGCGGGTCACGTATTAGTACGGGTTAGTGTAACAACATGGTTTGTTTGTGGGTACAAAAATAACGGTATATACAGGAAAACGAAGCCAAATGTTCTTGTCTACTACATAGATTCTGGAAAAATTTAGACAAATAAAAACTAGTTTTTACATCAGTCGATGCGGAACCACAGAACGGGAAAAAATTAAAACTATATACTACTATTTCTATTTGATTTTTCATATACTTTTATAAATTTATACACTAAAAAAATATTTTTTGTTTACAAAAATCTTATGGTTGTTATTGATATATCTCTATTATATAGTTTATATATTTCAATATAAAATACGAAAAGTCGGTTAAATATTCGATCTATTGAGATTTAAATGAATAACTAAACTTACGTGCAAAACGCCCGCTCCCGGTACAATTCCGTTGCGAAATGTACCCACACACAATGTGTTAATTTTCCATTTTACTCAAATCAGCTTTAACTCCTAAAGATTTCTATGACTAAATAAGATACCATTTACAAAATAACTAATTCTATATTAGTGACAATTATGTTACCTTTAGATGAATGTAAATAAGAAATATTTGAACACTGGCATATAGTCCGTCATGTGACGGGATCAGTAAAATTTTTAATTTTCCAGAATTGTAAAGTACCCTATAAGGCAGAAAAAAATTCGTTTGTTTTTTGGCTGAGAATTATCTGGTACATGCTCAATAATTTGTTTATCTTCATACTCCTCTAAAGTCTCACGATACTGTGAATGCAGTTTAGAATTACGTTGAATTCATTTAGAAAGATAATTCAAAGTTTTATTAGCTACGTCAAAATTATAAAGTACCCTATAAGGTAGATAATTTTTTTTTTTTGGCTGAGAATTATCTGGTACACTCTCAATAATTTGTTTATCTTCATACTCCTCTAAAGTCTCCCGATACTGTGAATGCAGTTTAGAATCACGTTGAATTCATTTAGAAAGATAATTCAAAGTTTTCTTAGCTACGTCGAAATTATAAAGTACCCTATGAGGTAGATAATTTTTTTTTTTTGGCTGAGAATTATCTGGTACACTCTCAATAATTTGTTTATCTTCATACTCCTCTAAAGTCTCCCGATACTGTGAATGCAGTTTAGAATTACGTTGAATTCATTTAGAAAGATAATTCAAAGTTTTCTTAGATACGTCGAAATTATAAAGTACCCTATAAGGCAGATAAAAAAATAGTTTGATTTTTGGCTGAGAATTATCTGGTACACTCTCAATAATTTGTTTATCTTCATACTCCTCTAAAGTCTCCCGATACTGTGAATGCAGTTTAGAATCACGTTGAATTCATTTAGAAAGATAATTCAAAGTTTTATGAGATACGTCAAAATTATAAAGTACCCTATAAGGTAGATAATTTTTTTTTTTATTGGCTGAGAATTATCTGGTACACGTACAATAATTTGTTTATCTTCATACTCCTCTAAAGTCTCCCGATACTGTGAATGCAGTTTAGAATCACGTTGAATTCATTTAGAAAGATAATTCAAAGTTTTATTAGAGACTTCAAAATTATAAAGTACCTATAAGGTAGATAATTTGTTTTTTTGGCTGAGAATTATTTGGTACACACTCAATAATTTATCTTCATACTCCTCTAAAGTCTCACGATACTGTGAATGCAGTTTAGAATCACGTTGAATTCATTTAGAAAGAGAATTCAAAGTTTTATAGATACGTCAAAATTATAAAGTACCCTATAAGGTAGATAATTTTTTTTTTGCTGAGAATTATCTGGTACACGCTCAATAATTTATTTATCTTCATATATTTATCCTCTAAACTCTCCCGATACTGTGAATGCAGTTTAGAATTACGTTGAATTTATTTAAAAAGATAATTCGAAGTTTTATGAGATACGTCAAAATTATAAAGTACCTATAAGGTAGATAATTTTTTTTTTTTTTGCTGAGAATTATCTGGTACACTCTCAATAATTTGTTTATCTTCATACTCCTCTAAAGTCTTCCGATACTGTGAATGCAGTTTAGAATTACGTTGAATTCATTTAGAAAGATAATTCAAAGTTTTCTTAGTTACGTCAAAATATAAAGTACCATATAAGGTAGATAATTTTTTTTATGGGTGAGAATTATCTGGTACAAGCTCAATAATTTGTTTTTCGTCATACTCCTCTAAAGTCTCACGATACTCTGAATGCAGTTTAGAATTACGCTAAATTTCTTTTAGAAACTTAATTCAAAGTTTTCTTAGCTACGTCGAAATTATAAAGTACCCTATAAGGTAGATAATTTTTTTTTTTTATCTGAGAATTATCTGGTACACTCTCAATAATTTGTTTATCTTCATACTCCTCAAAAATGTCTCGATACTCTGAATGCAGTTTAGAATCACGTTGAATTCATTTAGAAAGATAATTCAAAGTTTTATGAGATACGTCAAAATTATAAAGTACCCTATAAGGTAGATAATTTTTTTTTGGCTGAGAATTATCTGGTACATGCTCAATAATTTGTTTATCTTCATACTCCTTTAAAGTTTCCCGATAGTGTGAATGCAGTTTAGAATTACGCAGAATGCAATTAGAAAGATAATTCAAAGTTTTCTTAGCTACGTCAAAATTATAAAGTACCCTATAAGGTAGATAATTTTTTTTTTTGCTGAGAATTATGTTACACTCTCAATAATTATTTATCTTCATACTCCTCTAAAGTCTGATACTGTGAATGCATTTAGAATCACGTTGAACTCTTAGAAAGATAATAAAGTTTTCTGAGATATGTCGAAATTCGTTAAGTTCTTAAATTTTTTGCCACTGTAATTAATGGAAGTAAGGAATGAAATTATCATTTCTACTACACCCTGGAAGTAGATACAATTTGTAGTGAATACCTGTGATGAAATTTCATTGCATCAAAAATAATCGATGATTAAATTTAAAATTATCACATATGTACCTAATCTATTATTAAGCCAAATATAAAAGACAATTATTTACGTAATATAAGTTCGGTGATAAAACTTATGAAACAATTCAGACGATATTTAAATAATTCAAAGTGAGAAATGATTAAATGAGATGGTTAAAGGAATGATATCATAATACTAGAAAAAAATGTTATTTTTACCCATTTATTGTGTGATAAATTGATAAAATTAATCGCCTTCTCCTTACAGGGGAAAATAGGGTTTGAAATAATGGCATTAAGGGCTAGAAAAGGGGTTGAATTTTCAGCGTTGTAACCTGAACTCAACAAAAATCCAATATGGATCCTCTATCCATTCCAGGTACAACCGCTTCATAAATTCGAGGACAGAGGGACAGCTATTATTATATAGGGGATGCAATATTTAAAAACAAGTTTCATGCAACTTTGGGGCTATTTTTTTTTTATAAAATTTTACTTATTGTGAGAAATTAAAAGAATCCTGAAATGCGATTTTAAATAAAATTTTGTTTTCTTAGAATAATTCTGAATTTTTACTAGTTTATTTACTTTACTGAAATAAGCCCGGATTTAGCATCATAGTTTGTTAATGTTCCCATAATGTTTGATCGTCTACATCGTGGGTTTCGACTCATTGCATCAAATACATTACTCTCCATAACTCGGAGTTATCGAATCCGAGAAAATTATGCGGGATAGCAAATGATTAGATTATCTAGGAAATCCACGTTATTTGTTTGTCGGATATTTTATTGGTATAGAAAAAATATGCCAAAAACATAAGAAATCAAAGACATACATTCATTTTGATAAAATCATAAATTTATCCTTAGAAATAATTAAAGCAGTATAAGAAAAACGATTAATACAATATGTGAATACAATTTTATTATTTTTTAATATATTTCAAATGCAGCTTAAGTACTGAATGATTTTATGCTATTTTTATAAAATTTAGATTACATTATTTAAGAAGTCATTAATTTTAGTTTATTCTACATTAGTCATTAGACAAAGCAGTAATTTTATATTTTGATATGCATTATCTAGCTTTTTATTATTATCTATAAAAATTGAAAAGTCCTCTACCAAATGTGTAATTTATTGAGCAGTTATTTTTACAATACTATTTTCTATTTAGATTTCTTTACTCCTGAAAGTTTTGAATTTACATCGCCGATGTCAGAAAATTTTACTGTTTCTCTTTCATACAGTTAAATTACTTACCGGAATTTATCGTTGAAACATTCATTGAACAGCTGGCTCAAAATGTATAATAAATAAATAAAATAAAATAAAATAAAATAGAATTAGTTGTATTTTTTCATCATTTATTAGATTCATTTGGTCCCGAATTCATTCCCACAGAACAAATGATGTCATTTCTTGCAATGATCGTTCCAGTCGTATCACTGTATATGATACGTATTTGATACATTGTGTGCCGTATGGAAATATTTTCTAATGAATGCGAAACTTTGTTAAAACTGAAACTATTTATATACGCCTAGACGGATAATGATAGCGTACTTCAAGAAATTGGGTAATTGAACATCTAGAAATGGAAGGATATAAATTTGAGGTGGTTGATTGCTTCACCTATTTAGGATCTGAGGTAAACAACAAAAATGATACTGAGAGATCCACAAGAGAGTTATGATTGTAAATAAATATTTTTATGGCCTACGAAAATATATAAAATCAAAATTAGTAAAAAGGAAAACAAAATTTTTACTTTAGAAATGTCTAATAAAATCAGTTTTAACTTATGCATGTGAAACCTGGGCAACAACTTTGTCAGATGAAAAGATACGGGTGACCTTTGAAAGAAAAATCCTTAGAAGTATATTTGGAGGAATAAAAAAAAATAATATATGGCTCAAGAGATCAAGTTTAGAATTATATAAATTATATAATAAACCTGATATAATAAATGGCATCAAATTACAAAGAATAAAGTGGGCAGGCCATCTAATCAGAATGGATAATGACCGAACAACAAAAAGGGTCTTCGATGCAAAACCTACAGGAACGAAGACGAGGAAGACCCAACCTGAGATGGACAGACTGCCTGGAAAGAGACCTTCAGGTACTTAAAGTAAAAAACTGGAAGAATTTGGCCTCCAGATAGATGTCTTGGAAAAAGCTTATTGAGAAGGCCAGGGTCCATCCTGGGCAGTCATGCCACTGAAGAAGAAGAAGAAGAAAACTTGTAGAAATAGAGGTTATTGAAATAACATTATTTACAGTCATGTAAACTATATGCACAAAACAGGTATTATAATTTCCAAAACACCTTTTTTAATGGTCCTTCTAAATATAATCTAAATATAATAATCTTCTAAATATAATATTTATCCTTCTAAATATAAGCTATATTTTATATGTTATGATTACTTTCAATTAGTGTTCCAAATAATTTCATTACAATCGTACATTTCCCCGTATTTCTACATACATTTTCTAAACCTATCTTTTTCCCACATTAATCATTTTCCTTTTTAATCCCCTTCATAAACGATGTATCGAGGTTCTATATCGAGGTTCTACTTATCTTCCAAAACCCAAATGAAAGCTCTTTACTCATTATTATTATTTTCAGTTATTCATTCATTGTTTTTTTAAATTACATACAAAGAACTCCCTGAAGCATCGAGAAAAGTGGAGTAAACTTCGTAAAAGCGAAAAAGAATGTCTATTGAATTACATGAAGCTAAATTTGGGACTGCAAAACAAATTTCTTGATAAACAAAAGATAAACGAAGTTGAAGAGTCAAGAAACAACTGTATTTCTTAAAATGACAGTCCTTTGACTTTATTTCACATAGATTTGTTTTTAAAACTAACGTACATTTTTAAAACACTTTATTGCCATCAAATTCATCATAATACTCTTCATACTAGCATATCTACTAGCATATCATACTAGCAGTTATAAAGTATGCAATTTCAAGGGCTTATGCAATAAACATTGGTTATTAAGTTATTGTTCTGCTTTAAACTGTAGTCTGTGGGTATGAATAATACTTACGACTCGGTTGTTTAAAACCGATTGGAATCATCTTTATGTAGTATTCTCTGGTCTAATTAGCTATCACATAAGAAAAGTTGAACGTAATAATTCCATTCCATCGGTAGCTTATAAATCGAGTATAATATACTCAGCACAAAGAGCAATGGTTACAAAAGGAGTGTTTAAAATAATTACGATGGGAAAAAAAAACATAAACGAAGAGAGATATTCTATGAATCAAATCCGGTACTTTATTATTATCTTTTTCAAATAAACATATTTTTATCAGTTGCTCATAGAAACTGTAATAATTTATGCTGTGCTTTCTACTTTATCCCTTAAGACTGTATTACCGTGAAGGAAACATGGCACTAACATCAAATACTAAAATGCAATTATATCTCAAAAATTAAAATATGCTTAATATTTTTTTCGTTATCTTATACACTATATTCTTAAACTAATTCATTAAATCCAGTCTTACTTTAAGAAAAAACATAAAAAACCTAATTGGTGTTTTTTCTGTAATAAAGTACTACAACGATGCTATTACAGCATATTGAACAATGACTATACCCTAGAAAACAATTTTTTGCATTTATTCTTTAAAAAGGTAAACACCACCCTATAAAAGAATAAATCTTTTAGAACTGAGACTGTATTAATTTTATTACTCAAAACTCTTGGTCAATTATTTGGGCATTATTTGGGTCAATTATTTGGACATTTAGACGGTCATCGTCTAAATGCCAAGGAGAAGAAGCGGAAACTATGGATATTTTTTCTTAAGCGGTAGGAAGATGGCATGACATAACACAGGAACTGTCTTTCAGTACTGGAGTCTGTAGATTCAAATCTCGCTGCTCCTGTGAGTGTTTTTACGTTAGAAATTTCTTTAAAAAGTAGATCTCAGTCTCCCTAGTTAAACTGTAGCCAGAAGTAGGTAAAACTTCTAATGAATTTCTGATCATTTAAAGATCTTTTAAGAAAAACCATTATTTTTTAATTTATGTTATACTAAACGGCTCGAAATATTTATGTCTCTTTACTTCTTTATTTCAGAGAAGTAGGATAAACATAAATCCATTTTATTTCAATCATACAAAATATATTTTTGCAAAAATTTAAAGCTATTGAATCAATAGGTAGGTACCATTATATATATACTTTGCTTCAAATCCTTTTGACTCTTTTTGATTTGAATTATGCCTAATTAACTATATATTTTATATCAGTTAATTAGATATAATTTTTTAAAACAGAAATTTTAAAAACTTCAAAATAGACGATTTATTTCTCTAAAAGGGTGATCATATCGAATAAAGTTATTAAAAATATTTTAAATAATTATTAAAATACCACTTTAAATTATTCATGCTTCAATATATATTATTTCGTCAATGATTCACTGAAAATATAGTTCCAAAATACCTATTTTTCTTTCCAACTAAAATCTTTGAAACTATGTGTAATAAAAAAGTACGTGATACAATGCAATAATTTTAAAGTTGTTTTTTAAAACTTCTGGATATCTGCCTAAGATAACATTAGTTACTGCACCTGGATTTCTGTTCTCAAATTGTTTCAAATATAACGTCAAATTTATTATTTATTTTTTGAAAGAACTTAATAAGTATTACTTTGAATAGTGCAATATAACTATATTGTGTATATCAACCTTTTCGTGTGTTTTACAACTCTGTTTGACATAAAATATCTCGTGAGAACCTATTGCCATAAACTCCAAATAACCGAAATTTCTCTATTTCATAATTTTGATTGGTTTTGCTGCTTCTGTTTTACTTTATTTTGTATAATTTTTTTTCTACAATAACGCCATGTGGCTGGGGGACTTATTTTTTGACCTATTATTCTGGGAAGCATATTTACCAATAAATATCACTCAGGAATGGAATAAAGTAGAAAACAATTTCTGGATGCATGTACAGGAAGTTTAAATATTTAAAAAGTAAAGTAATAATCTACAGAAATTAAAACTGGTGTAATAATTCATTAATTTCTAAAATCTTATTTATTTAAAAAATAGTAGAAATCGTTGTTCAAAATACAATATTGATAAAAATTGATTAAAGTAATATATGGTAATGAAAATAACAGGGAGATGTTAGGATGCAAAATTTCAAAATATAAGTCTTGTTACTGAATACCCATTTAATGTTCTTGTCTTTTACACTGCAATACAGCATTGATATTGGTTCTAATTTTTTGTTATGATTCTATCCTGACCTCATTTGTACTCCTTCCTGATTCTTAATTTGGACCTTTCTTTCTTTGAAGATATGATATATTTTATTCTATATAAATGTAATGGTTATTCTTTAACTATTAGATGATTTGTTATAAACAAAACATTTCTGTTTATAATCAATATTTAAAAAATTATCAGAGATTCCCTCAATAAGAAACTTACTTCCCTTTCTGGACAACTTTGCATATCGTTTACGTATATAAATATTTAGAAGTGATGTATTAATATAAGACTTTTACATTTATTAGTTTACTAAATATTTTGTTCTGAAAGTCTTTCCCTTTAAAAGCTAATGAAACTTCTTTATATGAAAAAAATGCAATACAAAACTATATAAGTAAGTTAAAACGGCTCCTGAGGTAACTGTTTAAATATTTTGTTCCCTCTCAATATTTGTTGTGTTTCTGCTTGTGATTTTTGTTAGATAAATAAATAGAACCTTTTGAGGACTAGTTAACTATGAAGAAAAAAGAACAGAGAGAGAAGAAAATATACTTTCTGAATAAAGGAACATATTTAAATTTTTAATTATTGGTATATATGAAATAAATAAGATATATATATATATACATATATATTAAGAAAAAATATTTATTTTTTCTTTTGTAAAATATACACTTTACAGTAATATCATATTAAAATTTATTCCATAATAAGAATTTATTAACTTATTGAAAAACCTTACATCTTAAAAAAAATTCAAATATGTGGTTGTCGGTTTGAAAAAATAACATAGTTTGTAACTGTCAAAAATTTCCGGCTTTGATATATTTAAGAACAACAGATAAGATAGCATCCATAGTACATAAATAATATATATATACCCTTTTAGAAGTTTTTGTTGAAACTAATGTTTGATTTAACTAAAACTCAGAGTTGATTGAGAAAAGAGTTTGATTCTTAGAAGACTTAGTTACATTGCCAGAAAGGCTTTTTAACTGCGATTAGAAGTTAAGAAAACTAGTTTTATATACAAGTTAGCAGCGTAAGTCACTTCTTACGCTGGCCCATCCGAAGGCATACAGCAGCGTTTAGCAGCGTAAAACTTTTTACGCTATTTCATTTTTAATTTGGAAGTAGCATTATGAATGAATTCATATATGCAAGTGAACAGGTAAGAGACATTTCGTTGGACTTAGCTCAAATTTTTCTCAAGTTGACATCTCATATCAGTACACCAAAGTTTATTCCTTCCACTGGAAAAAACAAAGAAATGTGTATGTCCCTTTGTAATATCTCTGAAGAGGAAAATAACTAAACAGAAAATTTTATGAATTATAATGATTCAGGTTCACCGTAAATATTTTACCAAGAAAAGTTTCTGTATGGCCATTTATAAATGAATGTCAAAGAAGCAAAATCAAATCAGAAAAATGGTACGACGTAGTCAAAAGAAATTATAACACGTCTACGATCACTATGAATACTTGAAAATTCCAGAATAATTTTGTATTGTTGTAGCATCTGTAATTATCATAATGTCTCTTACTAGATAATTTTGTAAATTCGTTAATTACTGTAGACTTGTCATATTGCGACGGTATTTAGACTTCGTTATTTAGTTCTGCGTAATGTTTCTTATTGAACATAAGAGAAGTGAAATATTAATACAGTTTTTCTAGCAATAAGAAGTATTTTTATGAGTATATACAGTAATATACATACTTTCGTATAAGTAGAATTTTCTAAAAATCTGTAAAAAAAAGTTATATTCTTAACAGATGTTGTATATATTTTTACCAGTTATATTTCTTATAGAAAATAATTCTTAATCAGTGACTGCTATATTGAAAAAAAGTATGTGTTTATATGTATCTTACCGGTACATATTTTACTGTTCAAAAATTAAATAATTAAAGTGATAACAAAAGGTATATAAATCTACTATTGACAGATGATTACGGGCTTTCGGTAGTTTTATTTATTTTTTTTTTATGTTCAATGTTTTTATGTTTAAAGTTTCTCTGGATTTTGTAACTAAAATCTACAATCCCCTTTTTGCCTCAATTAATTACATACATATGAGCTAAGGTAGCAAGATGCTAATGGGAAAGCTAATTATTTTGTACAACCGAGTGACGAGCGCAAACATTAAGAACACTCACCTGTTTACTGTAGGTGAGAAATTGCCTTCCAGGGGAAGCGATCTTCCGGATAGTGTCACCGGTCGTCGATAGCCCCAACCGGATATACCTCCACCCGCATATAGATGCTCACCCTCTCGGGGATCCTCCTCCCTCTTGGTACCGCCCACTTTTCTGTAAGAAAGCTGTGTGATTGGATTACGATATCTATCAGAAATTTTTATCATTGGCCTGTTGAGCTTTCAAACAAACTGTAACAGGGGGGAAAGGGTACACACACACATTCCGGCTTAAAGTGCTAGGGAGAAAAGCATTCACTGCTGATAAAGAGGAGCAAAACTTTTCATCCCACTCCGAGGAATATCAACCCTGCATCCTCCCTCACCCCTCTTCTCTCACAGAAGGGACCTGCCGAGATGGGTTCGAATGGAAAGGGAGAAATGCCTTTCATCCTGACATTCAGTTCTGTGCATTTTGCTAAATGTTTGGTAGGGTTCGGGGTGGTCGTCCGATTGGAATATAGTGCACTCTGAGACAAGTTAAGACCAGCTAAATCCTTACACAAAGGATTAATACAAAAGAAGTTTTAAAACGTGGCTTCACGATAGTTAGGTCATGGAAAAAGTGCGACAATAATTGCAAGCGTGTGGATGTAAAAGCAGTTTGCCGACTGAGATTCATAATTGCCAGGAATATCAGAGGAGTTCAGGTCTTATGCAAAGTTTAAGAAAAGAGTTTTTAATGTATGCAGATCTATATTTTTAGAATATTCTAAAAGTTAAGTCGCGACAAAAATAGGCATCTAGTTGTTTGCAGGTTAATTGAAATGGTAAATTGTTTTGAAATTAGGCTGCATGATGGTTAGGTCACGGAAAAAAAGACAATAATTGCAAACTTGTGGATGTAAAAGCTGCTTGAAGACTGAAGTTAACAATAGCCAGGAATATCTTTCTGAGGAGTGATTGTCTGATACATGTTTTTTGAAGAGAGTTTTTTTTAATGAATGCAAATCTTTGTTTTTAGAATATACTAAGTATTAAATCAAGACAAAAATAGGCATTTTATTGTTCGCATGTAAATTGAGATGATAAATAGTTTTAAAATGGGGCTGCAGGATGGTTAGGTTATGGAAAAAGCTTCAATAATTGCAAGCGTATAGATGTGAAATCACTTTAAAGAGTGAAGTTCATAATGGTCAGGAGTATCTTTCTGAGGAGTGATGATCTATTGCTAGTTTTCGGAGAAGAGATTTTTAAAGAATGTAAAGCGTTATTTTTAGAATACCCTAAAAATTAAATCAAGACAAAAAATGGCATCTTGTTGTTCGCAGGGAAACCTGAGATTACATCTAGTTTCAAACTAATCGCTCAACAGACCGAAAAAGATTGAATGTGATTTCACTATGGGCAGTTCACAAATTCTCTGACTCCTTTAAACACTTTGAAGGAACTCTCAGAGGCAGCTAAAATTGATATTCCTAGGATTTATGATGCAATATTAAGTTTTAATTTAGTTTGAGAAATTAAAAGGAGCTGTAATTTACTGTTACGTATTTTTTCGAAAGTTTCAACAAGTAATAAAACTGAACTTCAAGTTCCACTTTATAGTTCTTATTGTTAATTTCATTGTAAGATAATAGCAAGAAAAGTTTAATAACAAGAAGATTGCTTTAAATAATCACATTAGTTCTGTACTTAAAATGTTATCAAACATTCAACGGGAGAGAATAACAGGAGCTATACGTACAAACATAGCAGATTGCCAAGACACAGCCAAGTAACAACTTATTATTAAATTATTCTCAAAATAATCCACTTCTATAAACTTAATTTATTATCCTTGTGAGGGGTAGTGTTAAAATGGAGATAGATTTTAAAGTTCTAGTTATTTTTAACTTTCGTAGAATAAATTTTCCTTACAGTTCCAGTAAAATTTGCTTCTTTAACTAGACATATTCAAACCATTGAAACAATATTGTCAAAGTATAAAAAAAATGGTAAAGTTTAAAAATCCAAAATTTCCAAACAAACACTGCTTCATTAAGAAGACATTTGTGAGTGGCTTAAGAAATATAACTTAAAATTACAAGCAAAAAAAGTCGTACTAGTATCCTTTAATGAGTATAATTATTACCATAACATAAAATACAATTATTACTGTTAATTTTAAATATTTTTTAGATGAAAATTCTTTGAATTTTAAACATTATTTGGGACACTCCCTGCCTATTCTACCTGTCATATAACTTTTAAATTATTTCCTATTTATCTTATAGCATAAAAATAAATGATAAATAAACAATACTTCTAAACACGTAATCAATTTTGTACTTAAAAGAACATTTAGACACATATTTCACCTAAAAAAAGTATATATATATATATATATTATTGTTCTCCCTATATTTTCTGTAAATAATCATGAACACTGTTCTAAGATCTAAATGATATTTTATAAAAATGCGTATATGCTCCATAAAATAAACACTTAGACAGTATTTTCTTTGAAAAGGATTTTCTAAAAAATTCCTAATCCTTAGCGGACTATCACCGCATAAGCGACATCACATTTCTATTCACTAGGTCCAAAGTTGTCTTTGTGACGACAGAAAATAATTTCGTTATCTATACTATTCAATACGTTTTCTTTTCAATAAGGGAATGCTTTGCTGTTACAATTATTTAACTGTAAAAGAAACTCGATTTTACTGCGATACTTGTCCTCGTAAACATCCTATGTAAGTTGGGGATTGTTTCCAGAAATACAAGAAAAAATACAAGAACCAAAGCATATTAATGTATCCTAAAATTATTTTTCTAAATTAAGCCTAAAATTCCCTTTCACATACTATGTTCCAATTACCTTCATATATTTAATGGTTTAAACATGATATAGCGCTTTCTCCAATAAAATTTGTTTGACCCAGAGAGAAACGCATTTGAAAAAGGGGTAGATGGCAAAGAGTTAATAAATATCTCCAAAAGTAGTGAGTGTTTTACCTTTCAATTTTCATCACTTTTTTATTAATATATTTTAGATGACATATTGCATTTTGAACGCGTTAATTGAAATTTTAAGCTTAATATTGTAAGGCCAAGCTAGATTTAAAAAATATAGTGATTCCTTTTCCCGAAATTCTCTATTTTTTAAACTCTTCTGTGTTATAAGAATTTTTAAAGTCCTAACTTTATAAAATGATTTAGTTTTGCATTATGAAGCACTGTATTTTTTAAGTGAAAAAGTAGAAACCAGGCAAAATGACATTTGAAATTTGTAAAAAAGAAACTAAATTTTTATATAAAATTGAAGGTAATATAAGGTTTTTTATTCTGTGGACTTCAGTTATATAAATAGGAATAATAAGTTTTATTTTATAGCAGGATAATGGCTAATTTTTTAAAATTTTAAATTTCTTTAAACTTTTATTTGTATTAAATTTTAAGATGTCACATACCTTTACGATTTTGCATTTACAGATTAAAACATAATTTTTAATCAAATTTTTTAAAAAATTTAGATATCTTATAGTACTAATTACAAATGCTATCGAACAAATAAGTAATATTTTTTGTACTTTTTCTATATTAATTTAAAAATAAGCTATGAATAAGCTTTGAATAAGCTATATTAATTTAAAAATAAGCAATAATGATAAAGATAAATCGTTATTAAAAAATTATATTTACTCTAAAATGAAGAGATCTTTTTTATTTATAGTACTTTGAATAAAAGCTTTTATAATAAAGATTTTAAGTCTTAAAAGATACTATGTCCGATTAAATATATATATTTTTAATATTTATTCATTTTGTAAATTTCATTATTTTGTACATTTTAAATGTTCAAAAGTTAGAAATAAATAATATTTTTATTTGATAATGTTCTTTTTAGTTACTAAAGAATGTAGTCATTGCTAAAATTTTGCTGCTTTACTGCTAAAATTTTGAATAAAGAAAATTATAAAAATTAAAGTATTAAAAACTTAATTTTAGATAATTTTCAAGAAATTATAAGTAGTTAAATTTTTCTTATATTGAAATGAAATTTATACGAATTTTGTATTAATACCGCAATTTTATATAGCGACTGAATTTTTGAAATTTTGCAAAAATACATCTGAAAAAAATTTAAGATATATATAATTAATAAAAGATTTTCTTTACTCGGTATTTTAAAATTAATTTTCCAGAAGTGTATAATACAACCTTTTAACATAAAATTAAAGCTTAAAGTCCTCTTTTCACTCGAAACTAAATTTTTATTGTTTTTTCTTTAAAAAATTAAAGAAAAATTAATTAAATTTTAAAATTATTTCTGTTTGTCATGCTGCATTTCACACAGTTACTTATTTTAGTTCCATTAATAGACATTTAGTTCTATGAATGTAAGTTTATATTTTAAAGATACATGCAAAATTTCGTAACCTTTAACTCCTTATCCTTTATAAAATCTTGTAATTAGTCTTGCAAAAAGTGGAGAAGATGAGAAAATTAACTTTAAATACAGCATTTCAGAGAAAGTTGCTTGTTGGAATTTTACTTTTCGTACTGATGTAAGTAAACTTTTTTATCCCGATTTTAATGTGACTTGTTTTATTTTGCTTAATGTTCTATATTATTTAAAAAATATTTTTTGAAAAATTTATTTTTGAAGGTGTTCAAAAAGTTTTATGTCCTTTTAAGGCAACATGGTATTTTTCGAGCTGAAAAGTCTCCAATATAACAAATTTTGATACTATTATAAAATACATTTCTGTAGTGGTTTGAATATTTTTTTTTCAGGCCATTAACTCATTAACTCTAGCGTCTTTCTTTTTGGCAGCTAAAAGTAATTTGTAAACTTTTTATATTTTCTAAGAACGAGTATTACTTTTATGGAAAAGTAAATTGCAATCCTATAACCAATCTTTCAGATTTTCGAGTGTCTGGTACAATCTATAACTTTCTCATTATATTTCAATTTAATTTTTTTTAATATTTTATAATTTTGTTATAATTCGAATGGCAACACCTAATTTAGTGGCAAAGTCACTTTTTATTGTTGGTATAGCTGCTGTTGTGGGTCTAGTTTATTTCCAAGTTTAATTGCTACTCTCGTATGATATGCTGTAATTTTTTCAATGTTATAATTTTTTGGTTAACCTATATTTATTATGTTTGTAATAATTGCGAAGTTTGTTGTTACATACAAGTGTTCAAGCTCACATTGGAGTTCCCTTTATCTAACGATTTAGGCGAGCATAGTGTCCATTCTAATCGTTTTCACTCTTATATGACATCACGTTCATCTTTTTAAGCTTTGGATTCTAATTTTAGTATTTCTTATATTCATGACATTTCCATTCAATGATTATGTATTCTTTTCTCTTCCTCTCTTTCTGTATATATATATATATATATATATATATATATATATATATATATATATATATATATATATATATATATATATATATATATATATATATATATATATATATATATATATATATATATATATATATATATATATATATATATATATATGTATATATATACACATATATATATATATATATATATATATATATATATATATATATATATATATATATATATATATATATATATATATATATACATATATATATATTATATATATATATATATATATATTTATATATATATAAAATATACAAAATTATATTATATATGTTGATTTTTTTTTTTACATATAAATATTTTGACATTAAATATATCTACTAATTTCATTACTATCCTGATTAAATAAAATTTCTTTATTTGGTATATTCTAATTCTATATTTTTTAAGTGAGAAATTACTAAATTTATTGGAATCGTTATTTTATGATTTTAATTTTTTCACACAAAATTTCTGTTTCCTCAGGAACATTTACTGAAATCCAGCTAAATATCTTTCTCTATCCGAAGTCTTTACTTTAAAGTACGGTGTTTGTATGTGATATTAAATAAATCTTTTATCGCGAATTTCTACTTTTTTTATAATGCCATCCAATGACATTTAAAATTACAGCTGATTACAGATAAGATTGGCTGTAATATTCAAAATTACCTAAGTGTCGTAATTGTTTTACACTGTCCAGTCCATAATAGCTTAGATTTAAGATATTCATTAGTATGTATGAGGTAGAAATGACTTGACATTAATAGATTAAAAAGTATCTAACTTTAAAAAAAGTTTTGAATTTTTTATTTAAATGAATATTTTTTTAAAACAACACGAAAAGTATACACTAAATGAAAAAAAAAATGAAATTCATTTACCAACAAGAAAACTTTTGTAATATGCATATTAGAAATTCAATGATCAAACTAAAGAAACAAAACTTTTTCTTTCTAAACTTAAAAATTTAGAGTTAACTTACATTTTGAAACAAAATAAAAACTGTTAAGAAATTGAAAATTTTATAAAAAAAATTAACATGCTATAAAATAAAATATATTGATTGTATTAATGTGATTGAAATTCACTCGAGAAAAAAGATAATTAGGTTATATTTTATATAAAACATAGTTTCTGAGTAACACATTTTAAAAACCTGTTTTTCTTTTGATCGGATTTATATTTGTTCACTTAGTGCATGTATTTTGTATTTTTAAACAAAAGTATTGCTTCGTTTATAGAGACACATCTCCCTTATACCTTCAAAAATTCGACTTTTTTTTAACATTTTTAAAATCTACGAATATTTCTGAATAGATTAAACAAAATTCCATTAAAATATTCCAATTAGAACCTGTAAAGTTATGCAATCTTTGCAT
This sequence comes from Pardosa pseudoannulata, assembly GCA_032207245.1. Lineage (NCBI taxonomy): Eukaryota > Metazoa > Arthropoda > Arachnida > Araneae > Lycosidae > Pardosa > Pardosa pseudoannulata. The sequence goes on along the minus strand of CM063503.1, from coordinate 17,533,887 downwards.
TCAATATCACAACTTTTATAGAAATTATAAAACTTTAAACGCATTTTACTGAAAATGATGTTTTGCCTATTCGCGCGCATTGTGACAAAAAACTATTGGACATATTGACTTTAAGTTTTGTACAGCAAGTACATTCTAGACCAAAGATGAAACTCTGACTACTTCTTTCGTTATTGTTTATTTCATTAAGGGCCGGTCTCACCAAAGTCGTTTAATGGCTAACCAAGTTTAACCCATAGCACCAACCAATGGTGGGACGCAATTTTCTATTTTAAGAAAGATTAATCACGGTTAGTCGTTAAATGACTTTGGTGAGACCGGCCCTTAGTATTCATAGTATTTGAAATTGAATCTTTAAACTTTATTTTAGCTTTTTTGAAAACTTATTCCCCTGGTGTAATATTTCTGAGATTTTTTAAAAATTGAAATAGTTGGAGAGTTATACCTAATAAGTAGTATTCACAAAAGAGCAAAAAATATTAATAGAATTCACTTTGTGTTGGTCTCACCAAAGTCGTTTAATGGCTAACCACGATTAAACCATGGCGCCAACCAATGGTGGGTAACAATTTTACTTTTAAACAGAGATTAATCACGGTTAGTAGTTAATCAACGTTGGTGAGATCGTCCCTTAGTATTTATAGTAGTTAAAATAGAATCTTTAAACTTTATTTTACCTTTTTTTAGGAAAATCTATTCAACTGGTGTAATATTTCTGGTACTTTTTAAAAAATTAAATGAGTGGAGAGTTATACCTAATAACTAATTACAAAAGAGCAAAAAATATTAATGGAATTCACTTTGGGTTGTTGTAAGTCTCCTCCGTACGGTGTGCCAGAAAAATTAAAAAAAAAATTTGAAAGTAGATCTCATTTTTTATTATATATAAATTGTTCTTATTCTTGAGAAATAAAGTAAATCCAGCAAAACCAATTAAATAAAAATAGAGAAAAAAAAATTGAATGTCTTGTGTATTTATGATGATAATTAAAAAAGATATGATAAGGTTTGGTGCGCTACGGTCTATATTTTGCAACAAAAAGAATAATGAGACCGAGACCTACTACTTAAAGCCGACTCCGAATGGCTACGAACATCCATGCCACAGTGAGACTCGAACCCATGACCTCCGGTTCTGACGATCAACGTCCTAACTGATAGACCATAGTTCGGTTAAAATATGATAAGGAGAAAAATAAGAGAAAAATCTCCCATTTAAATTAGCGCACAGGTGATATGTTCCCTTAAGAAAACCACAGTTATACCCTTATTAATGATATAAGAAAATTTTTATTCTGAACAGAGCAAATATTTTTATTTTATATTGAACCAAAATATAGCTGTTATAATGTATAGTTTTCAGCAAGTTACGAGTCCTTTTAAATACGCTGATTTTATTTTGATCTCTGGGCTAAGTCGCATTAGCTACTGAGCGATTCTTACATTACTTGCGGTCCAAAATTCGTTTGTTAAAACATCCACTTGTAAAAGCTCTTCAAAATGGCCAAACATGCAAGAACAGTTGTCTTGTTTAAGTATTTTGAAAAGAGGTCTCTTCAAAGTGGTTGTTATTCTCTAAAATCGAAAAAAGTATGAACAAAGAAGACTTTGTCCCTACTTTGTGCTTCATCATTAAGCCATGTTTGTTCAAATCTTAACATTTCGAAATAAGATATTCCAGACAAATATAATTAAAAGATGGGAATTATCGTACTTGTTATTTAATATGTATATATTTCAGTCATTAATTGAAGAACATTTTTAGAAACTTGTTGAAATACCTCTTCCAAACCCTGTTAAGAATAGAAACAGGAAAAAATTAATCCCATATATATATATATATATATATATATATATATATATATATATATATATAATATATATATATATATATATATATATATATATATATATATATATATATATATATATATATATATATATATACATATATATATATATATATATATATATATATATATATATATATATATATATATATATATATATATATATATATATATATATATATATATATATATATATATATATATATATATATATATATATATATATATACATATATATATATATATATATATATATGTATACATATATATGTATACATATATATATATAAATATGCATATATATATATACATATATATATATATATATATATATATATATATATATATAATATATATATATATATATATATATATATATATATATATATATATATATATATATATATAAATATACATATATAATATATATATATATATATATATATATATATATATATATATATATATATATATATATATATATATATATATATATACAGGGTGTTTCAAAAATGACCAGTATATTTGTAAAATCAATAAAAACTAAACGGACAGTGATAGAAATATACAGTTTATTGCAATATGCATGGGACAATATTAAATTTTTAGGCAGACAAACTTTCAAAATTAGTTACAACGTTCCACAAAAGATAACGCTGCAGTCTGGAAAAATCTAAACTACGATATTTTCCAGATATCCACATGCGCAGCAATAATATGGTGTATTCTCTGAACGAAATTATCCGAAACCCGTGTAAACGTCTCAGGCGGGATGGCTTCACATGGAGAACAGATGTACTGTTCCAGTTATTCAATTGTTTCTGGATAGTGGCGGTACACCAGGTCTTTTAAGAGACCTCACTCACAAATATCGTTGTTTAGATTTCTCTAGACTGAAGCGCCATCTGTTGTTGAATATTGTAAATAATTTTAAAGTTTCTCTTCCTGAAAATTTCCTATTGTCCCAAGCATATTGCAATAAACTGTGAATTTCTATCACTGTCATTTTAGTTTTTACTGATTTTTCAAATATACCGGATTTTTCAAATATTTCAAATATAATATATATATATATAATATATATATATATATATATATATATATATATATATATATATATATATATATATATATATATATATATATATATATATATATATGTAATGAGACTGGCTTCTCGATGGGGGGTTGCAGTCATGACCATAAAAATGATACCGTTTCAGCTAAAGACCTTTATTAAGATAACTTTGAAGGACGGGTTCCCACTTCATCATAGGGACAAATTGAAGGGTCAGCTAGCATGAAGTTCTATGTACAAGACAAGTAACACCTGGGTCAACATCTGTGGGAAAATATCTCTAGAAAAATCTGTCTCCGCTAGCGTGTATCTCTAGGGCCATGTAGGTTTATAATTGGCCAGGTCCCTTCTCTGAGGGCGTAACCTGTAGCCCCAGTGGTCAATTTAGGTTAGGGGTTAAAAAGGGGAATGGAAAATGACGCGGGAATTTTTACCCTTGATTCAAGTTTTGAAAACCCCTGAGAATTTTCCTTACACACACACACACACACACACACACACACATATATATATATATATATATATATATATATATATATATATATATATATATATATATATATATATATATATATATAGATAGATAGATAGATAGATAGATAGATAGATACAGTGGAGATGTAAAAATATGAAAGAAATCACAAAATGTAGAGGTAAAAAATATTTAGTTTTTACATGTAATACATCTTTAGCGTCTGCCTCTAAAACCTTCTGCATTCCCTTATATAGCTCTGTGTGGTCTCAAGACAGTCCGCCAATCAGAGTGTTGAGATTAATCACACAATGACGCTTAAAAAGTGAGATTGAGTTCCGTAAAGTAGTAATATAATAACAGTTAAGCTAAATAGAATACAATTTGGTGCTTTCGAAGAAATTTACCATAATTAACAGAGAAGCAAAGTATCTCGCCAAAAGTTTGTAATTTTAGGGGTAGAATCCCGAGAAATTTATTTTACAATACATTTATAATATATTTATATTATTTTTGAAAGAGACATTAACATATATAATCAGTAAGTTTATGGAATTCAGTCAAAACTAAAATGGCATGCATTCAGATAAAATTCTTGTCACGTATTTGTTATATTCTCATTACATTTTTTTTAAAGCAAGTATTTGCCAATTTATTACTTTTGAGAGAAATATGCCAAATGAAATGATTATACTGCAGTCATATTTTTATAATAAAATTCAACACCTAATTTATACCGTATACCATAAACTTTTTAATGTACTAAGGTAGCTCCGTCCAACTTCTTAGTCCGCGGGCCGCGTTGTTATCTGTAAACACTTGGGAGAACAAAGAGGCGTAGTAAATAAAAAATCAATTTCATTAGTAGTTAATTTTACACTAAATTACCCCGAGATAAAATATTTAAAAATGTATTCGGAATCTCAATGAGAGCATTGTTTGCCGTATTCATTTGTAAATATTTCATTATAGCATCCCAGTGAGTATTAAAATTTTAAGAAAAATATAAGAAGTAATTTTTAGTTGTGTTTGCGGATCAAATGTCAGTTTCTTTAATTTAAATACGTCAAAGTACATTTTCAAAAAATCTTAGTCGGTTTTAAAGTGATAAGAACTTAATAAGATTGTCTTTTACAGTTTACCTCATATACATCATCAAAAATATATTTCTGCAATCTAGCAAATAGGTATTTTACTTGATATTCCCTGCCTGCATCGAAGCGTATAAGCTTCGTACATTTCAACGAGATAAATAAACTATAAAATAACTTAATTGGACAAGATATAATTTTTTTAAAATTTTCTAATCAAGAAAATTTATTTACTTCATGTACAGCGTATGATCTCTGAGTCACTAGCTGTTCCTGTAGTGAGGGATCCCATTTCTGTCATTAATTTTTCGAAATTATTCGAAGCATTTACATAGAACATTTATGTATTCATTTACACTTCTTTGGTTACCATGTGATAGCTGATGTCCTAAAATTATTTTCGCATCATAATAAATTGTTTTTGAAATGTAGCTATAATAGCAATATTTTAAAATAACAAATATACAATTTATAATCGGATAAAGATTTCTAGCCAAAAAGCGATCTAATTATCGATATTAACCCATATTGGACCGCTGTTCTATAAACAGGACAGCAAATAGAATTCCATTTAATAATAAAGTTATAAACATTTTCTGAGTGGATTTTATTTTAAGACCTTTAAAATAGACACACTTTATCATAGTAACAAAAAAAGACTGAGAAATCAAAATATATTGTATTTAAAATACATTTTTAGCAACCCCTTAAAAACTGTCATTTTTTAATCTTTAATTTTATATTCATTATTATTTTTTTAAACATAGTAGAGGTTACTTGTAGTATTACAGACATTGGCACTACATTAGTGAGTAACGCTAGGTCCAGAAAACGGTATTATGACACCAAACACTTTATCCATTTTAACGATGATTCTTCAATTGATCCGCAAGATCGTTATTGTAGAATTCGACTTTTTTATGTCAAAATCATCATAACCTTGAAGCAATTTGGTATATTTTCTGAAAATCTCACCATCGATGAAAGAATGGTAAAATGTTTTGGAAGGCACAGTTGCAAGATGTTCATGAAAAATGAACCTGTAAAATTTGGATATAAATTTTGGGTATTAGCATCCTACAATGGTATCCTTTTTCTATCACCCCTTACCAAAAATGCCAGTTCAAGAACTGCAAAAGAAAAGCAACAACAGTGTGCTTAAAATGTAATGTTGAACTTTGCTTTGAATGTTTTCCTAAATTTCACCTATGAATCAGCCTAATGCAATGTAAGTGATACTTGTTAAATTTTAGTAGTGTATTGGACCATTGGCCTAATTATAGTACAGCTAATTACTTAAAAAATAAAATTTATTTTTAAAATTTTGGTTTTATATGCTTAGTTACACCATATTAATGTTATGGATAAAGTTTTAAAAATTTTCAGAAATATCTAGTTGGTGTGGTACAATATGGGTTAAATAGCTAATATATGCAATTAGAATTTAGCGTGTGAAATGCGTTGTTCGAAGATGATAGGTTGCAATGGAAGAACATTCCTTATCGTAGATGCGCATCTTTTTGAACTTTGCCACTTTAAAATATATCTGGAATTTGTTCAAACACCTGCTAAAATATAAAAGATATCTAATGCTTAACTAAAATCATTTCAACATTTAAGGAGAAATTTCTAGGTTTACCTTTTCGTTTCTACATTTTAATGTAACCTAAAATATTGCGTATTTAATATATCCTTTTTATTTATTTCCATTGTCATTCATAGAAATTTCGCCATCAGATATTTTCAGATGTTGATGTGCTTGTGACGACATCAATGTTCTTGAGTGAGAAGTAGCATGAAGAAGGATCACAGTCACAATAGAATTGGAAAATCACTTTTATTTTTTCTGGAGTAAACAAGGGGTATATACAGTATGTGCAAAGGAATTCTAATTTTCCGAAACAAGTCGAAATGTAGAGGATTTTTGCTGGCACTGAATTACCACGACGATCACAGTCGGAAAAAAAAAATTAAATAATCTCGCAAATCGGGGAGGCTCTTCCAGGGTTCAATGCAAACCCAATCTATCCCCCGTTCGGTGTCCGAGACCCTGCGGTTCCTTATATGAGCGGACTTTACGAGTCTCCCGAACGCAATCAGTAAAAAGCTGGCTCCGGTCAAAAATCGCGGAAGCCTCTACGAGGTCAAATCACCTCCGTAAAAAAATGTCGAAAAGCCCCGAGTTTCAAAATTCTAGGCTTTTTATACCTGGGGTTCAATTACGGTCTGAGAATTCCAGCTAAAGTTACAGCTAGTTTTTTTAAGTTAAATTCTCATTCGCTAGCTGTCTCGATTCCGGAGTTATCGAGGATTCATTAACCGGACCGATCAGGGGCGTAACGCCTATTCAACATAACTGTCAACATCCCAGACTCTGCGATACCACGCTATTGTAAACGGGTCAACAAGTGGGATTTCATCTCAGCTGATTTGTCGCGTGCTCTGAACAAAGGGGGGTCTTCCCCGAGTCGAAAATTTATAGGCTTTTTATACATGGGGGTCAGTTACGGTCCCGTCAATCGTTTTTTGGTCAGTTACGATTCCAGTTACCTGAGAACTCCAGCTAAGGTGACAGCTAGTTTTTTTAGCTGAACTCTCATTCGTTGGCTGTCCCGATTCTCAAATCTTGCTGCAATCCTCTAGGCATTACCCCCAACCGATCAGGGGCGTGACGCCTATTTAACCGAACTGATGTCTATTCAACATCCCAGACACGGCGTCCACACGCTATTGTCGAAGGGTAGAATCAGGAGGCTCCCGATCAGCTGATTTCGTCCGTTAGTTCTGGACAAAGGGAAGGGTCTTCACACGGTTTATCTATTTTTATATTTCCTTATTTTGGAAATTAAAAGAGAATAAATACATTTCTTAGTTACTGAAGAGTTTAGTAGCTTCTTCGACAATATTTATTATTTAACTCTTTTAGTAAATCAAACATTAAAAGAATAATTTATGAAACTATTTTCGTAATTTCTTTTCCTGAACTTACCACATTGGGTTCTGAGTGACTCACAAGTCTTTTCATATTGCCCATTCTTTTTGTTTAAACATTTATGACGGCTTCTTTAAGAAACATTTTTAATTTCTTTTATCCCTTCTTTACAATGATACTATTTAATCTACAGTCCCAGGCCTAGAGTGCTGTCATCAGGTACTGGAGTTCGTAGTTTCAAATTTTCAAAGCCGATCGGAATTGTCTGGGACTATTTAGACTTTTATAAAAATAATACCTGTAACTCACCAAATCTATTCAGACTTTTGAAAATAGAAAATTAGAAATCTGATTCATGATTTTTTTTTAGAATTTGCTGCATTATAATTTTTACCTCACACATAGTCTTAATTTACCTAAGGCCAATAAAATATGGTGTATACTATCTTTTTTCTAGTGAAAAAAGTAAAAGGTATAGTTAGATTTTTTTTCTGGCGTTTTTGTGAGAAATATTGTACCCTTTACTCATACTTTATATCTTGCCTATTATTTGAGATTACATTAATTTTTTTCTTATTGCTGTATTTTAACAACTTTCTATTGTAGAGCAAGCCATACCATTTAACAGGGTGCTGCCTTCCGATACGTGTTTTGTTTTGTATGAGGTGATAAGTTAATTTTTAAAAAAAGAAATACAAGATCTAAAAAGATCAAAACTTATTGCTTAAAGTAAAATCCGAACAAATAAGAACATCCATGCCAACATGTTACATTTATCATATTTAATTTTTTTTAATATTTGGACATTACATAAATATAAAATAAATATAATATTTTTTTTAGATTTTAGTACATTTATATCCAAGTTTGAGTATTATTTTTCAAAGTTAAATAGTGAATAAATATATTTTTTTAGAATTAGTATAAATCAGGATAGGCTAATCATGCTAGAAATACCTTCAAATGAAAAAAAATTGATTATCAGTTACGCAGACATAAAAAAAAATGTTACTTACCTTTTCACTAAAGAAGAAACAAGAAGACCAGATTTAATTTTAGGTATTTTCTCATGAGTACTAAGACTAATTTATGGACAGAAAAATTAATTTGTGTTTGTATTTTTTAATTTTATCAAACATATATTTATGATGTGTTTGTAGATTTTGAGAAGTACCTCTGAGCCACCAATGAATCTGAGGCTAAAAATTTAAAGAAAAAAATTATTTTCATATAGTAAAATAAGAAAAAACTTGTATAAGGAAAATCAGGTATAAGCATAAATTTTGACCCATTTATCTTGCTTTGCTTAGTGTACAAAAAATCTGTAATGTATAACTAACTCTTGGTAGTTCATAGATAAATTTCATCAAGACAACATGAGCCATAAAATGTTTTAATTAAAAGTTTAAGAATCAAGCAATTTACAGTATTAAAATGCAAAAAGTCTTAAAGATATTTTAATAAATCATTTCATATAGTCAATAGACAAGTATATTTTCAGTTCAGTTTTAACTCGTTCAATATTTTGGGAAACAAATTATTGTATATTCTATCTTCAACAATTAATTACTGAGTCAAGCTTAACCAGCTTTTATAAAGCTTATTTATCAATGAATTATGTATGATAATTTTATTTCATCAACAAGTTAGAATTATCAAAATGAAATACCGATAGTTTAAACAGTATTTTACCCAAAAATGGGAATGACTTCTTACAAAATTTTAAGTAAGTATTTAAGTAAACTGTTTAGTTGTATAAGCGGTTGCTATTATGATCAGAAATCTAACAGAGAAAAGTCTATGAAAAAAAGGCTTATATAAAAATATGCGTAAAAAATAATTTTAGAAAAATGATAAGGAAGAAAACAGAAATTTGAACAGTCTAGTGAAATAAAGTTGAAACCTGTTTTCGTATTTCATAAGTCTAATTTTTCGTCCATTTCAAATATACTGTTTTCATTTGGCATTCATAGAAGTCTTAAACAATTTGTAGTATGATATTCTCAAGCAAAAATATATATAGAAATTGAAAGAAAAATTTAAAGGCTAAAATTTATTCACACAATTTAATTTTTTATGTTTCTCTATCTTAAAATTCATGAAATTTGTGAAATACAAAGCTTTATGTCCTTTATGTTCACATATAAATGTAATAAAACCCCCGTTTTATTTAGTATTTTTATAGTGCTCTCTCAGTCTTTACTGAATTTAATAATACAAGTGCATTGAATAAACTGGTTATATCAAGTATTCATTATGTTATAGCCATTTTTATTAAATACTGTACACTAATTAACAGACCTTCTAATTTGGTTTTCTGTTGGAAATGCAAAAAGGTTTTTAAAAATGAGCTGAGTTTCATTTCTTTCATTGTATTACTGTATGGAGCATGAGTTCTAGTTATACTTTTAAATAAAACTTGATGCTAAAAAATTAGAAAGACCGTATTCATAAAGTTTACAATATTTATTTCATTTTACACTTTCAGTAAAAGCTAAATTTCTATCGGTTTAAACATCTTTAATTTAGTGAGATTTTGTAATATTTAAAACTATTATTTTTACATTTTTAGCGTAGTTTGACTCTTACTAGTAAACAACTAAATTTCAGTCAAATATTCTTAAGATTTCCTCAATTTCTTAACAATGATAAGTTATGTTCATGCTGACAAAATGAAACTTCCCGATAAAATTTTCTCAATAACAATAGGATTTTCATTTTTGTTCCTGGCAAAATGTATTAAAATTATTTATTAGTAGTAATGCTTTTAAAAACTGTCAATTTATTTTGTACACCACATTTACACAGAAAATACCACGAGAGATTTATATTGGCAGGGGATGAAACATTGATTATTGACAAGTGTTTCTCACCGTATGAGAAATGTTAACATTAGTTTCGACACAAATAAAAATATTGTGATGAGTATCGTGTTAGAATTCAGACTATTAAAAAACATGTACGTAACATAAGTTAAAAACTTTTATCTCTTTATGGTTAAAAGAATTCATAAGAAGTCTTAAGGATCTACAAGTGAATACTATATTTTGAGATGCTCTATATTTTGCAATAACCATGGGGAATTATCAATCGTGTATGAAAAGGACTTCTTCCAGAAATTAATTACCATTATATTATTCAACTACTGGAAATTTAATTTTAAACGAATTTCAATTACAATGAACATTTGGAAATTAACCCTCCGAGTGGAACACACCGAGGAAAATAAGTCTCCAAAAAATACGCTAAAGTTTTATCGTGTCAATGACCAAAGTGTTCTATGATTTTTTACTTTACCCTTTTTCGACTAGATTGGAATACGGGAAACCCACCCTCGTTATTGTCCCTTTATTTCCGATTATAGATATATAAATAGAAATTATAGATTGTTAATTTTAAATACACATAAAGCTCATCAAGTTTCGAAGATCATCCCATAAGAAATAATGGATTCTAAAAGTACGAATAAAAATATTTTTTAAGAGAATTATTTATATTTTTTTTACGAAAGTCATACAAGATATTTAAGTAGTGCACAATTAGAGATACATCTGTTACCGCAAACGAAATTCTTCGAAATAGAGATTTACAAAGCCATGAGAAGCTATCATCGTCTTTGTGCCTCAGGGAGTAGGGGTGCATTATTCAATAAATGTCAGTCAAAAAGGGGTGCAGTTCCTAAACAATCAATCTCACCCTCCTACCTCAAATCTCCATGGGGAAAACACTGGCAGAAATGCACAATGCATCCATTTTCGGAACGTTTTTGGAACTCGAAAATTGTACTTGAAAACTTGCGGAATTGTACGTGCGAACCGCTTAGAGGGTTAAATGTTTTCTGTTTTAGTGTTTCAAATGATTAATTTAATGTGTTAGTTAACTTACCTTTATGCCTTCTTAATTTGAAATAACATTTACATATTTATTTTAGACTATTAAGCTGAAAAACTAAATTCCTAGGCGCAAGAACCACTAGGGTGCCAAGACTTATGGTGCCATTCACCGTTTCCGAGACCAAGGGCCCTGAGATGCGAAGCATATGTTCCTGTGGTGGTCAACCTTCTTTTAGACTATTCCTGTACTTAAATAAAAATGAATCTAATTTAGTATTTTTTGCCTAATAGAAGAACAAGGATTACGTGCCTTTAAAATTATTCTGCAATTGAGGTGTAAATAAAAAATATTTTGCTAAGACAGAAATGCTGTAAGAAATATTAAAAAAAATTGCATAGTAAGTAAAACATTACATAATAAATTATTAGTTTAGAATTTTCATTAATTAAAGTGTTAATTTATGATATTAACTAGTGTAATGGGTGGTAGAAAAATAAACAAAAGAAATAATCGTAGTGTAGTTCTTACTGACGTATAACATGAGTTAGTCCGCTATTCTAAAAGAGTTTATTAATAATGAATATCAATAATGAACACTTAATTCTGTCATGTCAGCCATGTCAGCAATCATTCGGTATTGTTTAAAATTTCTTAACATGTGAAGTCTTCAAAATTAACAATTAATTCTATTATACATGAAGCCATCAATAACAGAAATATTTAAAATTGTGAACTCATTTATCAATTCTTTGAATCTTTGGATGAGAATTTAAATCACAAGTCAAGAAGTTAAAGAGGAACAAATGTGACTTTACGAATGAAATGAAGAATTGTAAAAATGTTCTACATCTGTTTTATAAATAATGTTTTAAAAATGTGTCACTGAGTAATTATTTATGAGTTAAAAACAAGAATGTGTGTATGTCAAAAGATTTCTCTTAGCACAGAAACCTTTGTTCATCCCACTATGTTCAAAAATGAAGTTTAAAATTTATATAAACTATCAAAGTTTATTTGTACGTAAAGCTAATTACAAATTAGTTTTATTTACATGAGTTTATGTTCCAAATATTATTTTATACAAAATCTGGAAGTACTTAATTCTTTAAAATCGAGAATTTCTTCAATTGAAATTATTAAATGTAGATTTTTTGTAAAACTTCTAACGTTTACAACATATAAAATTAATCTTGAAGAAATATAAATAGTTCATGTTATATCATGTTGTAAATATCAAATAAAGAATAATTTCAATAAAAATTGACGGTACTTTGTAGTGAAAAGTTAATAAAGAAGCAACTTCAACCAAATAAACTTTTTAGTGGCAGTTTTCGGTGATAGTTAAACAAAACAAAATTATATTAATAAACACATTTTAATCTGTTTAACAATGTAATGAAGGAACATCTTTTCAGTACAATGGTAATACTACACAAAAATCAATTAGTACATTTTGCAGATTATCTGCAAAAACTAAAAATTATACAGTTGACTTCAAACTATGGTCCATGGAACCCCGGACTTCACAAAATGTCTTAAAGTGTTTCAAAAACATACATAGAAAACTTGTCAAAGTAATTAAAATAATAAAAATATCGCACTCTCAACTTAACTACGAACTCTCAGCGTCCATGTCTCTGCACTGACGACTACAATTATGTATCACTAGTAGTGGGGGGGGTGAAGAGGAATGGAGTACTGCTCGAATGCAAACTATCATTTATGTGCGTCTTCAATTGACAACCAGTCACATATGAATGCAAGTATTTGTGCCTCAAACAGTGGCAACAGCAACATTTTCATTCTGCTTACCATAATTAACCTGTGTGTAAATCGTACTTTTTATAATTTGGCGGCTATGTGATCTGAAAATCTGTTTTCATTATTTTTCTTGTTATAAAAGTTTTCAAGGCAAACCTTTAATTCTTTCTAAGTAAAAACTATAAAATTTATATGACTTTAATACACCCATAACAGGTAAATGGTTGAAAAATGGTCAGTTTAAATTAAATGAGAACAATATAGCCACATCCACATCAGCAAATGATAAAAAAACTTCTGAAACCAACAAGTACTTTTTATAATTTGGTTGCCATGTGTTTTGAAAGTTTGTTTTGATTATTTTTCTTGATATAAAAGTTTTCAAGCCAAACCTTTAATTCTTTCTAAATAAATATTATAAAATTTATATGATTTTAATAGGCCCATTACAGGTAGATTTCTGGTTGAAAATTGGTCAGTTTAAAGGAAATGAGAGCAATATAGCCACCGGCACATCAGCAAATGATAAAAATCTTCTAAAACCAACAAGTACTTTTTATAATTTGGCTGATATGTGTTCTGAAAGTCTGTTTTGATTATTTTTCTTGTTATAAAAGATTTCAATCTAAACCTTTAATTCTTTCTAACTAAAAATTATAACATTTATATGATTTTAATAGACCCATTACAGGTAGATTTCTGGTTGAAAACTGGTCAGTTTAAAGGAAAAGAGAACAATATAGCCATAGACACATCAGAAAATGATAAAAACCTTCTCAAACCAACAAGCATTTACTTAGCGAAGAAATGTAAATTATTAGAAGGCAATACACAAAAGCGGAAACGATGGAAAATATTTTGCATTTAGGTTTACTTGGCCAAAAAATAAAGATGAACTGGATTGTTTAAGTATTGAATGCGAAAAAGTTTTAGTAACAGTTGTTTCAGTGAGAAACAAATGCAAACTTGTGGGAAAAAAATCCATTAATTTAAAATGTACATTTGTACATATTGACCATTTTTACAATACTTAAGTCACTTTTTTAAGAGGTAATACCTAAAGTACTATTTAAGGCTAATGATGAATAAATGATAAAATAATGATGAAAATGTTAATATGAATTTACCGAATAAAGTACATTAAAATTATGTTAAAATTTTCTAATAAAAAATACAATACTTTTCTTACATTATCGTACCTAAACCGTCCTCCCTTCAAGTGCAAATTAAAATCAACCTCTTATTTTGCAAAACTTGTGTTTAGTTATGAGTTGGTTGATAATCATAGGATCGGTCCTATTTATTTATTTTATTTTACTTTTTGTATAAATCACATATAGCACATTGATCTGCTTTAAATGTTTTTAATTATTTTTCTAAACGGTAGGATGGGGATCTCTGATAAAACCTGGTAATTCTAAGGGTTCCATGTGTCAATAAAGTTTGAAGACAACTGATTTAATGTCTAGAATGCATCTTCAGACTAGATGATTCCTAGGATTCAACCTTTGACTTCTTGTTGTAGGATGTTACCACAGGTGGATTACGCCTCCTCTTTTGAAGTACTAGTACAATAAATAAAAATAAATTATATGCTTCAAAGCTCTTCTTCCCTCTGGAATGTAAGCTCTTGCATGGGAAGTGATTCTAAAGATGGACGGACCAACACTCAATGCTCCTTTCTTATGTATACCTTCTTCAAAGACATATATAAAATACATATAAAATCTCCCTCAAATCTTGACTATCAGGTAATTCATAAAATTAGTATGTCTCCGTGGAAGGCATTTCATTGTATGTTGAAAGACGAAAATAGTGATATATTGTAAAGATGGGACAAATGCCTCTTACAGCATATCATGTTCGTACACGGATATCACACACATGATAGTGACACCAACAATTATTCCAATATTTTTCACCAACAGCATTTTGAACACAGAACCATAACGATGTTCACGTAATTCAGGAATCTAAAATAAATAAGAAAATATGATTTAAGTATAAAAGTTGAAAATTATTTATTAAAAATTAGTTATTTTTCTTTTATTCTAATAACAGTCAAATCTATTATTTGAAAAACAGTTGAATGTTCTGGTTGCTTCGTAACAAGTTTCAAGGTAATCAACGATTAGAAACGTTATAAACATAATTAGCATTAATGAAATAAAGGATTATTAGGATAGTTTTACTATTTTATAATCAATGTAACCCATTAAAGTCTCTGAATACATACTAATGAATATCCAGTGGCAAACGAACATGACTTTGTGTTCTTTAGAATGGCAGCTTAAAATTTTGAGTGTTCCTTCAGGCTTATCTCTTTGGTTTCTCAGCAAACAAGAGAGATAAACGAATTGTTCCAATGTCACAATCTCGAGTTGTATCTCTCGCAGAGGACTTTTCGTTACAGTACTACACTCTTGCTATAAGAAGTATATAGTAGCAGTACTGCACAACTGATATAACTGAATGTTCTTTTCACTGAATTATTACAGTGTCCTTCTATATAGTACGTCATTACAACGAATAAACAAAAGGAATTCCCGTAGAATAAACACACGTGTATATTTTAGCATTTTCCAGAACTTAGATTTAGCACTTCTTGACGATAACCATCAAGCAGGCGCACAACATACGTTAGCAGCATAATATAGTTAGCATGAAAACGTAGTGCGTAAGTTCATCAGAAAGAGGTGTTCAGTTGGGGATAAAAGGCACAATGATGTAATTCGCAGCTCGATATAAAAAAATAAAGAAAAAAGAAGGTAATAAATAAATTAAGTACAGTTATAAGTAAATAAGAAGGACAACGTTTGTTAGATTGTCAGGGAAACGTCGCATCCATAGCCTTCAGTATCGGCTTATGTCTATATATTCTAAAGTTATTATGAACTTTTGGGAGTAAAAATAAAGTAAGCACAAAGACTTGGTTTTTTTTAAAGTTATAACAATTCTCATTTGTTGAAATGAACTGGAAATTTAACAAAAAATCCGACCAAAAAGTCGCTTCAATGCAAATTTAATCAATACGGCTGAACATTCTTTAATTAAATGCTATATAAAGATTACGATTAAATACAAGAAAATATTATTGAAAATAGAAGACTATATAAAATTATTTCAAGATGTTTGACAATAAAATCAATATTAAGAATACATTGATAAAAATGCATAATTTAACATAAATCTAATCTTTAAAATTCGGAGAAATATTTTTTAAAGCTGTTCGAAGTAAATCCGTGTAATATGAATGGTCATCTGTGAACAATATACTTCACAAATTTGTATGTAAACAAATTATGTATAATCAAAATAAAATTACAAAACATTTAAAGATAGAAATGAACACATCATAAACAAAATCTAAATACTGAGTTACGATAACAGGATTTAGTGTAAGTTTTAAACAATAAAAACAAAACTGATTTAAATTTTCAGTAGGAGATGGAATAAAATGAAGCGAATTTGGACATCGTAGTTTTCACTCCGAATATCAGTGGTAAGTAAAGAAGGAGCCCGCATAATAGAGGTCCGCATGTGTTCAAGTTTTATGTAGTAGGAATTCTATGCTTTGACTGAAACAAATTTTAAATAACCTGATTTGGACACTTCTTAATTTCCTAGTGTTTTTTTTTATATTTTTTATTCTTATTACCTAAAGTGCAACCAGAAGTCATTTCTACATTCAATTTAAGGTTCAGTGCTAAATTTGTTTCTCAAAATAATAGAGATATTTGAGTAGAGCTCAAAAACTGCCATCTGGTGGCGAATTTCAAGTTAATTTCCAATATATTAAGATTTTTCTTTATAGTATTTGATTATAAAAGGAAATTATTCGCAATATTACAATACACCCATACCTCGCTATACAGCCGCTCTTTAAACAGCATTTCGCTATAACGCCTTGTTTAAATTATGGTAATTTTTCAATTTATCCAAAAGGTTTCGTTACACTGTCAATAAAAACAATCTGTTTAGTTTCAGTTTCTCCCTTCAGGTGGCTCAGTTATAATTTGACTTTGACGTATTTTATTTATTGTACTCTCCTTTGAGTGAATTCCAGTGAAACAGTAATTTAACGTATTAGTTCCTATTTGTGTTTGAATTAATTTCTGAATTGTAAGCCCATTTGGTATGTATAAATTAGACTATTTTCTTTATATACGTAAATCATTAATTCTTTTGAACATAATCGTTGTTTTTTGGGGAGCAAATTTTTGTTCCACATAAAAAGATTGAAACAATTTCTAAACATTTTTAATATATGCATAATTATATCCGTATGATTTTTTTAAAATTTTTTATTTGTATTTTATTTTTGTTTATTATTACTTTTTTGTACTTTTATTTTTATGGGAGCATTTTACTTAAGTATTTTTAAAGGAAATAAAAATAATGAATGTTTTATGAACTAAAGGCTATATTATTGTCTATTTAAATGCTATCCCTTGATTGTTTTCCAGAGACACAATAATTTGACTATTAGTTCATGCTTTGTTTGTTTATATTAATTTCTAATTTTAAGTTAATTTGGTATGTATGAATTAGACTATTTCGTTATATATGCTTAATCCTCTTTATAGGAAGAAAAAACCAAATTTTTTTATGTAAAGACTGTTTTATTTATGAAAAAAAAATGAAACGGAATCGGGACTATTATATTTGGTTGGATTTGTGTCAAAGTTTTGATTAGTTTTACGAGTTTTGAACTCCACGACCAACTTTCATGGAACGTATCTAGGCTGTAACGCGAGGTCCAGGTTTACTTTAAGTTCATACAAGCCAGGAACGTAGTTAAGAAATTCATACTTTCTCTCACGTTCAAACCTAATGAAAAAAAAAACTATTGAACCCCCGTTAAAGCATAATTTATGTCTTTAACACATACTAACCACATTAATACAGTCGAATGATGTTTTTATAGCCATTGAAAATTTTGCATTTATTTATTATACTGGTACAGATCCAATTAAATTTGAATGGCTGTTTTGTTCTTTATGTTAATTTTTACGCCAGAATAGATTCAACTAAATATGTACGAGTTTATATCAAAATTTTTTATTCGTTTTATGGCTTTACTCTTTACGGCCAACTTTTATGAAACGTATCTAAGTCATAAGGCGAGGTCTAGCTATACTCCAAGGTCAAACCCATCGGGTAGGCGGCTAGGCAATTCATACTTTCTTTAATATTCAAAGCTAAAGAAATTAAACAATTTAATACCCGTGAAAATGTAACCCATCTCTTTAACGAATACCACCCCCATTATACACTCGAATGATTGAGTTTCTTTCCGGGACTAGAAATCTTTCTTTGTTGAATTTATTACACTGGTACAGATACAATTAAATTTGCATAGGTGTTCTTTTTGTGTTAATTTATTACACCGGAAGAGATTTAACTAAATATGTAAAGTTTTGTATCAAAACTTTTGATTCGTTGTATGGCCTCTTGCTTTTAGGCCAACTTTTATGGAACGTATCTATGTAAAGTGAGGTCCACCTTTACTCTGAGGTCAGACCGATCGAGAAGGCTTTAAGGATTCTATTTTTTATTCATGTTCAAAGCTAATAAAACTAAACAATTTAACCCTCGTAAAATGTAATTCATCTTGTTAATAGATACCCCCCCCCCAAATTAATACTCTCGAATAATTGAGGTTTTGTTTTTTCTCAGTTACTAGATTTTCTATGTGCTAATTTATTTTACGGGTAAAACACACTCACACATAGTTACATGAATACATTATTCAGGTATGTACGTGTACGCAATATTTTACACGTGTTTGTACTTGAATAAAAATAAAGTAAACAACTACTGGAAAAAAATCTATTTTTGTCCTTTTATATCTATACGGGTAAAAAATGCATTTTATCTTATAATCTAATGCAATTACACGTCTAGAGTCCTTGGGCGAAGCGATAAGAATTAAGATAATTTCACTTGCTAAAAGAATTTTAAAAAGGCCAAAATATTTCTTTTTCTTGAATAAAAAATGGAAAGTGTAACATTTTCCTTTCAGTTATTCTTTTTATGGAAGGAAGAACTAGTTTTTTTCATGGTGGTTCTAAAAATAAATTATAAGGCCTTAAAAGGTTCAACCTGTTTTTAAGTCGAGGGATCTTGCATCTAAACTAAAATTTAAAAATACAATTAAAGATTTCCTGGAACTGAAATAATTCAGGTTTGGAAGCTATCTTTTTTAAAGAAAACAATTTTTCACGTTTATTAAGACAGGTAAGAGGAAATCTCGAGCAAACCTTCCAACTCTCAAATTCGAAAATAAGTGGATGATAAATTTACTTTACGAAGAAACTGTTCAGATGTTAACGGATAAAATAAGGACGCACATGTTCATCTAGACCAGGGATGGGCAAACTATGGCCCGCGGGCCAACTCCGGCCCGTGGATAGAATTTTAAGATCCCGGATTTAAAGAGGTAAAATCCTTTTTATGAGTGTTATATATCTTTATATGAGTGCTTATATAGCTGTAATTTCAATAAATAATAATAAATGAACGATCTTGAAGAAATTTTTCATGGTCATGCATGCAAACCATTGATAGTTATAATAAAATTGTTTGGAGGTCAAGGTCATGATATAGATTGGATGATTCATCAGGTTGGACCTATGATATGTAAGGCTTCAAAATATGTATATTTCTTTTGATTACGTGATGACACTATTACAGTCTTTAAGTAACTTAATTCATTGGATAGCGCTTAAAAATGTTTTACGTTATGTATTGGTACTTTTTGACTAAATTTTTAAACTTAAATTTACTAATTTTCTTTGGCATATTTATATCTTTTTCACCTCAATTTTGCAATTTTTAAAATGAAAAATCCATTCCATTTCCAGAAACAATAGAGTAAACGTTTAAAAAATTATAAGTAAATTATATTTTATTTGTCTCGTGCTTAAACCCGATTTTGCCGTAGTCACTTAGTGGTTATCCACGATTATTTACTATAGAAGTATAGCGCATCTTATTTATGACTCTTTCTAACTGATTTTGCTACGATCAAGTCTTAATATCTTTATTTATATAAGCACATTTGTATTCTTTAAATAAATTCGTAAAAATCACACAGCAATAAAAGAACGGTTTTTTAAGTTTGTTTATTAAAAAACTAAATCTAAATAAAATATGTTATATGGTTCCTGAAATTAAGCTTTATTATTTTCAAAATTGTTTGTACTATTGGTTTAATATAAAATGCAATATCAACTCTAAAATAAAATTTAATTTAATTTCATTACGGATTTTCAATTACCCAGACTGAATTTGAGCTTTATGCGGCTAGTATATTATTTTACATAGCACAGAGTATTAGTAGTGGAACAAACACAAAATGATATCCCTAATTTTTAAATTCATCAACTCTAAGCTAACTAGGAAAAAATAGTTTTCCTAATTAAATGTGCTTTGGTATTACAAAATTAAGTTTGAATTTTAGTCTAGACTCCAAAATATGTTGATTGTCCCAGAGAGTTTAGCCGAAAAATGACAAAATAATTAATAGTCTGCTTTTCGGTACCGGGTTCGTGGGTTAGAGTACCACTACAGGGATTGATATTCTCATCCCTTCTACGGAAGCACTAAGTCACGGTATAATTAGATTCCATGTTCCAAAACATTAATCGTAGTGCTCGAAATCTAACTTAATACAAAACGTTTAAAAGTAAATTCCAGGTTTTAAAATTTATCTAGATTTTAACAGAGAGACATTCACAAGTCAGGGGAGATATACGATAAATATTCTCTGATAAAGGCATAATTAGTTTTATATAAAACTGTATTTTAGTTACTTGCAACCTGCTTATAGTAAAAGAGGTTATTTGTAAGAATAAAATTATGTCAGCTCGCAACGAAACACTTTGATATCTCACTTTTGGCCACCTACCCTGACGGATGTAAGATGATTGTTTTGCCACGCAATAAAATCCCCTTAAAATTGATTATCAATAGGAGCGGGTGCTGACATGATTGTGGGAATACATTTAAAACAGCACGCAGTCTGACACTTTGATACCTTACTTTTAGTCTCATACCCTGACGGATGTTAAGCATTCGTGATGCCACACTGGAGAATCCCTTCAGATTTGATTACCCTTTGGTGGGAGTACTCACATAATTATGGGAATACATTTATAACAGCACGCAGGCAACCACTTTGCTATCTCACTTATGAAAGCATACTCTGATGGATACATGGCTGTCATGATACCACGGTGAAGAATCCCTTCCTATTTGATCCTCCTCAAGATAAAGGAATTTTTGCTCCAGACTACCCCGATTGTATCATTCTCCCACTTTCCAACATCCCAGCAAGAGGACATCCTGACCAATAGATTTAATTTCAATGTTCGTGGATATATAGGGAGACGTTTACAGCGGCTGACAAGCTCTGACTCTGCACCCAAGGATTCTAACAGAGCAGCCAAATTTTTCAGACTTAGGATAGTTAGAATAGAAAAGCTCTGCCGATTTGTCGTCATATGATACATGTGGGAATCTCTAACTGATTTTTGCAGCCCACCAAAAATAACCGTAATTTATTAAAAATTTGAACGATATCTTTAATAAATACGCACAGTTCTTACTCATTTACTTCATGGAAATAAATATAACGGGGATATTATTATATGCAAGGTCGAGGATAGTGAAGACAAACAATAAATTATTTGATAGATAGGAGACGCTGACCCAAACGTCGTCAGTTAAGAATCTAGATTTAAAACGTATCATTTTAAAATTGATTAAGACATTTTTAAAAAATACTTAAGCATGTTTATATAAAAGATACTGACGTCTAATTCACAAACACAAACAAAAAACTCTAAGTATCAATTCCTTTAAGTTCTTTTTGCAGCTTGACTATTACGAAGTTACACTTAATAGTATTAATCAGCGTGGTGTTAGACTTAAATTTTTGCTTTACAATTACACCTGAAAACCACTCATTTAAATTTTGCATACACTTTTATTAATTAAAAAATTGATTTTTTGCGTTTACTTCATGTAAACTAATTATCCAAATTGATTTTTTAATTACTATACTTCCTTGGGCCCCGATATGTGTCAAGGGGAGAAAATAACCCAGTGCCAATTGGATAGCTTTAGGATGGAAGAAAATAGTGAATGACACAAAAATTAAGCTCAAATATTTATTTTAAATTACTGCTTTCAAATCAAACACAAAAAAATTTATATTAATTCTTTCAATAAAGTTTGCAATTTTTTAACCGCTTATAAAATATGTAAACTAAAATAATGCCTATTGAAATATTTTATACGACATAATCATTTACACAAAATAGAAATATTTTGATTTATTTTTGTTAGAGGATCATCACTTTATAATCAATTCATTTACTCAAATGCTAATTTATTATCATATCATTTAATCACTCAAGCTAATTTATTATCCCATCAAGCTTATATCGCTCAAGCTAATTTATTACCGCATCATTTATGTCATCATTTCATATCCCTTCATATTTACCTCATAAAGAGATTCAATAACACATATCGACACTTTTAAGGTTTAATGTCAACTTTCCCTGTAGGTTTCTCTTTTTGTTTTGTTTTGAAAACTAATAATGAAAGAAGCTTTTCTCGTCCTTCAAATCTTTAAGAAGCTTTTGGGTTTTTTTCTGAATTATAACTCGGCAGTTTTGTTCCACATAACTTCCTTAAGCTGCCGCTATTTTCTAAGCCAGTGATTATATGAGATAAACAGATCTCATTCAAATAACAGCTTTACAAATCCGTCTCTTTTGGCAGCACGCCTTTTATAACAAAAGGAACACTTCCTATCCTTGTTAGATTGCAGTTATTTTAAATAATATATACCTAGATGTTTTGAACAATCACTTAAATCTTTAAAATTTACGAAACTGAATTGGTGAATGAAATTTATTTGTTCTCAAAATAAAGTCTATTGTTTTCTTTCAATCTTTAAGCATTTCGGAATGATGAACTCAGTATAAAGTGGGTAAACACAATTTATGACTAAATAATCTTTAAATTTGGATAAATAGAATAATAATTGCAGTAATGTTAGAATTGCACAAACAGGTCAGCAGAGAATAAAACTGTTTGGTAGCTAAGCAAGTTTACGCTTATCACACGACGTGTTGACCCCATTTGCATGTGAGCATTATTCTCGTAAGATTTATGTCTTATTCGTACCTCTGTGCAAAATCCTTTAGTATCTTGTAGGTTCATGAATCTTTCCTGCTAGCAATCTCAGAAGTAAAATTTTACAGGAAATTCAATAAGAGAGTCAAAGAATTGATATGCAGTTTTTAATTGTGACCTGCATATTTTGAGTGAAATAATAATTTTTATGACTGATAAAAACGTACAAAAACAGATTAAATCGCAATATTTTGCTAAATACTAAACATTTCAGATTACAAAAATTTTAACAAAATTATGAATTAAAATTAAAAGAATCTTGAAGCTGGTTAGCTACATTAGATTGAAAAATATATTATTAATCAAATTAGTAATTTAAAAGCTAACACTAGATTTTCTTTCTAACTAAAGAGATTAACATAAAATAATTAATCCACTTAATAATCGACGAAAATTTTGAGCTCATATTTCATTCTTATGTTATTCCTCTTTGAAATATTTGCTTAAAAACTTATGAAATAACCATTTTCTGGTCATTGTTACATGGTAACCAATTTTATTTAGCTACTATCCTAATAGGATGCAAAGGATAACTCTGATGAATATATTTTATAATGCACTACGCACATTAATTTGGATGGTCTTTGAGCAATGTAATTTCTTTTGGAGAAAGTTAACGTATACTGTGTAGCATAGCTCGATCCCTATAGCTATGAATTGGCCGAACGATGGCCGATTGGTTAGGGTGCTGGCCTTCGGTACCGAAGTTCGTGGGTTTGAATTCTACTGTGGCAGGGGTGTTCATAACATTTCGTAATTAGCTTTAAGCGGTAGGTCCCAGTCTCATTAGTCCTCGTGTTACAAAATAGTAGACCGTAGCCCTCCAAACCAAAACCAAAATGTATTGGCCGGGTGGTGGCTGTTATTTTTCGTCACCCTCTACGGCTCTTCGAGCAATTACAAACATCTTGATCAGCCGCGAAAGCTCAGTTGGCAAAAACATCGAAATTGTAACAGGAGGGTTTCGAGGTTTGAGAAGGTAAAAGACCCACCGTGTTCATTAATGATAGATAAGGTACATAAAATAGATCCGTGGTTGCAATGTCCTCCTAATTACCTAATGTTACATCTGAAGGTGGCAGGCCAAGCCTAAGTGTTTTCTGCTTGATCCTTGTTTCTAAATTACCAGGGCCCACTTTGTTTTATTTTTTAGTTGTCCCAAGGAAGTAAAGTTGACTGTCTATAATATAGTGATTCCATAACAAAATGGCCAACATATATCTGCAGCTTAGTAGGCACAAATACTATAAAAGCAAGTGTCCCCGTATTGGAACTATTAAGAATAACAAACATCTTGACTGATATTGATTGAGGTTGTAAAACCTAGGCAATATATACTGATAACAAATTTAGTTTCCTTATCAAGGTTCATTTACATTTGAACATATGCACATGATTGTTATTGAAGTAAACTTCGGATCTGATGTGGAAATTATAGTAAATGTGGAAAGTATGGTAAAATTTCGGACAAAATTACCTCCAAATTCGTAACAATAATTTTTGTACAAATTAATTTACTATATTTATGTGAAATACGTAATATTTCATATGCAGGAAATACATTTTTTGAAGATAATTTTTTTATCTATACATTTTAAAATTTCAAAATTACGTTTTTTATGTTTGAAATAATATATTCTATTATTTGATAACATATGTTTTTAGTTCGAGGATGTTAAGATACGTAGGTTTACCGAATATATTGAAACCCGTGTTGTTTTCGAGTTTATTCTACACTATAGCACTGCTATGTTAGAATGCTATTTGTCTTAATATCTTACGTCAAATCGTGACAGTGTGACAGGGTATGCTGAATCAGAAGTTATGAAGGATGAATAATGCTTGTTTTCATTTTCTCCGCATTAGCCTTGAATCCTCTCAACAAATTTAGTTTCCTTATCAAGGTTCATTTACATTTGAACATATGCACATGATTGTTATTGAAGTAAACTTCGGATCTGATGTGGAAATTATAGTAAATGTGGAAAGTATGGTAAAATTTCGGACAAAATTACCTCCAAATTCGTAACAATAATTTTTGTACAAATTAATTTACTATATTTATGTGAAATACGTAATATTTCATATGCAGGAAATACATTTTTTGAAGATAATTTTTTTATCTATACATTTTAAAATTTCAAAATTACGTTTTTTATGTTTGAAATAATATATTCTATTATTTGATAACATATGTTTTTAGTTCGAGGATGTTAAGATACGTAGGTTTACCGAATATATTGAAACCCGTGTTGTTTTCGAGTTTATTCTACACTATAGCACTGCTATGTTAGAATGCTATTTGTCTTAATATCTTACGTCAAATCGTGACAGTGTGACAGGGTATGCTGAATCAGAAGTTATGAAGGATGAATAATGCTTGTTTTCATTTTCTCCGCATTAGCCTTGAATCCTCTCAAGCATTTACTTTTCTTACACGCATCTCAAGAGTTAAATACAACACTCTCGACTACTTTAATATTTTATATCCAAGTAATAACTTTGACCTTGAGTTTTTATCTCAAACGGAAACATAAATTAAAACTAATCTACGAGCTTTATAGAGAAAATTGCTAAGAAATGACTCTTTTCTATTAAGGAATTTTCCTTTTAAAAAAATTTGCAGCTTATCCGAGTGCTCAGACACTAAACAATTTAGGAAAATTGCCCAAAATTCTATAATAGTTTTACTGTCGGCAACTTTATGGAGTATTATCTTGGTGATATGTGCAACGGTGTAATAGAAGTTTACGTTAATTTCCTGCAGTTATTAAACTTATAAGCAAAATTAAACTATTTAATAACAGTAATAATTTTAAAAGCGTTGATTTTATTAAATATTATTTTGGTAATATGTGCAACAGTGTCATAGAAGTTTACATAAAATTTCCTATAATTATTAAACTTATAAGTAAAATTAAACAATTTTAAATGGATGGTGGAACATATAAATCATTCTGCAGTCGTTAAAATGAGTCAGAAGAATATGCATGATTCAAGTACTTGCATTAAGAAAACTCGTTAATCTTCAAAATTTAGGTACAATCTTCCAAACTTAAACATTTAAAAATTAATTAGTTTAGAGTGATATAATATTTTTTCTAATGCAACAGACAATACAGACATTATCCTAACGCCTATACAAGGCTGAGAATCTGTTAACCATTTAGCTCCACCTGAGAAGCACGTGTAGCTTAAGGCAGACGCGAGTAACATTACCTCCCCCCCCAGCTAGGTCCTCGTAATTTAGAAGCAGGGACCAAAAAGATTCATAGACTTGGACTGACACCCCCAGAGGTATCGTTTGAGAACTTGAAGTACTATGAGACTGTGAGAGTGCAGCTATGTTTTACATAAGATTTGGGAAACAGATTTGCTCGTCGCTCTCACACGTTGTGGGTTGCATGCCCAGGTATTTTTTCGCGACTCCAGGAGGCTTGTGTGACCTGTAGAAAAGATTGCACTTAAACTTCACCAAGTTTCGAGTATTGTGATTGGTCGTCAGGAAGCGATTCAGGGCCATGCCTGGAATCCCGGTCAATCTGGACAGAGCAGGGAAAGGACGCATTGTGCACAGGACAATGGAACAACAGACGCATCAGCACATGGTAATGGATAAAGAATAGGGTTGCTGGAGTAGTTCAGAGGGAAGGAAAAGAATGCAGCATTCTCTAGGACTTTGGCAATTTTTCTTTCAGGTGTAGCACGTGGAGTGCTTCTTTTACTTTTTATTTTTTTATATATTTCCTTATCTTTTGTTCTATATTTGAATATTGTAATATAGATCAGTGGCATTTTACTATAATTAATATTAAAGACGATATAAAGCAAACTTGGGTTATTAATGGATTTGAAGTAACAACAGCAATGTACTACACCACAGCAGTGGCCATGAACATATTTTACTTGCCCGAGTCACCTTTAACGGACACGGCGGATCTTAGGCCGGCTTGGGTTTCGAACCCGCAACCCTCCAGTTATAAGAGCGTTGCCTTTGCCGACTGAGCAAAGTATATGTTCAGAAAGTTGTAATGAAAAGCTGAAAAATCCTTGGGAGGGTCAGGGTAGAGTGGAGGAGCTTGGGCTTTCTTAGTAAATCAAGAAAGAAAATAGATAATTAGGCGGGTTCCAGCCCCGAACCCTCAACCTTTCAGTTACGACATCGCTGCCTTTTCCGACTAAACTACTGCGGCTCAACTGATGTAATATTGAATTACACAGAAATAAAAATAAAATATTATAAGTTATCTAAACCAATGCTTCTCTCTTTTTTATTTTATTTTATTTTATTTTATTTTATTTTAAATTTTGGAGTCCATGAGGGATTTTGATTTTTTCAAGAAGCCTCATGAGAATGTGCAATTTTTTTTTTAATTTTATAATAAAGATGTTTCAGTGATTTTCAACATTTGATAAATTAAAAAATACTACGAATTACTTTTAATTCATTACTTCTTTTATTAAAACAATCACTTAGAAAAATTTCTTTTAAAACGAGAATTACAGAGCTTATTATGGAATATTTAAATGCTGAAAACTATAATTTTCAATGAATATTAAAAGGTTAAAGAATAAATCTGTTCGAATCTTTCAATATTCGAATATATGCTTGTTATCTATTGAATGACTCAACATAATGCGGATGTTCTCATATTTTTAAAAATTTTAAGCCAAAACGTTATAGGAATTTACAAGTTTTTTTTTTCAATACAGATGTTTTACTGGTTTTGAACGTATTAAAGATTAAAAACATTTTAAGAATTCCTGAATGACTCCACATAATGTGGACTTTTTCATATTTTGAAAATTTTTAAACCAAAATTAAATCAGAAGTTTCTTAACTTTTCAATTTAGAATGATTTTTAAAAATATTTGTTGAAATCTCATTTTTTAAAAACTTAATTTATTCTACAGGCTGAAAATGTCTGATCATTCCTAACGTAAAATTAAAGTTTATATTTAGTTTATATTTTAGAACTTTTATTATTTTACTCATAGCAAGTGACCTTGCAAATATTTCCTCGAAATGTATTTCATATGTTTTACTTTAATCTTAAACGTTCTTTTTTTTATAAACTACTAAATTTAAAAATGTTTTAAAAGGGTATAACGTAATACTATATTAAGTTATGAGAAGTCAATTTAAAAAAACACATTTCTTCTGTAATGTAATAGTTTATACCATTTAAATCCCTTTAAATGTACACAAAACCAAAAAAAAAGGGAGGGGTTAAAATTTTTGTATTTGAATTAAGGCCAATATATAAAGCGGATGAAGGCTATTTTTTGTTTTCATTATACGATTTCTGTTTTCGTGTGAAGGTAGACGGCAGTCTTATAAACATATACTTTATACTTTAAGAATCTACTATTTATAATTTTGTCATTTGGACTGATATTTTATGATTTTTTAGGATTCTAACATTATTTTTCTAATTTTTTCAGCAAACACATCAACTGGAATCATAGCTAACATCTCTGCCAATTTAAAACTTTACTTTTCAGCATACATGTAATATCAAATAACTATCTCATTACTCATTTTTTTTAAATAGATGACATGCTGGGATGTTTAAAATACAGATGATCACTAATGAAGACGGGCTCACTTTTTCAAAGTTCTTTAAATTTCCTAATTATTTACTTTTATGAGTCTATAATAACTTAGGTTTGCAATATTCATCAATTTAAATTTTCTAGAAATGATTGAGAAGATTGATATTTGCATAATTATAGGCACTTAATGTGTTAAAAAGCATTTCGAAAGTATTCTGATAGGCTGTACTCTAGTTTCCGGTTGAGAAAATAGCATCGTTTATGGTAGACTATGCTTAAACTCTACTTACCATTTCTGCCAAAGCGACGTAAAGAAATGTGCTCGCTGTTACAGCCATCACCCACTTCCGGGCGACCTCGTTGTCCCCGACTAGTATGCCGACGTACAATCCGGCGAAACAAGTCAACCCGCTCACAAAATTTAATACCAGTGCTCGAGAAAAGGACATCCCTGTAGACAGAAGAACGGCAAAGTCACCTGAAAACAAAACATAGAAAATATTTAACTAAGGAAAAATATGAAACATTTTTTTACATTATTTCTTGTCGGTTTTAAACAGAATTACTAAGAATCTGGTGCATTATAACTGTTCCATAATTGATACTTACAACCTTATCTTCAATCTTATGTTTCCCAAATTTTAAACATTGCGATCCACTTTTAAGTCACCGAATTCATATTGACTCTATTTTAGGCACAATAGAACTTTTCCAAAGTACTTGAAAAAGCTTCGTACATAAATGTACTCTCTGTGACAGCCATTCAAACTTTCTTGCGACATAATTGCCTCCAACTAAGATCTCGACGTACAGTTCAGCAAAACAAACAAACCTGCTTACAAAATTTTAAACCAGATTTCAGGGAGAGAATATAGCTGTCTACAGAAAGACGACAAAGTACCCAAAATCGAAATAAAAGAAGGGTTTATCTAAAGCAAGGGACGGTTGACCACGTCTCATGAACCGCTTAGGTTCTTTGCATAAGTGTTTGCAGCTCTTCACTTCTACACAATGTATTGTAACGAAAGCGTATGATTAAAAATAACCTTAATAAACTAAAATTTACAATCCATCCAAAATTATAAACAACTAATTATTTTGTTAAACTTAACAAAAAGCTTTCAAAATCAATGAAGCGGTTACTGTTATAAATTTTAAATAAAAATCTTTCGCATACATACATTCAAACACCCTACATCTTGACCTGAGAAAACTAAATTAAACGTACATAAAACTGGGTGTAATGCAAGAACGACCAATGTCAGTTATAAAAGAAAAGAAATGAATAATTCAGTAAATTTCTCCACTTTTAACTCTGAAGAACACCTAAAATCAGTTTTAATAATTAGTGAAATCATGAGTTTCAAGAATAAAGCACTTTCATCATTATTGGTACTAAAATTATTTCACGAAGATTGAAAATTCATATAATTCCTATCATACTATTTTAACAATATGATGATTTTTTCTTGAAATGATCCATAGAAATAAAATATCTTGGGTTGTTTTTAATTTTTTAAGGAATAGAAACTTTTACTGTGTCGAACTTTATTTAAATAATAAAAAAATATTATTTCGATTATGACAATTCTCGCTCGTAGCCATTAATGTATCCTGACCTCTCTTCCTTGGTATCCCCTATATAATAATAGCCTAAGTTGTCTGTCCTCGGATTTTCGAAGCGGTTGGACCTGGAATGGATAGACGCCATATTGGATTCTTCATGAGTTAGGGTTAGCAAAATTCAAAGCGAATTCAAAAACGTTTGAAATCCACCGCTTCTCCCATTTTTTGATCGTTTAATGCCATTATTTCAAGCCCTATTTTCCCCGGTTAAAAGCAGGCGATGATTAAATTCATCAATTTACCACATAAGTAGATGAAAAAACATTTTTTTCTACCATTATGACGTTATTCCTTTAACCGTCTCGTTTAATCATTTCTTATTTTAAATTATTTAATTATCGTCTGCATTATTTTTATACATTTTATTACGGAACTTAGATATTACGTAAATAATTTTCTTTTATATTTGGTTTAAGTAATAATAATTTTAAATTTAATCATGGATTATTTTTTGTTGCAATGAAAATTTTATCACCCGTATGAACAACAAATTCTTTTCACAAAAGTCTAGGAGTCTATTTCACGGACTAATAAATATCTAGAGCTTAAGTTATATATCTTTGAAAATTAAGAAGTTTGTGTGTTTGTTTTTTATACATAACCACACAGTTTGCAATCGATTCTCTAAATTTTGGACATCATTCATTTATACCGCCAAATAATCACTGTCAATATTAAAAGCTCTGCTGTTTATCTTATCACGTAATATGACGATATAAATTAAGCTTGGCAACTAACATGCGGTCAGTAAAGATAAACAAATTATTGAGCGTGTACCAGATAGTTCTCAGCCAAAAAACAAACCATTTTTTTGCCTGCCTTATAGGGTACTCTACAATTTTGGAAAATTAAAAATTTTAATGATCCCGTTAGATAACGGGCTATATGCTAGTATATAAATGAATCCATATGAATGTCTCTCTGATATCCTTCTTTGTCGGAAATAATTAAGCATCATTTCCTATTAAAGTACTATTTCAATATCAGATAACGAAATTTTACTTTTTTGTTAAAAAATATTACTTCAAAAATTATCTGTGATAAACATATTTTGTTAATACTCCCAATGTTAGATAGTGTGGTAAACAAGTTAAATCTTATACATCCACATAGCATTGTAAATAATATATTTTGTTTATCTTTGATCAGAAATGTTTTTTTAAAAGCTTCATTTAAAATTTTTTATGACTGAATATTTATTACAAATTTCCAATTATTTTTCATTCCTAAATTATTACACTAACCTTGGTTTGTGATCAAAAACCATAATTTTAAATATTCACAAAATAACTCTTAATATGTTAACTCATAAACTAGTAACTAACATCACTATTTAGTTTTAGTTTTATTAATTATAGAATGCAATTTTAATAGAGTAAGAAACATCGGCATTAAATAAAGGAAGACCGAAACGGCATTATAAAGTTTAATCTTTTAAAGAATGGTAGTACAACATGTAAAGGTTAGTCTTACTTAAAATCTGCGATAATTGCTATTCCTCATAATTGGTAAAGAAATTTCCAGAACTAATATTAATATTAATATTATATAATGATATTACTTTTATGATTCCCTATATCTATGTTTCTAGAGAAATAATTTAATTTCCTATTTTTTACAATTCAATAAATAAACTGCTTTGTAATTTGCATCGCCATTGTAGTTCTAATAAGTATTTTTCAGATATATAATTTACATGTTGTATGTTAATTATCATTGATTTAAAATACTGTTCAGCTATAACTGAAGTATTGAAAGTAAACTTTAGTTCAGATTTTTTTGCTCTAAAGATTTTTTTAGTTTTGAATTTCACCAATAGATGGCATTATTATGATTGGAGAATTGTAATAAGGAAATCAAGACGACGTATTATTTACTTATTTTCACTCAAAATAAAGAATGCTATTTTGTTAAAGGATCATAAAGTTTGCCATTTGTGTGAAACTCGTATTAAAGTCTGCTGTAATACCATTGCCGAAGAGGTATTTTTCATGAACTATTATGGATGAATTCATTTTGTAAATAAAAATACTTATGAAAATATATTTTTAGGTACAATAAAACAATTTCTAATTTAAGGACAGATTATCTATCTTAATACGGGGCAGTTAATAGCATAATAATTAATTTTCCTACCTGAAAATATTTTTATTCTCTCTAATGTTTGTAGTGGTAATGCTTGTAATTCAATGTTCCCTTTAATTTTCTGATAAATTTTACTTATAAAAGCAAACTGAGAATATGAATGTAGCATTTTTACAAAATATTTACTATCACATTGCTAGAATGAACTTTTGTTATTCCCACAAACAAGATATTTCACGCACAGTACTTTAGGGAGACAAAATAAAATTATTATTTAATATTGTTGTCGAGATTAACATTTATCCTGTAAACAAATCTTTGACATTTTTATCAATAGTAAGCTAATTCGTGCTTCATTCTTGGTATGCATTCTCGCTGAGCTTTGGCGGAATTGAAACTGAATACCTGGGTTTAATGTAACCCATCATGTAACCCATGCACAACTGTTGATCATATTAAACTCGATTCACATTTAATATACCTAATATTATACAATGGTTAGTACTACGATTAATAAAATTCTATTTTATTTGAAATGCGCAATAGTAATTCATTTTTTTTATCGAGTTTACTGAAACAAGATATTTACAAAACTGAAGTTCAAATAGATTCTAATAATTCTTGTCAGAAATATTTTTACATCTTTGTGCAATTACTTTTAAAATGTGTTAGTCAATATTTATTAAAGTAATAAGTAAACATCTAACTATATCTCTATAGAACTAAGTCATTTGCATAGTGATGAATTAAAGCATTAATGCAATGAGGTGTTTTTAGATACATTCATTAAAGACAAACACTACGAATATGAGAAGTAAATTTTAAGATCTTATTTTTCTCCAAATTCCGGTAGTTTTCCAGTCAGAAATTATCTTGAAAACAAAAAGAGAAATTTATTAAACACAGGCACAGAAGTTCTATTGAGCATATGGTAGACAGTGCCATTTGGACTCAACCGGACATTGTTTACTTCAAAAGGTTGCTCAATTGAACCTGTATGCTGCTGGCGTAACAGTGTCCTCACCAAGTTCATGGGGTAACTCGTGGCAAAGGGCAGCCGCAGCAGTGGAAAATCCTCCCCGGATGTTTGCAGAGAATGCTGCTCCAATTGCCAGACCATCACCAAAGTTGTGTAAAGCATCTCCCAGGGTTACCACCAAGGCCACTGATGTCAAACCTACAAATATTAATCCAAAGCCTATTAATACTACTAACTTAAATACATAATTTTATCTTTAATTAATTTAATAGGTTACTAAAGTTGTTTTATAACACACACAAGGAAACAAAATATTAATCTAACTGCTTACCTCAAATATTTTAAGTAGATAGATGGAATGATATATTTGCTGACGGAATTAGTTTATAATCCTATAGGATATATTAAACCATCAATACAGTCAATACAGTCATAATTAGGACTTAAAACTAATGATTTTTCTAAATTACCTTTCACATTATTGTAGTGTATAAGGTAATTTTTAAAATATTAACAAAATCCTTACATAAAATATAAGAGGTATGCTAGACTAAATTTATGCAAAAGCAATCCTGTATTAATTTAAAATAAAAGACTTATTAATCAGCAAAACATAAAATATTGAACAAAAGTACCACGATGCTTCTCGTTATAAAAGATAAAAACAAACTATTAAGTTACTTGTATATTACGTAGTTCTGTCAAAGTAATTTTTCAAATGAAATGATTACCCACAAAATTGAACGTAATATGATCATCAAGCAACAAATAACGCCATCTTCGCTTTTCTTTTGTTTTACCTTACCCCGCTTGCTTTCCTGTGAAAACAAACTGAAACCAAAGAGCTGATGACTGCTTCTATCATACAGCTGAGGAAGGGAAAATAAAATTCATTCTTTGTAGTCACTCGATCAAAAAAGCTTTGATTCCCCATTACAGGAACTATCAATACTGAAACTAAAAGCATTATATTTAGTTTATCTCAATTCATCCAAAGAAAGGTATTTTTATTTTTATCATGTGGCCTCAGAGAAAAGTTAAGGTTGATTTTTATTTTAACACTTCAACAAAACAAAGGGTTTGAAAGAAATAATTGTTACAAAATATTGTAAAATATATTTCAAGACAAAATAAACAGAGTTTTGTTCTTCCATGGAAAAATAGGATCTATGATAAAATTAATTAAGGTAATGTTGAACAACAAAAATTCGTTTTTATGTTAATTTGAGAACATTAAGGAATTTAATAGAATGACAATTATTGTTATTCATTATTCATTTCTGCCATTCTATTTCAATATTCCAGTTTAGTAGCACACTATTAATTTAGAGAACTTTTAAAAATATAAGATTCTATAAATTTTATGAGATATTTAAAGTTGAATCTGCTTTGAAATTTCTTATGTGTTCTCTATTGTTTAAACATTAATGCAAATAGATTGTTTTATTTATAACAATTTAAGAGCCCGTTTTCTGTTTTTTTTATTAACAATTCAAAATCCTATTTTTCCAGAATAAAATTCTATATTTTGCTGAATGTATTAAAATTATATCTTAGTCAACAGGTTTAAGAGTACTAAAGTTTCTCAAAAATATCTATAATATTTTTGAGATTTACACCGGAAATCTTTTTGGTGAGAAATTTCAATGGAAATTTCTGGCTAAAAACTTTTTTAGCAAAATGCCTTTTAATTTTTACATAGAGTTTACTGATATGTATATACAGGATAAAATTGCTCTGTGCATGCTATGTATTTTAATTAAACTTGAAAGCATTCGAGAGAAAAGTTTGTTAGTTTATATAGTACAAGTCAAATTATTTACCTGTGAAACTTCCGATAGTTTAAAGGTAAGAGAAATGCATGCAGTTATAAAATTTATGATATGATTCAGAAATTATAAAATTTATATTACAGAAATTATAAAATTTATATTACAGGAATTATAAAATTTTTATTACAGGAATTATAAAATTTATACAGAAATATCTCATCTGACTTTCAGATGTCGTTCGCGAAGTATTAGCACGTGCACAAAAATTTTAATTGAAAGCTGTTGTAGACTTTCAGGTCAGTGAAATTTGACTAAAACTTCGAAATTTCTAATTCTCTAAATAGTAATAAATAATTAAGAGGAAGAATCAAAAAGAATTTTTCACAGATGAATATGATAAATCTATATTTTATTCTGTGAGCTAACAGGAATGCCATAAATAAAAATGACCATATTATGTGTAAAAAGGATGCACTTGGAATATTTTCACTGTATCTACTTTTAAAGTAATTAACATCGAATACATTTTAAAGGTAATACATTATCTCCATATCTGAACCACTTTTACAGGAATACATTGTTTATGACATATTGTATTTTCAAGCAGATTGTTAAAAATTAAATAAATTAGGTTTGAAAACCCACTGTTGCCGAATGAATATATATATATATATATATATATATATATATATATATATAATATATATATAATATATATACATATACATATACATATACATATATATACATATATATACATATATATATATATATATATATACATATATATATACATATATATATATATACATATACATATACATATATATACACATATATATATATACATATACATATACATATATATATACACATATATATATACATATATACATATACATATATATATATATATATATATATATATATATATATATATATATATATATATATATATATATATACATTATATATACTAATAAAAATAAGAAATCTGAACAGTGTGTTTCAAGTTACATAAATAGAATTTTCTCCTCATGGATTAACAGTCTCTTACCACACAGGACGGGCTGTGAAACCATCAGATTTGGTGGCTTTCGAATATCATCCATATCTAGAATCTCAGTATTTAGTGAGGTACAGGATTGATCTCCAGATAATGGCTATAGAATGAAAGAATATATAATAAATTTATGAGAATTAAATAATACAAAGTAATCTTACAAAGAAGGTGAGGAATAAAACATGAGATATCGACAGTATGCTAATAAAGTCACTAGATAGACTAGTAGTAGATAATTAGATCTACTGGTAGATAACTAGTAGATAATTAGATCTATTCTGTCTAAAATTCTCTAGATGAATCAGTGGTACGCTAAATCACAAAAGTTATCAATAATATTTTGAGAAAGTTGATAATATTTCACTCTAAATCACAAAAAAATTCAATGAATGTTATTGAAAGTATCAAATATCATTTCATCCACTTATTATGCTTCTCTTAACCCCTTCGCGACCAACATCTCATATACGCGATGCAGCGATTTCAATCTTATCAGTCCAGCGTCGGCTCTACGCGATAATCTCCGGTTGATATTGAGAGACCAACATCGCATATGCTTGATAGGAGATCTTAACATTTTATTTTAATTTTTAAATGGTAGATTTAATTACTAGATGGCGTTAGATAGCAACGGTTTACGTGTGGTCCTCAAGGGGTTAACGGTAACAAAATCCCCCATAATCCTTTCTCGAGTTTAGAATAATTGCATTAACGAATTTAGTTTGATTGCGTACAACCTTGATAAGTAAAACTATATCATGAATTCATTTATAATGTATCATTTATAGTCTTTAGTTTCATTAGACCTCGAATCAGCAAACTTACTATAAAAGCATGAACTGTTTGTACCGAAATGTGCGACGGAATATATATATATATTTACATATATATAAATTGAAATTACTACCCCTAAAATGGATAACCGAAATGCTCATTTTTCTCCTCCCCCTTTTTAATATCTAATTTCCCAGTTATAAAATATCAGATATAGGATTGTCCTCCGACTTAATCTTTTTGGGACGGGTGGCTGATATTTCGACCAAGCCGTGCCAGTCTCAAAAGTAAGGGTATGGTTGATATATGTACCAAGAGCTTCATTCCCTCACTCTCCACTATATACTGTCAGAAGGGTGGTTTACTG
The DNA here is from genome assembly GCA_032207245.1 of Pardosa pseudoannulata. Lineage (NCBI taxonomy): Eukaryota > Metazoa > Arthropoda > Arachnida > Araneae > Lycosidae > Pardosa > Pardosa pseudoannulata. The sequence continues at coordinate 17,496,435 of CM063503.1, read as the reverse complement.
CAATCGCTATCAATCAGTTGGTTTAGATAAATATATATACTGTTTTTACCCCACTCTCATAACATCCTACTCTCCAGCTCATTGTACAAAGTGACAAAATAAAAAAAAAGTCTTTGAAAGTAGAAAGCTCTAAACCTAAGACTCCCATCTTTATTTACACCAATATAGAGAAATATTCTGTCATGAAAAGGTTAAATTCGTTTTATCCATCTTTCAAAACGAACGCTGATGTAAATGCTAATTTTCTGTTCTTTGGCCACATTTTTAAGCTGTCTCATTAAAATGGTATTGCTTCTGAAATAATTAAATTGCTGGTTGTGCAATATCGAGCTATCTTAAATGATCAGGGTTCACTACTGCTTCCCAAAAAACTGCTGAACAATCTCTAGTCTCATGGCAACAAAATTAAGTGATTCGCTTGCTCTGGAGTTCGACATACAGGAAAGACATATTATGCTTCGGGTATTCTATGCAGAGCAGTCGCACTGTACAGACGGTCGATTAAACCGTTACTTTTTAGATCTCAATAAACGTAAAGTTCCATAATGCTGGATTTGTTATCGTGGATGAAATCCCGAAGAAAAATTGAAAAAAAAATCTTTTTACCCATCAACCCCAGGCATCTTAAACAATAGGGTTAATCCTCCCATGTAATTGGTGAAATATATTTCCATTGGCTACACATACACACACACACACACCTTTACCTATTATTTGCATCTGAAATAATAGGTCTAATCCTCCCGTGTAATTGGTAAAATATATTTCCATTAGCTACACACACACACACACACACACACATATATATATATATATATATATATATATATATATATATATATATATATATATATATATATATATATATATATATATATATATGTAATATATTATTCCCTATAGTCACAATAGTTATACAGACCCTATTGTTTTTACTTGCCCTAGCTAGTTGGCAAGGAGAAAGTCACAGTAATAACGATGCAGTCGGGCCATTGAAAGAGACCGGCACAAGTCTAATTAAAACTTTATTTTAGAGCTGCTAAAAAGGGCATCTTTACTAGTCAACGACAGACAAGAGAAAGAAACAAAAATCACTCTACCGAACAAAGGTGCACCCAAGAGCGAAGACAGAAGGAATTTTCCCAAGGGACAAGAAACTTATTCAGTGATTTTAAGTTTTAAGATCAGAAAAACCTTGTGCCATTTGCCGGCGACAGCTGGAAAACGTGTTGAGTAGACAGAAAATTTACATCTTTAGGACAGAAAACTTTGGGAAATGTATAGATAGAATTTTAAGTCGAGGAAGCTCCTTTGATAAAGACATTTAGAGGCTGGGAAAAATATTTTAAGGAATTAGAATCGGAGAGAGGACATTTTTAGGGAGATATTAAAGTTAAATAATTTTGATATATATATATATATATATATATATATATATATATATATATATATATATACATCAGGTTAGAAAATTTAAAATTAATAACTTAGGGGTTTAAATGCAGAAAACGCAGAGCGCTCTTTAATTCAGACGCTTGATTCACCAATAACACCATATAAAAGCGCTTGACGCGTAAGAATTGAGAGAGAACTTCTTGAGGTTGGGACGTTAATGAATCCACGCTGAGCTAGACTCTTTTGTTATCCTTTGCCCACCAAATGACCAACGTCATGTTTGATGGTTGGATGTAAAACACTGCAATAGTCATGAATAAAGACATTACCAACACATTATCTGCTCTTTGAATTGTCATAGGCTTGACATATATATATATAATAATATAAATATGTAAGCCCTAAAGTCTATCCAAAATTATCCCTTTTCCCCATTCACTATTCTAGATCTTAATTTCTTCTCTCTATATTAATCATATTTTCCCATCCACGTCAATTTAACGAGGAAGTTTTCATTCCTTCAGCCGAAATTCTTTCTATGATTCCCAAAACAGAAAATGATATTGCTGACATTTTATCATGAGGATGTTATAACTCTCCCAGGAAAAATCTGTAATGATCAGCTATAATAGCCACACTTTAGTAGATGGCTCTAATCAAAGGTTGCTATCTGTAAGCAAATAACAGTTGCCTCGGCATTTTTTCCACTACATTAAAAATATATATACGGGTTTTGGTCGTCTCTCGCAGAAGGTTGGCATTAGTGAGAGAGCGTTCTGACACGTCAGGTTCAGACGGTTCTGGATTCTGTGCTATTTTGATCTGATGAAATAAAAGTTAAGTTCGGCTACGACGAATTATGTGTTTATTTCGAACAGACGATTAGCGGGACACTTGGCAGCCCAGCATGCCCGGGCTGAGGAAAATAATAGGGGCAATTTCAAAAGAAGTTTTCAAGTGTAAGTTCGAGGCTGGTTCGTCACCCGGCCGATTACACATATATATATGTCATATGTCTTAAAGGACACAGTGTTATTAGACGAGTTTCAGTGTATAACTTCGGCCGTTAACGTGAAAACCGTTAATTAAAATGTTTGCTTAAGTGAAAGCTGTCTGCTTGAAAGATAACAAGCGTATTTCCTGCACTTTTCTTATTTAGTTTACTATGAAACTGCGCAGGCCTCTCTTCCTGTTTTCTTTTTTTAATATCCGTTAATTTTTTGATAAAACAGCTATAAATTAAGACTGGTCTTTAATTAGTATGAAAGTAATCTCGAATGCACGGGCTTATCGTCTCACATTTGCATTATTTTTTCTCTGTTGATAAAAGATGTAGGAAATTGTAAATTGACTTTGAAAGTAAACTGTTACATGTTAATATGAAAATCCTATCAGAATTCTTGTAAAATTAAAAACATAAACTATCATTGATCAACTGAAGTGACTAATGGGAGTAAACTTACTTGAATGGAATATATAATGTAATAAATAAATATAAAGATTGATTTTAATAAATATAAAATTAGTTAGTGGACTTCGATTAGCGGTTTTAAAGATATTTTAAGATGTAAATAAACTTTGGCATTCTTATATTTTCTATAAAATGGGCATTTAAGTTATATAAATGTATATATATATATATATATATATATATATATATATATATATATATATATATATATATATATATATATATATATATATATATATATATATATATATATATATATATATATATATATATATATATACATATATATATATATATACATACATATATATATACATATATATATATATATATATATATATACATATATATATATATACATATATATATATATATATATATATATATATACATATATATATATATATATATATACATATATATATATACATACATATATATATATACATACATATATATATATATATATATATATATATACATATATATATATATATATATATATATATATATATACATATATATATATATATACATATATATATATATATATATATATATATATATATATATATATATATATATATATATATATATATATATATATATATATATATATATATACATACATATATATATACATATATATATATATACATATATATATATATATATATATATATATATATATATATATATATATATATACATATATATATATACATATATATATATATACATATATATATATACATATATATATATACATATAATATATATAATATATATATATATACATATATATATATATATATACATATATATATATATATATATATATATATACATATATATATATATATATATATATATACATATATATATATATACATATATATATATATACATATATATATATATATATATATATATATATATATATATACATATATATATATATATATATATATAATATATATATATATATATATATATATATATATATTATACTAGTATATATATGTATGTATGCATATATATATGTATATATACACATGTATATATATATATATATATATATATATATATATATATATATATATATGTAACATATTCTGGTTACTTGTATCATATTCAGGAGTTCGTCGCCAATCACAATAATCATAAAATAGTCTTAGAAAACATATTTTTTATTTCCAGACAGAAATACGTACAGCCTTCTTAGGCCTTACGCCACATTCTACATTCCGTCATCTAATGGAATAATATCTCTCGCGTGACCATCAACACCGGAAACAAAATTACCCCTCTCTCATAATCTAGAACCCCGACCATCTTTAATATTTACTGTTATATATATATATATATATATATATATATATATATATATATATATATATATATATATGTGTGTGTGTGTGTATTTTCAGTTTTATCTTTAAATGTATTGTGTTACATACATAGTAGCGTAAATTTTAACTGGTTTAAAGAAATAATTAGATTTTTGTAAAGAAAAAGATCATAAATAAAACATTATCAAACTGTAGCCGATACTGTAAATTTAATTTCGTTTTCAAATGGTGTGAAATTTTGAATGACTTATGTTAAATGACTTTCACTATACAATGCCATCAGATATCTATTTCATAATGACTCTGATAATTGGTTAAATCACTAGTTCCCAGAGCAGATTTAAGAAGGCTTTTTTATTTGAAGGAAAATTTAGAGATATACAGAAAATATAGAAAACTAAGAATACTTACTAGCTGTGTAATAGATTTGTTCTTGACAGATATTAATGTTGGTTCAGATACATGATGCACATGGCTATGACCATGTCCTCCTCCCTCCTAAAAAAATAATAACTGTATAATTACAAATCATGTACATGGAGAAAATTGATAAAAAAGATTAAAATAATTCTAATAAAATACCGTTATTAAATAATGTAATTTACATTATTTAATAACGGTATTTTATTAGAAATTTTTTAAGTGTATAAAAATGTGAAAAATAAGAACACATTGTTGAATCTTGTTTGAAGTCTTGTAACATTCATACTTAGTAAGTTTTTTTAAATTAAAATGACACCACTTAGAATCATCTGTAGTTAGATATTTCGATAATAGTTTGCCCCATTTTGGTAAGCATTAATGACAAGATGGGAAAAGAAATTCCATGAGAAAAAAGTTTTGAAACTCACTAGTAGAGAAGAATAATGCACTATTGTGATCTAAGTAGATGAGAAGTACACAATTAAATAACAAAGGAGACCTTTCAATGCAACGCCACAATGTTCAAATTTGTTACAAAAATGGTTTTTCAGATCAAGGGTTGTATTCTGTTCATGAAGAATGTGAAAATAACTTCTTAAGTAACATGCATTGAGGTAAAGTTTCTACAACCCCCCCAATGTTGGGCTCTTGTCTTTATTCAACATTCATCTATATAATTACACGGGGTATTGGGACTATTTTATTATGGCAGCACCATATAGGCTGACAACTTTACTCCTATGCGGGGACAACGCATATAAATCCAAGCCTTCTCAGACATCGAAGACAAGCTCATCGGTTGACTGCACAATATTCTAACCACTAAATAGCATGAGCGAAGCACTGAAGTAAAATGAGACACGTGTTCACATACTGGTTTACTGGTGTTGCTATTGTTTACATATCCGTACATCCACGTTTTATGCATATAACCAGTTATGTGGACTACATTTCCACCTTTCTTCCTATTGGATACTTTATGATTCTTTTTTACTAAATCTCTTTTATAATGTTGTCCTTATTCCCCTTACAAAATTTGGTGATAATCCACCTAGCAGATGGGGCTACAGATAGGTGAATAACGATAAAAACCAACAACCTGCATCTTACTGTAATTTGTTACTTTTGTATAACTCTTTATGGGATACTTTTTATTGTTCTGAATATTATGCTATTAAAACTATACCTGCTTCTATTTACGTGTTTGTTGAAGTTAAATCCTGTATCTTACTGTCTCACTCGTAATTTGTTCTTATTTTATATCTTAAGTAAATGCTTAGATATCTTATTAGTAGTTTAAGTACCAAATAGCTATTCCCCTGGAATACCCGCTATTCAACTATTTATAAAGTTATTTGATTACTTTCATTGAGGAACATCATAACAGAGAAAAATAGTGTTTCTACAAGAGAACTAAAAAATTCTTGTGTAATCTAGTAGTTTTAAACTTTTTGAAGATTATATTTTTATATATTTCCCTAATCAAATGAGTTAATGAAGGAGCCTCCAAATTTTTTAATGTTTTTTACTTAAATGTTTTTCTTGGAAATACTGAAATAATTTCCTTTCATATAAGACATACAACAAAGTCCATAACCATACAACAAGGGCCAGTACAATAATTTTAATTTATCAAAAAGAAGAAAAATACGCCCCAAAATAATGTTTAAATTGGCTTAATAGTTTAAAAAACAGGAACACTCAGATTTTCATATTAACTGCATGTGCAGAAATTTGGAAATAAAAATATATTTCTGTTGTGTTCATCTTTGCTGGATTATCAATTAAAGCAGGGAAAAGAATCAAACAGGAAAATACTTAAATATATAACATTAAATATAAATATTTTACTAGCGTTTTATGTGGGAATGATACACATTTTACATACAAAATTTTTATATTCAAAATATTTCTCATTCCTATAATGTATCAAGTATTCTGTTGTAACACACACTTCATAATTTATTTTACCAATAATTTACGCAGTGATAATATACTTACCAATAATTTAATCATACGTTTGAATACAAGCATTTTGGGAGAGTAGTAAATTTGAAAAATAAATAAATAAATAAATAAATAAACTTGCTGCTGTAAGATACAAATGAATTTATTTCTTCCAGTAGCCTGAGATACAGGTAGCTTAAGATACCTTTGTTTCAGAATGATTTTACTAAAATCGATATTATGAATTCTACAAGAGATTTTATTTTTCTGACATCACACATGGTTGCCATTCATCGATAGACAACAATATAATATTTAATAATACATACGGTTGGAAAAAGATTTAGTAGATAGTTTTCTCTGATAAACAAAATCTTGCTGATAATATCTTGTTATTAGTGACATGCATGTTCTTGTTAGCCACTATTGTTGCACTTTAAAACAGTTTTGTAATTTGATCCTTCAACTGTTTATATAGCACTTCCGTAAGTTATATTCGAGATGCAGAACATCTAGGGCTCTTTAACATAACTCAATGGTTTTTAAGTGTTCTAAAATTAGATCGTCTACTCTTAAGATTTCCCTGAATAAGAAATTAAAGAAAACACTAACTGCTGAGAATTTAATGGGTTAAGTATTCCTTTTAGCAGTAGAACTACGTGAAATAAATGCAAATTTATCAATAGAATGTTTTCGGAAAAAAATATTCTTATTTTTGAAACCTCTTTCCAAAATGTACTTATCAAAACTTTATTATCAAAGATAAACGTAGCACTTATTTTGTTGTATTCAAATCTAATCAGTGTTTACTTTACCTCAAAGTATAAAACCGTGTTCATCATTTTTTTTAGTTGGTATCTTTTTAAAACATATGTTTCATCCATATGACTTGAATGCGTTTGTAACAAGCATAAAATTTGAGCAAAACCATTAACTAAAGTTGAAACTCGTAAAAATGGACAAAAATAAATGTTTTCACCACAGTAGTTAATTAAAATTAATAATCTGTGTAAAGTAGGTACTAATATAAAAAATGGCGTCATAGTAAGTAAATAGTAATGAAAATTTAACAAATAACGGTGATATGAAAAAAAGTAGATTTGCGTTGCTACTTTGTAGACTTAACTGTTTTTGATATTGAGCTTTTGTTGTAGTAAGTGGTTAACTTGTATAAGAATCCTTTTTTCTATATAACTCTGTAGCTCCTTTAATAAACCTTTTACAATTTTTTTTAAAAACGTGTTGCGTTTTAAAGTTATGTTGCAGAACAAAAATAAAATCTAAGATAATGTTATTTTTAAGGCGTACGTATTACGTCTTCCACATAGATCATTGTAAAAATAATGTTACGTTGGCCTACTGTTTGAGAAAGAAGAAATTAATACTCATTAATAAACACATGGACAAATATTTCTTGACTAAATGAATTTATACAATTAAATAAATGCCTAAGGAATACAACTGTAATCAACTTATCATTTGTAGATATCGAAGACTGCTCTCGAGTCGGCGCCGGCTCTTAAAAACAATATGGCGATGATTTTTCTAAAAATGTCTATCCCTCAAGCCACGGATGCCAGCAGCATTCACCTTCTACTCTCTTCTGGTCACAACCTTGTCCTCTAAAAAAATCCGACTGCTCCGCGGAGAAAAAACAGGGGTTCACTCCCTAAGGGAGGGGTGAGAAAAAATCAAACCAACGGGCTTTTCTATTGGTTGGGAGAAATCAGAATTTTCGTTCCAGTTCAAACCGGTCCTGTTCTGGTATGTCTTTGACGATGACTCACGGGAAGAGGTAAAAAATCTGAACCGAATGTAACTTATTGTTACAATCATCACAAATAGTATATAACATAATTCAAGCTTAATTAATGTTATCGATGGTGCCTTATCTTTACAAACATTGGGTAATTTCTTGCAACGATTAGTCAAATAGTATTCATTTTGAACAAGATAAATTAGACAAGAATAAATCATAGGAAAAATACTAGACAGCTGACAAACATACGTGGAATTTAAAAATGTACAGCCGACTCACCTTTGAATCACCGGATAGTGCACTTAGTACTGCTTCTATCATGAATAACACATATGTTGTTGCTAAAAATCCAAGTAACAACTGTGCATAAGGTTCAGGAAAAGAAGCTTCCTCGTGAAAATGACCATGAGAATGATCATGAGAATGAAGACCTAGAAACTGTAAAAAAGATGTAAAAGATATTAATTTTTCGGGACAGACTTGATGCAAGAAAATGAAACTCAACGATAATATTTTCAATTATTTGACCTTAAAGGGACTGTGATTAGTCCATCAGAGAACCAACACACCACAGATGTTTTTCAAATTTATAATTTTTTCATTATTTGCTCTAGCCTCGAGGACAATCAATAAATATCAATAAAATATTTTATAAACTTTCTCTCGGTTTTCTGTCAATGATTATAGAGAGAGCTATTGCGCTATAGCTACTCTCTTGCCTCAAACTTGAAAACTAAAGTCTGTCATATGCTTCTTAGGATATCACAACGAGACATAGATACCTAATGGGAATTGTTTCACGCGACTGTTTTGTGTTGCAGTCGGGAGAAAATCTAAGGTGCAATCTGCACTCCGGTATATCAATTTACTGATTCCTTTATTTTAAAAATATCCATACAGAATTATTTAGAAGCTTGTAATTTGAGTTTCCAAAGTGTTTGATATAGAACTGGGATGAACAAACCGGAGCTTCCAGTGGAGTTTACATTTGAAACAGATATCGCACTGATTATTGTAAATATAATGCGATTTGATTATTTATATTACTATTGTTATTCGCAAATATGATTTTAAATGTTGAACTGGTGTAATGTTAATTTATGAATAACATTAATAATAAAAAGTAGTAAGTATTGTTTCAATGTTTTCATTAAATTTATACAAACACTCCCACACAATTCAACTAGTTGGAATAAAATGCATTTTTAATGCGCCCCCGCAGAGTATTTTTGGTTTGACAGGCCTGATACAAAACGGCATTTCTCAGAGTTTATTTTTAATTATACTTGACTCAC
>CM063503.1:17469293-17481793 GCA_032207245.1 Pardosa pseudoannulata | reverse complement strand
ACTCACACACACTCTGTAGCAATTCTATAAATAAAAACCTAATTCTTCAAAAGAAAAGTGACAGATACTGTTAAAAACATTGTAGGACCTGTATTATAAAAGTTCCTATATATAAACTTACTCTCTAATTTGGTTATTTGGTTAGCGCTACGGTCTACTGTTTTGAAATATGAGAAACCTACTTAAAGCATTCAACGGCTACGAACATCCATGTTAGTATTCGCCCCGAACTCCGGTAAAGATTAAAAAGCTACTCTCTCAGGGGAAGTTTATTTGGTCATTTTTTCGAATGACACAGATGTTATGTTGAAATCCTATTTATTCATCCAAACCTTCATCGATAAGTAATTTTATTTCTCAACTGGAATTTGCAATGCGTGAATGAGCTGTAATAAAAATAATATAGTAGTTGTATGCATCGATTTAGGTCACAAAGCCTGTTATTTGATAAATGTGTCATCAATAGAGTCGCAATTAATATGGAATATTGCTTATAATTTGCAATATTTTAGCTTTTCAAAAATGTCTATTCTATTTTTTTACTTACTAAAACACTTTAAACGGGATAGCAAAAACATTATGAATAAAATAATTCCAGATTTATCAGAATATTTAGCTTAACATTCATGTCATATGAATGATTGTTGGTTATGAATACAAATAAATAATAATAAAAAAGAAAATAATATTTATGTCCATAAATGTTTTTTTTTACATTTAGTTTTCCATTTCATAGATCTTTTTCATATTAAGAGAATAAAATAAATATATAAAACTGTTTTCTTCAGTTCAATATTTCAAAATGCATTGAGCAATCACTATAAAGTATAGATATATATATTAATATGTGAACTCAAATGAACCAAATCGAGAGCAATATTGATGAAGGATTTGCGAGCATAAAGATCAGACGGGGAAAATATTTTTAAAAAGAACATGAATTATATGTGATTTCAAATACTTATATCCCTATTGACCTCCATAGTAAATTTGCTGCTTAAATTATAACACAATAATGCTTTTTTGTATACGCTAGATATAAATGATCAGCGGAAGGCCAAAAGATATAAAAAGAAATCACTAATTATATAGACATTATATATATATATATATATATATATATATATATATATATATATATATATATATATAATGTTATATTTCAGACTGCGTATTAAGTATTACAAGTATTTATTACAATCTAACTAGAATCGAAAAGTTAATTTTTTAATTGTTGTAATAAAATAATTTAATTAAATTTCATATGTATGTAAATACTTCAACTCTTTATATCCCTATTGATCCTCTATAGTAAATTTGTTACTTAAATTATAACACAATAATGTTTTGTATACGTATATAAAGGATCAGTGAAAGGCCAAAATATTTACAAAATAATCAATAATTTTATAGACATTATTATATATATATATATATATATATATATATATATATATATGTGTGTGTGTGTGTGTGTGTGTGTGTGTGTGTTATATTTAAGACTGCGTATTAAATATTAGAAGTATTTATTACAATCTAACCAGAAATCGAAAAGTTAATTTTTTAATTGTTTTAACAAAATGATTTTAAATTTAAATTTTATGTGTATGTAAATACTTCAACTATTTATATCCCTATCGACCTCTATAGTAAATTTGTTACTTAAATTATAACACAATAATGCGTTTTTTATACGTTAGATATAAATGATCAGTGAAAGGCCAAAATATTTCAAAAATAATCAGTAATTATATAGGAGTTATTATATATATGTTACATTTAAGACTGCGTATTAAGTATTACAAATATTTATTACAATCTAACTAGAAATCAAAAAGTTAATTTTTTAATTGTTGTAATAAAGTGGTTTAAATTTAAATTTCAAATGTATGTAAATACTTCAACTATTTATATCCCTATTGATCTCTATAGTAAATTTGTTACTTAAATTATAACACAATAATGCGTTTTTGTATACGTTAGATATAAAGGATCAGTGAAAGGCCAAAATATTTACAAAATAATCAATAATTTTATAGACATTATTATATACATATATATATATATAATATATATATATATATATATATGTGTGTGTGTGTGTGTGTTATATCTAAGACTGCGTATTAAATATTAGAAGTATTTATTACAATCTAACTAGAAATCGAAAAGTTAATTTTTAATTGTTTTAACAAAATGATTTTAAATTTCATGTATATGTAAATACTTCAACTATTTATATCCCTATTGACCTCTATAGTAAATTTGTTAATTAAATTATAACATAATAAAGTGTTTTTGTATACGTTAGATATAAATGATCAGTGAAAGGCCAAAATATTTCAAAAATAATCAGTAATTATATAGGAGTTATTATATATATGTTACATTTAAGACTGCGTATTAAGTATTACAAATATTTATTACAATCTAACTAGAAATCAAAAAGTTCATTTTTAATTGCTTTAATAAAGTGAATTTTAAATTAAATTTCATATTTGTTAATTCTTCTTTTTATACTGTTATAGAAAGTAGAAAATAATTAAATTAGTATATATTTGTTTTTAATATGCAAAAAATTTTATAGAATTCTTATTAGAGACAAATTTTGGAAGACAAAGACAAAAGTTTAGATAAGTTTTTGAATTCTACATTGTGTGAAATTTTACCAGAAGTGTAAACTAAAATTTTTAACTGAAAATAGTTATTAACTATACTAGCCCGTCACATGACGGGATCAGTAAAATTTTTAATTTTCCAGAATTGTAAATGAGGCAGGTAAAAAAAAAATGATTTGTTTTTTGGTTGAGAATTATCTGGTACATGATCAATTTATAGAATTCGTATTAGAGACAAATTTTGGAAGACAAAGACAAAAGTTTAGATAAGTGTTTGAATTGTACATTGTGTGAAATTTTACCAGAAGTGTAAACTGAAAATTTTAACTGAAAATAGTTATTAACTATACTAGCATATAGCCCGTCACATGACGGGATCAGTAAAATTTTTAATTTTCCAGAATTGTAAATGAGGCAGGTAAAAAAAATGATTTGTTTTTTGGTTGAGAATTATCTGGTACACGATCAATAATTTGTTTATCTCCCTACTCCTCTAAAGAATGCCGAATGCTGGCCGATTGGTTAGGGCGCTGATCGTCGGTACTAGAGTTTGTGGGTTCGAATCCCGCTATGGCATGGATGTTCGTAGCCGTTCGGAATCGGCTTTAAACAGTAGGTCCCGGTCTCATTAGCCCTTGTGTGCAAAACAGTAGACCGTAGCGCTCCAAACCAAACCAAACCTCTAAAGTATCCCGATACTGTGAATGCAGTTTAAAATCACGTTGAATTCATTCAGTGATATCTATTGATTTTTTAATTACATTTATTAATAGGTTTACTTTTACATTGAGTGAATAAAGATTTAAGGTTTAAATATGAATATAGTTGATACTGCACCTAAAGAAACTGCGTCTCACAAAGTCTATATTTTAATTTTCCATTTTACTCAGGTAAGCTAAATCATATTTTAACCCCTAAAGATTGTTATGAGTAAATATGATACCATTTACAAAATCACTAATTTTATATCAGTTACATTTACCTTACCTTTAGATGAGTGCAAATAACAAACATTTGAACACTAGCATATAGCCCGTCATAAGACGGGATCAGTAAAATGTTTATTTTTCCAGCCTTATAGGATTGCAAAGTATCCTATAAGGCAGTGTAACAATAAATTTATCATTTAATCAAGACCTATTTTCCATATGTTTCTTAATGAGTTTTAATTTCTTCTTTCTCAAAAACTAGGCGAACGTAACATTTTTACAGTCAGACAAAAAATCGTTTTTGTTTTGGCTGAGAATTATCTGATACACGCTCAATAATTTATTTATCTTCATATTTCTATAAAGTCTCCCGATACTGTGAATGCAGTTTAGAATTACGTTTTATTCATTTCGAAAGGTAATTCAAAGTTTTTTGTAGCTAAGTCAAAATTATCGTTAATGTATTCCCAGTTCTTTTTGCCACAGTAATTAATGGAAGTAAAGGAATGAAACTCTCATTTCCACTACACCTTGGGCCGAACACTGGCCGATTGGTTAGGGCGCTGATCATCGGTACGGGAGTTCGTGGGTTCGAATCCCATTATGGCATGGATATTAGTAGCCGTTCGGAATCGGCTTTAAGCAGTAGGTCCCGGTCTCATTAGCCCTCGTGTGCAAAACAGTAGATCGTAGCGCTCCAAAACCAAAACCAAACCACTACACCCTGGAGGTATATACAGTTTGTTGTTAATACCGGTGATAAAATCTTCAATGCAACAAAAAATAATCTAGGATTATATTTAAAATTATCACATATGTACCTATTCGTATTAAATATTTGTATAATTCGTATTAACTGTTCCGAAACAAAGAACTCGATTACCAAAATAATCATAGTTAACGGGATTAATGTTCAACATTTTGTTGCGTACTATTATTTTTACTAGCATATAGCCCGTCATATGACGGGATCAGTGAAATTTTTAATTTTTCAGAATTGTAAAGTACCTTATGAGGGAGGTAAAAAATGTTTTGTGTTTTGGCTGGGAATTATCTGGTACATGATCAATTTATAGAATTCTTATTAGAGACAAATTTTGGAAGACAAAGACAAAAGTTTAGATAAGTTTTTGAATTCTACATTGTGTGAAATTTTACCAGAAGTGTAAACTAAAATTTTTAACTGAAAATAGTTATTAACTATACTAGCCCGTCACATGACGGGATCAGTAAAATTTTTAATTTTCCAGAATTGTAAATGAGGCAGGTAAAAAAAAAATGATTTGTTTTTTGGTTGAGAATTATCTGGTACATGATCAATTTATAGAATTCGTATTAGAGACAAATTTTGGAAGACAAAGACAAAAGTTTAGATAAGTTTTTGAATTCTACATTGTGTGAAATTTTACCAGAAGTGTAAACTAAAATTTTTAACTGAAAATAGTTATTAACTATACTAGCATATAGCCCGTCATATGACGGGATCAGTAAAATTTTTAATTTTCCAGAATTGTAAATGAGGCAGGTAAAAAATGGTTTGTTTTTTGGTTGAGAATTATCTGGTACACGCTCAATAATTTGTTTATCTTCATACTCCTCTAAAGTCTCCCTATACTGTGAATGCAGTTTAGAATCCCGTTGAATTCATTCAGTGATATCTATTGATATTTTTTAATTACATTTATTAATAGGTTTACTTGTACATTGAGTGAATAAAGATTTAAGGTTTAAATATGAATATAGTTGATACTGCACCTAAAGAAACTGCTTCTCACAAAGTCTATATTTTAATTTTCCATTTTACTCAGGTGAGCTAAATCATATTTTAACCCCTAAAGATTTTTATGAGTAAATAAGATACCATTTACAAAATCACTAATTTTATATCAGTGACATTTACCTTACCTTTAGATGAGTGTCAATAACAAATATTTGAAACCTAGCATATATCCCGTTATATGACGGTAAAATTTTTATTTTCAGTAAAATTTTATTAATGAGTAAAATTTTTATTATTCCAGAATTGCAAAGTATCCTATAAGGCAGTGTAACAATAAGTTTATCATTTAATCAAGACCTATTTTCCATGTGTTTCTTAATGAGTTTTAATTTTTTTTCTTTCTCAAACACTAGGCCAACGTAATATTATTTTTACAGGCAGACAAAAAATTGTTTTTGTTTTGTCTGAGAATTATCTGGTATATGCTCAATAATTTATTTGTCTTCATATATACACTCATGTCCATAAATTAAGGATAATTCAGAATCACACAGAAATTGAGCTCCAAAATAAAAATTTCACCTGTAGAATTATCACACACATCTTGAAGAAGAATATGCAAATTGCAGGAAACCACCAGATGGCACAGAAAGTCACAATGACGAGAGTGTATGAAAGGGGTATATAAGGAATGGTAGCAAAGAAGTAAAATTGTTCACAAGCGCTTTAAAAGCCTTTCAGTGCAATAACCGCATAGTTATGGCACAAAAGAAGCATTTGGAGGATTTTTTACGTGGTAGAATTATCGGACGACTGGAATGTGGACGTACCCAGCTGGAAGTATCCGAGGAACTTGGAATCGCCCAGAGTGTCATCTCCAGGCTTTGGCAACGATTCAAACATGATGGTAATGTGACTAGATGTTACAGCACAGGTCGCCCCCGAGTTACTACGCCGAATGATGACCGGTATTTGGCAGTTACTGCCAAAAGAAACAGACGGAGCACAGCATCAGACCTGTCTCGTCAGCTCTCTTCAGATACCGGTACGACAGTTTCAAGGCAGACCGTGTACAGACGCTTAGGGAACATTGGTCTATATGCTCGTAGGCCTGTCAGATGTGTTCCCCTTACCGCAACTCACTGTCGCCTGCGATTATGCTGGGCTAGAGAGCATGCATTGTGGACACCGCAACAGTGGTCTTGTGTGATGTTTTCCGACGAGTCCAGGTTCAGTTTACATTCTGATTCTCGCTGGACTTTCATATGGAGAGCGCCAGATACCCGTTACCACCAAGAGAACACCATTGAACGACACCGTTACGGTGGTGCAGGATGGCTCGTTTGGGGAGGAATTATTCTTGGTTCCAGAACTGACCTGCATGTTCAGAGTGTAACGATGACAGGCCACATCTATCGGTATGTCATTCTGGAACAACATGTACTTTTGTTTCGGGGCGCCATGGGTCCTGAATTTCTGTATATGGATGACAACGCCCGACCTCACCGTGCAAACGTTGTAGACGAATGCCTTCAATCGGAGGATATCACCCGTATGGATTGGCCAGCATACTCACCGGACTTGAATCCAATAGAGCATGTGTGGGACATGCTTGGCCGACGAATTGCAGCCCGTCAACCCCCTCCCAACTGTCTATCGGAACTTCGGAGGGCATTGCTTGATGAGTGGTGTAATTTTCCCCAAGATCAGATTGATAATCTGATACTCAGCATGCGTAGGCGTTGTAACGCTTGTATTGCATCGTCCGGGAGACATACTCCGTATTAACCATCATACTAACCATGTTATACTGTTTTCTGTAAATAGGTTCTTTTTTGAAATTTGCTCCAGGGAGTAAAAATCGCAATTTTTATTAATTATGTCAAACATATAGCATCTTTTTTGCTCTTTACCTTTTGTTTAATAAATAGACTTTACAAATAAGTCAAATTTGTTTTGCTTTTGTCTCTTTCATTGCCTGAACTTTATTATCCTTAATTTATGGACATGAGTGTATATAAAGTCTCCCAATACTGTGAATGTAGTTTAGAATCAAGTTGCATTCATTTAGAAAGATAATTCAGTTTTCTTAGTTATTTCAAAATTATCGTTAAGTTTTTCCCAATTTTTTCCACAGTAATTAAGGGAAATAAAGTAATGAAACTATCATTTGCACTACAACCTGGAGGTAGATATAATTTGTTGCTAATACGAATGATAAAATCTTCATTGCAACAAAAAGTAATGGATGATTATTTAAAATTATCACATATGTACCTATTCGTATTAAATATTTGTATAATTCGTATTAACTGTTCCGAAACAAAGAACTCGATTACCAAAATAATCATAGTTAACGGGATTAATGTTCAACATTTTGTTGCGTACTATTATTTTTACTAGCATATAGCCCGTCATATGACGGGATCAGTGAAATTTTTAATTTTTCAGAATTCTAAAGTACCCTATGAGGTAGGTAAAAAATGATTTGTTTTTTGCCTGAGAATTATCTGGTACAAGCTTAATAATTTGTTTATTTTTACTGATCGTACGCTAGTTGTCAACTTTAAATTATCTTGTAATATTACGTGAGAGTATACACAGCTGAGATGTTAGTATTGACAGTGTTTATTTGCGGGTATATGTGAATGATGTCCAAAAATTTAGCGAATCGATTGCAAACCGTGTGGTTATGTATAAAAAACAAACACACAAACGAACAAACTTCTGAATTTTCAAAGATATATAACTTAAACATTAGATATTTATTAGTCCGTGAAATAGACTTCTAGACTTTTATGAAAAGAATTTGTTGTTAATACCGGTGATAAAATTTTCATTGCAACAAAAAATGATCGATGATTAAGTTTGAAATTATCACATGTTTACCTAATCTATTATTTAAGCCAAATATAAAAAAAAATTTATTTACGTAATATCCAGGTTCAGTGATAAAACTTATGAAAACAATGCAGACTATATTTAAATCATTTAATATAAGAAATGATTAAATGAGATGGTTAAAGGAATGACTTCATAATGCTAGAAAAATGTTGTTTTTATTTAGTGACAAATTGATAAATTTAATCCCCTGCTTTTAACCGGGAAAAATGAGCTTGAAATAATCGCATTAAATACTAGAAAATGGGGGGAAGGGGGGGATTTCGAAAGTTGCTATTTGTAATTCATCGAGAATTCAATATGGATACCTCTATCGATTCCAGGTAAAACCGCTATATAAATTCGAGGACAGACGGACAGATAACTTAGTCTATTGTTATATAGGGGATTAATAAGATTGTTTGATTCATCGTTACAGCCACAAATTTGGTAAATATTAACACCATATCAATCTAAACCACTGGCTTACGTAATTTAGGTCAATTTATTGTTATTTTTAAAGTTAGTTTGCAAAACACAATGAGTTTCAAATAATCCTTTTCTTTTTTGTATTCTGTTAACTGCAGAGAAACATTGCTAGTTTAAACTAAATGGATCAAATGGATTAGGACACATTTCAGTTGCACAAACCTCATTCTTTAACATTTTTATAGTTAATCTACAGACTTGTTTATAAGTATTAAGAACTCACAAAAATATGTCATTGTTTCAAAAAGATATTTTGACGGAAAACAATTATGAACTCATTTTCAAGTTGCTAAAGCTATTATGAGAAAATTAAGTAGATAATTCGACTTTTATTTCTTCTTTTTCTTTTTCTTTAGAGAAGATTTTTTTAGAATTGGAATGAAGATTAATGTTTTAAAGAAGTTAGTAACAGTTATAATTCTTTTAATGTTTGAACTTAAGTAATGCACTGAAAAGTGGTTCTATAAGCTAAAGAAATTGTTTGCTCATACTGAGATTCTAAATTTATGTCCGAAAGGAAAATCTCGAGATGTTTTACCAAATAAAATTATATGATTCTACTTGCTGTATATTGTTCACTGCAAATTATTTTGAAGTTAATTTTGCAATTAAATGCAAAATTAACTACCCAAAAAAGACGATCTTTAGGTTTAAAAATCTTTAGATTTAAAATTGAAACAAACATAAATAAAAATGCTGAATAAAACATTTTAACCGTATATGTAGAAATATCACAGTAAATTATGCCTCTAATTAGTGTTACAAAAGTTAGAGGAAGACTTAAAGTACCTGGTTTTAAAAAATTCAAATCGGAAATGAAAGAATTGTTCATAGAAAAAAAACTAAAGTTCATAAATTATGACACATTATATATAATCAAAGCAAGTTTGGTCAGGATTTTTTTCTTTTTAATCATATGTTTAGTTAAAGATTGTGTAATTTCTGTTACATATCCAAACAATGTTTTGAGCTAGTGAAAAATCTGTTGTAGTTATAGATGTTATTTTAAAATAATTTTCATTGTTTCTTTCAAATATCTGCAACTATGCTATGACGTAAAAGAGACAAAGATTGAAAGATGAATGCGTGGTCCCAATCGTAAAATATAAAAACAAAATAGTGATGAATGTTTGTGTGCTGTATCAGGTTCAGGAAAAATTGTGTATTTCAAACCCTGAACAGTCAAAATAATTTTCCACAAAAATTTTGAAAGAAAATTATTGTAGACTTAACTAAATCATTTGTGTTTTCCCTGTTTTGTTTTTAATAACACAAAATTGAAAGTTTTAATTTTCTTTACTTCATTTATCATTATTTAAATACCTCAGATTAATGAGGTCCTAAGTATATTAGTACTTAGTAAAATTAGAGGTATAAAAGGTTTCCGTGAATAAGATTAGCTTTATGTAGTGTTAGATTACTAAAAGAAATGCCTTGTGAAGCATGCAATCATCGTGATTGCACATAAAAAAGAAAAGAACCCTGTCCAGTAGTGTAATAGCTCACTTATACTTCACTGTATCTGATCCTTATTTGAGCCTTTATTCATGAATTTCATGCAGCCTTCTGAAATTGTAAAACTACCATGTTAAAATGATATATCTCTGCATATCAATGCCTCTTCGGAAATACTGAACAGTAAAGTTTATTATAAGCTCTTTAATGAAAGAAAAATGTTAAAAAATAAATATTGATCGTGTCCTGTAGTATGATACATCACTTTTACTCCACTCTATCTGTATCTTATTTGAGCCTTTATTCACGAATTTCATACAGCATTTTGAAATTGTAAAACTACCACGTTAAAATTATATATCTCTGCATATCAATGCGTATTCGGAAAAACTAAACAGTAACGTTTATTATAAGCTCTTTAATGAAAGAAAAATGTTATTCATATTAATCCTGAGCAGTAGTATCATACCTCACTTTTACTCCACTCTATCTGTATCTTATTTGAGCCTTTATTCACGAATTTCATACAGCATTTTGAAATTGTAAAACTACCATGTTAAAATGATATATCTCTGCATATCAATGCCTCTTCGGAAATACTGAACAGTAAAGTTTATTATAAGCTCTTTAATGAAAGAAAAATGTTATTCATATTAATCCTGTCCAGTAGTATCATACCTCACTTTTACTCCACTCTATCTGTATCTTATTTGAGCCTTTATTCACGAATTTCATACAGCATTTTGAAATTGTAAAACTACCACGTTAAAATTATATATCTCTGCATATCAATGCGTATTCGGAAAAACTAAACAGTAACGTTTATTATAAGCTCTTTAATGAAAGAAAAATGTTATTCATATTAATCCTGAGCAGTAGTATCATACCTCACTTTTACTCCACTCTATCTGTATCTTATTTGAGCCTTTATTCACGAATTTCATACAGCATTTTGAAATTGTAAAACTACAACGTTAAAATGATATATCTCTGCATATCAATGCCTCTTCGGAAATACTGAACGGTAAAGTTTATTATAAATAAGCTATTTAATGAAAGAAAAATGTTATTCATATTAAAAAGTGTTGTAGTATGATACCTCACTTTTATTCCACTCTATATGTATCATATTTAAGCTTTTATTCATGAAATTCATGCAGCATCCTAAATCTTTTAAACTACCACATTAAAAGCAATAAATCGTTCCATAATAACCAAATCTCCCCGGGAAAACTGAATGCTCTATCTTCTATGAGCACTTTAATGAAAGAGAAATGCTTACGGAAAAGTAATTCAATATGCAAAATGATTTGATAGTGTTTGATTTCATTCCTTTTATTATGTCACGAAAGGAATTAAAATACAGACTACTATTGCATAAACTGTCATCTACAACGAGTTGAGGGTTTTTCTTGCAAGAATCTCGTTACAAGGTCGAAATCTGTATCCAACCATAGTCTGGGAACTCTGAATGTTGATTCCTATTTTTAAATTCAGATACCTTTTACCGGATTTTTTTAAGGTTATATGTATTAAGCAATATAATATAGGACAGATATTGATTAGATGGGATTGTGCTCAATATATTTAACTTTAATGTGGATTAGTTTTAAAAACTATGAATTATGCATAGGGTAACTAATAACTTCCAGTCTATTCAATTGAAAGGTTATGTAAGTTTTGTCACACAAAAATCATTAACGGTTACAATTCCAATCGAAGACAAAATTAAATTTCAGTGGGTATAATAGCCAACTCTCTTTCATCCTAGAAGTTGTTTCCCTCAATTATTCAATTATTGGCAACTTAGCAGTTAAAATTATATTTTTATGTATTGTAACTTAAACCACTGTTAGTTGACCTATCATATATATATATATATATATATATATATATATATATATATATATATATATATATATATATATATATATATATATATATATATATATATATATATATATATATATATATATATATATATATACATAATCTTCTACTTATTTACTACCGATAGGAAAATATAGCTTCAAGAAACTGCTTATTCATATTGTTGATATCTCTCCTGAATAATCATAATCATCAGTAATCCCTTTCCTTATTAATTCTAATATGTAATATTATCCCTCGAAATGAAATATTTTGGCATCATGTTTTTTTTAAATAAATATTTTCTAATTAATTTTCAAAGAGAATTCAGAAAAAAATATAATTTATGTAAAATTAAAACAAGCCCCTTCTATATGATTCTAATAGTGGAACGAAGGAGGAGTCTTGTTAATGAATCGAAAGTAAATATATTTTTCTTATAATCATATATATATATATATATATATATAAACATTTCAAATTTCTGACTTTTTTGAAGTGAATATGTGTCAGCATCAGAATATTTTCCTCTGTATTAAT
>CM063503.1:17431793-17464293 GCA_032207245.1 Pardosa pseudoannulata | reverse complement strand
GTTTTTAAATATTCCAAGTGAAATAAATATAAATACTTTACGTTACTAGCAATAATCGTTTATTTACATACATGAGATTTTATCTCAGAACCTGATGAAATTGAAATCCCTGTCTTATTAGCCCTCTTGTTGCAAAAAAGTAGATCGTAGCACTCCAAACCAACTAGAAACTCGTTAATATTTTGCAAAAGGTTTTTTAAAACACTTTTAAACTATGTTCTATAGAGCACTTTCTCTACACCTTCCAAAAGATCAGTGCTAAAAGTATTTAAAAGAATTTTTACAGATGTCTCCATAATGAGAATGAAGAAATAAAAAAGTTACCTTACCTTCAATTTTCGATGGAGCTTTTGGGGTAATATGTGGTTCATCACAAGCATCTCCAACAGTTTGCTGGACAATGACAGGACAAAGTCGAAGGAACTCTGCTTTAGATATCGTTATTCGATCCAGTCCGTATAAGGATACCATAGACTCAGCCGACAAACACTTCAAGAAAACATATTTTTAAAACTAAAATCATAAAAATGTAAGTATATATAATTAAAACTATATCTTAAACCTGATGCTCATTTTTTATAATAATATGATTATGTGCAGCATTGAAAGTTTATTTATTTTTGGATGTACATAATTATTTTGCTTAAAGCAATATAACGTGTCTTTAAATTTGGGAATTACTCAATTATTTCAAAAGTGAAATTCTTAAAGCTTGCTAAATAAATCAGATAATTTTTTAAAATTTTTAAAGACATTTTATTATTTATAGTATTGTTTTTCTCTGAAAACTATACTATAAATATAATTTTTCAATTTAAAGAAACTTTTAAAAATATTATATTTTAACATAAATATAATATTAACTCTTAATTTGACAAGATGTTTTATTTCAAATATTTTTTAATTTCTGTTATTTTCCCATGTCTGTATAGACATTAGGATCTCTGTAAAATAAACAAAAAAATATATCATTTTCCATTTTTGAGATAATTAATGTCTGTGACGAACACTGACAATTATGTTATATAGTAGTTATAAATATACATGTCTGGTGTAGATGCCAGACTTAGCCAAATTAGGGGTTAAAGAAACTTTTATAAAATATCAGTTAAAAAGATTGTATTTTTAACATAGATATAATATTAAGCGGAATGAAATAAGTGTACAAATCAATCATAGAAATTCTTTTAGTTGAAATTTTATATATTCTATCTAGAAAATTTTGATATTCCGAAAAAAAATATCAAAAAAGGAAAGATTGTTTAACTCTCACCAAAATGTTCATTTCTCTAAATAAAAAAAACTGCTTAAATTGTGGCGATTAAAAATAAGATCAGCTATAGCAAAATAAATTACATCAAATTTTAGATATTAAGTCACGATTGATGGCACTCATTTAAATGGTATATTCAGATAAATTATGGCCTTTGCTTTTCTCGGTCTTTATTATTGTGTTTATCACGTTTACGTGATTTGAACGCTTACTATTTGAATTATGTTCTTTCAGGATGTAATTACAGAATTTTTTTTTATTCTAGTCAAAAGATTTCTACATGATTTCAAAACAATTACTTTATAAAAGGTTCCTTTATT
This sequence comes from Pardosa pseudoannulata, assembly GCA_032207245.1. NCBI lineage: Eukaryota > Metazoa > Arthropoda > Arachnida > Araneae > Lycosidae > Pardosa > Pardosa pseudoannulata. Next base: position 17,462,700 of record CM063503.1, on the reverse strand, counting down.
CTTTGAACTCTAGAATTGGAGCATGAAGCCTTGCTATGCAGATATAAACAAGATTAAAACTGGTAAAATGAATTTAACAACCATTCGAAAAATAATAAGCAGGGTTTTAGTAATATATAATCAGAATATGCAGAATATAAAAGATGGACCATGTAATTACGTGTGTTATGCTTCTTTAAAATGAATCCTAGTCAAAAGAAAGGTACTCACCTGATTTCAAGCTTTTGGAACATAATAAAGCTATAGAAATGAGAAATCTGTCTAGTGTTAGAAATTTTGATGAAAGATTCGGCGAGAGGTGAAAACTCGACTTAGAATAAAGTACAAATACAACCATACTATTTAAAACCAAAATAAGCGGCTTTCTGCTTGACAAGATTCGCAGCAAAAACAAGATTGGTTTTCTAAATTACATTTTTATCTTTAAAAATTGTATTATATATTATATATTTATTTTTAAAATAAAAAGTTCTTCTCACCTGTTTGGTAATGCTACTTGCCGTTTCTAGTGGGGGAATTACGTTGTTGATTATATTAGATTCTTCACTAGCAAGAGTGGTTGGATGCCAAAGATCGCTTAATTTCGATGATAAAACACTCTCAAGAATTTCAGAATTATTTTCTGGTATTGCAGTCAGATATTTGGCTTCAATTTCTATTGTTTTATTTTCAGGAACAAAAGAGTCGTTATGATTACCAATGTGATGATTAGTAGGAATAAGTGAATGTATTTTAACCTCAAGATCATAAATATTAGAATTATTATTTTTTAGTTCATCATATGGAGTATCCTTTGATAGTGATCTGTTGTGATTATGATCAGAATGATTATGATCAACGTGGTCAAGTTCAGTATGATTATGATTACTGTGATGATCTCCAGAATGATCAAGACCACCGTGATCATGGTCTAAATGGGAATGATAGTTATGATCGTGGTCAGCATGATTATGTTTACTATGATCATCATATGAGTGGTCACTGTGATCATAATTTGAAGATGGTCTTGGATGATGCAGATCTGAAGAACGGGGACTTCCATGGCTATGATCAGTGTGATCATGGTTGTGATATTTATCAGAACTATCATGATCGTGATGGCCATGATGATCATGATCACAGTCAGCATGATTATGACCTTCATGATGAGAAATGTGATGACGATGATGATGATGGTGATGATCACTGTGGTCATTTCTTGAAGTTTCTAGGTCAGTCATCATTTTTTCGAGACCTATAAAGTATAAATTAAATGTAAAGGAAAATAATAAAACTTTGCTTTTAACAAAATCTTATTTCATCCTTTTCAAATGTATTGATATTAAAAACATCTATTTTAACCATTTTGACAGTATAAACATATAAATTTTACTGTCAAATAAAATCTCAATAACATGATTTTCAAATGGAAAGTTATATAGATAATAAGAAATTTAAACTAATAAATCGATTCCGTTTGTATCAAAAACTATTTAAATAATAGCAATTAATATGCGTTCTTAAAGATATAGTAAATTTTCTCTTCAGTTTCTAATAATATTGAAGATTCACGAAATGCTTAAACTGCAATTCTGATTAAGTGACACCCGACTGACAGATGATTATTGCATAACCCCAATCGTAACCTAATATTTGTAGTGATACACATGTTCATAAGTCATTGCTAGTTCTCTCGCGGTTATATATAACACGCATATATACGCACATGCCCTAAATCTATGCACACATGGATTACTCAAGAGCCAATGGATATCCAGAGAAAATTTTTTAGAAAATTAATATATTTAATACGTTAACTTATAAAAGTTTGGGTCTATTAATAATTCAATAAAAGGCAATAATTATTGTCAAAGAGAGTACATTATTACATAACTATGAAGATTGATAATGTCATTTAGTTTTAAAAATTCAGACATTATTAGAAAAATGAATTTAATCCCTTCTAAGAGAGTCAAACACAGATATAACACAAACACGCATGCACACTCACAAACATAACCCATTCGTTAAACTTCCAAATTAATTTTAGATGACTGATAAAGTCAGACTGAAGTTTCATTTATATGATGTAAGATTAAAGTTAATTTTAATTACCTATTGTATAATTATCTACTTTCTTCACCGATTATTCTAACAAAAACTGGAATATTTTTACTTGTAGGAAATAACTGCATTGCTATCATTCTTAGATATCTTTCTTAAAATTTAACTGTTTAAACATGTAAATTCTCTTAAATACAATATTAACAGCATAAACATTGGTAATAGTAACGGAGAAAAAGAACTTAAACAATTCCGGAACGAACAATTTAACACAAGATTTACGGACCGAGACAATCTGACTCATTAAAAATTTGATCACTATATATACTTAAAACTTTAATATCACTTTTCAAAAACATACGTTGGTTTTTAGTTAAGTAATAAAATATATGTAAACTTTCATTCCTCTTACCCGCAGACCCCTTCATTTCGCATTATCAAATGTGGTATACCTATTTTCACGGTTGTGAGTCAATTTGACTCATAGAATGGCTTAACAGTTAATCGCATAACATGAAATTTATTGGTCCTATCAGGCCTGGAATATTTTCCAATTGGCTGAAGAGCTAAGAAGTAAATATAGAGAAGAAATTGAGAACACATCCATTCCAATGACATAGATTTATGCTACTGACGCACGGAAGAATTGTCAAGTTCAACAATCATGCAAAAGAAACAGATGTAGAAATCATTGTGCTAAATGTAATAGAAATGTTTGCGGAAAATGTGTTTCAAAAACAGTTTTTATATGTAAAAAATGTTTTCCATGATTTTTTTTATAATAAACATTTCATTTAAATTAATTTGGAACTATTTCTTTGCAAAAAATTTCAATTTTCTTGTATGAGTCAAATTGGTTCACTTCAGTAAAAATATGTATATGATCAACATCCGTAAATCTAGTGTTAAGATGAATGATGGCGCTGATTATAGTTTATAGTCTTTCTAAATTTCAAACTTAAAAAATTAAAAAAGTAGTAAAATGATGTAAAATGTTATGAGTAATTAAATTATTATTGAGAGGTCTTTCTAAAATGAAATACTAAATTACTTTAATTTTATTTTAATGTCGTTCTCATAGAAAAAAAAGGTGGAGGATGAGAGGTGGTTGAGTGGTATGTTTTACACTGCAAGCATTTCAAACGCTTTACATAGTTATAAAATTTAAATAATAATTATTTTTTAGTCCTCTTGATTACTTATACGAAAATCAAAGAAAAAAATTATGAGTTCTTATATCTAAAACTGTGTTTTATATTATGTAAAAAATTATTTGGTTCAGCATAATTCTTTTAAGCAGAATTTAAGGGAACCTCATAAGAGACTTGAATAGTTGTAGAGAAAATGATATGTAAGTAAATAATTTAATAATTTGTTTTTTTAAGTCTTTTTGACTACTTATACGAAAATCTGAGGAAAAATATGAATTGTTATACATAAAATTATGTTTTACATAAAGTAAAAAAATTATTTTGTCTAGTATAATCCTAGCAAGCAAAATTCAAGGAGCCTAATAAGAGACTTGAATGAATGAGGGGGGGGGGGAACTGTAAATGAAAAAACAGAAAATGAAGAAAAACAGACAGAACGTTTTGGAGATAAATTTAATGCTTATAATCAAACTTAACATTGTTATAAATTGGTATTCAAGGGAATATTCTTATTAAAGAGGCAAAAATTAAACACAAATTCTTCTATTTCTCTATTAATTTTTCAACAAAGCTGATATATCAACATTTCAGTTTTTTTACTTAGATGTATAAAATGTTTAACTTAATCCTTTCGAGTCCAAACTTTGATTTTAGTTGGAAAATTCTTTTTAACACATAAAGCGCATACATTTTTCTAAAAGGCAAATTTTAGTTAATTTTGACAGACAGTGTGGATTTAGGACATATTAAAATATTCCTATACCTAAATTATATTTTAAGATTAAAACTTCTTGAAGCATTAGCTAAAGTAATGTTATTAAACTCAATATTTTTAAATAACAATAAAACCGTCTAATCTTAATTATCAAAAATCACAGCAAACAAAAGCAATTTTCTTGTTGAACGTGCAAGTATGTTAGTCGTTAGAATCTTGCTTGGAAAAGGAATCCATCCTGAATAAGTATTTTCAGACAATTATATTTGTCTCTTTGGAAAAATATGAAAGACATGTTTAAAATATAAGTCCTTTAAACAGAATATGAAAATTCCTGGAAACATTTTTTAAAAACATTTTTAAATAGAATGAGAGAAAATGAGATATACTACTAGTAGGTTACCAAACAAAACTAGCAGTACACATCAAAAAATGGTAAAGAAAAAGGTTTCGACTTTACTAAGCGTTTATACAAATTATGAATTTTATACACGTATGCATTGTAGTGTAAATAAACTCATCACATGTTTTTCATCAGTTTTTTTAACTAAATGTTTTGCTAAATTTTTTAAATGTTTTTTTCTAACTAGCTTTTCATCGATTCCTATTCAAGTTTGACCAAACACTCTTTTAGATTTTACAAGTATGCAACTATTTTAAGTTTCGATTTTATTTAGCTTATTGAAATTGAATTTGAAATTACAGAAATTCAAAATTTCCATTGAAAATCAACATACATGTATAAAATCATTTCCTAAAAATAAACTATTTATTCAGTAGTAAAGTTAATACCTAAATGTGTTCAAAATAAAATGTTCAGAAATTATAAAGCAGAGATAAAAATCAAAAGCACTGAAAAGATTGAAAAAATAATTTTTTTTTATCTTGATTTATTTAATTCTTCAATGTATATGTATACAAAACTTCATTACTCTAAATTTTTATAGTATTATTTTGTAATATCCCTTTCCCTTTAACAGGAATGTTTGTTTGAAAACCTAAAATATCTTTTCATTATTTAAGTTGAGATCCTCAAATGAGATTTATGTAAGTAAAAGGGTTAACAATATGTAATCATTTATACTTAAAAAGTAATTTTAGAGTACTATATGAGGGATTCACATCCAAAATCAGCCAAGTCCATTTTGAATAATGTAGAGAAATTGAGTTCTAAATTTCCATCTCATGATCAATTCCTGAAAATTTTAAATAACTTTAGAAATTATTAATAATTTTAGTATATGTTACCATACGTACATTTGCTTAGATATGAAATTTCAAATTATTAACCCTAATAAACGATTTCATTTTTTAAGAGAAAGTATGAATTCGGTTCGCTCTTGGTGTTAATCCTCAAATCTAGAGGTATATTTACCTTTGGCAGTAATAAAAGGAGAACAAGCGTCACCATAACGATTAAAAAGATTATCCAATGAGTCTTCTGAATGAGCACCATCGTTTATGCAATGACCTTTAAGAAATGAACTTATTAGAGAACAAAATATCAAATATAACAACATTTTTTATCACATATTTATAACAAAAGGAGAAAATATTACTATTTATAAGGTCTAAACAAAAAAGAAATGTCACATCTTTGCTTGGAGATATTTATATAAGCCGCTCATAGGCCAATGTGGTTAAGTCAATATTATAATGCTTTCAGATTTTCATAAGCATACATGTTTTAAATAATAATCTTTTTCAGATTTATAAGAGTTTATTCATTCCGTCAACAGTAAATATTGTTGTTTATTATTGTACATTTTTAATAAACCAAAATATGCTTTATATAAATGCATCAAGTTCATTAATTTAATAATTTTTTTTCTGGATTTAACCACATTAGTTCTGAGAGAATTATATGTCTTTTGGTAGATATTTTCAAAATTATAACCATGTTTAACCCGTCAATCAAAGCAATAGGCAACTTTGACAGGGCTATTCTCATTTTATTTAATGTAGCTGAAGATTACTGAATAACTGCAGAAAGGGTCGTAGAGAGAATTTTTCTATGGGGGTGGGATCTCCTTCTTCAACTCATATCTCAAGATTAATACATCAGTATATACAGTAATTCTTAACGGGGTTACAAAAATCACATTCCCCTTTCGCTACGTTACTGAGTGCAGTTTATATTTCATACTACTACATAGACATTCAAGTGAAAGGGAAATATGAGGCGCTAGAGGCAAACAGGAATATGTATAAATTTCCTGAGGCTTGAGTGAAAATGACCCGGTGGGAGTGTTAACGCTTTAAAATTATTTTACACTGTGATCATAACGAAAAACTAATGCAAAATTCAACAACTCAGAGATATTCTTGTGAGTACAGTGGAAACTGGATCCATCGATTTTTAAAGGAATGGAAATGGAAAAAGATGTATCTGGGAAATGATTGCTAAAATTCGGTGAAATATGTAAATATTAATAATTTTTATTATTTATAGAAGTATTTGGGAGTACTTAACATTTTTATAGATATTTTGTTATTCATGCCTACTTGTGCAAGTATATCATCTGACTTCAAAGAATGACAGTTCTACCGCTTCTACTTCATTAAGTATACTTTCACTATCAATATATTCATACATACATGATAATAATTTTGATAAAGCTTCATACATTTCAGAAAAACATGATACTGACTGATGTTCGTCTCCGTGTCTCTTCTCCTTTTTTCATGTTCTTTCATCTGGCTTCTGTATAGAGCCTCTAATTTTGTGATCCGCTAATTGTTAGGTAAAAATCTACTGCGATATAATCACCAAAGTGTGTCAGTAAAATCCATTATTTATCCAGGCCGATTAAACCATATTCATCAGTGCAATGTGGTTTTCCTTTATTTGGTTGTCTAAAATCCAGCTATAGCAAAACACTTGTTAGTTTAATTTCGCCTGCATTTTAAGGTTTCACAAAAACGATACTTCCGGAAAACAAAGCAATGTGGCTAAATGCGAAAAAAATGAATAATCTGGGAACGATGAATGTGGGAACAAATAGAGCTTATGTTCTAGTCAATAAAATGTTAGTCATCTCGTATGTATTCTTCACTGTTAATAGACTGGAAAATAAGCTTATGTAGAAAAGCTGAATCATGATATTAAGAAATATGCCATTTCATCATATTTTATCTAACATTTTGCATGAATGTAAAGCAAAACAAGGTACTCGTTGTTGATATAAAACAGAATACTTTCATGAATCTTCAAAAATTACTACTAACTAGATGCCTTTCCATGTAGGGAAGCAATAAAGAGTACCTGGAACAAGCGCAAAATCCCCAGTGTTGAAGGGGGCAAACAAATTTCAATATCCCAATTTAAAAAAATAGGGTATTGTTTATGTGATTGTATTTTTTGTTTCCTCCTCACTTACTAATATATTATTTTAATCTGAACTTAGTGTTGCGTTTGGGATTATTTTAATAAAAAAAATGCATATACTGATTTACGAATAAATTTCATTTAAGTCTACAAGGGACTTTGAATCTCAATTTTAAAATTTTAAATGTTCAACGATATTTTTAGAAGGAGAATATATAACGTTGTTACATAAACTCTAAAAAGCACTAAAATATATTAGAAAGTAATTTTTTATTAAAATAAGAATCCACACTATTCCTACAACAGTGTTTCATAAAAAACCTTCCTAGTGTACAGCGTATTAAACCATTGCTTTTATGCTTTCATTTTATCTTTATAATTTATATAGAAACAAATACATAAAACTGAAGCAACTAAGCAAGAAGCTATGCTAAGATCTTACTGTTTCTCTTACATTGTATTGCGTAGAATGTTTCCTTGTTTTTATACCGTTAAATAAACACATACGGAAGCATATCATACATTCACTTGCATGACAATAGTAAGAGAAATTTGAGGCCTTAGTTAACAATGAATCACAAACCTATTTAAGAGTGGTTTGTGACTCTGTGTGTGGTTTGTTAATCCGCATAATATATGCCCATCATAGTAATACAAGAGATTGAAGTTAAATATTCTAGTCCACATCATATTTGCTGTTATCAAGGATATCATATTCAGAGGTTTCGAAATGCATGATATTTCTTACCTTTAAGTACATGCTCTATCAAAATTGAAAGAACGGATCTCAACCAATGCATTGCGGATGTTGTAGATGGAGGCATTTCTTTTGAGATGCCATCAGTTGTAATACACTAAGAAAAGAGAAGAGTTTTAGAACTTCAAATATGAAACTAAAATGAAACAGAAATTAGAAACACATTTTCTATTAAAACACGTGTATCGCGGGTACAGAATTCCACCACTGATCCACCCAACTTTGAAAAACGATTGAAAACTTAAAAGATATGAATAGTGTATTTTAAATTACCCTACATTTATGCCCATTAGTCTAATATTACTGATTATATAGAAAAGAAATTATAAACGTTTTTCTCTCAGTTTAAAACAAACGTTTCTTTCTCAATTTTCATAAAAAAGCCGTGTCATAGTCAAGTTAATTGTGACTTACCGTTATTAGTTATCAAAGCAATATATTATATGTAGACTTAACTAGTATTGAACAGGTAGGATATTACCTTAAGGTATCTGAAACTGTATGTACGTATCCTTCTACTGGCACGGTTGTTAATAACCATTCAGAATCGACTTTAAGAAGTTGGGGAAGGTCTCATCAACGTTTACATATCCAAAGAAAAGACCATAGAGCTTCAAACCAAACTAAATCAATCTACAAAATTAATGTTTTAATAACGTTACAATTTGTAACAAATGTCTATTTAAGAAATAAGATTTTTAAATAAAATCCATCAGAAAGATTTTCTTTGATGCTTTCATGACCTAAGTAATTTACTACATCAACTATAAACCAGGTATGCAACTTCATTCCTAACAACCGAAAAGTTTATGAATTTTTCCTAATAGCACTGAACATTTATGCTTTAATTTTCAGATATTTCACTTAATATTTCACGAGACATTTCTGAACAATTGACGAGTATGTATAAAAACACAAAATGTATACATGTATATATATTTAAAAATGTATTACATCATTTGATACATTCGTATTAAATTTTATTTTAAAATAATGATAAGAAATGTGTATTTATAGATTTGTTTCATTCAGAGTTTTGAATTACTTGATCCCTTTAAAATAAGAAAAATAATACTAGGGAGGAAGATTAAATGTACCTTAGGCGATTTCCTTATATGAATGAGCTCAGATGTTTCTTTTCAGCAGTTCTTTTAATAATTATGTCATTTAAATTGAAAATGACATAAATATGAAAGTTATATCGAAATTTTATCGAGTTCATGAAACAAAATTAAAGTTTATAAAAGAGGAAAGGAAATGACATACTTTCTTAATAATTTTCAAAAGTAAATAACCGTTTGAAAATTATACATTAAGTACTAAATTAATAATATTTCTAGATTAAATGTCTATCAGAAAGCTAGAATATTTTATATTGTAAATAATCCTACAGCCACTAAAAGTTTTAAACACAACATATACTAATTTTCTTAATCCTGATATAGTAGAACATGACTTTTATCTAGTCTTTAAGAGAACAATTTTAAAATTTTCTCCAAATTCAAATATTTTCAATTTCTTATGTTTCACTAAGTTCAAATCTGAAAAAACTTGTAAAACATGTTCACAAAAATCTGTCGTCGTACATAGAGACAGGTAATAACATTCATCTATATAGGAATGACACTCTTTCAGATTTTATCACTACATTATTAAATTCTGTTACATTTAATTTCCAATCATTCATAAGGTTTATGCTATTTATTTTACAGATTTCAATCTCTTGGAATAATTCCCATTTACTATGTGCGATAAAACTACTGAACCAAACATTACGGTGTAAGAACTAGTTTCTAAGCTTCAAACTGAGAATCGGATTTTGTTCGTCATTATGATATCACATCTGTGAAAAAGCAAACTGACAATTATCTGGCTGTTAAGTTATGTAAATCCTATTATCTGACGTTTCCACTGTTTTTATTTACCATGCTTCATTGGCGTTTCAGTTCACATTGATTTATACATGATATCATCAAACAGATGCGGCAAATTAGATATATTAGAGTTTGTTTAAGGATATTTAAGTACATCAGAATAACAGTAAAAAATATAAAGAGGAATCTTAAAATGCATTTACCTTTATTATCATTATATATCATCAGAATCAAATATAAATATTAAACATTAAGAAGAAGCCCCTGTTAACTGTTTAATACTTACTTATACTACATATTTGTACTTTCTTTCTATACGTTAATTTATTCATACAGGAGGTTTAAATAAATGAAACCTGTATAAGAGGAAGCAAATTTTTGGTCCTATTACCTTCGATTTAAAAATATATAGTTAGTAGTTTAGAACCCTAATAAAAATGTATTTATTTTTTAGTCATAATAATAGCTTTTAAAAAGGGCATAATATAAATTTTAATTATACAATTTGTAAACCGAGATCTTAAAAAAATTGCGTATTTTTTTTCATAGTTTAATTATATATATAGATTATATATATATATATATAAATATATTATTATATATATATATATAATATATATATATATATTATTTTTTTATATATTTTATATATATATATATATATATATTAAATAAAACTATATATATGTATATATTATATATATATTAATATTTATTTTATATTATATATATATTATATATATATATATACATATACATATGCAATATTATATATATTATTTATACATATATAATATACATATATATACATGTTTTTTATTACATATATTATAGATAATATACATATATATACACATGAACATAATATTATATTTATACATATATATATATATATATATATTATATTATACTTTAATATATATATAAATATACATATTTTAGAATTGAAATACTAATTCTGTTAAAAAGATTTTTTATATTTTTTATCTGAGAAAATAAGCTTTTCAGATAATAATGTTATCACATAAAAAATAATTTTACAATAAATTTCAATTTAACAAGTTCTATAAATACTATTCTATCATTCGATAATATAACTCTAATATTTAGTCATATAATTTATTTACTAATTAAATGTCTAATACTGTGTATAATTTATTCCACTGGTAAAATGTAATAATGTGCTTATAGAGACACATATTAGCAATTTTTACATAATTTAAATCATAGCTCAGATTAATGCTTAAGCTTCCTACTACAAACATGGTAAAATTAGTTACTTAACAACGATATAAAGTAATTAAATTATTTTTTTCATTGATTTTAAGTAATATTATCCGTTTTATTAAACAAGCAACTTTTCCCTCATGTAATTCTCCTACATCTGTAGATTATTTAACAGTTTATACGTTTGAGATTAAGATAATTAATTGGAGAATATTGATAAATGTGAACTAATAATTATGTAGTAAGTTAACGTTTTGTTTAATATAGAGTTAAAAAGCGAAGGCATTGCATATTCAGAGAACAGAAGAAAAATATTAACATAAATGAAGTGACAGGTTACTTATGTTACCTTTATAATTAATTACATCAAAGAACAGCGATATTTACACCAATGATTACACATTTACTGTTGATTTTTCTCCTTCCTTAATTACTTAAATTATTTTAATCTCTTAAATATCTTAAAGTAATAATTCTATCTTAACACTAAGTAATTAAAAAAACTTTTTATCAAAAATTTAAATAATAAAATGCCAGTAACGCAAAACAGTAAAAACAATCACTTGTGCTTAAAACAGCGGCTCCACTTACCATTTGCTCCCCCCGCTATTCATTAAATGTTTAAAGGGGCTTTCCTCTTAAAATAATGTCTGACGTTTGTCAATAGTTTTTTTCTAGCAATTTATAATTTCTGGAAATGTGGTTTTATATTTTAAGAAACAAATTACATTTATATAAAAAAAGTTTTACTTTAAATTAAAAGTTACTATAACGGGACTTAATAAGTTTTACAGCTGATTTATTTGATGCGCTTATTTTGAACTCACCACTATTAACTCAAGAAAATGTTTAAGTGAAAAGTTTAAGGTTTGGTTTATTTCAGAAAGAAAAATAATCGAACTTGAAAAACCTTTGCCACAGTTCATAAAAATATTAAATTTATGTGCTACTGAGAATTTTACTTAAACATTTCAATTAAAACTGTCTTAGCACATTCGCGAACACTAACGTGAATTCACGTCTTTTCGAGTTCTATATCTTGTTGACTATGATATGAATTAACGTCATTTCAAGATCTATTCCTGGTTGTTGGGAATTTGGGAATTCATTTCTTACAATTTCTGTTGCTGAAACATTATCACATGTATTTGTTATTAGAGAAAATAAATAGGTGATTGAAAAATAATTTTCATAATTCATTTATTGTTTTTTTAGGTTGTATTTTGATAAATCAGTTCTTTCATATTTGACTATTTAACCACTAAATTTTACCCTTGACTTAACGATACAAGCTTCGATCAACCAAATTCAAAATTTTATTATTCTACCCTGTGCTCTGTATTAGAGATACAAATCATTTGTGGTCACGCACGTGTTAATTTGTTTTTCTCAGAATCAAAAACATTCCTATTACCAGGCATATGTATATGTATATTTACAGGGCTTTTGCATATTCTATACTTTAAATTAACGAATTAATTAACACATTAGGGTAATATTAATTTTTAAATTAAACTTTAAAAAATTTCTTGTGGCTGAAAAATTACGTCCATTTTCTATTTCTTACTGGGGATTGCTTTTCACTCCTGGAACTGGGAGGTCATATATCGCGTCTTGTGGATTAGATTTTCACATTTACTCATTATTCACGTTCATTAGCCTTTAGTTTATTTACATCCCGCATTATGCTAAACTGTTCGCTTTCTTCTGTCAAAGGACATACACAAAGGTCATATTTGAACTTTTCTACCATTGAATTTTTTTCTCTTGACTTTGCGATACGAGTTTCCGGCAACCAGTTTCAGATTTCCATTATTTTCACCCGTACTCTGTATTAGGAACACAAAATGTCTGCCAGTCACGCATGTGTTAATTTTTTTTTCAGAATCAGAAATATTTCTATCACTATACTTACTGGTAGTTTCTGCCTATTCAATACTTAAAATTGACAGACTACGTAACAAATTAGGGTCATAGTATTTAAGTAAAATTCGTGTAACTTCTTTCGAAAAAACAGAATCTCAATTTCAGGTCCCTTGTCGAGGGCTGCTCTTGACTGCTCAATTTATAAATCGAGATCTCTTTAAAAAATTGCGTACCTATTTTTTTGCATATTAAGTGTATATAATATATAATATATATATATAATATCGATATATATATATATTTATATATATATTATACACATATACATACATATATATTTATATATATATCATACATATATATATATATATATATATATAATATACATATATATATATATTATATCATACATATATATATATATATTTATATATATATATATATATATATACATATACATATATATATGTATATATATATATATATATATATATATATATATATATATATATAGTGTGTGTGTGTGTGTGTGTGTGTGTGTGTGTTGGAGAATTGAAATACTAATTCTTTTCTAGAAAGATTTTTATATTGACTTTTATCATGAGAAAATAAGCTTTCAGAAAAACTAATTTCAGATGTATCACATAAAAAATTTATTTTATAATAAATTTCAACTTTAACATAGTTTCTATTTATAACATAAATCTATCATTCTATTATCTAATATACTTAATAGTTCTAGTCATATAATTCTATTTTCCTAATTAAATGTCTAATAATGTGTATAATCTATTCCATTGGTTAAGCAGTGAAAAGACTGAATGCGCTTCTTAATAAAGGAAGAAAAACACATATAACGCGAAAATCATGAGCAGTCAGAGGGTTAAGTCTTTGCGCCTTTCCACGCCGTGGACTACGCGTCTATTATTCGTAGCTTAGATTTTCACATTTGCGCATTGTTCACTTTCATTTGCCTCTAATTTATTGGCAACGTATTATGTTAAATTCTTCTTTTTCTTTTCTCAAAGGCTATTCATTCATTGTTGGGGGTTTCTATTTATATTTTGTGCTTCAGTAAGTAAGGTTATGTAATAAAGAACCGTATTTACACTGCTTGTCTGCGTTTAAATTGCATTCTCCTAAAAGCCTTTTTTACGCAGTTTTATTCCGAAATAGGTAAAAGATAAGGTTGATGAGTCATAATATAATTTGAATGAATCCTTTAAAACCATTCAAATACAAACAAAATGTTAAATTTGTTTTTCACAATTACAAGTATGTCAGGAAATATTTAAAATTAAAGAAATAATAAGAGATGCAGTATTTTAGTAGTATTAATACCGAATTTTGAGTGACAGTGTGATATTTTTGCTACTTTTCAAAAAAAGTTCACTTTTTCTAAAAGGAAAAAACATTGCATACTCATTGGCTATTAAATGACTAGTATGTCCGGAACATAGCTTTCTAAATGCTGTAATTGTATTCCAAGCTTATAAGTTTAGAAGTATTTTATGAAATATTCGAAATTAAGCATTAAGAAATGCAGGAATTTGTAAAATAACGCATATTTAGATATTACTATTTATATTTTTTTAATTTTGCTATTTTTCAAAAAATCCCCTATTCATGTAAAGAAAAAATTAAGACTAAGTGAGTAATTGAATAACTAGTATTTCAGGTACACAGAATGTTAAAATCGTAAAAGTTGTATTCAACGATTTCAAACGTTTAAAATTAAACTATAAGAAATGCAGTATTTTAGTAAAATGGCAAACATTTAGCTATAAGTGTCATTTAAAACTTTGGCAAATTTCAAAAATCCTTCATTTTTTGAAATCAAAAAACGGAGACTCAGTGAGCAATTAAATAACCAGTTTATCAGGCACATCGAATGTTAAAATCCTAACAGTTGTATTCCAAGATTTCAAACGTTTAAAAATAAACTATAATAAATGCAGTATTTTAGTCAAATAGCAAACATTTAGCTATAAGTGTCATTTGTAAAATTTTTATAAGTTTAAAAAATCTTTCATTTTTTGCAATAAAAAACGGAGACTCAGTGAATAATCAGTATATCATGGCCATAGAATATTGAAATCCTAAAAGTTGTATTCAACGGTTTCAAATGTTTAAAATTAGACTATAAGAAATGCAGCATTTTAGTAAAATGCCAAACATTTAGTGTGTTGTTTGTAATTTTTTTATGTTTCAAAAATAGTTCATTTTTTGGAATAAAAAAAACGGAAACTCAGCGAGCAGTTAAATAACCAGTTTGTCAGGTCCCTAGAAGCCGAACGATGACCGAATGGTTAGGGTGGTGACCTGCGAACCCCGAGTTCGTGGGTTCGAATCCCACTATGACATGAATGTTTGTAGACGTCCGGAATCGGCTTTAAGCAGTAGGTCACTGTCTTATTAGCCCTCATGTTGCAAAATGTAGACCGTAGCTCTCCAAACCAGACCCATAGAATGTTAAAATCTTGAAAGTTGTATTCTACGATTTCAAACGTTAAAAATAACTATAAGGAATGCAGTATTTTAGTAAAATGACAAACATTTATTAAGTGCCATTTGTAATTTTTATATGTTTAAAAAACCCTTCTATTTTTGGAATAGAAAAAATGGAGACTCAGTGAGTAATTGAATAATCAGTATGTCACGCCCATAGAATGTTAAAATCCTAAAAGTTGTATTCGATGACTTTAAATGTATAAAATTAAGCTATAAGAAATGCAGTATTTCAATAAAATGACAAACATTTAGCTATAAGTGTCATTTGTAATTTTTATAAGTTTAAAAAAATCCTTCTATTATTGGAATAAAAAACGGAAACTCAGTGAGCAATTGAATAACCAGTATGTCAGGCCCGTAGAATGTTAAAATCCTAAAAGTTGTATTCGATGACTTTAAATGTATAAAATTAAGCTATAAGAAATGCAGTATTTCAATAAAATGACAAACATTTAGCTATAAGTGTCATTTGTAATTTTTATAAGTTTAAAAAATGTTTCATTTTTTTGCAATAAAAAACGGAGACTCAGTGAGCAATTGAATAATCAGTATGTCACGCCCATAGAATGTTAAAATCCTAAAAGTTGTATTCGATGACTTTAAATGTATAAAATTAAGCTATAAGAAATGCAGTATTTAAGTAAAATGACAAACATTTAGTGTGCTGTTTGTAATTTTTTTATGTTTCAAAAATCCTTCATTTTTTGATATAAAAAAGGGAGACTCAGTGAGCAATTGAATAATCGGTATATCAAGCCCATAGAATGTTAAAATCTGGAAAGTTGTGTTCTACCATTTCAAACGTTAAAAATAAACTATAATAAATGCAGTATTTTAGTAAAATGGCAAACATTTAGTGTGCTTTTTGTAATTTTTATATCTTTGTAAAATCCTTCATTTTTTGTAATAAAAAACATGAAACTCAGTCAGCTATTGAATAATCAGTATGTCACGCCCATAGAATGTTAAAATCCTAAAAGTTGTATTCGATGATTTCAAATGTTTAAAATTAAACTATAATAAATGCAGTATTTTAGTAAAATGGCAAACATTTAGTGTGCTTTTTGTAATTTTTATATCTTTGTAAAATCCTTCATTTTTTGTAATAAAAAACATGAAACTCAGTCAGCTATTGAATAACCAGTATGCCAGGCCAATAGAATGTTAAAATCCTAAAAGTTGTATTCCATGATTTCAAATATTTAAAATTAAACTATAAGAAATGCAGCATTTTAGTAAAATGGTAAACATTTAGTGTGCTGTTTGTAATTTTTTTATGTTTCAAAATCCTTCATTTTTTGTAATAAAAAACATGAAACTCAGTCAGCTATTGAATAACCAGTATGCCAGGCCAATAGAATGTTAAAATCCTAAAAGTTGTATTCCATGATTTCAAATATTTAAAATTAAACTATAAGAAATGCAGCATTTTAGTAAAATGGTAAACATTTAGTGTGCTGTTTGTAATTTTTTTATGTTTCAAAAATCCTTCATTTTTTGAATAAAAAAAACGGAAACTCAGTGAGCAATTGAATAACCAGTATATCAGGCTTATAGCGGCATTCACTAAACCGTCATTAGGAACGGATGCTTGACATCTAGCACCAGACACCACGTCCTGCCATGAAGTGCTCAATAGAAAAGAAAAATGGGGGGAGGTAATAGAACATTATTTCAAATGCATGAAACGTCTCGGTTCAGGGGCTTTACTTCCTCTTAACATTAACTTAATAGAATACAAAGCCTAATTTGGATTCTAACGGTCTAAAACCTTAATACCAGCAAATTATATTTGTATTCAAGTGAATGTGTGACAAAATATGTGAAACAAAATAAAAACAAACTTTGTACTGTTTGATTCCACAATTAAAATGAAAACGAAAGCGACTTTTTTTCTATCAAACATTCCTTCTGAGCGTAAGTCTTTAGAAAACATGACATAGATTCATTTTGGTATTTTCATAAAAAAATACGTTTCTCATTTTGTATATTTGTTTATTATATGGCGACCGCAAAACCATTTAAGTGAAGTTTAACCCTTTAAATGCTTTTAAATTCATAAAATCAGCCAAATTATTGAAAATATTTTGCAGCTTAATATCTCTGGACTTAAATAATTTATATTTATTAAATTTGGTGTGTATCATTAGTTACCTTTACATTCAGTTAACATTCTTCGTTAAATTAAAGCCTGATTTTGGTTCTAACGGTCTACAACCTTAATACCAGAAAAATAACTTTGTATTCAAGGTAATATGTCATACAAAATATGTGAAACAAATTAAAGACAAACTTTTCTTGATTCCACAATTAAAATAAAAACAAAAACGATTTTTTTCTATCAAGCATTCCTTCTGAGCGTAGATCATTAGAAAACATGACATAGATTCATTTTTATATTTTCATAAAAAATAAGTTTCTCATTTTGTAAATTTATTATTTAACTTATATGCCGACTGCAAAACCATTTAAGTGAAGTTTGACCTTTTAAATGGTTTTAAATTCGTAAAACCAGCCAAATTATTTAAAATATTTTGCAGCTTAATATCTCTGGAGCTAAATAATTTATATTTATGAAATTTTGTATATATAATTAGTTACCTTTATATTCAGTGAACATTATTCATTAAATTAAAGCCTGATTTCGGTTCTAACGGTCTACAAACTTAATACCAGAAAATTGACTCTGTATTCAAGGGTAACATGTCATACAAAATATGTGAAACAAATTAAAGACAAACTTTTTTTTGATTCCACAATTAAAAACAAAAACGATTTTTTTCTATCAAGCATTCCTTCTGAGCGTAGATCATTAGAAAACATGACATAGATTCATTTTTATATTTTCATAAAAAATAAGTTTCTCATTTTGTAAATTTATTATTTAACTTATATGCCGACTGCAAAACCATTTAAGTGAAGTTTGACCTTTTAAATGGTTTTAAATTCGTAAAACCAGCCAAATTATTTAAAATATTTTGCAGCTTAATATCTCTGGAGCTAAATAATTTATATTTATGAAATTTTGTATATATAATTAGGTTTTCTTTATATTCAGTTAACATTCTTCATTAAAATAAAGCCTGATTTTGGTTCTAACGGTCTACAACCTTAATACCAGCTAATTATCTTTGTATTCAGAGGTAATATGTCATAAAATATATGTAAAACAAAATAAAAATAAATTTTGTACTGTTTCATTAAACAATTAAAATATAAACGAAATCGAATTTATACTATCAAACATTCCTTCTGAGCTTAGATCATTAGAAAACATGACATGATTCATTTTTGTATTTTCATAAAAAATACGTTTCTCATTCTGTATATTTATTTTTTTAACTTATATAACGGCCGCAAAACCATTTAAGTGAAGTTTGACGCTTTAAATGCTTTTAAATTCGTAAAATCAGCCAAATTATTTAAAATATTTTGCGGCTTAATATCTCTGGACCTAAATAATTTATATTTATGCAATGTTGTATATATCCTTAGTTACCTTTATATTAAGTTAACATTCTTCATTAAATTAAAGCCTGATTTCGGTTCTAACGGTCTACAACCTTAATACCAGAAAATTAATTCTGTATTCAAGGGTAACATGTCATACAAAATATGTGAAACAAAATAAAGACAAACTTTGTTTGATTCCACAATTAAAATGAAAACGAAAACGAGAATTAGATATAAATCAGCCAAATTATTTAAAATATTTTGCAGCTTAATATATCTGGACCTAAATAATTTATGTTTATGAAATTTTGTATATATAATTAGTTTACCTTTATATTCAGTTAACATTCTTCATTAAATTTTTATATGTTAAAAATATTATCAAAACTCAAGACTCATCTCTCACTTAGTTTATATTGTAATATATTCTAATAGTTTATATAGTTTTTCTAAACAGAAATATATGTTGTAAATTCATAATGCTTTGGCTAGAAATTCTATACTATGTTACTGAATTATGAATTGTAATAATAAATAAGATTTAAACAGGGTGTTTCAATATCAATCACCTTACTGTTAACATAATCATTACACCAAAACACAATTTATTCCTAATAATTTCTTTAAACTGTTTCTAAAACTTTCATTTTTCTCTTTACAAATATTTGAGTTATACACATCAGGTGTATTTCTAATCATGATATACTTTCGAAATTTCTAGACAATTTATCTTGTATGTGATACTTGAAAATGTGGGGATTGTCAGCTAATTTTTATAAAGGAAAAATCGTTCCTCGAAAACATGAAATTTAAGAACACTTTTCACAACGCCCAATTTAAGAATTGGGCTCATAAAGGGACCCTAGGCTATTATCTTTTCCGTTCCAAGTTAATTATTCCTCCCTCTAATTTATCAGCTATAAATTCATGTTTGAATTATATCAATTTATTGCCAACCTATCAATTTTATTTGACTTAAACAATTGTGAACAACAGTTCTAATCGTATAAACCCTGTCGAGTCACACTCTACGTTATGCTTGAAGTAAAAAAGAAAAAGTGGATGTTAAGTCTGATTCAGCAGTAGAGCGCAAAGTGTTAATTGGTTAGGATTAAATTTATGATAGTCTGAAAATTTATTGGGAATCATTAAAACCGACTGAAATGATTCAGTTTCAAAACATAGAAAGTATTCCCGCTGGACATTAGACTGTTAAGAAAAATAAATTTAACTGTAAGAAGCAATTTGAACGGAACCTCGGAAAGCTATCGCGTGCAATTAATAATGTTAGTCTTTGGCCTCGCCTTGGGCTTTCACACTTGACTGGATGTCTAGGGACTAGTGCTCTATTTCGAGAGTTACTCTTACGCTCAAAACAATTCTGAAAACGACTTGAATAAACAAAATGGAGCATATTATTAACGTTGAGTTGTTCTGATAGACGTAACTGGCCGTTGACTAGCGTTTCAATTTTACAACCGCTACGCTCTATTACGAGTGGTACCCCAATAACGTTTTTTGGGCCCAAAGTTCACTATGGCTTTGTGTCAAAGAGAACTTTGGCACAAGTAAACATACAGATACACACCCACATACCCACCCACTCATATATATATATATATATATATATAATATATATATATATATATATAATATATATATATATATATATATATATATATATATATATATATATATATATATATATATATATATATATATATATATATATATATATATATATATATATATATATATATATATATATATATATATATATATATATATATATATATATATATATATATATATATATATATATATATATATATATATATATATATATATATATATATATATATATATATATATATATATATATATATATATATATATATATATATATATATATATAATATATATATATATATATATATATATATATATATATATATATATATATATATATATATATATATATATATATATATATATATATATATATATATATATATAATATATATATATATATATATATATATATATATATATATATATATATATATATATATATATATATATATATATATATATATATATATATATATATATATATATATATATATTTAAAGAGATAAAGAAAACTACATAAATTAGATATGAATATAGAAATTGCGATATTTTATGTCTTCTATTTAGTGTATAATTCTTAATTTTTCGCACAATTTTATTCCTACAATTCCTTTTTCTTGATATTTGTTTCTAACAGTAACATGAATACATAGTAACATGCATGCGACTCTTCGCATCCACTATTTCCTTAATTCTTTCACACTGTACCTTTTTTATGAGAGAGTACCAATCTGCAAAGCCCTATATTTGGTCCAAATCGTCATGGCCCCTTTTTATATGCATGATGATATAGTGTTTAAAACTATTCGAGGTCCCTAAATTAGACTTACGGATTCTGCTTACGAAATGTTTATAAAGAAATTTTCTGGTGCTCAAGTAATCGAATTCTGGTATCCAGTATCAATATCACAAAGGTCTCCAGGAATAGCGCATAAAGCGGAGAAAGTACTTTTAGTGATACCTAATTTTGTTGACTGATAAAAAGCAGTATCATGTTATAATAGTTCAAAATTAACAAACATAAAGCACAGTTTTAAGGAATTTTCTGCTGCTGGACAAACATCGCTTTACTTTATTAAACTGTAATGTAATAATTGCTGTGTAGTAGGGAATGTGTAAATAATATTTTACTTCCAAAATTATTAATTTCCAATCCATCTGTTTATAATCATAACAAGAAGAGTAATAAAGCTTCTTTAATAAGTATTCCAAAACAGCAGTAACTGTATTTGAGGTTTTTTGTATGTATTCATTTTCTCAGTCGTCAGAATACTGTCCACATAATTTCAACTAACTACATCATTAATGCTTTATAATTCCAAATTTATTGCCACATTTTATTGGGCTAAGAAGTGTATGTATAGAAGTAAGTCTTATAAGAATAAAGTATAAGAAGTAAATGTTAATAATATATAAACTACCTTTCTCAAATTTACTTCTAATCTTTTCTCTAATCTTTTAATGTATAATGTTCATTTTATAAAAAAAACCATAAAAACAAAATATATCTATCGAACTAACCTTTTAATCACGTCTTATATTTTACGTTCATGTTTAAACAATTCAGTAAGTGGGCATCATACTAATAGAAACCAAAATCCGACTCGAGTTAACAAATTTTTTAACACATCGGCATATATAATCCTTCTCTAAACAAATTGTTTAGTTAAACATAATTCCGAGAATTCTCACTAGATAATCGACATTTTCTTTCTGTATTTACTTTTGCATACACAGTATTTTGCATTCAGTATTATTTCGTTTGATACCTCGCAACAGGACGACTACTGTGATGGGTGCAAGTTGTTTATGATGCCTGGCTGAATAAGGCCTTAATTTCAATCGCACTCAGGTGGAGGATTTTTTACTCCTGATTCCACACGTCTCCTACTTGCAAACTTCCCACAGAGAGCAGAACGATGGCCGATTGGTTAGGGTGCTGGCCTTCGGTACGGAGTTCGTGGGTTCGAATCCCACTGGGATATGGATGTTCGTAGCCGTTTGGAATCGGCTTTAAGCAGTAGGTACCGGTCTCATTAGCCCTTGTGTTGCAAAAGGTAGACCGTAGCACTCCTAACCAAACCCACAGAGAGAACACTGAAACGAACAGAATGAATCTGCATGTTCTCTGGGTATAAATGGAGAGGTTTAGTGTGCCTCCCAGGATTAAAGAGGGCACCCTGAATTTGTAGCCCAGGATGCTGACCACTAGTCCATTTAGGGCCCATATTTCTTTGTTTCCGTTATACATTTTTCATAAATAACGGATGACGAAATGAAACTAGCCAGGATTGAGTTCTTCTGCGTTGTTATTACAGACTACCGTCAAAAAATAATCCACTAAATGAAACAAGAGCTACATATCTTTCTTAGAAATTTAATTTTACCTGTTGTAAATTTATGGATTATATAATTTTACATCTCTGCATGAGTACGTGAGGCCAAGACTTATTAAGGAAATACGGTTTTTAACCCTTTCTAAGCCCGTTGTGAATGTACTTAAAACCAAAGTCACTATTTTAAAATGTCTGTAGTAAATCATTTTATCACCTTTTATTAGATCTGTCATTTATTAATCACTTCAGATATAATGAATAAATTTAATAAACGGCTTGCCATCATAACATTATTTTAATAATAAAGTTTAGCTTTGCATAAAGATGAGAAGTCAACTTTAAGAAGAGTTATCCTGCACATAACACTTTGTTCAGTTGATTAATTTTTATTTATCTCAGACAAATTCTTTGTTAGATTGTTATATTTACAAAATAGGTTTTATAAATACCATGTAGTATAACATAAAAATAATTAGAAACAAAACTCTCCTTAATAGCACGCAGAAGGTAGCCCTATGGACTCTTAAATAAAATAAAATTAACTAAAGATTAAAATTACTTAATTCAATAATCTAAATGAATTTATATTCTTTAATCAAGTTTCATACGAAAAGTATTTCAATACACCATTCTAATGAAGAATGATCGTATAAAGTGTTAATAAATTAATAATCCAAAATATATCCAAACTTCGGGTAGTCTAACAAAATAACTTCTAACAAGATAAAATACAACTAAACATTATCCAGAGTACACTGTGTATACAAAATGAGAATTTCCTATGCATAAATTATTCCTTGGCCTTGTTCATCAAACATGTCACCATTTAAGCCCGTAGGAATATGACCGGTCGTTAACTAGTCCATTAATGTTCTCCAGCAACTGTAACCAACGATTTATGAACTTCCATAGTAGTAGCCTGACAGAAAATTACACTAAAAACACGTCAAAAGTCTATTTTGTTTATGACACAATGGTTAGAAACTCTTATTACTTGAGGCAACGTCACAGAATTCTGATGGTAATATGAATGTTTTGTAATAGCTATATGGTTGGTATTGAACTGTAGCTTCAATCATTTATTTATTTCACTATAATTTCAGTAGAATAAATTCTATTCTTTTGTGATAACTCTTTAAGTTGTTGCAATTTTCATCAACATTTAAGTGTATATTTATCTGTATATATGCTTACAAAAGTAACGTACACTAAAATAAGTTTTGTGGATTTTATTTATGAGCGGAATCATTTTCCCATGGACAATGAAACTATAAACAAAGGCATTGATCCCTATAGAGAAGTAAGTGGATGGGGTTAATTTGGAAAAGCACTCTGCTAGATTGTGTTTTGGAGAATTATTGTACATATTCTTCAAATAACATGAGAAAAGTATTTGCAAATTATTTCATGTATAGAGAAGAAGTACTCAGTACTCCATAAAGAAAACTAGGAAAAAATAATTTATCTAATACTAGTGTCATTTGCAAGATATTTGCAAGTTTAGTTATATATTAGTTATTGTTTTATATTTTATATATAAGAAATTTTCAAATTGTTTTAAACTAGATTTTGCATATGAAATAATAGTTAATTATTAGCATAAATTACTGGTAAATATTAAAAAGTATAAATTATTTAAATTTTTATTAATAGTTATCAGAACAGAAAATTAATGTTGTGTTTATTTATCGAATTGTGCGGACATTTTAATGCAAAAATGTCTCCTATACATTCTTTTTCCAATTCGATGGAGAAAACAATGAAGATTATTTTTATAAAAATCTATGTATAATTCTTGAAATTTCTTAGTGAAAATAAACTATTCATAAATGATTAAAATATGTTACTTCAAATTAAATGTAAAACAAGGTCATTACCTTTATTTGACTCTGGAATCTAATTGCCTTGCAATGATCATAACTGCAAATTTTAGAAATTTAAAAATTTTTTTCGCAATTATTCTCACACGCGTTGTATATTCTCTACCATGCAGATAATATTTCACTCCATTTTTTGCAATACTCATTGCTTGCAGAACTAATACACATACATTGCATACCGGCGCTAAAAGAAGATATCTCTACACGAAAAGGAAACCATTTTCCCGAATAAAAAATATCCTCTAAAAATAACTAATTTGTATCTCTAAGTACATGATCTTTAGTCTTATATCCATAACCAAATGATTAATATTAGTTACATGTAAAATGGGATCAGTACCTATATTTTTAATAGGGAATATGATCGTCTTGCAATCATCAGTACTCACATATTAAGTTATACTTTATTCTACATACTATACACACGTTTTAATTTCTTTATCATACCAATAATATTTCATTTCGTTTTGGGTAACAATCAGTACTTCCATAACTTATGTTCATACAACTCATGACGGCACTAAATGGGAGATATCTCTACACGAAGCAGGAAGATATCATCCTTGAAAAACACTTTTCCTCTAAACAACAATTTGTATATTCAAGAACATAATCTTCCGCTTCATATCCATAAACCCATGTCTTAATATAAAAGAAAAAAAATTTAGTAATAAGCGGGAAAAATGTTTACTAGACCTCGCCTATATAGTCATTTAATGCAATTAGTTTTTTTAGCAGCAAGTAAGACGACACTGCAAAAACATAATTAGCGATAAAGTGTTTAACGAAAATGCCACGCTTCACTTCACAGTCATTAAGAAATAGTACCATAAAATTTACCTTGTATTTTAATTTTGTTATGCGTGTTTTTCTTCCTTCCCGTTCTTTATAATTTAATTGATTTCTGGTGTTATTTTCGTCGACTCGAAAACTATCCTTTAACTTTATTTTCAGATTTAACCTTTGATATTAACGACAAACCTCTATTACAGCGATAAAATACAGCCGTTTAACTAAAACCACTGCTTCATTTCTCTCTCTCGCTCAAACTCCGTATGACTCTTCTAATTTAAGAAATTAAAAATAGTTTAAGAGGACATAGTACCATTTGAAGCATAAAATCTTTATTGTAATATCCTTTATGAAATACACTATAAAACAAAAAAAATACTCATTTTAGATGTAGCTTTTTACTAGCTTTTAATAGCACTCTGTCATTAATTTTTTTTAGTTTTATCATTTCAAGTAGTATATATTTTGAAATAATATAATATATATATATATATATATATATATATATTTATATATATATATATATATATATATATATATATATATATACCAAATGAAAAAAAAAAAGAAATTCACTTACCCACAACATAATGTCTGAAATATGTACGTTGAAACAAAAATTTTAATTCATATTGATGAAAAATTTCTGTTTTAATCTGTAAGCTTAAAGCTTAAATGGTATCGGACATTTCTAACTTTTAAAAAACTGAAAACAATTGAGAAATTGAATATTTCAAATCAATTACTATTTATCTTGCTTTAGAAATAGAATATATTGCTAGAATTAGTATAATTGAGGTTCACAAAATAAAAAATTATTATCATTTATCTTTCATAAAAAAATCTTATATTAAAAAAAGTTCTAATTAACAAATTTTGTAGATTATTTTGCAAGATTTCTACTTTTTTTTCCTTTCGTGTACATAGTACATATTTTATGTATTTTAAAGAAACTTCTTGCCTACAACAATATTTTAAATAAAAAAGTATAAAAATAAAAGTATAAAAATTATAATGTTTTAAATATAAAAAATACACTAAATGGAAAATTTTAATTTCATTTTCGCACAAGATAACTTTAAAATATCTCTATTAGAATCTAAATTTTTATATCAAATTGAAGTAAGATATGTGTTGTATTCTGAAAACAGAAATTTTAAAGGAATATGACATTTTTAAATAAATAAACTGAAAACTGTTAAGAAAATGAAAATTTAAAACAAATATTTATCGTGCTACAAAGAGAAACATATTGCTCGCCTTAATGTAATTGAGGTCCATAGAATAGAAATGATTATTAGCTACTATTTCATAGAAAAATCAGCTTCTAATTTACAAAATTCTATAAGTTATTTAATGGAAAATAAAATTTCTCAATATTTTACTTGGTGTATGCATTTCATTTTATAAAAATGTATTGTTTTATATAACAAAAGCAAATAAATTGAATAAAGTTAGAACCTTATTAACGACCTAGGAAAAAATTAATACTAATCAGATAGCTTCTTTTATTATTTTTATTCTTTTGAATTGAAAATAGTTTATTAAAATTAAAGTGCCTCAACTCAAAAGGTACAATGTCCCCTTAATAGAATCTCTCTACAAACGTTTATCTACAGTAACATCTTTTATATTTAACCCTCTTATGTTGTTTCAAATCTGATCTATTTCTTTTTCAGAATAGGAAGGACAAAATTGATAAGAACCTAAAATTTGCTAAAAAAATAGTACAGTAACAAAACAACATTTTGTGTTTTATGTCTGTTTAATAATACTAATTTTTAAAATACAACTTATAACAATTTAAAACTTTAATTTGTCAAAAATTTTTCATATAAATGCACTATCTGATTTGATAATTTCCAGTATGTCTCTCACGGCCTTTAAGTTTGTCATGAGACTTCTTGAATTTTACTTAATAGTATCACGCCAAACAAACTATTTTTTCTACATAATCTAGAGTATCATTTTCAAACACAGTGTCTTTGGGGGTAGCGCTTCGTGCTCCACAAGAACAGATCTGATGTTGGATCCTTGAGTAACGTTGACTCATCTCTTCAGTTGATAGACAAACTAAGGATCAAACATGTTTGGGTATTCGCTTAAGGTTAACCACCTAACCGGGACATATGCTCCTCACCCCAATCTCGAAAATGGAGATTAACCCCGTGTGACATAGCCTCCCTGTAGAGCTGCTGAACGAGGAATGTAGTTTTACAGTATCACTTTAGGTAAAGAACTCATTTTTTTTTTCATTTCTGTAAAAAGTAGAATCTGAGTTAATTGGCTTAATCTTTTTAATATACGTTTTTCAATTATGTAGAAACATAATGGAGTATCATGCTTCGCTTAGGTTAAGGGGTTTGGTTTAATTTAATTTAGAGCACTACTATCTACTATTTTTGCTACACGAGGGCTAATAAGACATGCTGCTTAAAGTCGGTTTCGGACGGTTACGAATTTCCTTGTGACCAGTGTAACAAGAGTAGCCTTGCTTTAAGGGGATAAGAGACATATCGATTATAAAAATAGTCAACTTTTGATTACATTCGTCGCCTAAACTAAAATTACCTAAAATATATGAAATATTTTTAAAATCTACAGCAATTTTCTTTATGGAAACTAGAAAACATTTACATAAAATTAAGTTACCAAAGATCGTTCTGTAAAAGTGTCTCTACTGTGTTGCATATCATCTAAATTATATTTCGCCATAATTTTTAGCATTAAGAAACATAACTGGGTATTGTATTTTAATTACGTTCAAGGAAATTTTTGAGAATTAAGTAAAACACAGAAATAAATTTAGCAGAAGTTTAGAAACACATAATGCCCCTGGAACATTTTGAAGTTCACAATAATATAAAGGAAAACAACCAAAAATAAATCTTTACGTAACTTCAAGAAAATTTATATAAAACAAAATTTACGGTTTAATAAAGGCATACCCAGGTTTATGACAGGAATTTTATAAACCCCATCTAGATATGTAACATAAGTTTAGAAAAATTTCTTGTATAACGAGTTAGCTTATAAAATTTTAAAGGACAAATAT
Organism: Pardosa pseudoannulata; assembly: GCA_032207245.1. Classification (NCBI taxonomy): domain Eukaryota; kingdom Metazoa; phylum Arthropoda; class Arachnida; order Araneae; family Lycosidae; genus Pardosa; species Pardosa pseudoannulata. The sequence goes on along the minus strand of CM063503.1, from coordinate 17,434,080 downwards.
GTTATAATAAAATATAATTAATATGAAAATTCTGACATGATTATGAGATCTTAAACTTGGTTTAATGCTTTGGGTGTAACAAATTTGTATTTTTAGTCAAATACTACATATTGGGATGTCCCTCGTCTCTTAAAGGTTGGTTGGTTTGGAGTGCTACGGTCTACTTTTTGCAACACGAGGGTTAATGATACCGGGACCTACAGCTTAAAGCCAATTCCGAACGGCTACGAATATCCATGCCACTGTAGTATTCGAACCCACGAACTCCGGTACCGAAAGCCAGCACCCTAGCTAATCGGCCATCGTTCGACAGTCTCTTTAAGAGTTATCTAATTAGCTGTTATTATTTACATCATTCTAATTTATGAATTATCGAATCCATACTAAAATGCTTTACATGAACATTATGATACATTTGTCATACACAAAGGTAGACTTGAATTCATCAAAAATTAATATTTAAAATACAGAACAAAGACTGAAAATCCTATGTGTTTATGGTAATTAAAAAAAGTATGATAAGACGAAAAAAAAAAGGAAAAAATTCTCCCATTTAAACTTGATTAAGGATAATTTGTCCCCTTAAAGGATTCACATCTTAAAAAGAAATAGTAAATTCTTTTTGCGATGTAAAACTAACTACAAGTCTTTGGGAAAATGTGCACCTACATGAAACTTCTAAATTTGCAACAAAATATCCCACAAAAACAAAAATATATTAACCTCATATTCATAGGCTATCAGCTAAGCATGCTTTTATAATCGATATATTTTTATTTTCATGGCGAGAATAATGATGTTTACAATTTCTTTCAAAGTAATACAGGTGTTGGGTGGCGTGACGTAGAAAGAAATTTCTCCATTTACTACTCCAATAACGTATATTTTCTTGCCTTTAAAAATTATTAATTGTGAGTGTTCGGCTAGAAAATGAACCGCATGCGCAAATATATTTTCTTTCACTAATGTATGGATTTTATTCAATAAAAGAAAATCGGAATTCCTGAAAACTTTACTACATTACTTGTATTAATGGTTTGAGATTCTTTTCTTAATCTATTTTTGCTAGCTGTATGGCATTCGTTAATAGCAAGTTCCTGAGTAGTTAGTTCAAATGCACTTTTTGCATTAGCTTTTAGAGATTACAGTCACGAAATTTTAAATAAGGTAATTTAAATTTTTTGCGGACTCTCACGAAATGTTTAAAGGACATTATAGTTCACGTAAATAAATAACTCAGGACACAGACTTCTAAGCTCAATGTAGCAGACCTTAGAGATAATTTTCACAATTTGTAAAATTGAGACTTTGTTAAAAATCAATAAAAACATTCATTCCTATGTAAGTTTCTTTATTTTTCTATCTATCTATGCCTATCTATACGTAAATTTTGAATTTTATGAATGATTAAGGTTCTCTTTTGGGTAAAATATGTGTTTCTGAAAAACTGTTATGCAATTGTTATATAAACATTACGTTGAATATGAATTATTTATATCAATAAAAAACCCATATCATTCCAAAGTTATAATAAATGCATAGTAAATTCATAAATTTAAAATTTTTGAAAGAACGCAAAATTTATCTGGTACGATTTATCATTGCGTTAAAACTATTAAAAAGCACCGTACTTTCTTTCAGAAACTCAGTTAAATAATTTATATTTTTTGAACGATTTTTTCGCTTTAGTGAAGGTAAAGGGCATTTATATAAACAATTCCCAAAGTTATAAATGTCTGATGTTATTTGAATTTTTTTGTGATTTCTATCACATTTGTTTAAATTTTAAACTTTGACCATGAATTTCTTCCATCTTAAATACCTTGAGTAAAATCAAGATGAATAATGATTTTTACTATAAAACTTCCCTTTAGACTACTGAGTAAACATATTTTAAAAAGACAACTTTTTTTTAAAATTTCAACAGTTTATATTTTATAATGAAGAAAAAGTTAACATATATAGCAGTCATAAAAATTACACATTATACACCTATGGGAATTGTTTCCGTAGTAATAATAAAATATATCACGAGCAGGAAGATCAACACATGGTTTAGAATCAAAATGTCATCTGATTTATGAAGAAAAATGAGGTTTGGCTGTTCTCCAACATGATTATAAAATTTTCTTTCTTTCTGCAAATATTTTATATTTTCCTCCAGGTCTTTCACCAAGCAATTGACTTACTTAAGACATTTCGAAAAAATTTAATCCCGTTGAAGGATAAGTAAATGCGATTATCAGATAGAGACTATGAGATAAATCTATGAAATATCAGATATGTG
>CM063503.1:17406793-17426793 GCA_032207245.1 Pardosa pseudoannulata | reverse complement strand
CACCGCTCGTATCGAACATGCTAGTTAAATGTATCCATTTACATAGTCTATCAATTAAAAAAAGAATAAAATCTTCTTAATTTCGATAGAAATACATTTTTTGTTTATGATAAAATTATACTTTTAGTACAAATAAGAGTAAACATAAAATAAAATTATTCATCTGAACCGAATTATTAACTTAAATTATCAACTGAACGGGAAATCGTTGTTTTTCGTGGAACGAAAACCGGAACTAAACCGATATTTTTTTTTAGTTGAACCGGAACGAAAAATAAAGGTTCGAAGCCCTGCTTTAAACTCCCTCCACATTCGAGTCAACGAGTGTGATCCAGCTTCTCACGAGAGAAAAAGTGTTGTTTTAGATTTTTGACAAAACAAAAATTGCTAACGGGGATTTTTATTTTTTACTCTGAAGGAACAACTTACTTTTATTGGTACAAATTATTTCTGCCAGATGTACGTGGATGAATATTTTAAATATAAATTTATGGACGCCTGATCACAAAACTCTCATGAAATTGAACATTGCTTTTATAGTGAATTAAACTTGCCAATAATTGTAAATAAAGTAAACTAATGCCTCCAAAGATTTCTTATGTGTAAATTCTCAAAGTTTTTGAACTACTTAACAATTCTTTTAACACATTGTATGCGGGACACGTACTAGTACGTTTTCTGACAACTGATACTTGAGCGTGGGTCACGTACTAGTACGGGTTAGTGTAACAACATGGTTTGTTTGTGGGTACAAAAATAACGGTATAAACAGGAAAACGAAGCCGAATGTTCTTGTCTACTACATAGATTCTGGAAAAATTTAGAAAAATAAAAACTAGTTTTTACATTATTAGTTTTATGATTGCTCTTTTCATTTTTTTATAATGTAAAAAATGTTTATATATAATTCGGAATATTCATAATTCGGAAAAATTAAAACTATATACCACTGTTTCTATCTGATTTTTCATATTTACGATACTATTATAAATTTATCCACTAAAAAATATATTTTTTGTTTATAAAAATCTTATGGTTGTTATTTATATATTTCTATTTATATATTTGTTTATATATTTCAATATAAAATACGAAAAGTTGGCTAAAAAATTAAATATTTTTCGATCTATTGAGATTTAACTAAATAAATTTAAGCGCAAAAACCCCCGCTCCCGGTACAATTCGGCTGCTAAATGTACCCGTAAACGATATGTTAACAATATGTGCACAACACAATGTGTTGGAATATTTTTGCCTATTTTGATTTTAAAACTTTGAATGATATTTTAAATGAAATTTATGCAGTTATTTACAAAATCTTTTAAACTTTTCAAGAAACAGTTATTTTCTATCAATAGTATTACGAGGGTTTTTCAACGTGTAATAATACTATATTTATATAGAAATTCGGTTGTTTTGAATCGTCATTATTTACATGGTCTTTTTGAAATACTTAGCGTAAGACGCCCTTTTTATCAAACATACGTGAAAGTTCCCTTTTTGAGAGTTGTTCCTAAACTTCCTCCGAAGCTTTTACACACGTTTTCTTGCTTTTTAAATTGCGTCTTCTTGGTGGCTGCAGTACTGCATCTCAATAAATAGCCAGGAATAGAAAGGGGCGAAATTAGAACTGTTTAGTGGGTGGGTTGATCTCTATTTTCTTTTTTCGTAAAACACCCAGTTGGTAATTAACAATATGTAGCCTTAACCCTCTAAGCGGTTCGCACGTACAATTCCGCCAAACCGATGATGTCTTCAATGCGGTTGTCACGTACAATTTTCGACCTCCAAAAACGTTCCGAAAATGGATGTATTGTACATTTCCGCCAGTGCTTTCCCCCATGGAGTTTTGAGGTAGGAAGGTTAGGTAGATTGTTTAGGAACTGCATCCGTCTTTGACTGGCATTTATGGAGGGATGCACTCATTCTCCCTGATCCACATAGACGTTGATAGCTTTACTTGGCTTTGTAAATCTCTATCTCGAAGTATTTCGTTTGCGTTAACAGATGTATCTCTAATTGCACCACTTAAATAGCTTGAATGACTTTCTTAAAAATTACAAATCATTCTATTCAAGAATATTTTTATTTGTACTTTTAGAATCCATTATTTCTTATGTTATGATCTTCGAGACTTGGCGAGCTTTATGTGTATTAAAAATTAACAATCTATAATGTCTATTTATATATCTATTTATAGACGGAAGTAAAGGAACAATAACCCTTATTCTAATCTAGTCGACAAAGGGTGAAGTAAAAAATTATACAACACTTTGGTCACCGACACAATAAAACTATAGCTTATTTTTGAAGACTTTTTTTTTCCTCGGTGTGTTATACTCGGAGGGTTAAATTATCATTGAGCAATAAGAAGCTATTCTTCAGGAATGGATGCTTCCTCATAACTTGCCTATATCTCTGCAATCCTCCTTGAAAATGTTCATTGATCATTTTGGTTCATTCAATGGTTAGTTGATCATTTTCCCTGAGATGTACGATAAAATCATGCCAAAAGTGTCCGAAGCTTATTTTTACAATTGAACACAAAATTTTAATGCATAATGCTATTCCGAGGACTTTCATTTCGACCGTTGAAAGCGTTAGACCCACTGAACACTCTTGCGTTTAGCTATGCCATACTCTAGTTTATTAGCTCATATGCCCCATTCCTCGGCTATTTTTTTGTATACAGACACAAGCATTTATTTTATTTCACATAAATTATTATTGCTGTAGTGGTTTCTCGACAATAAAATGAGTCTTATTACTTTTTCAATAACTTAGGATAATACTTAATATTATTGAAGATATAAAATGTTAGTGATATACAGGTAATAAATATGGTTACAAAAATGATATTAAAATTCTTCTTACCTCTTGTGTTTGTCCATCTTTTAAGATACGTTTGAAAGCGTGCAGTATACCAGGTATACCTTCCGTTTCGAGGGCTCGCATCACTTCTTCTTCCACTATTTCTAAACTAGGTATTTGTACGGTGCAAGATGAATCTCCATGTAAGAAATGGTGAGCTAATATAATTGACAAGTCTTCGGAATGAGTTTTTTGGAAGTCTGTGGTACGTAATAGGCGAAGAACACCTTTCTCATTGAGGCACTAAAAAAGATAACAAAAATTTTATAGATTGCGCTGACTCACTTCTCATAACCTGTCATAACGATTTAAAATTTCTTTTGTTTTAATGTTAAATCATTTCCCTTTCTGGATTCCATACCGACAAGCTGCAAGCGAGCAAGGCATAAAATGTGAATACGCTCCTTCTCAGTTCCGATAAGAATGTGTTGCCTCCTGCTTATCTGACCATCAGCAGGGTGTGTGTATTTCTGAAAAATTCCAGGAACGGGTTAACCCCCACTCCTTTGGTCATTCTCCATTTCTCTAAGTGGAAGAGGGAGATTTCTCAGAAATTCAAACGAAAAGAATGGTTTACTTTTGAATACATTGTGAATATTCCTTTGCTAGGTAAAATGAGGTTAGAAAACTGATAACATTAACCGATGTAACGATCACATAAAGCGATAATTTTAACATACAAATGAGTAGAAAAAATCGGGACCAAGTAATTTCGATAACAATAAGCGATTGATAACATTAACTGCGATCACATTAAGAAGAATCCACCGTTTATATACTAAGTCATCATTATTTTATTATGTTACTGTAGAAAATAAAAATATATTTTTTATAAAAGTATGTTTTTTCTGTCTAAGTAAAATGTTGATAAGAAGGCTGTATAATTTCTATAACACACTTTTTTGTTTTTATATTACAAGGTAAGTGTAATGCATAAGAATAAGGAACATTTTCATCTATTGTTTAAAGAAAAAAACCATGACCTATAAAGCAAGTAACGCTTACATTCTGTGCCATCCTTACTTCTCACAACACATAAAGAAGTTTCGTAATTTATCAAAGAATGTTTGTTTTACATAAAAAAAGGTTCCTTTTAAGTTTGTATGCATTTTCAAACGAATAAATTATGAGAAATATGTGTTTTATAAAGATCTGTCAATGTGTCTATTTTATTATTATTTCCTATGCGAGGGCACTTCCTTTTTTAGCAATTTCAATCCTCAAATATTTGTTGGGGATTTTACTATGGGAACACATACAGGCGGCTTACATTTCTCTATTGGACAGGGAAAAATACATACAATTTGAGCCCACGTAATTTAGAAGTAAGTTTAGGAGAGTTTTACGCTGACCCATCCGAAGACATATAGCAGTAAGTAAGATGACCGTGCCGCGACAGTGACCCATAAATGGCTACAAATCCACCTCTGAATTGCGAGAGGCCCGTCATGGTCCGATTTTAATGTGGTCAACCCCAGTAAGGAATAAGCACTACAGAGGCAAGTTCTGGTCTACCAGGGAAGACTCTAGAGAGAAAGATCACTCAGGTACCCCGTGTGATGAGGTCAGGTTTAGATCCCGAGCATTTTAATTCTTTTATGAATGAATCAATTATGTTACTGATCTAAATCTGACCTCATCACACCCCGTGATCGTGCACCCTTTATGCACCTAAAGGAGATGTGCTCCTGGGGGCTTAGCAGTAAGGTAAAGCAGCAGACCCCATTAACCTCTCAACTCCAGAGGTATCTTTTTCCAGAGGTATCTTTTGGAAACATGGAGAACACTGCTACCTCGAATCTATTTTACGTGCCCCAGCCACCATTAATGAAAACAGTAGATCTTTTGCAGGCTCAACCCTCGCAACCCTCTGGTTATGAGATTAAAGCCTATGCCCAACTACCGTATATCCCTGCATATATTTTAAAGTTTATATAACAAATAAGATTCGAGGTTTTTTTTATTACCTTTTCAAATCCTTTATATCCTCCGTTATGCACAATAAATTATTTCTTAAAACTTTGAATTTTTATTTCCAGAAAATTTTATATTCATCTATTTTTTTTGTGACATTTTCAGCGTTGATATATCTGAAAGATTCTAAATCTATTAGATATAACAGAATATTTTTCTCTCTCAATTACAGCTAGTAATTCAGACAGATACCTGTATCCCAAACACGGCTGTGAAAATGTTATCCATTCAATATCACCCCGTGTGCACGTGTAGTTTAAGGAATACTACTGACATGAGTAACATTGCTAATGCTGGGTCCTTATATTTTAGAAATTAGGACCCAGCAGAAGTAACCGAGTTGTATCCTACCACCTCAGAGGTATCGTTTGAACTTAGTGAACATTGTTACCACGAACCTATTTTAAGTGGCCCATCCACCATTAACGAACACTACTCATCTTTTGCAAGCCCGAGCCTCGAACTTAAAACTCTACGAGATCGACGCCATTGCCGACTGATCAACCGCTGCTTCTAAGAAGACATAGTACCTTTCGAGACTTAAAATCTTCATTGTAGTACCTGTTTTTTCATTTCATCATAAAATAAAATTTTTTTCTCCATTTGGAATGAATATTTTTTAGTAATTAAAGTAATTTCAGTAATTTTCTTTAGAATGATCTTCAGTAAAGCATTAGCATTAAAAATTATTAAGTTTGGTAATTTCAAACAGTATATTTCTATAATAACATAAAAATACACTCCAAATGGTAAATAATGAAATTCACTTACCCGCAAGGCAACTAATGAAATATGCATTTTTCAAACTATATTTTTTTATATCTAATGAAGCAAAATATCTGTTTTATTCTGTAAACTAAAACTTTAGGGGAATATAATATTTTAAATTAAAAAATAAATTAAAATTGTTAAGAAATTGGAAGTTTTAGAAAATGCAGAATTATGTATCATTTTGAACAGTATGCTTACAGATATTTCATTACAATAATTTTGAATCACTTTTCTTTTAAAAGGTAGATAGCATCTTTCCCTGTTTTACATATTCATTAAACCGCCTTTTTTCTTCATAGTAAAACAAAATATACTGCTTTTTATAGAATAATTTTTTTACAAGTTGATTAATAATACTCTAGCTATAAAAATATTTATCGTTTCAAGTAGTATATTTTATATAACATCTGGAAAATTATGCATTGAATGATAAAAGGGTATTTCGTTCACCAATAAGCTTCTGAAATATGCATATTTGAAACTAAATTATTATATCAAATTGAAGTGTAAAATATTTGTTTTATTCCACAAATTGAAAACTTTAGAGGTCGGTATATGATATTTTGAAATTAAAGAAAATTAAATACCGATATGAAATTGAAAATTTTAAAAAATTACATTTTATTGTGATATAAAATATACTGTTTGTATTAATATAACTAAGGTTTACAGAATAAAAATGGTAGTTAACTTCTATAGAATATAAGTTTTTAACTTATAGAACATTAGTTTTTAACTTATAAATTTAAAAGTTGTTTTGTGGGTAAGTGGATATCTATATTTTTCCCTTGATTCATATATTTGTGATTTTTTACCGCATAGCTTCATAACTTAATAATTTTGAGTAAGCAAAACCTTTCTTAATAACCTTGGAAAAATTTATTGTAATCAGAGAATTTTTTTATTTTATACTGAAATAGATATAGGTAGTTTTAATGATGACTTTTCACCTAGCAAGGTTCCCTTAAGGTCCTTTGCCCTTTTAAAATGGATATAACATTAAATATAATTACACTGATAGTTATCTGGAAAATTTGTTATAGAATCTATCACAAGTTTCCCCAAGTAAAACTATTTCAATAAATCATTTTTAATACAGAAAATTATTGATTAGTAGAGATATTGACATGACACCATGGTATGTTTTAAACATTTACATTATATAACTTCATAACTTTAATGTAACTATTGTAAAATGTACTTATATAATGCATCATACTGATGACATTTCACCCGTGAAAAGAATTATTCATTTTTCCAGGAAATTCTTTATTAACTCAACTGCACGATAAAAATGTTTTACTGTCCATTAATCTAGACTAAATATAGAAAGGAATAGCTGTCACGGCTTATGCGTTAGTATATAGTTACCCAGGAAATAATTCAATTTTTATCTGTGATTACTTGTATTATTATTTTTATTTAAAAGCATATTTTTTTTATTTCTGTATAGAATCTCTTATTAATCTATATTTTAGTCATAAATAATATAAACCACCAGTAGAATTACAGTTGTACTTAGAATGATAGGAAAGTGACATACGTAACAGGTCAAGAAACAACTCTTTGACCAGGTTTGGTGTGGAGTGCTACGGTCTACATTTTTCAACACGAGGGCTAATGAGACCGGGACCTACTGCTTAAAGCCGATTCCGAACAGCTACGAACATCCATACCACAGTGGGATTCGAACCCATGAACTCCGGATCCGAAGGCCAGCACCCTAACCAATCGGCCAACTCTTTGAACAGAACAGTCATGTTGAGAAGCTGAATCTGCTTAAGAATCTTATACGAAGTTATATAACAGTAAAATATACTAAAACCTCAGTCTATCATTTTTAAGTGGACTGAAATAGGAGACGATGAATGCGAGAAAACGATAGATGGATGAAACGAAAGTAGAAACGGGATAAAATACGTGACTGTGAGTAAATTAATTATTTATAACTCAAATTGTAAGCATTTAACATTACATTTTATAAAATAAAACATATTTAGAATGATACTTAAAATTATTTTGTAATTGATACCTTATTTGTACAAGTTGATTGCCTGGTTGCAAACAATGAGGATTCTAACGCATGTATATCTGCATTTACACGATCACTTTCATTGTGCTTTTACAAAAATTATTATTTTAATTATGACAAATCTTCATAAGCTTAGGAAACGATCGGTATAGTTTGGATACCGTCTTTCTGCCGAACGATGGCCAAATAGTTCAGCTCTGCACTTCGGTACCAGAGTTCACGCATTCGAATCTCATTTATGGTATGGTATAGATATTCCTAGCTGTTCGGAATCGGCTTTATGCAGTAGGTCCCGGTCACATTAGCCCTCGTGGAGCAAAACAATAGGCCGTAGCGTTTCAAACCGAAACTTTTTTTTCTTACTTGCTTCTGGTTTGTGTATATGCTTCCACTGTTGTGGTCTCACTGCATATTAAATTACAAACCCTCTGATGATCTAAGAAAGCCTCTGATGATCTTGTATCCACTTTTTTTCCCACTTGAATTTACATGATGTTAATGTTTATATGAAAATGGTCTTCAAATCCAGCTCTAGGCCAGAGATAGGAGGAAAACCTTCCCTAAAAAAATTCACCTTACACCTTAGCAAGTTTACCAATCTCCAAAATATAGTGTAGTATACGTAACGCAGTGAATGTTATATTTATAACTCTAATCGTGAAAGAAAGCTCGTCAAAAATTATCACTTTCCATAATACATAAGAATACAGAAAAATGAAGGAAACTAAATGAAATACTTGTTAGTTTAAACCAAAAAATTTGGAGAAATGAAATGACTATGGAAACTTAATAGATTATGTTGGAAATCTTCCCGCGTTTATGATTACTAATGATATTCTAAATTAAAATATTAATGTATATATATATATATATATATATATATATATATACATATATATATATATATATATATATATATATATGTGTGTGTGTGTGTGTGTGTGTGTGTGTGTGTGTGTGTGTGTATAAAGCATATCAAAATGATTACCCCTTAAATAGATTTCTAAAATTCTTCTTTTTCACCTTCTTATTTTTTATTAGCTAATTTCGCAGCCAATTATCGTTTGAATATTCTCTTTACCCATCTCTCAAAAGTAACGCTGGAATAAATGTCCTTTTTCTGTTCACTGGACACATTTTTCAGCTGTTCCGGGATAATAGTATTGCTTCTGGAATAACTAAATTGCTGCCTGTAGAGTTTTCGAGTTAACTTAAAATAATTATTCTACAATCTGTAGTCCGTATTCTACAATCTGTAACTCAACAAAATACTGAACATTTTAAAATAGTATGGCCAGTCTTATAACAAACACGTGAATAAGCAATGTCCAGAATTTTGAAAGTGATAAGTTGAAATCATTCATGAAGTAAAAAAATATAAAACAGTAAAAGATTATTTTTAAGAAGGTTGTCCACCTTAATTTTGGTGAAAAATTCCTTTTCTACGTTTTTTTTTATTTCAAAACCTGCAGTTTTTTAGAATTTGAAAATAGTTGAATAGATTTTAAAACCATCTTAACCGGAGATATACTAACTTTATTTGTGGTCTATTCTCTAAAGTGACACTTAAACACTGATGTGAATCAAGAATTGCTCTGTATAGTTTTAAATGTATATATAGATGTTAGTCCTAAACTGCTAAGGATCTTTCTATTATTTTCTATAACTTCTATTTATACGAAATACTATTATATAAATTAATTTGAAGTCACAAAACACTGATCAAATATAATACAAGGAAAATTTATTATCTATTTTAAAAACTGCTGAAAATGTATTTAATGTCAAAAATATGATTTTATTAATACTGATACAACTAAAAAGTTGTTAACATTTTTAAAAAATAATATATTTAATAAAATATTTAATTTATTAAATATATTATCTATTTTAAAAACTAGTGAAAATTTATTTAGCATCGAAAATAATTTATTAACACTGATACTACTTAAAAGTTGATAACATTTTAAACAAATATTATATTTAATAAAATTTTTCAAAAAATATAAAGTAACAATTTCCAGTGTCTATTAACTTTAAACAAGATTATATTTACAAAAAATCAGTTAATCTTAAAAGAGAAGTTCTTCTTCTAAGGCAAATTTCGAGTAAACGAAATGAAATTGCTATCGAAATTTAAATTTATATCGTTTTGACTTACAAATGAAATTACTACTTGTTTTATGTACTAAACTCTAATCACAAGTAAACGAAAAAGAATATCAATATATGTTAAAAGACTAAAAGCCTGTTCAGCAAGATGAAAGTGTTGATAAATATTCTACTAGACCAATGTTTAGATATTTTCATGCAGGACACGCTGTAGCAACACGCTACACGTCATATTTACCGCGTAAATGCTTGTTTTAATTAATACATTTCATTTATCAAATTAGTTTGTAAGTCCCCTGAGAAACGGAACTTTTATAAGATGAAATATATTTATTTTTCTCTATTAAAGCATAGGAAAGAAACTTATAATACAGTATTAATGAATTGATCAAGCAGAAGAGGGACCAACATATCAGAAAATAATTTTAAGAACTTTATTAAATGTTTAAACATTATTGAACACTATAAAGTTTCACAAAACTGTTTTAACAAAGTCAAATCATTTCTCTGATATTCTCGCTTGAGAACTTGAGTGAAAACAGTTAAACTTTGATTCGGTTGTTTTTACAACATTTGCTGCAGTTTTTTTAATCATTTTATGTTATTATTAGTATTGTGTATATATTATTATTACTCTACGCGTTTCATTACTTAGTTTCAGTCTAACTTTTTAAAAGGAATACATAATATTTTAATGATAATTTTTGTATCATAAATAATTTTCAAATTAAACGATGATGAGGCATAATGAGACGTTTTCGACTTTACAGCATATAAAAATCTTTTAACATACAAACCTTCAATATTTTTAACTAAAGGAAATTTCTCAACTAAAGTATTATATTAATGTAAACTTGAATAACAACTTTTAAACTACATGCTTACTCTCTTATGTTACAGAGCAAACTTCATTACTTTAATTTTTCATTTAAATGTAGAAAATGAAATAAGCACTAACCAAAGGCAAAAAATACAATATTTTGTGATGCATAGGCACACTTAAAAATCTTTCTATTACTTTTAAAACCATACAGTATATTTTACTGTATTATAATCAAAATGTATTTACTTTTATGTGAAAAGTTTTAATCTTCTTTTGCTATGTAAGATATTATAATGATAATATCTTTCTCAGCATAATATTTTATAAAATGAATGGAATTAGAAAAAGTTGAAATTCTAAAGAATGGTACATTTTTATATATTTATTACAAAAATATCATTTATAAAATTAATTAATATATTTGTTTTAACTGATGTCATAAAAAATATATAAATTCAATCTTCAAGAGGATTGAATTCTTTACAAGTGTACCAATTACAAAAAATATACATTGAGAAAAACTTAAAATAAATTTTTGTAATAGGTATTATTATTTTCATTGTATATCCTCAATAAGTTTAAGTTTTAATTTATATATAAAATAATTTTTTTAAATCGGTAAGACAAATAGATTTTTAAAATAAAATGAAAATTGTGTTTCAATTTGGAAGACTAGAGAAATATTTTTGTCAAAGTTTTTGTCATATTTAATACATAATATATTACTATGTTCAGTAAAACTTTTAGACAAGGATTCAAAATGCAATATAAAATGTCTCACCATGTGAATTATATATAAGCATAATGAGTGAACAAAGAGCATAGAGATGTATGAAAGAAAAAATCTGTGATTTCTAAAGTAAAAAATTAATGTTTATAAATATTATGTCTTGTAAAATTATTTTTTTAATTTCAAAAATGTAGAAAGACTGAGTAAACACTATTAATTTGTAGTAAAATGCAAAATGTTATTTCGATATAAATCTCCCTTTAATTCTCGACAGTATATAATAAAATAATCTAGAATTACAAAAAGTAATTTAATTTTTATTAAATATTTGAATGTTGAGATAAAAAGTTTAGACAATGATCAAATAGCACAAGATAATTAGATGTTTTTGATTAAATTAGTGTAAATATTGGAATATTTATTTTATTATTCTTTTAGAAGACGTAAATAGAAAAAGATATTCTTTTACTTTATTAAATTTTGTGTCATGTTTAAATAATTACGTAAAAAAATGTTCGTAAAATTTTTTTTACTCATTATAAAATATGTAACGAGGTAAAACTTGTGTTAATTGCATAGTAATAAAAGAGTTATATGTTTTATATAAAACATCTTTTTAATTCTCGACTGACGTTTTTAAAAAAATTCTACGATTAGTTATAAAAAGAATTTAATCTTTATTAAATATTTAATTATGTGAGATAAAAATTTTAGACTAATTTCAATACAAAGATAATTAATAGTCTTGTTTATATAAAGTAAATAAATATATTTTTTCTTTTATTAGGCAAGTATTAATAAAAAATAGTCACCTCTATTTTTTTTTAAGAAAATTGTACTTTTAAAATTGCATCATGTTCAGTAAAATTTTATACTAATTATAACAAACAAAGGTGAGTAAACGTCGTGTTAATATTTCAATAAATATATAAAATAGTAAAGAGTTATACATTTTTTTTATTCAATCGTATGTAATAAAAAATTAAGACATCTATTTTTTTAAAAAAGGTACTTTATTAAATATTGCATATGTGCAAAATTTTATATAATTATAACAAACGTTGTATATGGTGAGTAATTTGATAACAATTTCAGTTTCATTAAATATAAATAGTAAAGAGTTATATTTAGTCTTTTATTCAACAGACGTATGTAATAAAAAAGAGTTCCAACACATTTTCTATCTTTTTTATAAAAAAAAGGTACTTTATTAAATATTACACTATGTTCAGTAGAAGTTTTATACTAATTATAACAAACGTAATATATGGTGAGTAAACATAGTGTTAATTCAAGTTCAGTTTCAGTTACATGTAAATAGTAAAGAGTTATATTTAGTTTACAAACAGACTTGCGTAATAAATAAAGTTCCGTATAGTATAATATTGTGTCAAAATTTTAAACTAATTTTAAACTATAAAAAAATCTTAGGATAATAAAACTTACACGTGTAACGTGTTAGTTACACATATAAAGCGAAATAATTATACTTGGGTTGCAAACATTTTTATTTTATTAAATAGGTGCGTATACAATAAAAACAGATCTCAGAATGTCTTTAAAGTTATACAAAAATTGTCTTTGTTAAATATTGCATTAGGATGAACTCAAATGTAAATTCGATATCACAAATGTAGTATAAGATGGGCAAACATAGCTTTAATAGTTTATAAAAAATAAAGAGTTGCACTTAGTGTACAAACAGTCTTCTTTTATTCAACAGACGTACGTAATGTAATAAAAAAAAAGACTCCGCGACTTCCTCAAAAGTTATGAAAAAAATATGGGTGCGTCTCCTGACGGCAAGCCAATTGATGGTGGTCAGTCACCCCCTCCTGCTTCCCCCCTATTCCGTGATATTTTTAACACATCATAGGGTTCTTTGAACCAAGTCGCATGAAAGTGTCCCAGGAGAAAAAGGGCAAAATAATTTGTATATCGATCATCCGAGTTCCGGACTACAGGAAGATTACGGTAGCATTCTAGGGGAGAAGCTAGTGCGTGCACTTACTTATTTCGGGAAATACTTTTTATTCAGCAAAATTAACGAGCTTTAGATTGTCAGTCTATGAATTAACTGCCGTTTATTCAAATAGGAAATAAAAGTTTCATTCAAAGGTACTTTATTTTTATCAAAAATGGAAATGGATCTTTTTTTTATTTTGTAGTAAAGTAAAATAAAATGCTGTTAAATATTATCACTACACATTTACCGCTAAAAAACAACTAGAGCTAATGATAACTTTATAGAAAAAGGACATTCAAAACATTAGGATCTTTTAGGATCTTTGAACTATTATTTAGTACTATGTAACTCTAAACGAATACAACACTTTTCTTATATTTAATGTACAAGGACTTGTCTTTGCGACATCCGTCATACCCATGACTATGTAATATTACCGTTTTTGAAACGAATATTATTTTATAAAAGAGAACAGAACATCTTTTTTAATTGGTACTCAAACCTAAGATTATTTATTTCAAACTAGTTACGCAAAGTACTATTCTATGTGGATATTACGGCTAGAGAAATTAAATTACTGTAAATCTATATATATATAAATGAATTTGTGTGTGTCTGTCTGTCTGTCTGTCTGTACTCAATAGACTCAAAAACTATGCATCCAATCGCCGTGAAAATTTGGGAAATGTTTAGGTATATCCCTGGGAAGGTTTTTGTAAATTTTCAACGTTCGAAATTCATTCCTTCCCCCTTTTTCGAGCATTTCATGTCATTATTCCAAGCATTATTTTCCCCGGTTAAACGCAAACGATTAAGTTTTTAATTTATCGCATCATATCTAAGGGAAAGAAGCAATCTTTCTAGCAATGTGACGTCATCCCAAGTAATTGTTTTAAACGCAGTTTTCCACGGTTAAAAGCAGGAGATTAAAATGTTCAATTCATCACATAATAAATAGGCGAAAATGATATTTTTCTATCATTATGACGTCATTCATTTAAATATTTCATTTATTCATTTCTTATTTTATATTATTTAAAATCGTCTGCTTAGTATCTATTCGATTTGAACTGAAATTTGAGATATAAAGTGATTCACTTTCATTTCTATGTGACGCAAATTATAGCATTTTTATATGAGAACTAATTTTAAATTTAATTCTTGGTTCATTTTTATGTTACAATGAAATGCATATCAACAATATTCTAAGTACAAAAAGTACAAATTTCAGTCACTCTCATGGCCAAATAAAACCTATCATTTTATATAGTTATCGTCATATTCATGTGGTTGTCGATGTGAATGTGTGTTTCTGTTTCATACAAAACTATGTGGTTTGTCATAAATTTCCTTAATTTTGGAAAACATTTATTACTACCAACAAAATTAGCACTGTTGCTGTCAAAACCTGTGCTTCCTATTCTATCACGTAATATGGCAAGATCTGTTAACTTTGCTAATCAACGTACAGTAGTAATACAGTAATGCAATTTAGGGTTAAGCTTATATTTTACAATAAAAAAAAGTTTGAGCAAATTTAATATAAGACAAATTCGATTATAAAAACTGAATAATGTTATAATACGCTTATGATAGAAATATATAAACATGCCAATGACTCGAACTGAACTGTGACAAATTTAGAGAGTTATTCACGAAAAATAAATCTTTGTTTAAAAAGTAATTTATTAAGTTCACCGTAGCGAAGCACGGGCAAACTGCTACTTATATAAAAATGTGAACTTGAGAGCAACTCGAGATAATAATAAGTTTATAGAAAATTGACATTCAAAACAGTAGGATCTTTTAGGATTTTTGAACTATTATTTAGTACTATGAAACTCTAAGCGAATACAATTCTTTTCTTGTATTTAATGTACAAGGTCTTGTTTTTTCAATATCCGTCATTCACATGACGTATAAAATATTACCGTTTTTAAAACGAATACTATTTTCTGAAACAGAACAGAATATCCTTTTTAATTGGTACTCAAACCTAAGATTATTTAATTCAAACTAATTACGCAAAGGAATATTCTGTGAGGGCATTACGGCTAGAGAAATTAAATTACTGTAAAGCTTATATAAAAATGTGAAGCTTGGAAAGCTCTTTTATGTAACAATGATTATGTTATAATACAATTATATGTTTTATATCTATTATATGTATATTTTTATGTACAATCAGAATGCCAACGAGATAAATGTTTTGCAGATTTATACATTAAAATATAAAATTAAGGAATACAAGAAGCATATTCACTCCAAATTTAATATATATATATATATATGTATGTATGTAATATGGACGAGACTCATTTAAAATCACAACACAGTTTATTTCTGGTGAGATACATGAAATCCATACAACAGTCAAGCAATTTTACAATATCGTGCACATAGACAATGTGATCCCGCACATACGCTTTTCAAGTAGGGATTCCTCATGTAAAACGACTAAAAATAATCCCTAAGCCCAATTGATCATCTGATAAAAAATACCCATGCTTAAAAAGAACGCGATACCTATTGGCTAAAGTAGTACAGACAGAGGCGGAATTAAGTCTAAGCTTGTCTGGAGGGAAAATCAGAAATACCGCGCAAATGAACTTACTTTATGAACAAAAGTTATTAAATTAATATAAATAGGATTACACACACACACACACACATATATATAATATATATATATATATATATATATTTATATATATATTTATATATAGTATTTTATATTTATTCTACAGTTTTAAAATTTTCGGAGAATTTTCAAAATCCTTCGCTAAAACTTCACAGTTTTCCCAAAACCGAACGGATTCTTGAAATAGGATCTTCCCTGATTAGGCCTTATACAACTTATTTAACTGCAATAGTCCACTGATTACTCGTATCATTCACTTTCATTTAACTTCCAGTGTTTCTCATACACGGTACTGTTACTCAAGTAAAGTTTGAATTTCAAAACAAGTGTACCGTAATTTTAATCAATACAATATTATTGTTTACTCAAAATTTATTCGATGGATTTAAGGTAAATAATTTTACACATAGAAATTGCTTATAGAATTTAATGCACAGATTTGTAAATCCGTTTACTGCTTTTCCTTTATGCTAGAATGAAAACGAGTTTTCAGTTCACTTGCTCGTGTTCAACGCATTACGAATATTAATTACACAATACGATATTGTTAATTACATAATATGTTGTTTTATGTTTCTCTAATAGAATATGAATTTTATAAAGTTAAAAAAAAATTCATGTTGTTTTATAATTTGTTTTGTAAATTTTTTATTATTTATTTTTATAAAAATTTATATAATATTAAATATATTATTTTATTTATAGATGTTTATAAATATATTTATTTATATGTTGTCTGTATATCTATATATTTTTATATAATATATTATATTATATATATATTATATATAATATATATATATATTTATATTTTATATATATATATATATATTTATATATATATATATATATGTTATATAAATATTATATATTTATATATATATATATATATAATATGTATATATATATATATATAGATATTATATATATTAAATATATATGTATATATATTATATATTTATATATATATATATATATGTATTTATATGTATATTTATATTTATATATGTATATGTATATGTTATATATATATATATATATATATATATATATATATATATTTATATATATATATATATATATATGTATATGTATATAATATGTATATGTATATATATATATATGTATAGTATATATATATATATATATATATATGTTATATATATTATGTATATATATATATATGTATATAAATACATATATATATATATATATATATATATATTTATATATATATATAATATATTTATATATATATATACATATATATAACAAAATTATTTATTAAAAATGCGTTTGGGTAGAAAAATAAATTATTAATGTTTTCCAAAATTCTCACTCCGAACATGTCAAAGTAACAAAGATCTTTTTAAATTAAGATAAAAGCTACTGCTTATCAAAGTTTAAAAAAATTGAATCTAAAATTTCAAGTTATACTAAACTTTTTATATCTGCATTTTATGCAGCAAAAGTTACATCGTATTACGAAACTGCATACTACCTTTTATGCAATATACAGTTTTGTAATACAATAAATACAATAAATTGCATTAACTGTATTTTATCTCCTGTCAATATTGTACTCATTGGGATGTTTTTCATATGCTCAACTAATATTTACTTCTAGTAACATTTCTTTACAAAAATACATAAAACAATCCCAAAAAAAGTTACAGAACCAGCTATTATGGCCACTGAACGATTCAATATTATCTGTATAACGCTTTAATATTTTAAACATATACTTTTGTCATCTGAAAATTTTTTACCCCAGTTTGCTTTACATATTTGTAAAAATTTAATCAAAGTGGTATACCTGAAATGTCAGGTTTAACTCCTTTTATAAAAAACTAACCCATTAACAAGTGTTCTTATTTGAAGACAATTAATGCATTATTTTGTAGAATTTTTCTGTTTTTGGAATAATTTTTCATTTATAGTGAAGTTAGAAAGGAAACTTCGTAAATAGTCACCCAAGTTTTCTAGTATCAGGTATAATTTATAATTTTGCCATTAGATACAATTATGATGTTTCCAGCCTTTCACAAGTGTTCGTGGGTTCGAAACCCACAGTGGCATGGATGTTCGTAGCCATTCGGAATCGGCTTTAAGCTGTAGGACCCGGTTTCATTAGTCCTCGTGTTGCAAAAAGTAGACCGTAGCACTCCAAACTAAAGCCAGGACAAATAGTTATATCTGTAACATAACTTCACTCCGCAGAACTGTATTTATATTAATAAAGTAAGTTTACATTAAGGTAGCTAATAAATTTCTTATCAAAAACTTTGTACGTTTTTAAAAGTACATCCTATAATATTTAAAATTACACCTCATAACTAATAGCAACATGAATCTGCCTGTCTATTGGAATGAATTCAAAATACGATACTTTTCTTAAGCCTTTAAATTTTTAATTTTCTTCTTTTATCATAAATAATCGATAAATAGTGCATTTTTATACTTGGCAGTTGTTATTTACACCTTAGAAGAGATATGAGTATTCCATGAGTGTTCTAAATAGAATCCAGCATCATTAAACACTATTTAATACTGAAAAATCCAATTGAAGGCTCACCTTTGCAAAAAAAGGCTAAATGCATTCCTATAGATTGCAAAAATATTTTCTACATTTGCCACTCTAAAGCGAGTAAAATGCAGAATTTATTTTAGAATTATTAATTTTTATGTTGAAATTTATTTCAATCCCATTTTTGTATTAAAAACAACCTCAAATAGCAAAGCAATTTTCAGCATAAATTACTATATGCTTTGAAGATTTGCTTATCCGGAAGTAAATAAATTAGAAATCTAAATACTGTAAAGTGAGTTTCCATCAGTCTTTTATGTAGAACACAGCATACATTTAATACTAAAAAATCATACCCTTTGGTTAATGATTGTAAAAACTTAAGATTTTATAAAAGGTTAAATACTCTTCTATCAATTGCAAAAATATCTGCTACATTCGTCCCTCTAACGAGTGTAAAAGCCAAAATATATGTTTAAAGTGATTAAATTCATATTGAAATTTATTTAATGCTATTTTTTTATAAAAAAAACCCAATCAATTTTTAAAAAATCATTTAAAATAACTGTCTAACTTAAACTATTAAACGTATTTATTATGTAGAAGTAAATAAATTTTAAGTACAAATATTAGGATAAAAGTTTTCAAAATCATCCGTTATATATAGGTGTCGTCTTGTATCAGGAATTGTAAAATATTGAAGCTTTACTATAATATTCAAATAATGAAATGTTCCGTCTTATAACAAAGTGTCATAAGAGAATTTTTGTAATTGTCATATTAATTACATACTAGAATGAAAATCGGATGAAAAGTTAAACGTAACAGACTTCTAATCTAATAGATATTTTGTGAAGGTATGTTTTACTTATTCCAGGAAGAACTTGATCTTTAAATGACAGTGAGAAATAACTTCCGCGTTAATTCTTAAAAGAGAAAAGAAGTATTTAGTAATGCAAGAGGATAAAAGGTACGAAAAATTATCCGTATACGTAACCGGTCAGTAATCCTGGGGTCTTAAGGTAATTTCTCAGACATTTAATAACAGTCAGCTCTAAAAGCAGGAAATGGCTTAAGAAGGAAAATGCATTTTTTACTAGATTCTCAAAATGAAATACACAAAAGTTTTGCTGGATTGAAAAAGCCCATTAAAGTGTAAAAGAAAATTAAATTAGATATTTTGAAGTAAAATACCACAGGACACATATTCTAATATTTGGGATAACACTTCTGAAACTTTTATTAAAGATTGGAAATCTAGCAGCAAGCATTTCGCTAAATAAACAATTATATTTATTTTCCACAAGATAAACATTAATATCTCATCTATAAAATCGTATGATCTGTTTAAAAGAATAAAACTTTAATGACTGTTTCAGCAGGAGAAATCATTTACCCATATAATTACTATTTGAAATCCAAAAATTGCGTAAATTTTATCCATGTCTTACCAAAAATTTAAAGATTCGAAAACAATATCTGATATATCCACTCATTTATAAGTAATAAAAATATTAACTGTTTGAAAATATGCTTTCTTATTTTTATATTCA
>CM063503.1:17359293-17401793 GCA_032207245.1 Pardosa pseudoannulata | reverse complement strand
ATATTTGCAGTTGTTCGCAATCATTTGAAAATATTGTTTTCTGAAAAGATGAAAATCACTTACAGGAACATTGTCATAATCTTGATAATTAATTTACGGAAAACTTATTTCGAATAGTTTTATGTAGGTTAAATTTCATTATTTTAGAGTATATTATTTTAAGATATGTTTTTTCTACTGCAGTAGAGAAGGTATAATTATGGGTTTTCTTTAGGATATCAATGCACTAACCATTAAGTTCTGAAAGCGGATTTAAAATCCCTGCTATTTTTAACAAGAAAATATAGTTTAAAATGGTACAGTATACACTGTAAATAAAAATTTCATTAATTTGTTAAGATGATTGTATATTTTTGAAAGATATATCAGAATTCAGGGTTCTTCAACTTCGATTTCGGGAAAATTCTAGAGGGTTCTGAGTAAATTTATTATTGAACCATAAAATGAATTCTTAGATCATTTTGCAATTTGGTGTAAAATGATCTTAAGTAATTTTCCAAAGAGCCCATATCAGAAATGTTCTGGCACCTAGGCAAAATAATCCTGACATGATTTACCAATAATTTCAAGTATTTTATAGACTATAGCGTTAATTTGTATGGTTTAGTCTATTGTAAGAGACACTAATTAACTGTTAAAATGTGAATTTCATTTTTCAGTATTTTTCTTTTGTGTTTTCATGTATTCAGAATCATTTACAACAATAATAAATGAAACTTAACATTTAGAGTTGGTCTCAGGACTTCGGAGTTTTTGAAATATTTCTTTTCAGTCAAAATTATTAGTAGTCTAAAAAGGAATCTCTTTGAATAGGTAGTATATTACATAATTACTGATACTTTATAACAGCCAGTGATGTTCCACCTTCAAATTCCGGAGTTTGTGGGTTCGAATGCCACTAAGGCTGTGTTTGTAGCCGTTCGGAATCGGTTTTAAGCAGTAGGCCCCGGTCTCATTAGCCCTCGTGTTGCAAAAAGTAGACCGTAGCTCTCCCAAAAACCAAACCAAACCAAATTCACCATCAAATTTGCCTCAAAACATGCATACATGCATAAAGTAAATTCCCTCATGGGATGCCAAAATTACTTACTGTACATTGGAAAGTGATTAATTTAGAAATGATAAAGTTTATGCCATTTGAATTGACACCGACTTAAACCTCATGTTTTAAATTAACAAATTAAATGTAAAGTACTTAAGTAAAATGTAAAACTTTTTAACTGGAGTTACTAAGAATATATAAAATATATATTCCAAAAACAAGAATCTTCGCGTGAGAAACTCAAAAAACTTGGCTATTTTACTACGTAGGAAATACATTTCATTCTTTCCTCAGAGGTATTCTTTAGTATTCTAAATCTGTAATTTTATGCAATACTGTAATCACTTCTATTAAAGCAAAAGAGGTCAAATAGTCTTTTCAATTAACATAACACGCAATGGACTGCGGAAAATTTAAGGCATAAATTCCGTTATTCTCTTTCTTTCTTTATTAGCTGAATACTACAAACAATTTATTACTTAAACTTGATGTAGAACATCTGTGCACGTATTACAAGCACTGCTAAATAATTTCTGTTAGTTTTCTTTATTCTTTCTCTAGAGCTACCTTAATGGCATATTGTTAAAGGTTGAATGAACTTTAGCTAATAAAATATTCTTGAAGTAGCATATTCTAAATAATTTTAAATAAAAAAAGCTTCTTTTGTTATCGGCACTATTTATCAGGTGCAGTAATTAAAACTTTCATACCCAGACTATAATATCCCATCACTTTAAATATTCGTAATCATTAAAATATTCGTAATAATTCAATATCCTATATTCAATATTCAATATCCAATATTGAAATCCTATAAACATCAAAATTTTATTTAGACCCTACTAAGAATTATATTCAAAATAGGAGATAAGTTAAATGTGTGTAAAACATTTAGTAAAAATTAGCTAATCTCAACATTTAAATGGATTTATTTATAGAAATTAAACATTAAATCTAGTCAAGGTCAAAGCGTCAAGGGTAGAAGAGCAACTTCTCGTTTTAGAGTGGGAAGCAATTATTCACAAATTTACTCAGACTGGAACTAGGTATACTTAAAAATACATATTTCTGACTTTGCTAGCAAAGTATACTTATTCAACCAAAAAGCACCGGAAACTTTTATTGCTGCAACCCATGTGTTTTACTATTACTAGCACAGATATGAGAGCTTTATCAGAATCAGTATTGAGAGGTAAATTATGATGTAATTACTTTCGTGTACCAAAATCTTAACCGTCATTCTCAAAACCAACACATCCTCAAAAAGGCTGATTTGAAAAGAAGAGTCGTTGATTAAACTAAACTAAACTCCTCGGTTCAACAGCTCAACTTGGAGGTCAGGGCCTACGATGTTAATCTCCGTTTTCATCCAAGTAATCAATCAGTCCGTGTCAGCTAAGGGCATTGGGGTGTGAAGTATATGTCCCGGTTAGATGGTCAACCTTACACGGAACCCCCAGTGTTTAGTTCCCAAGCATGCTTGGTCATTCTGTTTGCCTATCCTCTGAAGGGATGAAAGTCTGAGTCGACTGAGGATCGAACTTTAGACCTGTGTCATTCGAGCGCGAATTGCTACTCCAACGCCACTGGGCTTCAGAGTTGTTGATTACACTTTTAGTTTCTTACAATAAAATCAAACTGCATTTTTTATGAACGTTTATTATCTTTTATACTCACATTTATCAGGAAATACTTTTTCATAAACACATAAATGAAGTACCTTACACGTAAAGTATAATACGAATAAATAATCCTATAAATAATTATTATGAAAAAGCTATGTTCTTCCAATAATTTGGGCATACACACAGCCTATAAACTATTAAACCAGTTTTAATAATTAAATTACTACTAGAAGTATCACATTTATAATTAATATAACATATTTCTTAAATTCAGCGATTTTTCAATAAGTTATTATAAAGCTTTATTCGATTTCTCAGGTTTCAAAATAAAGTTGAAATTTACTAGGAAAAACATTTCCCATCCAAAATTAGCAAAACAATGGCCTCAAAATAACCACATGTGTTGAAAACCTCATAAGTAGGGCAAATGTAGGTATTATTTAACCTCGAAGAATGACCGCTAGCTGAACTTTCTAATTCTCTGTGAGGATATCGGACCAAAAAATAACATCTGCTCCATAACATAGAAAAGGTATAGTGGTTTCAGCATAGTGGTTCTTTAAATAAGCCCCTTTGATATTTGCTGAATAATATTTGGAATGAAATGTTATATGATTGCAGTTATTTTTAACCAGAAATGTAACAGTTTTAAAGAAGGGCGGAAATCCATTTTTATATTTTTAATTGTGAAAAATAGTAAACTACATGATTGTCTTTTCACTAGACATGTGGATGATAAGCAACTTTGCGTCGTATTGAAAAATAAATGTATGTAAGAAATATTTTTTTAAAGAGGGTTAAAAATTAGAGATCTTTATTACCTTTTTAGCTTTGCGTTATGGACTGATCTAAAATCATATGCTTATTTACAATGCTTTATTTATTGATCGATATCTTTATGCTTTCACAAATGTAAATCCCACAATTTATAAGCTGTTTCAAATTAATTACGATGCTCAGTTAGAAAGATATTTGCAACAGTGTGCAATTGTTAATTGTAATGGGAATTTTATTAGCATATTTTAGACAAGGATTATTTTGGATTATTAGTTAATAATCTTTATGATTATTAGTTAATCTTAAATA
This sequence comes from Pardosa pseudoannulata, assembly GCA_032207245.1. NCBI lineage: Eukaryota > Metazoa > Arthropoda > Arachnida > Araneae > Lycosidae > Pardosa > Pardosa pseudoannulata. The sequence continues at coordinate 17,398,040 of CM063503.1, read as the reverse complement.
TTATTAATAATGATTATTAGTTAATAATCTTGAAGATTATTAACTAATAATCCAAACTTTTAATTCTCAGCTATAACTAAAATTATACATTTTACTTAATGATTTGGTATTCTTAATTTTAATGTACGAACTTCAAATCTTTTAAAGCTACTTGATAGAGGTACACCATCAGACAAAACATGTGACTGAATACAAAATTCAAATATTATCCTTTAATTTTTCTGTGCCTTAATCAGACGAGAATTCTTCTACAGAAGACTAATACGAATTAGTTTTAATGAATTTTTTAACGTCTTTCGTTTAATGGTCGGGAATATTGTTAAATAATTCACAGTCTGTATTACTTAACATATATGTCAGTAAAGTGTGCTTTAAATGGGATGAATTTTTAAGAATCTCAAAAGCTTTTAATTTCTTTAGTATATGGAGCGCGTTTATATTTAAAGAAAATATAAATTATCTATTAAAGTTCTTCAACCTGTGTTCCGGGAAATTTCTGTAGGATTTTGAGTAAAGTTGCTTGAGATAATATTGAACTGCAAAATGATCTTTTAGAGATCATTTAATAGTTCAATGGCAGTTTTCTGGGGAACCCGTCAGAATTTTTCCGAACCGAGTTTGAAGAATTCTGCCTTAAAGAAAGGACAAAAATGATGGATGTTATAAAATTTTGGGGTAAAACTTAATTTTTTTCTTATTTAAAAATCATTCGTTAAAAATTATCGTTAAAAGCTTAAAAATCATAAAAAGTCATCATTAAAACCCGAGCTGAGAATGTTGTTACCTTGTCCTACTTTAAATAGATGCCTTGAGGTATCGGGAACACTGGGCAGCAGTATAGGTCTCGATATTTTTTTATAGTATTACTGACCGGTCAAGTTGACTTTTGCAGATGACACATAGGATAGAGTGCAACTCGAAGGCCAAGTATTTCTGTTAATTAGACTATTTTACCTTTGATTTGTTTCCAATCAGTAACTGACTTTATTATATAATCTTGTGATAGAACAAATTGGATAGTAGCAAGTTTTGTATTCAGTCATGGGTGAGATGAAAATCGTAAGTACTCCAAAGTACGTATCTTCATACTGCTAAGAATATTCGGAGCATGTATCTTGCATAAAATAGGATTACGTTTAAAACTAAGGTACCCTAAACATCACGTCACCCTAAGGATTTAAAGCTAAATTTGTTGTGCCATAACGCATATATTAAATTTATTCTTTCAAGCTTGAAAAGAAAACTTTTCTTTGTTCACCGAAAACTTATTTTAGCGATAACATTTCTCTCTTTTTACCCTTACTATAAATACCTATTATAACTACTTTTATTGCAAGCATATCCTCTCATTTCCAACATATGTAAGCAAGTAAAATTGATTCTAATATTGACCAACTGAAATAATAATTTGCATATAACTGAAATAACTAAACAAGTTTTGAATCTTAATTTCGTGCTCAACAGAAGTTATTGAAAACCAGACTTATCAATGCCAAATGCTATTTAACTTTCAATTATATTAATTTTCAACTGCAAGAAACTTAACCAAACTTAAATGAAAAATATTTAGTAACTATATAAATTAAAAGTAGTTACTTACACTATTTATTCAGTTAATACCAGTGCTAAATAATAGCCGTAGTATATTACATGCTCTAACTTATAAAAAAAATTATGATAGTCTGAAAAAACATAAATGACAAATAATTAATAAATTCCAAGAGCTTTTTTATAATTCACATTAAAGTCCTCAATTTTTGTTTCACATTCATCCATATATTCAAAGAGTGCTTGCTTTTAGGTCTACATGCTGCATTTGAAAAATGATTATAGTTTTAAGTATGAAAAAATGATTTTCCAGGGATTTTTATCATATCTAAGATACATGGTTCTTTTCTTATGTTTTGCTATTGGTGATACTCTGTCAGTGTAATGTGCAGGTCATATTTATAGGTATATTATTATTACCTATTACTAGTAATGTTACGTTTAATGATACATTTTTGTGATACTTCATAACTAGCTGAATTTCATAAAGATTTGTCAACAAAATTCAAAAGTTTTGTATCGAGATATTTTTGTCAAGTATTCCAACATGTTGAATATCCATTCATCTATTTTTGTAAAACTCTATAAACTTGGTGCAATATATCAAACCTCTTCTCCATTCTATTCATATTCGTTAGAACTTAATGTAAAAATCACTTATTTTGTTCCACTAGTTGTAGCAGCATAAATTCCTAAGTAAAAAAAAATAATTATCTCTAAATCTTCATCCAAGCATTTCATTCGCATTTTATAAGAAAAATACCAAAGAGAAATTCTATATTTTATTTGATCTAATTTATATTTTTATTAATCATATAAAATGTTGCAAAACTCTTCAAGGACAACGTGTCTGTGCTGAAAATCAGTGTGGAAACTTGAATCCCTGATTTATATTGGTGCTAAATAAAGACATGAAGTAGCTTATTGCATGTTCTAAATTAACAAATGAAATTATGAAAGACTGAAAGAATAAAAACGGCAGATATTTAATAAATTCGTAATCGTCTGTATTTTCAAACAGTGCTCTTAGGTCTACCTGCTTGATTTGATGAATTATGTGACAGTTGCTCGAATGTTTTAAGCAAAAGCAGATGTCATACAATTCATGGTAAACAATGTATTCAGTTTTAATTACAATAGTAGAAAAGAAGATATATTTCCGTTTATCTGCGTGGAAATAGGCATTAAAATAGAGGTAATTTACGCTGTAACGATGGTAATTCAGCTGTTATACTACTAGTTCTAAATGAGCTTTGGGGAATATTTGATTATTGCTGTATCCATAAATTGTTTAACTCGTACAGCTCTGAATTATTTTATACCCAAACAAAAAATATCCTATAATAGATTGTTTATTCGAGTTAGAAGCTCACTCGCAAAACATTAATGAGGTTCTACTTGTTGTAGAAACTAGGAAGCCATAAAGATGTCACTATCCGGTTTCATGATAAATACGTATAAATATATAGACATATATAACATAACAAATTTATTTGTTCCATTAAAGCGGTACTTTACATTCTTCGAAACGATTTTATAAATGGTTTTAGTAATTTAATTTTTGATTTGAAAATTCTGTTAAATATTACTTTGTAGTACTATAAGTATCCTAGTATACTGCAGTTTTACATACTATTCCTACAAAAAAAATTGAGATATTCAAAACTAATTGTTGTATAAAAATATTCTTTAGCTTGAATTTCCCATTAAATGTGCATACATATTTTCAAAACTCCCGACGTATTAAACGTCTTTGCAATTAAAAAAAATCTTCGATTTTTTTTCTGGATATATAGGTTCTAGATTAATATTTAGAAGGCTTTTATTTGATTAAACATAAAATTATTTTATTCTTTTCACATATTCTGAATTTTAAAAATGTGTATAAAAATATACGTTTAGTGACTATACAGGCTTCGAATAAATTTAAACTTAAAATAAATGCTACAATATATTCTTGACCAACACAATTTATCTAGTTTGACGAAAATGAAGCAGATGAATATATGAGCTATATATTACCAGGAGATTCTGAATTCAAAATTATGGATTTCTTAGTACCATTATAAGTTAAAATAACTGATAAAATTGATAACATAGTTATTAACATGGCTCCAATATATTTATAACTTTGATAAAATTTGGGAGACTTTTATTAGCTCTATAAAAGGAACAATAGCCAGAAAGTTATACAAGAACAGCTAAATTTTAATTTTTATTGCACGAGAACCAATGAGAATATTTACTTTAAAACCTAATTTAACGTACATTAATATTTTAATTGATTCTGGAAAAGCGAAACTCAGGTCATCACTGAAGAGTCAATACATACACATTTTAATCTATAGAACAATTTAGCTTTACACGAAAATTCAGAATTTTGAGTTGTGAATTTCACAATAAAACGATAAAGCAAAGAAAAGTAAACGATTAAATATATGATGTAGCTCCGTGGTATTAAATACGTCGATATAATTTATAATGTTTTCATTAATTGTATAAAGGACTCTAGAACGAGTTAATCCTTAAGAACGATTATAAATATATTTTCTATATCCCATCCACCCAAATTCCGAGTTATTAGTAATTTACACACGGTATACAGATATTATTTTACATTTATTACATTTTACCTCTTAGAATTTATTTTTGAGACCATAATCCTACGTTACAACATAAATGCGATGCTTGACTGGAATACTGGATTGCCAGGGATTGCATGAATACTTGATACTCTCTAGTCTTTTAGCTTTGAATTTTAAGGAGAATAATTGTAAATTTATAATTATTTTAAGTGTTTGGTTTGGTTTGGTTTTGGAGCGCTACGGTCTACTTTTTGCAGCACGAGGGCTAATGATATTTTAAGTGTTGTCGACTGAATCATTGTTTTCTGAAAGTGTCTTGGTATTTTAAATGTTCTAATATTTTAACTGTCTTGGTACTTTAATTGTCTTGGTAGTCTTAAATATTTCAGTATTTTAAATGTTATTTTTATTTTTAGTGTTAATGCGAGTGACTTATTTTTGTGGATAAGATCTTTCTTAGCCGTATGTCATAACAACGTACAACTCAGAATTAACCTTTTGTATCTGATAAAACCTGCATTGAAAAATACTTTAAATACTATAATAAATCATACCCAGGCGTGTATACAGTAATTTAAAAGATTTTAAATATATAAAAATAAAGCATTTTTGCCAAAATGTGTATTTTTCACACAATAATAGGTATTTTCTTATATATATTATAAATCAGTTTTACACAAAAGTTTAACATAAAAAAGGAAAAAACAATATTTATGATAAATCTACTTATAATGTCTTTAGATTGTATTAATCTAACAAAGTTTATATTAGTAATAATTATGTACATCTGATATGTAAACGATAAATGAAACTTGGAGATAAAAATTGAATTCAGCATTGTCGTCTTTCAAGGATAATACAAGAAATTTCTGTACTGTTGCAGGATAGCAACCATCAACGAAACCGACTATTAAAGCAGGTCTGGGGAATACAAAATACTTGGCGGGAAGCATTATAAACAGACACAGGCACACAATGTATATATAGGTGTGTGTGTGTGTGTGTGTGTGTGTGTGTGTGTGTGTGTACGTAATGAATGTTTCTGAACCACTGCAAAGTTAGAATGACATCTATGCTGGATAGTGCAGTCTTGAGGTCATAAAAGAAAAGATCAAAATTTGGAAATAAAAATGTTGAGTGTATTCAGATAATCCATCGTTGGTGCTCGATTGCTGTAAAGTTTTATATTTACGTACATAGTACTGTGAAGATGCAAGTGAGTCAACCGATATGAATGTTAAAAATTTGTAACGTGGGGGACGTGAGAAGTTAAACTAAATTACTTAGTTGAGCTAAGACGAAAAACTTTTTGGTGTTCTCGTAGTCGCTTTAGGTTACCACAACCACGAGCAGTAGAACAACCGTTACAACCACAAGCAAAAGAAAAACAAAAGTATTTTACTATAGGTTGTTATTTAAAAGATATAATCAACAGAATTTTATTTTGGAATATAATTATGATTAGATTGGTTAGTTTAATTAAAATTCCACCCAGATTGTGTAATAGAGTTTAGCGCATTGTTCTCGCACCTGATTGGTTTGAATCCGATTCCCGAGTAAGGCTTGGATGTATGTTTGTGTTGTTCTTTTATAGAGTGCGATTTTGTCCTACTTATATGGTATTTCTATAATAAAAAGGCCAATAAATGATTGGATTGTATGGTAAAATGCTACTAAAGGCAAGTACCCTGCTTTTGTAGAGGGGTTACGATATTATTATATCCATATGATGTAGATCCAATAAACGATGCAATATATCCAATGGCATAGTAATGATCAAAATTGGACAGTCTTGACCAAAGAATATGTATCTACCGGAAACAAACACAAAAATTAGCCAGTTTACTTTCAAATGCTCAAAGCTCTTGAAATGTCATTTAAACTACAACCATGTACAACTAAGAACGGAGTTTGCCCATAGCCATAGGCCCTTACTTCCAAAAAGGGAGAATAAGGCAATAAATAACTCTACAGTATGCATGTGTGAACCCGCTGAAGAAGGTATCCGCTTTATCTGTTTTTGACTATGTGTTATAAGGGTATTTATAACACTTTGGGAATTCACATATGCATCAAACTCAATTTTTCATTAGAAACAATACAAATATACCAAAAAAAATTTTTTAGGATTACATTATCTGAGGATGAACTGTTTCTACAAACTGAGAATTGAGAGCTAGTTTAAAAAATTTTTTAATTTTTTGACACACTATGCAAGAATAACGTTGACGCAAAGGGAGTAATATAAATATTTTTTTTACTATTTTTTGTAAGCAATAATTATTAGGTATAATTCTCCACCTATTTAAATTTTTTAAAAACATCAGAAATCGTACACCAGGAAATTTCATTTTCAAAAAAGCTAAAATAATGTTTAAAAATACCATTTCAAATACTTTAAACCCTAAATGAAATAAGCAAAAACGAAAAAATTAAATATAGTTTAAAGTTAGTTCAAAAATCTATTTACTGTGAAAATTTGAAATTAATATGTTCAAGAGTTTTTTATTTACAGTACACGCTAGTTAAAAAAAACACCGTTTTAAGTAATATGCATATAAACTTTTCATAATTTCTTTAAAAGCTATAATATTAAATGCAAAGATTATATATTTTTACATGTTCTAATTCAAATATGTCAATGCTGTTTGCTTTAAATGGTACAGAAATGTCCAAAAATTTTAAAAGTATAAAAATCAAAAAATTGAATTTTTCAAGGTTTAATATGATGTGTTCCTTTAAAGAGAATGTAATTTTCATCCGCATCATTGTTCCAAGTGATTATGTGAAAGAGCAACTCACCTCGGCATCGGAGAGGCAACGCATGCGGTTTCTGGCAGCATCCAACTGCTTCGCCAGTTCACCTTCCGCCCAGGTGTGAGGCAGCAAAGTCAGCAAGATAAACACAACGACCCTCATCGTTCTCCGTGATTTCACCGATCTGAGTTTTCCCTTTCAGTTTTTGGAATACAGCACTTCCACGCAACCCACTACGCATGCTCATAAACGGTACGCTGAGCATATGGTACGGCCGGGTTACCTTCTTTACGTTTCGTTCCATATTTTGATTCCTTTGGCGGCTTTTCGATTCGAGTCTTTCTGCCGCCTTTTTTCAAATTGATCTACTGACGGGGGATTCTTGAAAGTGATTAGTTTCGAAGCACGCTTGCGTGTCAGAAGTAAATTAAATTCAGTTTGTCTTGAATGTGAACAGTTTCGTTGTGTTATGATGGTATTAAGGAATTACGAATAAAAAGGAATAAGTTGTATTTTTGTTCCTGTTCCTAGAAAATCAGTTATTTCGAGTAGAACTAAAAGATTTCGATGCATTCGATAAATTATGTTAGTGATATCTTTCATAGTACTCTAAATTGGTTTTCGAAACAAAAACTTAATCTGTAGGTAAATGAAACTCTTCCCTGTTTTAACAAAAGGATATTCTAATAAAATTTACTACAATCACTGAAAATTTGAATCATTTTAATTCCCAAAAATTGCTGAAATTTTTCTAGGATTTTAAATTGTCTCCAAGTTCTGAGTATATTTTCATCTTGTTGTCTATTTAAGTCATGTTTGACGTTTAAAAACTCTTGAAGTGGACGACAATATAAAAGAATTGAATTCTTCTGAAATTCATGGCTGTTATTTCTTTTCTATTAAATACAAGACTGTTTTTTAAGTGTTCATTTTAAGTTTTTTAAAAGTATCAGCTATGGTACCTACTTGCAAACCTATAAAATTTTGTCGTTTTAGAAGTAAACTTGTCCTTAGAGAAAACGTAAGCAGAAAAATTAAACAATCTAAAGTTTGATGGCGATTGGGGGTCAGAGATGGAGCAGCTACCTGTCCAATGAGATGAAGGTGAGGGGGAAGTTACCTGAACAGGCGAAGTTACCAGGGTCACTCTGAAGTTTTTGAGATGCAACTAGGTTTTTAAAGTTATACTTACAAAATTTTAGGCGTGTTCAAAGTAGTCTCCTCCAGCTCATTCTCCTTTTTTAGATTAAAGAATAACCAAAAGTCACACATAGCTAGATTTGGGGAATACGGCGGATGTTCTATCACTTTAATTTGTTTTTGTTTAAGAAACTCAACTGTTAATCCGGCTGTATGCGAAGATGCATTGTCATGGTGAAGCATTAGTCCCCTAACATTCACTTCTTGTAGAATTTGTGGAAGACACTTAGTGGTATACCAGTTTGCTGTTACTATCTTCTGTCCTTCCATCTTGATGGCTTTGATCAATACGGTACTTCTGAAGAAAACGGCATACATCACTTTTTTCAGTGCGCGTTGTCTTTTCACAGATGTCGGCGAGGGATCATCTTCAAAGACCCATACTGTGCTTTCTGTGTTGGAACGTCAAAAAACGGTATGTACGTAACATCACTCGTTACAATTTTAGAAATAATGCGATGGCCACCCTCATTTAGCAATTTAAGAGTTTCTTTACTGATTCTGACATGCTCTCCTTTTTGGTGCTCAGTTAGATTTTGGGGAACCCAACGGCAAACTACTTTTTTCATATGTAATTCTTCATTAATAATTTTGTGTATGGCTTCTGATCCAATGTTTCATTTCCTTCTGTATCATTTGATAGGTACAGCAATTATCATCCATTAATATTTTTCGTATGGCAGGCACATTTTCCGGGATTACTGCCGACGGTGACCTTCCTGTGTGTTCTTCCTCCTGCAGAAAATTGCGACCTCTGCTAAATTCTTTAAACCATCGGAATACAGTACTACGAACTTGAGATTCATCACCAAATGCCAAATGCAACCGTTGAAAGCATTCTTCTTGATTTGATCCTGCTTTAAAATCGTAGAAAATCATAGCGTGAAAATGTTCTCGCGTCAACTCCATTTTCTTTTCTGTTTAAAATTTATTCTACGCTAAACAAGTTGAAGTAAGTCAGTAAAAATGGTCTGCTGTGTTAAAATACTTTCTATTTTAAAATTAAAGCGTTATTTTTATTTTGTAAATTCTCGTCTTCAGGTATCTCAAAATTTTCAGAGTAACCCTCGTATGAACAGTTAAGAAATTTTGCAAGTAACTTTCTCGAAAGTGTTTTGAAGATGAAGGTAAAACAAAAAAAAAATTGGAAATGTAGGGTCCAATTAGAGCTATACAGTCTCTGGATTCATCTGTTTTTCTCTTAAGTAAAATACAATGTATTGTTACATAATCAAAAATTCTTTTCAGAATTCAAATTGATCGGTCAATATAAAACCAACTTTTAATATATATGATGAAAATGCCGTGACAAACTATATGTAATAACACCACCAAAATAACTGCTGGAAAGAAAAGGTTTATAAATTAACAACGGAATGACCAATTCTAAATTTCTCTTAAGACACTTTCTTATTAGACTAATAGAACTCAAAAATCAAGTAAATAATATAAAACTGAACCTAGTTTTGACAACTTTATTTTTAAAAAGTAAAACTGCAATTATGTTTTCAGTCTTCACTAATAAAATTTCAACTAATATTAGTTAATAATAATATTCAACGAATTATTAGTTTAGCCAAACATTAAGAATTAACCCTCAACTAGATACATAAATGATGAAACGTTCTTACTCATTATTCCCCAATTTCCGGATTACTACTAAATTCATTCTATCTTGTTACATCACCTGTCGTTGTGACATTCGCTATTCCTTTAAAAGATCAGTTTATCCCACAAGCGAGTATAATAACCTCAGCATATTATTTTGTTGTTGTACTAGATTATTTTTCTGTTAATATTAATTTAACTCGGCTTGAACAAGAATTTCAATTATATTCTAAAAACTGGTAAACTTCTAAACTAAGTTCGAACTGAAAATTATTATTTTTTGATTGTAAAAGAAAATACATACCTTCACAGTTAGAAAAGTGTTTATAGTTGGCTCGTTTGAATTTTAATGTTAGAAAACGCAAACTTTAGTGGATATATAAAAAAGGGTAAGCCAGCATACCTTTAATAATTTATCTTCCACTGCAGAAACAAGCTTCTTTAAAATGTTTGTGGTATTTTCGTCTATATAATAATTAGCCCTGCTATTGACTTTGGCTCCAAATTTCAAGTTGCGGCGATAGGGAAAGTTATAAGGTATTTTGTTATGCCTTTCAGTTATTTACACTATGGAAGATTTTTTAAAGTATTATCAGATTTGGGCACTAAAAAGATAATATTGGCAGTTTGATAAAGTAAAGGGGATTTGTTATGGTAAATATCATAAAAAGAACGTAAATATCAAACTTAATACTCAAGTAACACATATATCAGTGATAGATCTAAACACAACTTTCTGTTGTCCAATAAAAAATAAAAGTCACCTAGTTTAAGTCTTATCCATTGCGTATTATTAGATAGAGAAACCACCTATTATTTGGGACCCTATGACTTTGCCCCTAGAGAGAGTTTATGCAGTCTAGCATTTAGGATAATCGATGATATGTGTGCGTCAACAAAATATGAAAATATATTGAAAGTGTCAATGTTTCTATAAAAATAAAGATTCATTCAGTGCGTATTCACTTACCATAATAATTTAGAACAGCCAATAATAGTACTAATGGAGATATTTCTATACTGGTATTTCATAGAACTTTGATTCTTTTCGCTGAAATTATGCATGTATATACATATATATATATATATATATATATATATGTGTGTGTGTGTAAATCAATTTAATGTTACTCACAATTTAAGTTTTCTCACACATTCAGGCAGTTTATGAATCAAAAAAGGTTTTTCACAATAAAATCAGTTTAGAATCAAAAATAAGTATGAGTAATAAAGTAATACAGAGGACATGCTACAAAATTATTTATTTTAGTTAATTTAGCTACCTCATTTTAATGCTGACACATTAAAAATGTCTTTCTTAAAAAAAAAAGAAAATAACAGAATTACACTGGCTAAGATAAGAGTAATCACGGAATTTAAGAAAACAATTACAGCGTTTTCTACCTAAGAAATTTAAGAAACCAATAGATTGTAAAGAACTGATACTTCTCTACTTGGCTATTAATTTGAAAGTCAAAGGGAAAAAATAATTTTGTGAATTGGCATACTTAAAATGATATTCTAAGTTGTGTAAACGATAATTTTATCATCATGATTCTTTTAAACATAATTCCATGAGTATATATAAGGCTTTACTGAATGAGAAGAAGAATGCAGCTTCATCTTCATGTAAAAAATCAAACAAAATAAACAGTGCACTTAGATAGTAAATGTTACACTTATATTACTATTTTGCATTGTTATGTATGGTATTTTAAAAATTATTAGTAGTAAAGAGATAAAAATCAAACACGAGCAAAATATTTTGCTTCCTTATTCAGTTTAACAAGTTTGCGACATAACTTTTTCCTTCTTGTGCTTACCAACTGCTGTTCAGAGTTGCATGGAATTTGAAAGCCACATATGAGATTTACATACATGAAAAGGTGCTACTGAAATTAAAAGTCTGTTGATAAAAATTAGGTGATAAAAATAATTTATTTTTATCCCCTAAATTAGACTCATGCTACCCTCATGCGACGTTAAGGTGATTTCTTTCCTCACAAACCCCGACTATTCACCTTTTTTACACCATATACAAAGTAGAGAGAGAAACGCCAAACGCCCTGATTAAGAGATACGTGACCGGGAATCATGAAAGTGCAATGCAATAGCCAGTCAATTTCTGCAGTGTATGTCATTCGTTCGAGATGGTTGAAACCAATGATTCATTTGAGAGACACTGAATACTGCGTGAGAGTTACACAAAACGAATTTAACTATTATTTTAACTCTAGTCTATTTAGACAGATGACGATCATAGAAACAATCGGGGCTGAGAAAGAGAAATTTGTGGTAAAAAGATAAGAAAGCTGTTCTGAAACATTATTGGAAATATGGTAAAAATACTCAAAAATAATATAGTCATAATACTGTGATGCAAAGGCGGGCAAATTTCTGCAAAACAGTATAGGTCATTCATTGGAGTTTGATGAAACCAATGATTTGTTTGAGAGACATTTGATCCTACGAGAAAGTTGGTGTCAAACAAAATTACTTAAAGAATTTGTTTAACTTTGGTCTTTTCCTCTACCTTTGGTCTTTTCCACGACTTATTTGCACGCCTATTAAACTAAATAATTTTCTTTTGAATGTATGATGCAAATCAGAATTATAATTTGCCCATTTCTGAGTAAAGCTCAAGTACTACTATCTGGGGATTGACCGGTAGCGTTAATATCCTTTATGCTGAGATTTTTGGTTATATAAAGTTTAGATTGCAATGAAGCTACATAACTGCATGTTACGAGAACCCTAAATATAAAATTGCACTATTCTAAGACTAATAGTTTTTAAGTTCAGCGAGATAAATGCTTACATATGTATGTATAAAACGTACACATTGAAACTACACTATTTCCATCGGAGTTGGTAAAAATAGATGCTTAAAGTATCAAAGTTAAAGTTGTTTTTTTAAGGTACATAGGTACGCCGAAACAAGTCGAAACTGATCCAGACGTGGTCTAAATGAATATTTAAGGTGAAATCTAAACACCTAAGTTTAACAATACTTCCTTTTCTTCGCAGAAGAAACTAAAAATGGTTTTAAAATTTCAAGTAGCAACTGACTCATCGAAGATGATCATTTCCCAAGATTTTTAAATTATATCTATAAAATGTATGTCATTAATAACTTATCATCTCTTCTGACAACTTTTTATTGAATCAGCAATTTGAAGATAACAAAATTCAGAATTCTGCATTAGATGAGACCACAGATGCTTTATTGCTAAAAAACGGCAGAATTCTATTTATTATTTATACGGTCTCTTTTTGCAGATAATGAAAGATACTGCTTAAAGCATTACGAACTACGAACTATACTGGAGATCCGAAGAACTCTGGTTCCACGCTAACTATTCGGCCATCGTTCGGCCCACTTGTGGGTTAGAGTGATCGGCAATGGAAATATACGCTTGTTTGAAAATAAAGAACATACTATCCCTGTTTTCTTTTATTTTTTAAACTCATGTATAAATATTTTTCAATCCAAGGTCCGTCGTTCCTGCAATGAAATTGCAATTTTAGGACTGCTATAAGGAAAATCAGACAGAATTTAAGTATTTTTAAGAAGTCATGATTCAATTATGCACAAGTATCTACAAGAAATAGGCTACGAAAGACCTATGGTAGACTTTCAGACCTTATTTTCTAACAGATTTTAAAAACCCGGGAATGTAGTAATTTCTGCCGATTACATATAGTTACATATCTTACATTTAAGTTATTATGAACTGCACTGAATAAAATAAAGCTGTTGTTTAAATAACATTGAATGCGTCATGTTAGTGATCAGCTATCGTTTTATACATCATGGAATGTCATTTATAAAAAAGGAAAAACTGCAAGAAAAGATTTATTTGGTAGTGCATGCAAAATACTACTGTAAAACAGAGTTTTATAATAGATAAAGCAATTTGTCATGATTTCAGTACCTGCGAAATCGTAAATTTATGTGCGCTTTTTGAAAAATCATAAAGTGTCAATCCACATGAAACATTTATAAATAATAGAAATTACCTGAAAATTTTGTAAATTTTTTATAAAATTTCCCTCTACTTATTCTTAAAAGAAAAACTCGTTCTATAAATCTCGTTCTAATTTATTTTTCAGCGGTATCTAAAGAGAGACTCTAGGCAATAAAAGGTTAAGATTATAACTTTGATGGGGAAGATCGGTTGAGAAATTATATAAATTTATACTTTGGAATAGCCACAAACGGGCATGTCATTTCCTGGGCTGTTACATTTCAAGAGTACAGTAGCATGTTTTTAAATCATTTTGTTAGGGGCGTTATTGCAGTAATAATGAAGAAATATATTTTCACTTGAAGAAATTTATATTACCCTTTCTTCAAGTGAAAATATTTTCATTGAAGAAAATGAAGAACTATATGATGGTGAAAATAATAGTAATTAAAATTCCTCAAATTAAATCGAAGGAAGTGAAGAAATGAAAAACGTTGCTTAAAATGAAAATGATTGTTTGTAGCATTTTTAAATATGTTTATGAATGTATTTCGCTCTTTTTCACTTTTTGCCTTTAGTTTATTGATTTTATGGTACAAAATAGGGAGAAACAAACACCCCTGGGACTGATATACCCTGTGCTTGTAATTCCATTCCTTCATTCTCACACGAGTTATGCAAAATTAAAATATATATATATATATATATATATATATATATATATATATATATATATATATATATATATATATATATATATATATATATATATATATATATATATATATATATATATATATATATATATATATCATAAAATCTACAGAAAACTCCCTAAAATATTTCTTACTTTTTGAGGTTAATTATTAAAAAATAAGAAATATTTTATACTTAATTCTAGTAGTTTGAAGAAGGAAACAAATACAAGTTCGTATTATCGTAATGTTTTTAAGAATAGCCCAGACGGTACTTGAATTGTAGGTTGATGTAAAGAACGTCATATAAAAGTTTGGTTAGTAAAATTACAGGTAAAAAAAATTAAGAATCTTTATATTTCATAAAAATACAATTTTTGGATTTGTTCCTTTGTTCAAACTGCTGGTTCTGTTAAGCTGGTATTCTTCACCTTTCCTTTAAGTTAGTGTTTCGTAAAATATTGATCACGAAATGTTAGGATTGTGAAAATTTAATAGACACAAATTTATTTAAATAACTATCGTAATATTTTTCTGCCATTCATCACTATATGCTTACGTAAAATAATACATTCAGCTTTAACGCATTCAATCTAAATATCATTCAATGGTAAAAATGCTTTACATCAAGTAGTGTCAAATAATACACAAAAATTTAATTTACTGTGTAGTTATAAACAATGAACTGTATTTTATTTTTATTAATATTTGTATACGCAAAACACGTTCCAAAAGAAAAACTTTTCTTTTGTACATTGTTTACTAAAGAAATAAATTATTTATGGTAAAATATTTATCCTTATATCTTCATTTCATATTAAATATCTAGAGTCTCGAAAGTTCTCAATAATAAAATGAGATACGGAAGAAAAAGTTTAAAAGCACTGCTTAGTGTAATCAGCTTTTCTATCCTGCATTTTTCTAAGCAGGACCGTGCCTTATATGCTGGTGCCCTGTATTGTTGTGCACGGAGAGGCCGCTTGATGCGGCGGACACTTTGTTACAAAGGACATCACAAATCGAATCAAAACACTTATCTTGTGGAATTTTGAGAACTTTCATTATATTGAAAAATCTATCACATGCTCTTGTTCGCACGGTCTATCACATGATCATGCTTTTAATACTAGTTAAAATATATGCATATGAGAAATATTCTTTTCCGCAAAATGGTATCATTTTCTTTGCACGTTTAAATTCTGTCCTAAGAAAACTAAGCTTGAAATTGGTGTATTTTTATCCTTTGGTCAGGGGTTTCCCACTTGCAAGAGCATGAATACCACATGGGAAGACTTATTCATATTTGCACTTTTATAATTGTCCGATTTCCGAAATGTTCTACAAGTAGAACAGCGCTGTGATTGTGAAAGAACATGCCTAGTTTAATTAAAACAAAGGTTTAACCATTTTAAAAAATTAAAAGAGTTGGGAACTCCTCTGTTATTTAATATATCTCTGAGGCCTTAAGACTAATTGTATATTTTAAAGTACAAATAAACTTGAGATAGTAGGAAGTCAAAATAGAAGGTTTTTTAATTAAATTAAATAATTAATTCAAATTATTTCGTTTTTATGTGTTTACAAAGTTTCATATTTCTAAGTTAATATTTTACAAAAATGCAATTTAGAGAAGAGCGAAACTGGGATTTGATTCAAAACTAATGATTTTGTTGATTATGTTAACAAATGTAATGGCGTAACTTTTGTAAAATAATCCTTGTTTTCTTTTAAATTAAAATGAATCATTTCATTGCCATGAAAGTTCGTGAAAGTATAAGATAAATATGATTCTCTTTCTTTCTTTCTCAAACTCGTTTTTAAGTAAAAGTGAAAATGAATGTTTGAAATATCTTTCATTTTAGATACACGTAAGCTTTCAAACCTACATCGCAACGAAAGACTAAATATTGAAAAAATTTTAAAAAGAACAGAAACCTTTTCTAGAAAAGAGTTTTTTTTATCAAAATTTAATAATTGAAAGGTCAACTAATCAATTCGAATCAAGCAATTGAAACTAAAATGAAATTCAAAGTATCCAACATAAATGAAATATCAAATTCCTTACAAGAAAAAAGCGAACTGACATCTCAGCTATAAAACATAACAAAGTTCTTGCTCTCTCAGTTCCCTATCTTTAAACTCCAACCTTTATTTTGCTTTGAACTCATATCTTAAACTGAATACTAGCAAATTATTATTCCACCAAGGTATATTTTCTTACATAAGACCTTTCTTTTCTTCTAGAAGACCCGTTATTTATACACTTTATATTTTGTTAGCTACTACGCTCCAAGCCTTCGGTCTAGATAATAAGATTTTGTTGGAAGTATGTTTCTATTGAAATAAATTCCATATTCCAACTAGCTAGAAATCGTATTGTTGTTACTTACAAAATTTAGGGGTATATTAATTAAATCAAGATTTTAGGAATTTGCTAAATAATATTTTTATATTTAATTAACACATTTTCCTCCTAAACATATAATTATTTTTATCCCAGTGGTAAAAGTCACTTCTTCGAACAATCCATCATCTTTTTCTATGTTCAACAATCTTCACTCTTGGATCTCTCAACCCTGGCTGTATATCTAATTTCTTATCTGTGTAGAAACATGGAGAGGTCAATCTTTCGTTTTATTTGGATGCTATCCTTATTATTATTTTGCACTCTTTCACGTCGATTTCTGTATGCCCATGCTTGGCTCTTCTAAGCCATGCCCATTGTTACAATTACACAGTCCAGTCATATTAATGTGACCACCATGATGGTAAAGAAAATAGAGAGCGAAAAATGGGATAAGTCTCAACTATTTTGCAAAACAAAATTTTCCTTTCAATATACAAAGGCAAAAATAAAAAATTATTTAAAAACATAATGTGGTTTTTTTCCTTTATGTAAAATCAACGCCTTAAAGGGTATATATAAATAATGGTTGTTTTTACCCACTACAAACTTGAATACTATCCATGCAGGATACAGTGCAGTCATTAGACCATGAAGGAAAAATACAAAATTTGGAAATAAAAGATGTTGAATTTATTCAACAATCAATTTATCTTTGGTGCTCGCCCCCCCAAAAAAAAAAAATTTCAACACACACACACACACACACACACACACACATATATATATATATATATATATATATATATATATATATATATTATATATATATATATATATATATATATATATATATATATATATATATATATATAATATGGGCGAGACTCATTCAAAATCCCAACACAGTTTATTTCTGATAATAAACATGAAATCCGTACAACAGGCAAACACCTTTACAACTTCGTGCACACAGACGATGTGATCCCGCACATACACTTTTCAAGTAGGGATTCCTAAGGTAAAAAGACTACGAATAATCCCTAAGCACAATTGATCACGTGATACAAAATACCCACGTTTAAAGAGAACGCGCTAACTATTGGCTAAAGTAGTACAGACAGAGGCTGAATTAAGTCTATAGCGTGTCTGGAGGGAAAAATCAGAATTACCGCGCAAACCCCAAACTCACTTTATGAACAAAAGTTATTAAATTAATATTAAAATACGTAAATAAGGGATTTTAATATTACATATATATATATATATATATATATATATATATATATATATATAATTTTAGTTTGTATAAATCGTGTAAAAATACAAGACATCCCAAAGCACTTGGAGTAAAATGTTTCTAAATTAAAGGAAATTAATTTTTAAATGTTCTATAAAATAAAAAATAGGTAGTATTCGGAAACTTAATGGGAGTTAAGTGCTCCATTTTATATGTTGACGAAAGAAGACGAAGTATGGTCAGTCAGTTTCTCTTATAGATTATCTTTAAATTCTAGAAGTAAAATATTGAACTTAGTACCACTAGCAACAGAGGAAAATTAAACATGTTTCATATTGTTAATGAAACTTCCTCAATGCGTATACGCTAATTAGAGATTTGAGATTCTCAGAACTAAGTGTTTCGCTCGATTCCGCATGATTACAAACATCCATGACAACGGTGGAATTCGGACCTATGTACTTCATTAACATCCTGGGATGTTTAAAATTACAGCTTCTTAATAACCAAGATATCCTGTAATATTCAAAGTTTTTTAAAACCGTTATAAGCTGTTACAATATAGCCACACACCAGAGAGGTCAAAAATGGTTCATGGTGTTTCTTTGTTTTTATTGAATTTTAGTCATAGTTTATGAATATTAGTAAGTTAATTATTTGCTCAATAATTTTATAGATCCTTTTCTGTTTTTTATAATTTATCACTGATTTACAGGTACGTTTTATAACCATAAGGTGTTATGATTTTAGTAAACTACTATGTGATTATAAAAAACAAACAATGTAAATTAACCATTAAGCTCAGAAAATCTCTATACAATACAGTACAATGTTAGACTTATTTTTTCTACTTTAATACATACATTTCTATGATAGTTATTGGATAGAAAAAATATCATTTGTGTCTATTATTTTTATCAAATAAATATCCATTCTTTTAAGTAAAATAATTTCGGTCAAATGGATCAATATTTTATGATCTTTTTAAGTCTTGCATATTAATTTATTTATTTAGCAGGAACAACAATTGGAATCGTGATGAATCGCTATATTTGTTACAAAAATTTACTTTACGGATCTAAGTTTACATATAACAGAAAATAAATCCCTTACAACGAATATTTCTTTATAAATGACATCCTGTGATTCTTAGAATGCTGTTTCTCATTAACCATGACATCCTGTTATATTCAATGTTCTTTAGTCGTTAGTTTCTTACAAATTGGCACACACCTGAGGTGTTTGAGTCAAAAATATTCCATACTGTTTTATTACTTTTATTATATTTCAGTACTATTTTATAAACATCATCAATGTAATTATTTGTTTATTATTCTATAGACCTTTCTCTGTATTTTTTCATAATTTATAACTGTTTTACAGGTACGTTTAATAACTGTAAGATATTATGAATTTAATACACTACTATCTAATTATGAAATACAAATGCTGTAAATCAGCTTCTAAGCTCAGAAAATCCCTATGCAATACAATGTAAGACATATTTTCTATATTGATTACATATATTTATTTTATATATATTTCGTGTTAAAAAATTGCACTTGTATGTATTATTTGTCCATTTTCTGAAGTAAAATAATTTTGCCTTATGGATACATATTTTAAGACTTCTGCTTGGTTCCTGCTAAATTATGTGGACCCAGAGGGAGTAATCTTACTCGCGTCCGTAGGATACCTTAAGTTACACTTGACACCTGGGTGGTACTAAATGAGTAACAGCATAGTAGCCTTGTATTGGTATAAAGGCATATAGTGCATGCATTATCAGCTACGTTAGGAATAAACCTTTTGAGAAATGTGTTTGACATGTGACAGAAAATAAATCCCTTACAACGAATTTTTCTTTATATTTTCAAATCGTGCTGTCTTAAAACTTAATTTTATCATCTACGTAATACCATTTCTTAAAACTGTTATTTTATCTATCAAAACTGCACAGGGGTGTAGATTTAGTAAATGTCCCCTTTAAAGTGTCCCCTTATACTATATCTATGAAAAAAATTATTTTGTATATTAATCAAACTTTTTATACATTTCATACTGGTTTGGTGTGCTATGGTTTACTTTTTGAAAACACGAGGGCTAAAGACACCGGGACCTACTGCTTAAACGGCTACGAACATCCACGCCGCGAGGGGATTCGAATCCAAGAACTCCTTTTTGGAAACACAGCACTTTAACCATTCGGCCACCTATTGTCCATAACAACGCGATTGTCTTCTCTAGATCGGAGTAATTTAATTGTATATATTAGAGAACAAACATTATTTGGGTGTTGCACATGTTAATCATTGTGCTATATTTATATTATATATTCTGCTTGTATTTTTTAAATCTTGAACCAAGAAATATTTTTCTTAGTTCATCAAGGTATATAATTTTAATTTTACATCAATATTTTTCCATGTACTTATTAAGCCTATTTATAATAGAGGTTGTACTGATATGTATATTAAACACAATTTTTTATTTAAAAATAAAATAGAAATTCAAAAAGATTTTTTAATAGTTTAATAATAGTTTAATACTTTTTTTAAATTGTGTGAAATATATAGTTGTAAACTAAAACTCGTACGGAGGTTTAAGAAAATCTAGGCTTTTATTTTTCCTTTCTACTGAAATACGAAACTATTAGTCAACATTTGGTTTGCTTCCTTTATTTTAAATATAAAAATTTACCAAAGAGCTTCAGCTGAACTTCTAGTGAGAAGAGTAAATTCTTAACATAATTATATATCTTCAGCAAAACAACGAAGTTTGCGTGCTGGGTTCTCATGTGGACAATTACATTTAGGTTTGTAATGCATGAGTAGTCACCACTTTTTGAGTTCCTGACATTATGTCTTTTAAACGGGCAAAGGGTGGTAACGTCTACCTTTTATTGTGCACATTTACGTGCATTTAAAATTGATCTTTTTTATGTCATTCGGGTTCCACTCTACTCTCTACTTGTAGTCAAATTTTGAAAATGGAGCAGTTCAATTCAGAGCAAAACCGAAACAATCAGTTACAAGAGGGATTGTCTGTTAATTTTATCAATCACGAAGAGTGATTATCTGTCGCTTTCACTCTTGCTTAAATTTTTTCAGTGTTGTATAAACAGCGTAATATCGGATTAAATTTCTGACAATACATTGTTAAATTAAGGGTCTACTTATAAAGCTAAAATTTAAACATTTACTATTTTTATTCATATAGAATCGATTGTAAAGAACTTTTTTCTGCTTAAATTAAAGGAGCAATTTTTTAAACTTACATGGTTATATACAATGTAATCCAACCTCCCCCCCCAAAAAAAAAAAAAAAATATATTAAAACTGTAAAATGGAGTCAAAAGATATCTTTCAAAAATATGAAATCAAGATGCCCATTTTTTTGAAGGAGATGTTGAATTATTACTAACATTTATTTTTAAACAGCTCCCAATAAAAATATTATTACATGTGTTACTTATAACTCTAAATACCATTTTAGTCTCAGATGCAAATTTATATGAAAACTGAAAGAGTTTTTTCAAATATTAAATCTCTATAAAATACTAGAATATTTTTACATGGGTAAGATAACACTACTTTACTATACAGCAGTGATCATTTCATTTGCATAGATGGGAATCTTGTTTTGCAGTTGAGTTTTAAGCATTCATTTATTAAACGGGCTTCGTTTAATAAATGAATGCTTAAAATCATGCAGACGAAGCATTAATTTATTGAATTAATGCTTCGTTTCCATGTATTAGTAATTTGTAATATTCTGATTTGCATTACATACGCAGTTACATTAGAAACTAAAGTAAAGTTATTTTTTATAATTAAGGTTGAATTTAATACTCTGCATATTTATTTATTTATTTAATCGAAAATATTTTTCCCTTTTTAATATGTTGATGGTCTTTTAACATATTTTGTTCGGGTACATTTCGCAGCTGAATTGTACCAGGAGCGGGAGTTTTGAGCGTACATTTAGTTATTCAGTTAAATCTCAATTAATCGAAAATTATTTAATTTTTTAACCAACGTTTTGTATTTTATATTGAAATATATAAACAAATATATAAATGCACAAATAAACAAATGTATATATAAATACAAATATATATATATATATATATATATATATATATATATATATATATATATATATATATATATATATATATATATATATATATCATATAATATGTAAATATACATGTATATAATGTCATTTTCGCAAGGATAAATAAAAAGTTAATTTTAAATCTAAATTGATTTTTTTAATCAAACTTCCCGTTCTGTAGTTCCACGTCGACTGATGTAAAAACTAGTTTTTGTCTAAATTTTTTCAGAAACTATGTAGTAGACAAGGACATTCGGCTTCGTTTTCCTGTATATATCGTTATTTTTGTACCCACAAACAAACCATGTTGTTACACTAACCCGTACTAGTACTTGACCTGCGCTCAAGTATCAATCGTCAGAAAACGTACTAGTACGTGTCTCGCATACAATGGGTTAAGTGCATAACTCCCCGAAACATTACTGGAAATTTTCAGTTTAAGTATGTCCTTTATGTGACTAATATTAGATAATAAATTGCCAAGCATTTGTTAATCTTAAAAAAATTAAATACAAAATTGTTTCTAATATTTTGCCTCTTCAAATTTCTTTGAGAATTAGAAACACTAGGAATTAAAGAAGAATACTAAATATTGCATGAATGCGCATTTTATTTTAAAATTTACTTTCCTTGGAACATTTTTAAAGTGAAATGTCCACCCTCCCTTTTTAGTACGAAATCTATTCTAACACTTTCGGCAGTTAACCTAAATAGATATTTCCTTCTCTCGTTTCAACAACTCTCCAAAACATGCGGAGGAAATACGCATACAAAATAAGGCAAAGCCATCCACATTGTTACCTCTTATTTGTTGATTTTATGTTGTTTGCACAATCTGTGCCTTTTATATTGCTTATAACAGAACTGCATCACCTGAAAGTATCATTATTATTGTCTTTCGCAGTTAATTCAGGTTTTTCTTCGAATCAATTTATAAAGAATACAATATTTATTCAGCTTCCTCTTTTGTTACTTTGCAGCAAAATATACTTTAGCAAATATAAGTTCAGGTGTCACTAAGTAACTTTAATCCTGTGAAGCGTGAACAGTTACTGACCTATGAGCAACTATATGATCCCAACTTAACAAATTGAAATGAAATTTATGGAAAATACTGTTCAATGAACTTTATTTGAAGCGGGATAACGAGATTTGAAGATATATTTTCAATTTAAATGAATACTAGTTTACAAAATAATACATACATAGCCTTGTTAGATACATTTCTGATTGTTCAGATACAAGCTTTTTAAACTGCTGTTAGTAGAAACTTAAGAATTTCATATGGGGGTTCAAAAAGCTTCCACTTTCACTGCAATAACATTCATAGATTCTGAACTATGTTTTAGTGTTTTGTGCATAACTTTGTGCATAGCGTTTCATCCTTAAAGAAGATACATCATTTTTGTATTATCTATTGCTACCATAATCTTAGGTATCTAATTTTTGTTGCGTAATAATATATTATTTATTATTTCTAATAACATTGTTATTACTTTTTAAAAATTTCCCTAAAGATTTTTGGCTAATTTATACATATATACACACACACACACACACACACACATATACATATATATATATATATATATATATATATATATATATATATATATATATAATATTAAAATCCCTTATTTACGTATTTTAATATTAATTTATAGTATTAATTTAACTTTTGCTCATACAGTACGGAATTTGCGCGGTAATTCTGATTTTTCTCTCCAGACACGCTATAGACTTAAGTCAGCCTCTGTCTGTACGAATTTAGCCAATAGTTAGCGCGTTCTCTTTAAACATAGGTATTTTTTATCAAGTGATCAATTGTGATTAGGGATTATTCGTAGTCTTTTTACCTGAGAAATCCCTACTTGAAAAGCGTATGTGTGGGATCACATTGTCTATGTGCACGAGGTTGTAAAAGTGTTTGCCTGTTATATGGATTTCATGTTTCTTACCAGAAATAAACTGTGTTGTGATTTTGAATGAGCCTCGCCCATATTACATATACATATATATAATATATATATATATATATATATATATAATATATATATATATATATATATATATATATATATATATATATATATATATATATATATATATATATATATATATATATATATATATATATATATATATATATATATATATATGTATATATATATATATATATATATATATATATATATATATATATATATATATTTATATATATATATTATATATATATATATATATATATATATATATATATATATATATATATATGTAATATATATATATGTATATATATATATTTATATATATATATATATATATATATATATATATATATATATATATGTATATATTTATATATATATATATATATTTATATATATATATATATATATATATATATATATATATATATATATATATATATATATATATATATATATATATATATATATATATATATAACTGTATGTTCTGGGAAGAATCAACAGTTTCAGTCTTAAGTAAAGGGTGTATAAAAAAGAACCAACAGTAAATAGAAAGACCCTTAGTTGAAATTATTTTCGTCATACTAGGTTATGATTTTTGCACGCTTTAATTTTATTTTCTTGTTTTAACAATAAAAATATTATTTTATCAATAATTAAAATTTTTTCTATACATATGTAACAAATAACCGTGCAACAACAAGGGTTTAGTAAGATTTAATATTTTCTTTTCTGTAAATTTTACTTGTTTCTCTAGCATTCCCGAAATCAACTACATGGATACACAAAATCCTAAACTATAATGATAATTAAATGAGAACATGTTTAAAAAAACAGTTTTTTTGCCTGAAAGAAAACTGTTAATGTCATTAAATAGAATTGTTTATGCTCGCTTACTTAATTAGAGAGGTTACCACGGGTTCTTACATATAGATAAAAGGAGAAAATAATCGTAACTCCAGTATTAACATAAACATAACAAAAAGTGCAAACATTATAAGAGAAATAAAATTCGTTAATGGCATTAAAAAACTCAGAGCCGGGCAATCACAAAAATTACACAATGGTCAAACGGTCTGAGTGAAAACAATCGATGACACGTCATGTATGCCTTGAAGAACCCAATTGTTTTCCTTCAAAAATAGAAATAATTTTCTTGTCAAAACAAAGCACGGGGGAGAGGGAGATCATTCCGTTCTCAAGTCTCTTCACTAAGTGTCGGCGCTTTGCCCTTTCCCGATTTCATACAAGAACCGACATCCCACGCCCCTCGCTTCACGGTGGTCCACAGTAATTTCCTTTCGGCCCTTCTGTGATTAAGTTTTAGTCGGAAAAAAAAATAAATGAAGGATTTTTTAACACTAGATTTACGGACCGAGCCAATTTGACTCATGAAAAATTTGATCACTATATATATTCAATGTCGGCCTGACTATATTTTTGTTACTGCTAGCTGTTGATCTTTCCCCTTTGTCAAGGAGATTTATAAAAAATGGTTTACATATATATATATATATATATAATATATATATATATATAATATATATATATATATATATATATATAATATATATATATATATATATATATATATATATATATATATATATATATATATATATATATATATATATATATATATATATATATATATATATATATATATATATATATATATATATATATATATATATATATATATATATATATATATATATATATATATATAATATATATATATATATATATATATATAATATATATATATATATATATATATATATATATATATATATATATATATATATATATATATATATATATATATATATATATATATATATATATATATATATATATATATATATATTATATATATATATATATATATATATTATATATATATATATATATATATATATATATATATATATATATATATATATATATATATATATATATATACCTTGTAACTCTATGTTCAGGGAAGAATAAATAGTTTCAGTCTTAAATAGAGGGCGTAGAAAAACAACCAACAGTATAAAAAAGATTAAGGACCCTTAGTTGAATTTATTTTCGTCATACTAGGTTATGATTTTTGCACACTGTTATTTTATTTTCTTGTTTTAAGAATAAAAATATTATTTAATCAATAATTAAAATTATTTTCTTTGCAAAAAATTTCAATTTTCTTGTAAGAGTCAAATTGGCTCACTTCAGTAAAAATAGGTATATATATATATATATATATATATATATATATATATATATATATATATATATATATATATATATATATATATATAAGACTTTAATATCACTTTTCAAGAACAAACGTTGGTTTTGAGTTAAGTAATCAAATATATGTAATCTTTCATTCCTCTTCCCCGCAGACCCCTTCATTTCGCATTATCAAATGTGGTATACCTATTTTCACGATTATGAGCCAATTTGACTCATAGAATGGTTTAACAGTTAATCGCATAACATGAAATTTATTGTCCCTATCAGGTCTGGGCAACAGTCAAGATTTTATTTTCCAATTGGCTGAAGAGCTAAGAAGTAAATATAGAGAAGAAGTCGAGAACACTTCCATTCCAATGACAGAAATCCATGCTACTGACGCACGGAAGAATTGTAAAGTTCAACAATCATGCAAAAAACAAACAGATGTAGAAAGCATTGTGCCAAATGTAATAGAAATGCTGTGTGTTTCAAAAACAGATTTTATATGTAAAAAATGTTTTCCATGAATTTTTTGATAATAAACATTTCATTTAAATTAACTTGGAACTACTTTCTTCGCAAAAAACTTCAATTTTGTTGTATGAGTCAAATTGGCACACTTTAGTAAAAATAGGTATATGATCAACATCCGTAAATCTGGTGTTAATTAGCATAATTACTTCTTAAAAGAAATACAAACATTGGATTCCTTTTTTTAACTAATACAGCAAATATAATCTCTTGAGAATTGCCTGTACTTTCGTCTACGTTCAATGAAAACGAAGTTTCTTTAGCGTTTTAACCTTTAACTGCAGGTACGTGGTCTCACAGATTGCATGACTTCCATCCCTAAGCATTTCTTACTCTCAGCTGTTATTAACTCGCACCATACTAAAGTTATCTCCTACGACAAAAACTGGAATTTCAAAATATGTCATTCATTTGAACACCGTTAGATCAGATTTGATCAAAATATTTCACTGTTTGATCAAATAATAAAAAACATATTAAAAATAACCATATATTAGAGGGGATAACTATATGGATTTTTTAACACTATCGTATTAAGATGAACGATACGCCAGTCGAAAAACATCTCTAGATCAGATTTCTTCAACCATTTTTGGTATTTTATCAATACCGGAAATACCCATAATCGCCCCCTAACTGCCCTGAAATTCAAACGTGGGAGGATATCTTTATGAATTTTGGTTTCTTTAAGGACACTTCTGGTTCTCAAGCGCCAAAGATAGTTGATAAAATCTGATCTAGCGATGTTTTTTCAACTATCGTTCATATTTATAAGATAATTTTAAAAAAAATCCATAAAGTTAGACACCCCCTTTGACACTTTTATAGTAAAATATCTTTTTTTTATTAATTGATCAAATAGTAAAATATGTCTATCAAATCTGATCTAACGATGATCAAACGAATGGCGTATTTTGAAATATCAGTGTTCGTCATGAGCAACTTTATTAGGGTATTGTAGAATTAGGGTCCTTGTTTTATTTCAGTACCTTCCTGAAGTGACTGTTAAGGTAACTTACTAAATTTTACCCTGTTGTTTTAAGATTCAAAGTCTAGTAGACCACGTTGGAGATTGTTTGAGAGTTATAGAAGACGTGCTGCTATCTTTGATTCCTTTTCTAGGGAAACTAAAAGGAGTAAGGTAAATTCTTAACAATTTTATTTCTCCCCAAATCCACAGAGACGGTTAGAGCAATATCCCCAAAATGTCAGGGTTTCTCAGAACACAAAAATGCCTTATTAAAGAGTGTAAACTTTAAAATTTATGAATATTCTTATTTCGTGTAATTGTTACCGATATCAATTGAAAATTGCTAGTTTTTAGATTTATTTTTCCAAATATTGATGGATTCCTGGTGATTCCAAGAAATTGAAATACCCAGTTAGAAGAAAAGGGTGGAATATCATAAACCCTAATGCCCTCAAGCATTAGGATATATCATAGGTACACTTATTGATTAGGGTCATAAGGTTAGAACAAATTTAAGATGTAGGTTCTGGCCTATTTCATCTAGTATAAAAATACTGATAGTGTCACTTCTCCTATAAGTATAGAATATCTATACTTACTTCGTTTCTTTTTCAGTAAGTTATATTATTAAATATTAGATAAAGTCAGATCATCTCAAAAGTAAAGTAAAATCTTCTTCGAGTAAAATACTCACAGTAGCGTTTTATTTATAATCCTAGAACTTCCATGCTGAACGATTGCCGATTGGTTAGGGTGCTGGCCTTCGGTACCGGAATTCGTGGGTTCGAATCCCACAGTGACATGGATGTTCTTAGCCGTTCGGAATCGGCTTTAAGCTGTAGGTCCCGTTCTCATTATCCCTCGTGTTGCAAGTAGGCCGTAGTACTTCAAACCAAACCTAGAAATTCCATATATACTTCTATTTTTTTCAGTAAGTTATGCTATTAAATATTCGATAAAGTATTATATTTCTTATAATAAAAAATATAAACTAAACGTTAGAAACATAAATATTCTAAAGACAATTTATAAGCAAAACATAAATACTGTTTGCATAGCACAATAAAGTTATACATTTATATATGTTACGTGCATACATATGTTGTACATGTGTTGGTATTATTTCCCCAAAAATTTTATTGTTTTGAATACGCCTAGAAATTGTGCTACAAATAAATCTCATTAATACTATCTTCCCAAATTAATAACGTCATAGTATGCTTATGATTTGTTGTTTAGAATAATACTTCTTTATTTGATTACGTTATAAGAAAATAAAAGAAAAATATTTGCTTAGGTAAGTATGTTATGATAGTAATTGGCACTGTTTGTATGCCATTTGGGAAGGCCTCTGAAAGATGACCTATTTCGGAGTATCTCTGTTTATCTTTTATTAATGTAATAGCTATATTATTCAAAAGAGAAGATAAAATGTCTGATAATAAGTTTGAACTACATATAACTTTCATTAATATCATAATACAAATGACATTCAAAATTCTTGATTACGTGTGATCAATTTCGAAAGAATTATGCAACATTCATTGTTGGGATAATCTTGTTTTGTTTAATATAAATAAATATTACCTGCGTTGTTTCGTAAGTGTTATTAGAATCATAATTGTTATTCTTATGAGTGTAATTTTAATGACAAATCTGAGTACAACAGATATTTAGTTAAATATTAATTTAATTAGGACGAACTTCTACTCTGCAATTCGATATTAGAAGTTATGTAATATGTAAGGCATTTCGGACGAAGGCTTATTGATGCAATTAATAAAAATAAAAACTTGTTTTCTAACATTTTCACAAGATGTTTGCATGGGATTTGAGATAAAAAAGGAGGTGTTTTTTCGTGACACCTCTTGACCATTGAATCACTTCCCTATTAGAGTCTGACTTATGTGCAAATTTCTAAAACAGATAATTAAAAAATACCTTGAAATCATCAAAAAAGTTATTATAAATCCAAAGAGAAGCTGTTGGACGGTATTTCGATAAGTATGTACATTAGTTTCAAAAGTCGTAAACTAGGCACTAAACATAGCTCTATAAACCTATGTATTACAGTAACAATTATCCCCTAAATAATAATAGCCTAAGTTATCTGTCCGTCTATCCTCGAATTTATGAAGCGGTTGTAAATAAAAGAGTAAATTTACACAAATACACTTCCAGACCCTAACGAAAAAAATTAGGTCTATATCATCACACTATTAATGAATTCTTGAGGTCGAATGATGAATTATTACAATATCCCTGTGTAGACTTCGACCACGAAAAAGTAAAAAAGGCTGAAATTTTTATAAACAGCATTAAAATAAAGGTTTATTTTGAAAGGAAGCATTTTTTTTTCTAATTTCCTACTCAAAATCATTCTGTGATAACCATAATAAATTTTCAAAATTTCGAAGTCGATATGTTTGCAAATTACAATTCTTTTTCTGAACATATTTCTGTTACGGAAAAATAAAACAAAAAATATTGAACTGTAATTTTAAAAATGAAGTAAAATAAAGTCGCAATTGAAAGAACGTAGGTTTTTTTTTATATTTCTTCAAGCAAATTTCAGTGCTACTTGTGAGAATAACAGATCTAACTCACAATTTGTAACAGATATACTATTGATGGTATAAAATTCACGTACCAAATTTCACTCATCTGACTTATTTTGTTTACGATTTATTTTGTTTGCACATAGAGAATCCCCTATATAATAATAACCTAATTTGTCTGTCCATCTGTCCGTCTGTGCGTGAATTTATGAAGCGGTTATACCTGGAATGGATAGAGGCATCCATATTGTATTTTTGATGAGTTAGGGTTAGCAAAATTCAAAGCGAGTTCGAAAGCGTTCGAAATCCATTTCTTCCCCCCTTTTCGAGTATTTAATGCTATTATTTCAAGCTCTGTTGTCCCCGGTTAAGAGCAGAACATTAAATTTATCAATTTATCACATAATAAATAGGTAAAAGTAACATTTATTTCTAACATTATGATGTCATTCCTTTAACCATCTCCTTTAATCATTTATTATTTTAAATGATTTACACTCATGTAAATAAATTAAGGATAATTCAGAATCACACAGAAATTGAGCTCTAAAATAAAAATTTCACCTGTAGAATTATAACACACATCTTGAAGAAGAATATGCAAATTGCAGGAAACCACCAGATGGCTCGGATAGTACGTCACAATGACGAGAATGTATGAAAGGGGTATATAAAGAATGGTAGCAAAGAAGTAAAAGTGTTCACAAGCGCTTTAAAAGCCTTTCAGTGCAATAACCGCATAGTTATGGCACAAAGGAAGCATTTGAATGATTTTTTGCGTGGTAGGATTATCGGACGACTGGAATGTGGAAGTACCCAGCTGGAAGTATCCGAGGAACTTGGAATCGCCCAGAGTGTCATCTCCAGGCTTTGGCAACGATTCAAACATGATGGTAATGTGAGTAGATGTTACAGCACAGGTCGCCCCCGAGTTACTACGCCGAATGATGACCGGTATTTAGCAGTTACTGCCAAAAGAAACAGACGAAGCAAAGCATCAGACCTGTCTCGTTAGTTCTCTTCAGCTACCGGTACGACAGTTTCAAGGCAGACCATATACAGACGCTTAGGGAACATTGGTCTATATGCTCGTAGGCCTGTCAGATGTGTTCCCCTTACCGCAATTCACTGTCGCCTGCGATTATGCTGGGCTAGAGAGCATGCATTGTGGACACCGCAACAGTGGTCTTGTGTGATGTTTTCCGACGAGTCCAGGTTCAGTTTACATTCTGATTCTCTCCGGACTTTCATATGGAGAGCGCCAGGTACCCGTTACCACCAAGAGAACACCATTGAACGACACCGTTACGGTGGTGCAGGATGGCTCGTTTGGGGAGGAATTATTCTTGGTTCCAGAACTGACCTGCATGTTCAGAGTGTAACGATGACAGGCCACATCTACCGGGATGTCATTCTGGAACAACATGTACGTTTGTTTCGGGGCGCCATGGGTCCTGAATTTCTGTATATGGATGACAACGCCCTACAACGCGCGACAAACATTGTAAACGAATGCCTTCAATCGGAGGATATCACCCGTATGGATTGGCCAGCATACTCACCGGACTTGAATCCAATAGAGCATGTGTGGGACATGCTTGGCCGACGAATTGCAGCCCGTCAACCCCCTCCTAACTGTATATCGGAACTTCGGAGGGCATTGCTTGATGAGTGGTGTAATTTTCCCCAAGATCAGATTGATAATCTGATACTCAGCATGCGTAGGCGTTGAAACGCTTGTATTGCATCGTCCGGGAGACATACTCCGTATTAACCATCATACTAACCGTGTTATACTATTTTCTGTAAATAGGTTCTTTTTTGAAATTTGCTCCAGGGAGTAAAAATCGCAATTTTTATTAATTATGTCAAACATATAGCATCTTTTTGCTCTTTACCTTTTGTTTAATAAATAGACTTTACAAATAAGTCAAATTTGTTTTGCTTTTGTCTCTTTCATTGCCTGAACTTCATTATCCTTAATTTATGGACATGAGTGTAAATATCATCGGCATTTTTTTCATACGTTCTATCACTGAACTTAGATATTACGTAAATATTTTTATTTTATATTTGTATTAAATAATAGATTAGGTACATATGTGCTAATTTTAAATTTAATCTTGGATTATTTTTTGTTACAATGAAAATTTTATCACCGGTATTAACAACAAATTATTTTCATAAAACCTAGGAGTCTATATCACGAACTAATAAATATCTGGCTTTTAAGTTATATATCTTTGAAAAATAAGAATTTTGTTCGTTTATGTGTTTGTTTTTTATATATAACCACACGATTTGCAATCGATTCGCTAAATTTTGGGCATCATTTATTTATACCGCCAAACAATCACTGTCAATATTAAAACCTCTGCTGTTCATCCTATCACGTAATATGACAAGGTAAATTAAAGTTGGCAACTAACACGAGATCAGTAAAGATAAACAAATTATTGAGCGTGTACCAGATAATTCTCGGCCAAAAAACCAAACCATTTTTTTACCTTTCTTTTAGGGTACTTTACAATTCTAGAAAATTAAATATTTTATTGTTCCCATCATATGACGGGCAATATGCTAGTTCTGTATATTTACACAAAGATATTTCCAAATCCAAGTTTTTTACGAAAAAAAAGAAGTAGACCTTTAAAATTTGACCAAAATTTTCGAGAACGAAACGTTGAGCAATTAAATTGGCTTTTCGTTATATACTTTGATTACGAAAAGATAAAAAATATTGAACGGTAATAAAAAAAAGCGTAAAATTGGAGATGTAATTTGAAAGGAAGCAAGTTTTTCTCATTTCCTCCTAAAAAAATTCCGTGCTAACGCGTGAAAATCGGACTCAAAGGTAGTATCAGGTTAAGTAATTAAAAATGCAGTGCAAAACAAGTTCTTGCTCGCACAAAGCAAATAAAATAAAGACATTAAAAAAAGGAAAACACGGAAGTTTTTTTTTTCTAAGAATTCGGATTATATCTCAATACTCGTGTGGTGATAGATGTGAGAGAAAGTAACCATTTAAGTGGACTCGTAAATTAATGGTTGGTTGATTCTACTGAACTCTGCAAAACGAGATACTCGTTTTTGTGTCCGAATTTGAGAAGGATATTTTCAACTGATTCAAACGGCAAAGATTCCAGTGAAAATAGAATCAGAATTTTCAGATTAAATTAGAGGGCATTCAATTTTAGAATCTAAATTTAAAGCATATTCCTACCACAAATGTACTTTTTTTAATATTCAAAATTTCAATGAAAAAAAATATTTCTAATTAAATTTCCTAAAAAGATTTAAATAAATAAAATTTTAAATAATTAATTTAATTTTCCTAATATAGGTAATTTATAACAAACTTTTAATAAAAAACTTTGAAAACTATTTTTTTTTTGTTTTAATAAACTTTAAAATTTGTACATACTCCAAAGCCCTATAAAAAATCATAATTAATATAATGTTATCAAGTATGTCATCGGTTCGAATGAAATTAGAATCAGAATTTTTCAATTTCTTGATTTTAGTCATAATTTAATGCATATGTGCACAATATCCCATAACTATAAGTTCATTAACTTTCAAAACCGTATTCTAACGTCCACCAACAATTAATAAAATTTCATTATGCATCTACTTTTATTTTCGTAACCTATCGAAAATAAGTCTATTTCTTATTAATTATCGTTCTTAGGAGTTTTTTATTAATTTCTTTATATCTATCACAGAATATTTACATATTACGATGGAGAAGAAACACTTCTCCATAAATTTCTAATGCTACTATCAATATAATTCGGATAAAAGTTATTTAACATGTCACCTTAATAACCAACTTTATGTTGAAATTCTTTTTTTGTTGTTGTTGTTGCTGTTTCTCATGCTACTTGGACAGACTAAGCACGATTGAGCCTACAGGCTCTCGTATTAAGGCCAAGGGGTGGGCCTTCCGTTTTAATGAGAACCATTAAAGGTGAAATAAATATTTCGCTCAAGTAGGTTCTAGCAGTTTTAAATCAGGGACCAAGCAGAAGACCCACAAACTTATCCTGCCGCCTCCAGAGGTATTGATTGAGAACTTGGATGACACTGTGACCCCTGTAACGATCCGTTACATGACCCTAGCGAAAGAGGAGCGGAAGTGACCTTTCGCAGCGGACAATTACGGTTAGCGGCAGGTAGAAAAGCGTGGTCTTAACAATACACGTTTGTGTACTAGGTCCAGGACTTAATTGAAAACTGTCCGTGTGCTGGAGCCAAAGCGTCTGAAACTTTGTGAGACTATTTGAGTGATACGACTCTGGAAATGATTATAAATTGAGCCACATGTGTGTCCATTAGCGGTAGCGAAAAAGGAAGTTAGGTTGTTTGGGTAAGCTGATTTAAAGACGGCTTTTCGGCCACATCTGGAAACGAAACAGCTGATTCAGGCGGGAAGTGACCGCAAGATTGCATCATCCTGCTTCTGGAAGGTTCCAGAAGAATTGCGTAAAGGGAACAGGGACCGCTATAAAAGAAGAGTGGCGGAGCCAAGACGGGGCTTTTTTTCTTGAGCTTTCTCTTGAAGCTTCTTCTTGAGAGTTGCTTTTGGAGCTGTTGTGTGGAGCTCGAGAGGAGTCCACTCGTCTCTCCGATTTCCGGAGTTTGCTTGTTTTAGAGACCGCCAGCGTCTCTGTTTGCTAAGAAGTCGACTTTCGACTTTGGGATCCCATTCCCGTTATCTTACTATTTTTTTTTATACTTCGTGCACAGAAGTAAGTCGCTGAGCGTGCCCCTTGCTCTCATTTTGGATTGTCTTGCATCCCGAGCTTCCTCCACGAACTCCAGCGTGATACGCACTCTGAGCGTTTGAACCTTGGTGTGAAAGCCGACTTTACTAAGCGTCAGCCTGGAGGTGACAGTGTCAGCGTTTCGTACCGGCACTAATTAGCGAACTGTTCCAGTGATTTAGAAGACCTAGCCACATTGTACCCACGTATCGTAATTGTTTGAATGATATCTCGCACGAGATCCCAGAAGATTTAGAAATCTACTGAACCTGTACATAGCTGTACATAATTTATTCACTTGAATAAAATATTTAGTCTAGATTTAACAGTTTTCTAGCCTGTTTCATTGCGGCTTCGCCTACCATATCTCCAGTACGTTACATCACTATCATATTTTACATGCTCCAGTCACCTTGAACGAACTCGGCGGCCCTTATTCCGGCTCGGGTTCCGAAGCCGCAACATTTCAGTTACGAGATCGGTGCCTTTGCCGACTGAGCTACCGCGTCCCGTAATTTTTCAAGAAGATACAGTACATTTCGAGCTGAAACATTTTAATTGTAATAGCCTATTTTTTATATATTGTAAAATAATTTCTGCTATGTTTAATTTAGAAATTTTTTTTCACAGATCATTGATAAGGGTTTAATTTTATAAAATTAATTTAGTTTTCTTTTAGAAAGCAAGACATTTCTTAAAAATGCATAAAATATGTACACCAAGAGAAAAATTAGAAATCTACTTAACCACAAAATAAGTTTTGAAATTTGTTAATCAGAAATTTAATTTTATATAAAAAAAAAATAGATTGTAACTATTTTTTATTCTATGAACCTCAATTATAATCAATACGAGTAACATTTATAGCATAATAAGTATTAATTATTCCAAAATTTTCGATTTCTGAATATTTTTAGTTATTTTTTAATTTAAAATTATTAACTATGAGTTTTATGTTTAGAATATAAGTCAGATATTTCACTTCAATTTAGTATAAAAACTTCTAGTATACATATTTCAAAAGTTAATTTGTGGATAAGTTAATTTCATGTGTTTGTTTTATCTTTCGTCTTTTCTAATAATACAGTAGAAACCCGATTTAACTAATTCATCGGAACTGAATTATTTTTCGTTAAATCGGGGTTATTCGTAATATCGGGGTCCAAAATGATAAATAAAAAAATCCTGTATTTACCTTATGGAACAGTCCTAATAAGCAACTATACAAAAATACCATAAAGAGAAGCTGTATGCTTTTTATTCAGCAGCTAAAATATGTACAATGAATAATTACACACTCTAATTAATTTGAAATTTGAAAGTACTCATGAAGAGATGTTTGACTATTATTGTGGTTCTTGGCTTGAAAAAGCTATTTTTCGACTTTATGAAGAGAAGAAAATATTGCGCTATTTACATCATGCTGCAGGATGTACGTTTTCAAAATTTCAAACCCTTTAAAGCATTAGAAAAAGTAACAGTTTCACTAGGTGTTTGATTATAGATTTGTGTCAGAATTAATATTCACTGGTTCCGATAACTCAACAATTCCACTAACTTCAGTTGCACAGATAGGCAGTTCGTCTTTACATGTAACATAATCGTTAAAGTCTATTCCAGAAACAACTTCTTCTGAAGTAAAAAAAAATCGTAAGTAAAATTAAAGAGAAAAAAATCGGCAGTTTTAATAATTCGTTATTTTGTGGTTTATTATTCGTTAAATACGGAGTTATGCCTTATTTGTTGTTAACTTTCATAAAAAAATCGTTAAATAATGAAATTTGTTAAATAGGAGTTCGTTAAATCAGGGTCCAACTGTATATCTTTCTCAGAACAAGTTATGATCATTGCCATATATGTTCTATATATGTTCTAAAGTAAGATTCATATATGTTCATATATGTTCTAAAGTAAGATTTATTAGAGATAACCTAAATTAATTCTTCTAAAGTTTGACACTTAACGCTTTGCTGTCCTTTGTCATAACAACTGTCAAGCATTAAACCTCTTATTAAACTAATGCATTCTAATCACAATTAATAAAAAGTGCCTGTATATGATAGTATTTTCTGCTGAAAAATGGAACAAAAACAAAGCAGAATTTAGATAATTTTGATTATCTATTAGTGTCAAGGATTCTTGACACCTGATGCGTGAAAATACTTTACTTTTTCTTTTGATAATGTACCATTCTCGTAACAAGTTAAGATAATTTTATTTTATATTAATCATGTACGTCCTTTTGGAGTAGAATTTATTAGGGATAGCCTTAATGAATTCTTCCAAAGTCTGAAAGGACCGCAAATCATTAAATGCTTGGCGGTCCATTGTCCACTGATTCGAAACATCCCTTCAAAGAATGTAGTAGTAATGGATTTATTTTACGAACCGGAAAGAATTAACAAAAAGAAAATGCCATTGGCTTTTATCAATCCAAAAATCATTAAATTAGACTTTGATCCACTAAAAATTAATCAACTTAATCAAAATAAATTTGTCTGGTTTCAGTTGATCGACTTAAGCATAAAAGAAAGATTTTGTGTCTGTCAAGTTTATTATTTAGTGTAGATAGGTCTAGATTTTATAAACAGACCTTTTCGTTGCTTGAATTCTAGATATGTCCTGCTATATGAATAACAACCACTAATGAAAAAACAACAAGAAATATTGAATTTTTCGTTGCATTTTGTTGAGGTGAAAATCACTTCACCTTAATCTGGGAATTACTTTTATGTCAAAGACTGAAAAACAAAAATCCCCTTTATATTTCCACTTGATAAGGATATTCTGAAAATTTTTGTCAGTGTACAGTAAATTTTGATCACTAAAAGGTAGATAAAAAACAAATCTTAAACTTGCATGAAAAATAAATGTAATAAAACAATGGAATTTTTTAATAACACGAAATTTTACCCTAATTTTTCTTTTATAGTACAGTAGTCCCCCGTTATATCGCGCCTCGATATATCGCGCATTCGGTTACATCAGACTTTTTATAAGTCTCCTAATCTTTATTAAAAGTCTTGTGTTCATGAAGGTAACAGCTGTTATGCTTGAGAAAGCATGTATTGCTTTCATTATATGCAACTTCTTTTCTATAAATGAGATGTAGTTGATTAATTTTTCATCACTGATATATGCTGGAAAGCTAGTGACTACACGAAACTTTAAGGAGGTGATTTTGGATACCTTCTTCACCAGAAAATGAAAATTGTGAATACAGGTATACTTATACACAAAATTAAAAAGGTGAGTGATACTTCTCTATCCTTATTATTGAAGCGATTTTTTTTCATCCCTGAATTTATACTGCTCATTTTATTATTGTGCATTAAGTTCTTATGTTCATAAATTACAATGTTTACTACATTATTCCCCCCCCCTGACAAATATTTCGTGTTTTTTCCCTTGATGAGTGCACTATAACGAGGGGCTATTGTATTTTTACTTTCTAATAAGAGTTTGATTTAGTTTGGAGTGCTACGGTCTACTTTTTGCCACACGAGGGCTAATGAGACCGGGACCTACAGCTTAAAGCCGATTTCGAACAGCTACGAACATTCATGCCACAGTGGGATTCTAACCCACGAACTCCGGTACCGAAAGCCAGCACCCTAATCAATCGACCATCGTTCGGTTGC
>CM063503.1:17224293-17354293 GCA_032207245.1 Pardosa pseudoannulata | reverse complement strand
TTTAAAATTCAGTCATGAAATTTTTATTAAAACTTTTGCTAACTACCGTCATATCAGATGGGCCACATTTTTTATCCCGAGGACTGCGAGTTTCACATCCTCGTTCAGCAGGTTCTATCTATTTTTAAAATAGATTTTTAAACTGATATATTTATACCTTTCAAGTGTAAAAAATGCTAAATTAAACTGTTTTACTATATTTAATTATTTTTTAAATGATTTATTTCATTTTTAATTTAAAATTCTTGTTTTTGTGTCTCATATTCTTAAATATAGAAAAAACCCTGTACGTAAAAAAGAGAGAATATTTCGCGAGGCATAAGTCAATTTTTTGGTAAAATCGCAGGAAGTAATAACGATTTTTTACAGTAACTATTTACAGACAAGCTTAATAAACCCCAAATTTCAACTTTATTCTATACAACCATGCACTTTACAATAAACAGCACCAGAAACAACACATTTTTTTATGGGAGATTTGAAGTTAATATTGAGCATTTTAGATGTCAGAAGTCAATCAGTTAGCATCTTTCTTCGAATTGAGTTGAGGTATTCCATATCAAAACCTGTTATTATGTCGATTTTCCTTCTGTCAGCACTGCTAGGGGATTCATTTTGCAGAACTGTTAGTCCTGTCGTTAATTCACCGGTGCACTCAACTCGGAGTAGGCTCTTCAAAGAACTCTTAACGCATTCTGGATATAAAGCAGCGACCACTGCTAAGAAGTCACAATCTTTAAGTTCTTTTTGTCCCTTTCTTAGTCGTCTTATGGCATCCACATCAGTCAAACGTTTGAATAAATGACCTTTTTTGGTCTTTATTGTTACAAGCTCATTATATACGTCCTGAAAGAATAAATGAAACATCATTTTAAATTATATCCAGGGCTTCGAACCGTAATTTATTTTGTTCCAGTTCAACTAAAAAATTAATATCGGTTCAGTTCCGGTTTTCGCTCCGCCAAAAATAACGGTTTTCGGTTCAGTTCCAAATGAATAATTTCATTTTATGTATATTCTTATTTGTACTAAAAATATAATTCTATCATAAACAAAAAATGTAATTCTATCAAAATTTAGAGGATTTTATTCTTTTTTTAATTGGTACACTATGTGAATTGATACAAACAGCAGGCCTAATGAAATACTACTATTACGAAACATTTGAATCGCCGCCATTACCAAACACCCATTTGATGCGCAGAAGATTTGATAGATGCTTCATGCCACGTCACTTAGGGCCTCTCCTGTCTATTTACTCCTCCCTGATCTAAACAGTCTATACAAACATCCGTGGATGATCGCATGCTGAGATGTGAAAAATAAAATATAACTCGATATTTTTCTTAAAAAATCATCTATACTTCTAGTTTAATCAACTGAATTAAATATGTCTTCTACAAGTAGTTTCATGCGAAACTGAAACAGAAAAATACTAGTGAATATCAAAATAGGAAATCGAGAAGTAGTATACATGTAATGATAATTATAAAGTTGACGTTAAATTAGAAAATATTGATAAGTTGGTAACAGTAACAAAATGACTGAAAGATATATCGAACCGAAATAAACCGATATATTTTTCGGTTCAGTTCCGGTTTTCGTTCCGACCAAAATAACGGTTTTTTCCGGTTTTCGGTTTTCGGTTCAGTTCCGGTTCGAAGCCCTGATTATATCACAATTTAAATTAATTAATCGTATAAAAGTTTTGAAACAATTTACTAAAACGCATAAAAATTTTGATCAATATCATTGATTTGTTAAATACAGAATGTGAAAAGTTGTCCAGGATATGACTTGGTAGAAACGAATTCTTTTAATTTCATTTTACTAATCAACAATAAAGCTTACTTTTCTTCATAACATGATCTACTAAATGAAAATATAAAAATTTCCATACTCCAAACACAGTATTTTTTTTTTTAAATTTTTAGTGTATTATCTCTCTGACTCATTGTTTAACATCGTTTCTTTCCTACAATTCAGTAGTTGGTAAACTATTTTTCATGTATAGT
Organism: Pardosa pseudoannulata; assembly: GCA_032207245.1. NCBI lineage: Eukaryota > Metazoa > Arthropoda > Arachnida > Araneae > Lycosidae > Pardosa > Pardosa pseudoannulata. Next base: position 17,352,278 of record CM063503.1, on the reverse strand, counting down.
CGCATTTGGTTTCATAAAGTTTTAATAGTTTACCTCCTACACCGAGGCTCATCAGAATGGAATAAAATGGAATAAAGTTATTTGTGTAAACTTTAAGAACACTGGTGTTATGCAATCAATACTTCAAAGGCTACTAACGGATATGAACCACATAGGAATCGGATAAATCAAATACCATTTAATACTATAGCTCATAAAAAAATAATAACGTTCAGCATTTGCTCTCAATACAAATATAGCAGAACGAGAGTAACTGGACAAAAATAATTGCATATAATATTTTAGAATAGATGGGAAAATTTCTCGAGCACAGTGCGGTGTGCAGTGCACACCCTGGCAAAATTATGAGAGACAATAATTTTCTGCACTTATGTCTACCTATCTTTATATGGTATACAATAAATATTATTTATAATATATTCAAATATTATGTTGATTTGCTTGCTTGTGATCTCGCAGTGCGTGCGGTACTAGGTGCTGCACCACGTAGCGCGTTCAAAAGCTAACAAACATAAGAACTTTTTATGTGTACGCACTGCGCACTAATAGAATATCATGCTTTATATGTATGGGCTACTGGAGAAGCACAGCATACTATAGCACTGAGGCAAGTGCAGCTATTTTTCCTGCATTTGGTATTCAGAATCATCCGAAGGTACGGTTTATTAGGCGTTGTGTTAGAGCGGGGACTTACGTGCTGAAGCGCTTTTGGTTTTTTTAACTGATTAACTGGCCATACGATTTTGCAGACGGTCAATGTTTAAACTTATATATTGTAAGATTTTGCTTTCATGGAAATATAAAAGAAGTATTTCATCAATATAAAGGGAAATGTTTTAGTGTGGTAAAGTAGTTTCGGTGATGTATTATATTTATAGAAATAATTCGCTGAAAAACAATTTTGTTTTGTTAGACAAAAAAGAAATGAATTCTAACAGAACAGTTCAAAATTTACCATTCATTGTGTTTTAGAGACAGTATATAAGTTATATCTGTAACACCATATCCCTGGTTTTGTTTTTAAAAATTTTCAAGATGTTTTTCGCAGATTATATGATTTTCAAATGTTAAAAACAATTAATAAATATAATTTAACCCACTGACTGAACGAGAAACAGTTTGTTCTATTACGCCAGCGTGCAGTGAAATCCTCAGCACGTAGACTAGACTTTTGGTTTGTCTGCACCAATGAGCATCCTGATGAGGCACCGCAGCGGCGGGCGCCGTGTGGTGGTACGTTTGCTGAAAATGTTAGTTTTTCGTGGAAATATAAGCTTTTATTATTTTATTAGTAATAGGGACAGATGTATGGATTTTGTGTACAAGTGAATAATAAACGTTAAGGAAGTGCTTAATGTGCATTTTTATGGTTTTATTATTATTGTTGTTGTTGTTGCTCTCTACACACCCTGCATGAACACGTACCGCACGCCACTGCTCGAGCAGTACTTTGCTGATCCCTGGTGTACGGTATAGTAAACAGTCTAAGATTGTTTAAAGGTATTATCATTTGCGTGTAGGTTGAAAATAAATGTCAATCTTTCAAATTCTTTTCAATTAAATTTTATAATTACTAGATTATTAACCGACTGTTTTAAAATGATCATTTTGAACAATTGTTAATACTTTTTTCCAATATTATATACCTACCCAAGAGATTCCAAAATCTACAGTAGTCTCCCAAGGAACTAATAAAACAGGACAAGCAGCTTCAGAAAGAATGATATCAGCAGAATCAGGATCACAGTAAAAATTGAATTCAGCTACCTCTGACACGTTTCCTATCCCTAGGAAACGCAACATAATGGAATGAAGCTTATATAAGTCAACAACAGTATAAATAAATGCAGACAAACATTAAAGTTTCACAGTAGTGTTTTTATCAATACAACATAAAGATGGAGTCATAAATTAAGGGCTTTAATTAATACTAGAATTGCTATAACGTCGGATCAATAAGACGCGGAGCCGAACGATGGCCGATTGGTTAGGGTGCTGGCCTTCGGTACCTGAGTTCGTGGGTTCGAATCCCACAGTGGCATGAATGTTCGTAGCCGTTCGGAATCGGCTTTAAGCTGTAGGTCCCGGTCTCATTAGCCCTCGTGTTGCAAAAAGTAGGCCGTAGCACTCCAAACCAAACCAAACCAATAAGACGCGGATTATACGTATTTAAAAGTTGAAATTTAACGTCTGCGGCGTATCTTCCGGGTAAAGTATCTAACGGAATTTTATTTTTCCTGTAACCAGTAAAAAATATATTTTAATAAAACGTTTTTCATGTTCCTCTACTGCGCAATTTATTCGGGTCTTTTATCATATTTTGCCTTACAGTGTTAATCCGGTGTAACGTTCTGTACGGTCAGCGGGTGTTTCTATGCAAATGCGCCGGAACCGACTTAGGAAATGGTGTGCGGAGGCTACTTGATTTTGCTGGGCATTTTTCCATTAGATAGCCTGTTTCGGAGGACTGTTCATAAAGATGGACAATGGAGTAGGTATTAACGTCAATAGTTAAATATCGCGTTGAAGCAAAAGTATTAGCGAAAAAAAGTGAGACAAATTTTGTTGGAGAGTCAATTATTCAATGAATGTCATTATCTTTTCTTTTAGTCTGTTATATGTGCGGCGTAAACACGTCAAGGTACCTTATTCTATGAACTTCCCACGGTTTTAGGTGAATAATCCCGTGTATGACATATACGACAGGGCGTCTTATCTACCCTAGATTACGGTAAAATGCTTTTGGCATTTAGAACTACAGCAAGAGGCCATTTTGAACAGTGTGTGATAAAATTCCATACTTCAGAATTTGAATAGCATAAGCTAAAATTGTACAGAATCTAAACTTCTGTATTTATTCTTTATTTTATAAAATATTGCAGTTTATTGTATAGAATATACTTGAATAAGTATAATTCAGTTTATGTTTCATTATTGTCATTACTGGAATTAATATTAATAAGTAATAGTGTTGTTTAAGTTATGGAAGAATGAATATCAGATTAATAAGATATTATTTCATAACAAAAATATTCAAATTTAAATATCTTAACACGTTGACGGACACTTGCGTCTATAGCTGTCAAAGCGAAGTTCCCTATGTGGCATGACGGCAATAGCCGTCAAAAAGGAAACGGTCATTTTTGACACTACGGCTATAGCGAAACAAATGTACATTTACCGGCGTACAAGTAGAAGTCTAGTGTCATGTTTTGGAAACAATTTTTTAGGCTGAATTTCGTATTCCACTTGTTACACGATTTACGCAGCTTCAGTATGCGTGTGGTTGGGAAAAGAATAGTGAGATCGTGTTTTCTCTTAAATTTATTTTTTTGTCATTTATTTATTTTTGTTTGATTATGAACTAACATTTCGTGTAAAACTCCCAAAAATACTTTGTTGCACTCAAAAAATTGCTTATTTGAGTCCTTAAACCTGTCATTTACGTTTTTAAATTTTTTCTGTTATAGCCGCCATCGACCCATTACTTAGTGTCTAGAGTCCACTGGCGCCACTACAGTTATAGCCGAAACCTAATTAAAGGTGATGAATTAATCGAAATTAAGTTTATTTAAGCAGTAAGAGTAAAACTATGTTTCTAATATTCTAAAAATTACAAAAGTATATAGTGTTAATTTTCGAACTTCACTTGTTCCTACTGTCCATCAAGGTGTTAATTTGGGCAACAATTTCTGGAGACAACGAGTCAATTGAGGGAATTTGAGATCTAGAGCTGTTGCTTTGTCTGTATTACTGGGAAAATGTATTTTAGATTAACACAGCTTTTAATCGTAATGTACTTCACGTTTAAGTAGCCTTTGTTTGTAGATTATTGTAAAAAGCGTAATAAATAAATCTGCAATTTTTATTTTAATTATAATAAATTTAAGTTTAGGTATGTTATAAAAAGAACTAGGATAAAGAGGTTTCCTTTTCATAATTAAAGAGAAGTGAGTATACTGAGAGTTTAATAAATATTCCTCGTTTTACACATTGGTGTTAAACTATTATTCACTACAATAAAATATTTTTGTATAAACTGATTAATTTTTTATTAATTATTTAAATCAAAATTGCAGTATATATTATGGAAAACAAATCTATGCTATTAGTAAAAATATTTTAAATTATTCACTTATTTCAAGTAATAATGAAACAGTGTTTTAATTCATCACTAATAAAGACCGGCTGTAATATTCAAAGTTTTATAAATTCCATATTTTCCTTTTCATTCGGGGAGTCCATAATAACTTGCATTTAAGATACCCATTAATATACATTCAGCAGAAATGTTTCAGGCGTTGATAGGACAATTCAAATTGTTCCACTTGATAAAATTTCAAGAAAAATACTTTCCAACATCTCTCAGATCGGAGCCTTCAACTCAATCAATCATGATTTTGCTTTCGCCAAACTCATGTTGCGATTCTTTCACTTTCACGTCTTATTTTCTAAACAACTTCGCAAGTCACTTTCAAACGGGGAAAATTCTTTTATGATGGGTCTTTCCCATTTATTTCCTAAATGATCTGATGCTTGAAAAAAGATACCTCTTACAAGTGATACGAAATTTTAACCTGTTGCACAAAACCACAAAAATTTCAGATGATTTAATCAGTTTCATATGTCACGATTTTTACAGAATTATTTCCTGAAACATCTTTTTATTCTTTCCTTGTTAGAAATTATTTATGATACTACAGAAAATGGGAGACTGGCTAAACCACTACAGAAACTGATTTACATTTTTTACAGACTAGACTATTGAAAAAAATGTTTACCACTTTCCGCTAGGAGTTTCACACACATTAGACCGATATCTACTACTTGCAGCCAATTCCAAACAGTTGGAAACACTCATCCCCGCAAAAGGATCAGGACCCAAGTACTATATTTCCGAAAGGCAGCATCCTAAATGTTCGACCAAACGATGGCCGAATGAATACAGCTGCTATTTAGAACCAGAGTTCGCGGATTCGAATCTCGATGCCGACATGGATATTCGTAGCTATTCTGAATCAGCTTTAAGAAGTAAGTCCCAGTCTGAGTAGCCCTAGTGTAGCTAAAAATTACACGGAAGCGCTACAAAAACAAACCAGTCAACCAAATCATATTTCACCATCGTCCAGGAAATGTTTCCTTTAAAATCTAATAAGAGTGCTAGAGAGTTATTTGGCCCTACAAGGTATCGTAAAGGCTTTATCACACATGTCTACATGTACTTGTTGATAAAGCAGTAGATTCAAATTAAGATTCCTTTCCCCGTTGAAGATGACGTCGATTTCTGGTGTGATATCGAAAAAGTTTCAACCATTTAAAGGCCTCATTGCAAATCAACCTAAACTTAAATAAATCAGTTGAAAATTGCTATAATGCAAGAATTCTGCACATATTTCACCAGTAAAAGATAATAAACTAACGCGAACATGTTGACCTGTGATAAAGCATTAAGTGTGCACCGATTTGTAGTTTTTCATTAAATTAATTCAGCTTTGTAAAGTTTAAACGAAAGTGCCATCTAACATTTTACACATCGTAGACTTCAACGCAATTATCAATTCGACGTAGTTGCTTTTGCTAATCTCATATTGCGTTTATGTCACTTTAGTCTTGATTTCAATCCAGCATAGAAAGTCACTTTCGACGGGTGAAAAATTTCTGTGTATGACAGGTATTTCCTCTTTATTTCCTAGTGTTCTGATGTCTGAAAAAGGATGTTCCTTTGAAAAGAGATATTAAAATAAGTTGTTGGCACTAAACCACAAAATATTTAGATGATTTAATCTTCTTCATATGGCACTAATTTTACAGAGTTAGTTTCAGAAAAAGTTTTTTATTCTTTTTTTTTCTTGAAATTCTCATAAACTCTTTATTCCACATACTGAAAATGTAAGAACTTATTCAGCCCTTTTAGAGACTAGAATATTAATTCAGATATTCTAGTCAAATATTAATTCTTATATCATATTCTGACAGCAAAATCATATAAATACTCTATATAATATTTTTCAATGTAGCTATTAATACAGACACATATCTTAATGCCTAACATGGCTGCGAAGCTGCTACTCAATTAGCAGCACCTTTGAAGCATATGTAGCTTAAGGAATGCTACGGACTCAAGTAACATTGCTTTCTCTAAGTCATCGTAATTTAGAAGTAGGAACCATCGGAAGATACCCCTCGCCCCCAAGGCTAGACCTGCTAGAGGCACCGTTTGAACTTAAAGGGTATTGCGATCATGAACCTATTTTACCTACCCCAGCCGGCATTAATAAACACGCCGTATCTTTGACAGGGTCGAAGCTTCGAACTTACAACCCTTCTCTTATGAAACACCTCCTTTGTACACTGAGCTACCGTGGCATAGTTTAGAAATAATGAATGTTATACTATTTCATAAATTTTTGTTTTGGCTTGTGGCTTTAAAGTCATTTTTTTGAAAGACGATGCCTAATTCCATCGAGACTTAATGTATACTGATTTTAAACATCTGTGAACAGACCTTTGCCTGTAGAAGGATCCGAACCAACGAACATCCCTACTGAAATGCAATCCGCTACCTATTCGTCAATTGCGGAGTAAATGAACATTATTTGTTCACAAGGTGTAGCCAAAATGGTTGCCATTGCCTCGAGAGTTTAGAATTCTAAGAGTGGTTCAGTGTGGATTTCTAAGATAGTGTAATTTAGAAGCAGGGACCTAGCAGAAGACACCCAGGCGAGACCTGCAACCTACAGAGGTATCGTTTGGGAACTTTGGCGACATTGCGACCACGAACCTATTTTACGTGGTCTTGTAGCTATTAATGAGCACGGCGGATATCAGACTGGTTCAATCCTTGATCAATCTACCCTCCTGTTACAAGATCCCTGTTTTTGCCGACTGAGATAACGAAGCATTCTGGTAAAGACAGTAAGTGTTTCATTTCCGAAAAGGAGATGCAATGTAAGCAAATACTTAGCATAATTTTTAATAAGCACATTAATATTAAAAAATAAATAAATTTTTACAACTAAAATTTTCTATTTACTACAGATCTCAGAAATGAAGCTCATCTATTAAGTCGTGCATAAATATTTATGTAATAAAAGTTTTTACCTTTGTAGTTTCCTCCCATGATAGCAATAGATTTTAAATTTTCAGTAAAGTGAGGGTCTATTCGATGAGCAATAGCAAGGTTCGTCAAAGGTCCCAAGGCTATCAAAGTAATTTGCTGTGGATATTTTTTAGCAATATTCACTAAAGCTAATGGTGCAGGAATTTCCTTTTCCTTCATACCACCAGTAGGAAACTCTTTAGAGCACTCTCCAAATCCATCCGATCCGTGAACAGTGGCTATAGGATATTTTCGCTTTATGATAGGTCCGCTGCAGCCTCTATAAACTGGTATCTACAAACAAAGATATTTAACACGTTATATGAATCAGATTTATAGGTCTAAAAAATTTTTGATTTTGTTTTTGAAGTTAAATTTGAAATGCTTCTTTAGTTCATTATAGAATACTACATTTAATGCATGTTTTAAATTTTGATAAATGCAGAATTTCCAAGCAAAGTACGACCTTTTCTAAACCGTGGAGAAGTAGAGATCGAATATCTTCCTACAGAGGGCGATGAATTGGAATAAATTTAGGGCATACACATAGCCGTTCTATAATGTAGAACTATTTTTATGTATACATCGAGGAGTTATTACCATCTCAATTCCAGAGTAATATGAGTCGCAAAATGAATGGCTATATACTTGAGCCTTACACTGCTGTATCTATTGTACAGATGCTTATCAGCAGAGTTTTCAAATTCAACGTGGAAAATGGAAGAGATTTGATAGACTTTCATGCCCAACAAATAGCTAGATTCTCATCTATATGCCTTAGAGTCACTGCACTGGGAAGGATTTTTGTGAGATATAGTTAGGAATACTAATCGAATGCGATGAAGGAATGGAAGAATGACAAGCAGGTTAAGCTAATTTACTAAATCACTTTTAAAGGTCAAGATAGAGCGTTACGTTCTACCCTCAGTGACCTATACTGTTATGACCTCAAACCATCATAACCTAAAATAGTGGAAACAAAATAGTGTGTATCGCCGCAATATATAGGAGGCAATATATATACAGGATGTCCCAAAACAATCTCATAAACTCTGCACAGCTAGATTCCTCGTTGGGAGTACATAAAAACTGCCCAAAGAAGCGTTCCTGTACGATCCATAGTTTACGAGAAAAATACGAAAAACAAAGTATGACGTCACTACCGGTGCAAGAAAAAAACACTTTATTGGATATATCAACAACAGTATTTGCATATCTTTCCAGACGATAATGTTTAAAACGTTCGCCGAGCATATCGCGTCATGCATGCGCGCGCGCCATGGAATGACGTTAAGCCGCCGTTGAACTGGTATTTAAAAGGCTGCATCTTGCAGCTACCGGTAGTCTTCGTATGGTGGCCATGTATTCCGTTCTTGACTACTGCGACATGTACCTGATGTACTGCCGATGTAATGGAAATGCCTTACGAACTGTTAGAGAATATGCCGTGCATATATTGCTGTTGATATGTTCAATAAAGTGTTTTTTCTTGCACCGGAAGTGACGTTATACTTTATTTTTCGTTTTTTTTTCTCGTAAACTATGTATCGTACAGAAACGCTTCTTTGGGCAGTACTCCCAATGAGAACTATAGAGGTGTAGAGATTATGCTGTCGTTTTGGAACACCCTGTATATTTATGTGTGTGAGTGCATATGGACCAGCATAGTTGCTTTTCAATAGCATTGCATTTCATGCAACATTTCATTGGCGGCATCAGTTTAAGTGGGTTAGGAACCATTGTATCAGTACCGCAATAACGCTTTCTTATAATTCATATTTATGGTCAAGAATAGATAATTTTGGGTAAACAGCGTCCAACATAAGTTTTATTAAACCCATGAAACTTTCACATATATTTGGGCATAATAAAGTTTTGGGGGGTGTACATTGCTATTGAGGATATTGTTTCTTATTCCACTTGATTTGCATCATCTATATAAAGTAAATGAACCCCTGTATTTTTAAACAATGAAGATCCACCACTGGAACACAGCTGACTCTTCTGTCAACAAATGCATGCCAAAGTACAGGCAGGAATAGCTGGAGTCAGATTGCAATTCAGGAAAAGGAGATAAAATTTAAAATTTAAGGCTCGACACAAACCGTAGAACAAGAAGTTGACTACGGAGCTCATCACGAGCGGTCTCGTCGCGCATACTGATTTCTATAACCAAAGCATCACTTCAGCGTTCCTAATCAAGCAATTCATGTATGGGTGGGGTGGGGGGCTTTCTCTAAGAGAAGTTGCTTACTAGTTTGACAGGAGAAGAAAACTCTGAATAAAAATGACAGCCACCACTCTTGAGGTTCATCTCCCTGGCCAGTCAATCTGCATTCTAATGACCATAACCGTCCAGATAAACTTTTAATATCATGGAGTATTTTCATTAACGAGCTATACACTTAAGCAATCACTTGTACTCGGAATTCAATTGAAATCAACTCAGACTGGCTGGTAAATGCCTAGATCTAGATAATCCAGATTTCCTACCAGCCATTAGTAAAATAAAAGCATGCCTTATATATAAGCTAAAGTGACTTTTCTGTTACTCCAATAATCTAAATGCAATGGTTCATCAATGTGTTTAAGCAATTTCAATTAAATTATGAACATTGAGGAAAATTTTTTAAATATGCATTTGACATATCAGTCTCTTTTGCTAGAAAAATGCACGTTTTCGCTCACTTTTGAGAATTTTATTTGCATCTAAGATACGAGACATGAATAAAAAATATCTATATTCATACATCTTGATTTAAAATTTCAGGCAATTCTGTAAATTGATCCTTCTTTGCTGCTAAAATATGAAGTAGTTTTTATAAGAGAAATAACGTTCTTTCCCTACAAAATAAAAATTCTTAGCAATAAAAGTTCAAAGAAAATAAATCATTGGATATATATATTAAGTTATATTGCATGCTTATTCAGTTTCATTTAGCGGAAAATACGTTACGGATGGTATGATACGGAATAAAAGGGAATAGTTTCTATTGTTAGTAAGAATCGAAAAATTCTTCAACGGTCTTTTTTTTTTCTGCGTGACATACATATACAAATACCAAAGGAAGCATGCTTCTTACTTATTTACAATGTTTTTATGGTTATATCGGATTTAGTGGTTTACATTACTTCAAATATTATCAAATACTGAAAATACCACACTATTAATATATTGTTATTCAGAAATTTTAGGAAAACGAAAAAATCTTGCTTACAGTGTATTCTATCTAACTAGGCCAGTGTGTGCTAGATATTTTCCTTAGTAATTTAGAAATACCTTTCCAAAATCCTTACCAGTGTTTTTGACTCACCTCTTTTTCATCGCATAAAGTTAGAACCCGCATTACGTTTGAGCAAACATTATCCAGGCTTGTGTTTCCGAAACAGCACGTTACTGCAAGGATCTCCGCTCTGTCTTTACTGCTAAGGCCTAATAGTAAGGCAAGTGCATCATCAATACCACAATCTGTATCAAATACAATCTTCTGGGGGTTTTCAGCTGCCATAGTTCTCTGAAAACAATAAGAATGTAATTAAAATTTTATATTAACCCTTTCGGTTTTGCCGACTTACTAATAGTACATTAAATTTGATTCTCGCTCTACAAATTTTTACAAAAATTTACAATTTTCCAATATCCTTTTATCTAAAGCCCCGAAATCTCAGACGGCAAAGGCAACGATCTCATAATCGGAGGATTTCGAGCTCGATGCTCTAGCCGGCCAAACATCAACAGTGTTCATTAATGGTGACTGGGGCACGTAAAATAGGTTTGTGGCGGCAATGTCCTCTAAGTTCCCAAACGATACCTCTGTGAATTGCAGGACAAGCTTTGGGAATTTCTCTTGTTCCCTGCTTCTGAATTACGAGGTATTCCTTTGTTTGTGTTATCTTAGGGAGTGATGCTAGCCGCCTATATGGTGTTCCCATAACAATATGGGCAACAATTTTCTCCGACTTCGTAATGGGGAATGCTATAAGGTTGGTTTGGTTTGGTTTTGGAGTGCTACGGTCTATTTTTTGCAACACGAGGGCTAATGAGACCGGGACCTACTGCTTAAAGCCGATTCCGAACGGCTACAAACATCCATGTCTATGGGTCTTCTGCTTGGTCCCTGCTTCAAAACTACGAGGACCTGCTTGAGCATAAGTCGTACTTTCCCCCTTGTGGTACTCGTTATAAACGAAAGGCGCACTCTTTTGCCTTAAAACGAGTAGCCTCGGGTTTAATCGTGCTTTGTGTCACCAAGTGGCATAAGTCAACAACAACAAAATTTCTTGTATTTAAAAAAATGAATTTAACTTTTTTTAAAGATGACTAACTTTTCTGAAAATATTTATTTAAGCTGGATTTCTCTTCCATTTAAGATCCCAATATCCAACATACATTAGGAAAGTCCCTTTTGTTTACTCTTAATTTAAATATCATAAATAATTTTAATGTTACTTAAGGATACTGGCTTTTAAAATATTATTTTATATAAATGTTTGTTGTAGATTTTATCTTTTAAAATAATTATATTTGGAATTTAGGGATAGATAAATTTGTAAATATATGTCCAAACTTTTTGTCGAATTAAATAATTTTCGCTTACTCATGTTTAATATGCCCCTTCTCAAGCAAGTTTTCGGGTTTGAACTCGGTCTTAAATTAAAAAAATATTTGATTTCGTTAATATATTCGCAATTTACACTGAGAAAGAATTTTCTAAAACAGTGATTCTCAAACCTTTTTCAATTATATACGAAAGTGAGGAATGCTGATTTTTTTCAAGGAACCCTTTTTAAAATTCCAAAGAGCTGGTGTTTTTTGTAAAACAGTAAATTGTGATGTAGTTTGGTTTTAAAGGTTAGTTAATATTTGGTTTGGTTTGGTTTGGTTTAGAGCGCTACGGTCTACTGTTTTGCACACGAGGGCTAATGAGACCGGGACCTACAGCTTAAAGCCGATTCCGAACGGCTACGAACATCCATGCCATTGTGGGATTCGAACCCACGAACTCTGGTACCGACGATCAGCGCCCTAACCAATCGGCCAGCGTTCGGCAGGTTAGTTAATAAGCGATAAATTTTATATAGGCAAGTTAAAATATTTTATGTCACATTAAAAACAAATTTTAAGAATGAAGAAATTATAATGCGCATAATTATAATGGTATTTTCACTCTTGAAACGTTTATTGCCGTTTAGAAAAAATCCATCCATTTTTTTATTTTAACCATGGAATATAAACACTTCCCTTCATCACAACATTATTTAACACTAGATTTACGGACCGAGCCAATTTGACTCATGAAAAACTTTATCACTCTATATATATATATATATATATATATATATATATATATATATATATATATATATATATATATATATATATATATATATATATATATATATATAAATTTAATATCGCTTTTCAAAAACATACGTTGGTTTTTAAGTAATAAATTATATGTAATCTTTCATTCCTCTTCCCCACAGACCCCTTCATTTCGCATTATCAAATGTGGTATACCTATTTTCACGGTTGTGAGTTCTGAATTTCCCTCATAGAATGGTTTAACAGTTAATCGCATAACATGAAATTTATTGGTCCTATCAGGCCTGGGATATTTTCCAATTGGCTGAAGAGCTAAGAAGTAAATATAGAGAAGAAGTCGAGTACTCTTCCATTCCAATGACAGAAATTCATGCTACTGACGCACGGAGAATTGTCAAGTTCAACAATCATGCAAAAGAAACTGATGTAGGAACCATTAGGCTAAATGTAATAGAAATTTTTGCGGAAAATGTGTTTCAAAAACAGATTTTATATGTAAAAAATGTTTTCCATGAATTTTTTGATAATAAACATTTTATTTAAATTAATTTGGAACTATTTTCTTTGCGAAAAACTTCAATTTTGTTATATGATTCAAATTGGCTCACTTCAGTAAAAATAGGTATGTGATCAACATCCGTAAATCTAGTGTTAACTGATACGACCCTGTTACTGTCCCAGACTAAAATCGCACTGTATTGTTCATTGGCTGCAACAACGTCATAACTCGAAAATCGTATTTTTGAATTCATGACCACAGGGATAATAATAAAGTGGCCTTATAATTGGTAGGGTATAATTTCTGAGATTTTAAGATAATTCTTTTTATTTGAAATCATAAGTTGCAAATATTACAATATTGAAACTTCAGGTGCATCTCCTGAAAAAACATAATTTTTAAATTATGATGTAGCTACAGTAAATAAGCGATATGAACATGAAATTTCCTTGAAATTTTTTTTTAGCATTTTGACTTATTATTATTGTTTTTTTTTTGTTTTTTTTTGTTTTGTTTTGTTTTGTTTTTCAATATGAGGGCTAATGATACAGATCTTCTGCTTAAGTCCAACTGAGAACGACTTCAAATGTAAATGTCAATAATGGAGTTCGAATCCCTGAACTCCGGTACTGAAGAGCAAGCCCTACCATTTTAGTCATTGTATGGCTGAATATAATGTACTGAAAACCATATTATTTTAGAGAGAATATTTAGATGCAAAAATCTTTCCAAACTGCAATAATAGTAAATCAATCAGTGCTTATTGAAGTTTATACCTTATTATAGCGATGTCAGAATTGACTGATGCCGTACTAGGGAAGATATTCCTGTATAATCAAACGCCGTTATAGTGAATTCGGTATATAATAGTCAAAAAAGTTTTTCTAATCTTTCAACCCTTTGAGCACCACTATCGAGTCTGACTCCACATCATCTATCTTTTGCGGAAAATGTAGGTCGGATGTGTCTCAGCTTTTTAAATTTAAGATTTGCCGTTCATACTTGTTTAAATTGGTTAAAATAGCTACATTCACAATAACTTGATAGAACTCAAGCCTTAATTTGGACCAGACTATTTGGAATGTGAAAAATAATTTGGAGCGCAAAGAGTTAATGTTAATTTATTCTTTTTATAAAGAAGCTCCGAAAAAAAATTAACCTTGTGTTCAGTCTTCGGCTATTTTTTTAAATTGGTTGACATGAAACTTTTTCGCCGTTGTAAAAATAGTATTTCATGCCTAATATCATAAGAAAATGCCTCATAGTAATATCGTACAGGGTAATTCCTAATTCTCACCCACCCACCCTTCGGTTTCAGAAAGCTATAGTAAATAATTAACGCGAATACAGCAAAAATAAATATTGCATTAAATACAGAAACAATTCAAGCTTTATTTATAACAGTCAATGGTGTTCTATGTGTAAACCACTGGTTACACGACATACATCAATGCGATAATCCAATACCTGTTAGATTTTTTTCAATGTGGTAAAAAAAATCAACGGTATTCACAGCTCGTGTGATCCTTTCATTCAGTTCTAAATTCCACGGCAAAAAGAGTAAAGTTATCACGTAAAGAGTTATCACGTGAGATGAAGTACCCACTGACAACTATTTGACGCTACTGTTTTGTGTTGCAATCGGATACTCTATCACACGTAGATTTCAACTTGCCTGTAGCGTCAAACAGTCGATCGAAGCAGTTGTCAGAGCGAATTTTCGACTTAAGTGATAGGGCTTTTAGAAAACAATGTCTTTTACATAGCCTAAATAGAAAATATCACACGATATTAAATCCAGTGAGCTTGGGGACCATGGCCAATGTGGTACATTTATTTCGGAAATTCACCCAAAACTAATCAGCAATATGAAATCATGAAAAAAAAATGCCATCTAGTGACAACTGCTATTACGAAAAAACTTGAATTGTTTATGTATTTCAAGCAAGTCCGTTTTTGCTTTATTTGTCTTACCTTAAATCTAAGTTATTATGGATTGCAAAGAAAAAGACCAATGTGAAATTAAAACAGCTTTGAATATTACACACTATCCTCATTAGTGATCAGCTGTCATTTTAAACATCGTGGGATATTACTGGTAAAAAAAAACTTCTCAAAAAGAAATTTATTTGCAAACATGGTACATTAGAGTGAAGCTTAATATTAGAGAGAGTTACTTGTTATGATTTCAGTCGATATACCTGATGAAAAAGGTAATTTACGCATGTAGTGTCAAATATAAACTATTGATTTAAACAGAAAAATTACAAACAATAGAGCAATTTCTTACAACATCAAGAACTACTATAATGCCCTTCCCATTCACTTTCATGTTTACGACAGCCAATAGGCAAACAATAAACTGTCCTTCAGTTTGAAACTAAAGCCAGAATTGTCATAAGTTTCGATGTGCCCTGCTGCTTGAAATCACCTTATAAAAAACACTCGAAAGTTTGGTAAATCGTTTATAGGATTGCCATCTACTTTCTCTGAAAAGTGGAACTCGTCCCCACAAAACGGGAAAATACTACACATATTTTAAACTGTGCCTAAAATGGGACACTAGTCTTTAATGTATTAAGGCTTAAAGTAACTATTTTTCGTTTTTCTCCATTATCAGTCTTATAAATTCTTGTGTCAATTCAATAGACAATTGGTTAATTTGATTTAATCGATTTTAATCGATTTATTTCATTAAAGATGAATTTTAGTAAATTTATCATTTTTCAAATTAAATCACTATTAATACACTCATTATCTAATAAGTTATACATTTTCTGAGTTCTAACATTTTTCATAACGGTCCATAACTAGTTATAGAGAACATAAGTCTTGATCATTTGAAGTTCGTTATAAAGGCGTTTGAATGCATGATGCTTTTATAAAATAGTCAAAATGCAAAGTATTAACTTTTTTTAAGAAACCAGTGGGCCATACATTGCTAACCTCTGGCTTTAAACATAAATAAAAATAACTAAAATGAAACAATTTGAAATTTATACACAACATGAAAATAATTTTATACAACGATAAAAAAATCAACACCGGAAGATTAAACGCGTCATTTTATTTTGGCATTGAAAAATTTGTAACAATATAAAACAATCGCCAACGTACAGATAAATATTATCTGTAACAGATATTTGCAAAAGATTACAAGTATGATTAAGTTTTTAGATAACGCGAAATCTTTAACCTTAAAGTCAATTTCAGAAGATATGAGTATTGTGTGATGCGATATAAGTTACCCTTTTGGATCACTGAATGTGATAATGTGTTGAATGCGATAATGTGCGGATTTTTAAAAATACAGTATCATTTAACCAGTTAACTGCGTTTGAAGCGCATACACGTCAATCCCTATCTTCATTTTAATACGACCGACGTATATACACGTCGTGTAAAATAAATTACCATTCGATATAAAAACTCAATTTAAATAAGATTTGATACAGATGTCATTTAGTGGTAAAATTTCTTTATTATACCAGTAAGCTTGCTATGAATTATAATAAAGTTATAAATTATAATACAATAACGTTTGAAGTATAATACTATAATGTTTATCTATATAGTTAATTTTTTTTTTTTGTTTAGAAGTTATTCTCCATATAATATATTGCCTTTTAAAAATGACTTAATTTTTCCCAATGCATCAGACATTCTCGAAACTTTAAGGGTGCTTGACTCGTAATGTACCACTTTGTGTGGTACCTTATTTTGAAAACTACCATTCTTTAATTATCTGAATTTCTTACTACAAATTTTAATCTGTTCTCCTTATAATTTTTTTTTTGCAATTTTTGTTAATTATTAATGTCTGCAGTTTCTAACAGTCAATTGCTAATTATTTTATCTAATAAAATTTTATAAATTAATTTTCTTCGATTTACTTTGGGTTTTTTCGCTAACTTTATTGAGCTCATTTGTATTGCGTTTGACATGTATACACGTCATTAATTGATTTTAATTATGCACAATTTAAGGGACATATAAAAAAAAACTTCCGCGCTTAACTTATTAAACATTGTGTAACTGCGTCCTCACCGTTTTTACGTCAGGCTTAGGGCCAGTCTCACCAAAGTCGTTTAACGGCTAACAGCGATTAACCCTCTCGCTGCGTATTTATTTTATCAAAATAGGTTCAAAAATTGCGTATTTTTTTATTACATATTTCAAATCTATATACATTTTAGAGTTAAAATATACAAAAGTTTTTGTAAAAGAGGTTTTTTTTAATATAGAATTAGGCCCTAAAAAAAGGTGTTCAGAAAAAATGAAATTGTAGAATAACGATATAAAAGCTTAATTTTGAAAATTAATCTTGGTTAAATTGTCATTTACTTTTTAAAATACAAAAGCAAAACGTATATACTAATTAAAAGATGCAAAAGACTTAAAAAACATTTATTAGAAATGAAGTCTTGTGTGATAAATTTCGAAATAAAGCTCGATGCAAAGTCCTACCTCACAATCCTTGCACCAAATTCGCGTTTCTTTTCGAATTTTTTGTTCCACCTTCAGTTTTTTTAAAAAGAGACAACACACTATCTACGAGGCTCTTTCTTGATGGGATTCGGGTATATATAGCTAGCAAAGTGTCGAGTAGTTAGTTTCATGGGTCTATTACTCTCATGTACTCTTGGTCTTTTTTACTATTATTTGCAACATAACCTCGTCAAAATAAAGTTCAAAATAGTCCAATTATTTGCTATAGTGGAATTTAGTCCAGGATTTCCAAGGAAAGGAAATGAAGCAGGAGCTGGTAGAATATTTTGCATATCAATTTTGCACCACTGTTGAGCATTTTAAATAGAAAATAAATTTTCAGATTCATCACTATCCGCAGAGAAATCCGAGAAATTCTCATCAGTTTCGCTATAACTATCTTCAATATACTTGAAATAAGAGTCAGAAGTGCTATCAGTGTCTGAAATATCGTCAGGAGTATAGGTTATATCATTCGCGAAAAGCTTCCTGACAGACATCTTTCAGCTATGAACAGCGCGCTCAAAATGCTACAAAAAATTCTTCTATATTTCACAATTAAAGCCTGTTCACAATTAAAGTTTTATTTACACAATTAATGTGGACAATTAAAGCCATCTGCTAGATTACGGCTAAATAAACAATTAAAAATCCCAGTAAATCCAAAATGAAAGAATAAACGGGGAAAGAGCGGGTTGCACAGTTAAATAGGCTGCTAAAATGCATGCCCGCGAAAATCGCGAGTTGCGCAAATTTTGCTACATCTATGTTGCCCGTGGAAATCGCGGGATGCGCAGCGAGAGGGTTAACCCATGGCCACAACCAATGGTGGAAAGCAATTCTCCGTTTAAACAGAGACTAATCAAGGTTAGCCGTTAAAAGACTTTGATGAGACTGGCCCTTAGTCACAGATCTCACAAAGGCTGCTACTCACAGGGACTCTTAAACATCGGAATATTGATTTTTTCGACTGGCTACGTCTTTATGACGAAAATCCCCTCCAGAGTAGCAAAAGCTCCCATCTTCGACATACTCAACGTTCCGATATGCACTTCTAGTGACGTCATTAGGTAATCTAGTGGTGTAGATGATCGTCGTGTGTAGCAGCCAAAGTGTCTCGCGGATTCCGCAACGATTCTCCAGGGTGCTCCTCGAGAAATTTTTACACACCATCGATTCCCTCCGTGATTCTATGGAGCAGTACTTCCGTAAAGTGCAACATGAAAATCGAAAAAATCCAAAAACCCATATGACATAAAAATCTTTGCCTTTCTACGAAAGAGTAGGAAAAACTTATTCAGCTGACATCGAGCTGTTCAATACCATCAATTTATAAAACAGGGCCAGTGTCAGAATTCAGGTATCGCTTGAAAAAAAAATATCCACCCTTATCCAAAAAGGTTCTGTATTAGTCAATTTCACGCTGTGTCACTAACTTTGTTAATGCCCTTCTCCGCTTATTTGTATGTCTATAATAGCCAAGAAGCAACGTATATCCTGCCCTTCCGTTTCAAACAAAAGTAAGATTTTTCACAAATTTAGATGTTTCATGCTAAATAAAATTGCCTTATCGTTACACCATTTTCAACGATATATATTTACGAAACTAGCTTTTCTGCATATGCCATAGAAAACTAAATACCGAAATGTAATAGATGCAGAACATATGAGAATAAAACATTCTTCAATACAACCAAACTTTAAAGAAATTTGTGACAGTGTAAAAAAATCTTTAACCCATTGAAAATTTTTATCCATATATTATTTCATTAAAAAAAATTCTTGTTTCTACGTTACCTTTTGTAGGCATTATTTACATTCAATACTGCTTTATATTCAATTTTTATGTTAATGTTTAATTAGAGATAAATAATAGCCCTTAGTTTCTCATTAAGTAATATTAATTCAGTCGTTCCTTTGCTATGTGAGTGGTAAGAAACGGGTTCCATGAGGTAAAAAGTGTGAGAACCACTGGTCTACAAACTCATTTCTCCCAGTGCTTGTAGCCAGTGCTTCGAACCAGAACTGAACCGAAAACCGAAAACCGGAAAAAACCGTTATTTTGGTCGGAACGAAAACCGGAACTGAACCGAAAAAAATATCGGTTTATTTCGGTTCGATATATTTTTCAGTCATTTTGTTACTGTTACCAACTTATCAATATTTTCTAATTTAACGTCAACTTTATAATTACATATCCGCACTTGTATAAGATTGCAATGGTGGTTTTGGCAGCTCCAGCTACACAAGTTAGTGTTGAAAGAGCGTTTTCAGGTTTGAAATTTATTCTCCGAGACAACAGAAGTAATCTCAGTGAAACCACGTTAGAAGATATATTAATAATTAGAGGCAATTTTCATATGTTAAATAAATAATATATTTTTTACATAATTATTGCAAGGCCAAGTGCACGATGTGAGAGTCAAACGACGAATGTGGGTAATCATGAACCTAGTTGTCAAATGCGATTTTGATAATGGATAACAATGCCAATGCTCGCCTCTCTTATCGTACCTGCTGTTTGTATCAATTCACATAGTGTACCAATTAAAAAAAGAATAAAATCTTCTAAATTTTGATAGAATTACATTTTTTGTACAAATAAGAATATACATAAAATGAAATTATTCATTTGGAACTGAAACGAAAACAGTTATTTTTGGCGGAGCGAAAACCGGAACTGAACCGAAAACCGTTATTTTTGGCGGAGCGAAAACCGGAACTGAACCGATATTAATTTTTTAGTTGAACCGGAACGAAAACCGGAACAAAAAAAATTACGGTTCGAAGCCCTGCTTGTAACAAGGTGTCCATAAAAACGCAGTAGATTTCAAAACTTAACCATACAATTTTGTATAGTGGACTAGCGACAGGTTTTTAAGTAAAATAGGACCTTAATCACAACGGCAACTCAATCTCTAACTAAAATATGCGCAAGTTTTTTATACAATTGTTCACAGTTCCCGTCCCGTTATTTCAGCCATAGAATAAAACTTAGGAGAGGAATATGAAAGAATATAAATAATCCGTACATAACCACTGGTTAAATAAGTAATCATTCGCTTCCATGCACACAATTAGGTCAGGTAACTGATCTGACCTCCTTACGATTGAATAGCCTTACTCAGCAGCTTGATATTTGGGAATAATCGTTTAAAATACGGATCAAAATATATATGTTATCATACAAGTTATCTAATCTAAGTTATCTGTCATAAAAATTGAAATGTCTTTGTTTACGGATGAAAATAAAAAGTATTATTTAGACACTGAATGATACTATTTAATTTGATATCTGTGATTAATGTTTAAACAAAGGAATGAAAATAAATGTTCAGCCATTCTAAGTTGATTAAATGTGTCATAAATAGCTAATTGTATCGGTAATAATTTGACCTAATAATTTTCTCTTATACATTTCCAATAATATACAGTTTACTCAAATTTATAAAATGATTGTGATCATGTTTTAAATGCAATGAGTTAATAAAGAAGAGACAGTGAGTTGCTAATTGGATGAGTTTGGCTGAATATTCAATATTTCTATCCCGTTCACTTATAAAAGCAACTCAGAATAAAAAAGCATAAAGAGTTCAAGTATCATTTTATTAAGAGCCCATCGGTCCTAAGTTTTACACTCGAGAGCCAAAACATTATGACCACCTATCAATAACGAGTTGGCCCTCCTTTGGCGTGCAACTCAGATCCAACCCGCCTTGGCATCAGTGCCACAAGTCCTTGGTAGATGGGCGGAGACAGATTGTACCAGATCTTTAAGCAACGGTTACGAAACTCCGAGATAGTGCGAATTGGTGGTCTTTGAACTCTGAGCTGCCGTCTCATGACATCCAAAATGTGTTCTATCGGATTGAGATCAAGTCTTTGGTAGATGGCCGGAGACAGATTGTACCAGATCTTTAAGCAACGGTTACGAAAATCCGAGATAGTGCGAATTGGTGGTCTTTGAACTCTGAGCTGCCGTCCCATGACATCCAAAATGTGTTCTATCGGATTGAGATCCGGTGAGTTAGGCTGCCAGGACATTAACTGGAATTCAGCATTATGTTTGTGGAACCACTCCAACACAATTTTAGCCTTGTGACACGGACGTTGTCTTGTTGGAACATTCCATTTCCAGCTGGAAAAACAAAGGCCATGTAAGGGTGCAACTGGTCCGCAATAATGTTCAGATACCCTGTAGCATTCATGGTCTGCTCTACCACAACCACGGGTCCACAAGAGAACGTCCTCCAAAGCATAATACCGCCACCACCGGCCTGTGTATGACCTACTGTACACTGAGGGAGTAATTGTTCGCCTAGAAGACGGCGTATCCTGACACGGCCATCAGTGTGCTGAATGACAAACCGTGATACATCTGACCAGGCAACTCTCTCCCTCTGATCCATGGACCAGTCGCAATGGCGAGTTCATTGCAAAATGTTGGGGTGGTCATAATGTTTTCGCTCTTGAGTGTATATGAGGCTGCATGTTCTAGCGAGCGTTGTAGAATTTGATATACTTCAGCGATTCATGAATAAACTACATGGGGATATTTACTGCTGGGAGTAATATACTGTATTATTCGTCGTAATTTGCAGCATTTTTATCATTATTTTTATTACTGTGTTTATCTATTGCAGTGGTTCTAAGACTTTATTTGGCAAACTTAATTAAACAGAACGAAGGCTTGGTGCGAAGTAGGTAGTTCTTATGAAAATTATACAAAAATCCGTGAAACATTTAAGACTTAATTCAACTCTTAAATCATAAAATAAAGTCTTAGTTTTTTACAGTGAAAAATTTAGAACGATCAATACAAGAGAATTTTTAAATAATTAAATATATGTTGTATTAATGTGATCAAAAAACTAGATTTTGTAGAATGAATTATACAGAAATTATGTTGACATAAGCTACTTCTATACAAGAACGACGGCCGAATGGTTAGGGTGTTGGCCTTCGATACCGGAGTCCGAATCCCACTGTGGTATGGGTGTTCGTAGCCGTTCGGAATCGGCTTTAAGCTGTAGGTCCCAGTCTCGTTAGCCCCCGTGTTGCAAAAAGTAGACCGTAGCACTCCAAAACAAACCAATCTATATAAGACTGTACTAAAGCCCATACTTTTCTAAGCTGTCCGATTTGGAGATCGGTGGCAAACACTCATATTCAAAAGTTGTAAGTAGTGCAAAGCAAAACGCACTGGTCAATTCACATGATTCCCTGGTACCAATGGCTTGGTAAATCGTGATACCAATATGGATCCAATTAGAGAAGTCATCTGGAATCTTGCTTTGAACTTTTTTTTGAAATTTTGTACAAAGTAAGAAACGAAGAGATAATATAACTGCCGGACTTTGATCCGGATCGGCTTTAAGCTGTAGGTCCCAGTCTCGTTAGCCCCCGTGTTGCAAAAAGTAGACCGTAGCACTCCAAAACAAACCAATCTATACAATACTGTACTAAAGCCTATACTTTTCTAAGCTGTCCGATTTGGAGATCGGTAGCAAACACTCATATTCAAAAGTTGTAAGTAGTGCAAAGCAAAACGCATTGGTCAATTCACATGATTCCCTGGTACCATACCAATGCCTTGGTAAATCATGATACCAATATGGATCCAATTAGAGAAGTCATCTGGAATCTTGCTTTGAACTTTTTTGAAATTTTGTACAAAGTAAGAAACGAAGAGATGGTAAAACTGACGGACTTTGATCCCAGATAATTTTTCTGAAGACCGAGATTTACAGCAGTCTTACACCTCTTTATTAAAATAATTACAGTATTGTCTCTCCGACGCAGATGCCTCGTTCCGAATTTGGAATACTAGTTTATTTGATTAATTTTAATTACAACTTTACACTTTATAAGCTTATTTAAATTCGCGCGCATATTCCACGGACTATCTGTGTTTAAAAAGCAAATTTTTTCACCAGCGGACTATCTGCTGGTTGACCATTGCTCAAATCATCAAAATCGGAAGAAAAGGTAAAAAAAAAGCACGTCGTATAAACAGCCGATGATCAAATGTAAACAAAAGTACGACTCACGAGACGTCAAGAAAACATCATTTCGTATCGTATCGGTAATAAACCATGAAAAAAAAATACAACCCATAAAGCAGAACGAATCAGTAGTAGCAAGTAGCGCAATCTTAAACTATGTCCTGGAGTACGGGAAAATATCGATAATTACTATTTACAGCTCTGATTGACAACACATTGGATGGGTTCAAGATCGAAAGTTGAGGGTCATTTCACCACGAGGATCACTCGTTATAGAGTGTTTTGTTTTTAGAGTTTTGATTTGCGGTAATATTGGTCAATCATTATATCTTTGAAACATCGTCGAAGTTTTCCTGCTTATTTCATGCTGAAAGTAATTCAGAAGGTCGACATTGAGGTTGACGAGAAAGAGTAAAAAATTGGAGCAAGCAAAAGGAAACATTAGAACTATGAGATGAAAGAGATCCAATCGTCATAGAAAAATACAATGGCTTGGATTAGAAGACGATTTACATAGCTGGGTTCTCGAACACAGAAATGTACGCCGGTCTGTTTCTACCGTTAAAATTCGTTCGACTATGGCAGAAGAAATGATTTCAAATTTTAAAGGTGGAAATAATTGAGTCTAATCCAGATTTTTCGGCACTCTACTGTACTTAGGTTTTTATTCTTAAAATGATTTAACATTGTCATAGTAATATACATATTTTTGCACGTATAGTCCAAGGATTATCTAGTGGTGCGGACTATCTGATGATTTAGGAAATTTTTTAAATAAAAAATCGCGCCCGCGGACTATAGGGTGGTGCGGATTATACATGCGAAATTACGGTAGTAATAATAATTTTCTACTACAATTTTAAATATTTTTGTGTCATGAGGCAACTAACATCAATATATTAATGTGTCCTACATGTCTATCAAATTACTATCGTGGATATAGAGCTGTTCTTTAGGGCCATGATTCTACTTCATGTCTTCATTCTTCATCACATACAAACACAGTACTGCAAAGTGATGCTTTATAATAGATAAAGCTATTTGTCAGGATTCCCATAGATGCATCTGTCGAAAATCTAAAAATATGTGCGAGGCTTGGAATGTAGTAAAATGCTGAACCGAATGAAAAAATTATTAATTATACCAGACATTTGAAAATTTGGTATATTGTTTATTGGATATTGCCCTCTACCTTCGCTGAGAAAGAAAAATCGTTCCAAGAAAACATAAATTCTACAACCTATATTTAGCTGCTTCTATTGGGGTTAGGTTTAAAACCTGTTTTAGGGGCATTAGTGTCAACACAACAGCAAGATTCCCCTAGAATGGATGGGTAGACGTTAACTGATAAATTATCTGAATTATATTATTTCATTTTATAAAGAATACAGCTATTTACACATAGAAAAAAATAGGCTTCTTTATTCAAAATATTAATTTTTAACCTTTTGGGGATGTGTGTTCGATATTTCGACCAAGCCGTGCAAGTCTTAAAAGTACGAGCTTGGTTTATATATGCACGAAACGCCTTATTTTCTCAGTGTCCACTATATACTGTCATAAGGGAGATTCTATGCCATCGTTATTAATCAGTTCTATACTATGTCCTGTTCTCACCCCACTCTGAAAATACTCTTTGTTATTGTTGTTGTTGTTTCCCATGCCACTTGGCAAAACCAAGCACGACTGAGCCTGCAGGCTCTTGTATTAAGGCCAAGGGGTGCGTCTTTCTTTTCAATGAGCACCATTAAGGTGAAAGACCGACTTCGGTCAAGTATGTCCTCGTAATTTTGAAGCAGGGACCAAGCAGAAGACCCATAGACTTAGCCTGCCACCCCCAGAGGTAATAATATACCCATTTTTCTACCCCTAGCTCATTGTTGTACAAAGTGGCAAAATCAAAGAAATTACTTAACGTTAAACCTAAGACTCCCGTCTTTATCTCTACATTCATAAGAAGAAATATGCCGTCACGTAAAGCTGAAATTTTACAAACCGTGATACAGCATAGAAATTAAAATTATTCTGCTTCGTTATGAATTCTATATTTTTATTTTAACCCCTTACTGTGCACGCTCGAGATAATTCGTGCGGCGTTGTACTTTTGTAGATATTGCACTGTGTGTTGTACTAAAAAAGATAGCAAAGGAAAATAAAAGAGAGTCGTTACATGTGTAATAGTTGCAATGTTGGGCTAAGTGCTGCACCTTGTTTCGAAATACATCACACAAATGAAAATTTTGATTAGTTTTATAAATACTAATATTGTTATTATTTATGTTTTAAAAGTATAAATAAGTATTTTTAGTGATCGTAATGCTGTGTTTATTCTGAGATGGGAATTCGAAAAGAAAGATAAAAAAGTCGGCGTGCGTGTAATATTACAATATTCGACTATTTTCTGCAATGTTATGAAAATCCGAAATTGCAATAAAAATGTGGATTCTTTTTATATTTTTGTAATTTTTTTGGCCAGACAACGTTCTAAATTGTGTTTCTCACATTAAAAAAAAATTATTTTTTTGGCCGGCCTTTTTCAAAAAAACTGTGCATTAAGGAGTTAATATGTTGTAGTATCACTCATGCTACTGAAATGTTATGTGGTTTTAATATGTGTTTGTTCTTATTACGTCAGTTTTAAATTACATGTTTATGACCAATGCTTGTATTTTTCTGCCTGCATTGAGACCAGTCTTAAGAAAAGGTAAGACGTTATGTAATTACTCTTTGAGAGTTCACGGGCTTATCCGACACATACGAAATTCAGATATTCATTTTTATAGCCTATGAATACGCTGATCGCTGCCGTTAAGTATTTTTTGAGGGTCTGGACTCTGTTCCTTTTGTAGCTGGGGAGTGAACTATTCCTTTCTCTCCCCGTTGCAATATTTTCCCCTAATAAGTCAGAAAGGGGTAAGCGGGGGTTGTGTTGACTTCAAGATGAGCAGAAATTCTTAGAGAGACGATAGTAGTTTTTGTGGAGTGAGGATGTGCTCGTTAGCTGTAAAAATGTGCGAATAATGTAAATATGAATAAAAATTCTTCACTTTTTAAGAGAAGTTTTCTT
This sequence comes from Pardosa pseudoannulata, assembly GCA_032207245.1. Lineage (NCBI taxonomy): Eukaryota > Metazoa > Arthropoda > Arachnida > Araneae > Lycosidae > Pardosa > Pardosa pseudoannulata. The sequence continues at coordinate 17,325,794 of CM063503.1, read as the reverse complement.
TGAGGTCGTAGTCATCATGGAGTCACTATTTTATGAGTATGATACAGTATATATATATATATATATATATATATATATATATATATATATATATAAGTATTATAAGTATAAAATAGTTTATAATATATATATTTTTTAATTAACACCACTAGGCCATGACCAAAGTATTTATTACTCTAGAGTTGTGGCGTTACACTGTTAAGGTGGATAATTTTATAACTTTATAACAGTTGAAATAGTTCTTAAAATTTCACAATTTTTTGTACAGTAAATACTCAAAAGCGTATGATTTGTAAATATGTATACTAATCATTTTTCAAGTCAGAAGGAATGGAAACCCTTAAAAAATTATTTCCCATCTTGTTTGCGTTTTAAAAAAAACAACCCACGTAAACGAACTTATCAAATAAACGACATTCTCAAAATCGAAAACAACGATAACATAATACGATCTGTTCCTTAGAATATTAGCAGCAAATAAATGCTTCGATCAATACGATCGGTCGATTGTGAATTCGTTTGAACTAAAAAATGGATACAACATATATCACTTTCTGACAATATTTCGCTTCTTCTGGTGTTACATAAATAATAGCGGTCATTCATCTGTTAATATAAACTCAGCGATGTAAAACATGTAAGCAAACTATGTATCGATTATGACGCGAAAATAATCAAAAACGCAAAATTGCGAGTGAAAGTACTATTGATTTTAAATTGTAATATAAGCTTTCTTTCAGGTATTTAGAAAATATATTTTTTTAATTATATAGGATGAGCAAATGATTTGTTAAGAATAATCGAAAATCTTTCAGCTTTTTAGAGGGTGTTTTATAAATTACTATTAGTAATGAGAGTCATTTTATTGTCAGGAAACCACTCTCACTACAATAATAACTTATGAGTATTAAAAGAAATATTGGTGTCTGTATTGACAAACTGGTCAATGGATGGTTCATACTGGCTCATAAGCCAGTATGTCTCAAGACTAAATACAGGCTTGTTTTGCGGCTCTCACCATGCACGCTCAGGTGTTTTATCGGAAACTTAAAGACCATACCACGCGTCAACATATACGTATAGAAAAAGCAACAAATTATGTTTAGGATTCCTTTTACTGTTGCTGTAACAGAATAAATCTGCACATTCTTGTGAGGATTTCTTGTGTTACAACGAAAAATTTGCAACCGATTTATTTTGATGCGGATTGACGTGTAATAAATCCCTTAATGAGTTGAAAATTTGTTGCTATCACATAAGAAATTCACTTATTTTTCAGCGGGAAAAGGAATCTTAAACAGAATCTGTTGCTTTTTCTGTGATAACGCCTTTATGGGACTAAATTTTCAGCTCACTTGCAAAAATCGACATCGGATACTTTTAACATGATTTCAATTTCATCATAATGATCAACAAAGCAGCGACTATTATCAAGAAGGATCGCATAATCAGTGGCGTAGGAAGGTGATGTAACTGGTACCTGGTATGAGGGGTGGCAAATAAATGTAGGTTTTGCATTAACCCTTTCCCTTTGATTTGTACTATTAAATTATATATTAAATTTTTGCTTAATGGTCAATTATATATTCCTATAAACTACAATATTATATTGTAGATTTTGTTCTATAAAATTATAAAACCCACCAGCAAACACAACTATGTACCATCGAAGCCACAGAGCTGGTACATCTACTATACTGCAAGTTTTTATTCCTTCAATCCTCTATCACTGGATGTTACATTTCTGCAATACTTTTAGGGTAGCTCTTACAGGTATTTTTTACAAAATTATTTATTAATTATTAATTATTTACAATTTAAAAAGTTCTATTCAGAAATTCAACTAAGAAAAAGTTCTATTAAGAAATATTTTATAGAATAATATTATTTGTTTTAGAATTTATCCCTAATACTTTTCGACAAATAATTTTAATTATGCATAAAAATATGTTCGTTTATTAATATCTGTTTGAGTTTTAGCATTTTGAATACAGCTGTGTATATAAACAAAACAAAACGAGATAAATCAATTTAAAGCTTTCACATTGATATAATTATTTAAAAGATAATCACAAATGCTAAACTTTTATGTACATACACTATATTTTTATATTTTGCTCTAATAACAGCCATTTATTTTACAAATCAGATCTTTTATAATTAATGACAGAATCATTAATTATCAGAATTTACGAATACATTAATTATCAGAAATTTTATAATTAATGACATTTTTTATAAACTTAAACAGAAGTCTCGATAAAAACTGATTATAGTGCAAAGTGTATATATATATATATATATATATATATATATATATATATATATATATATATATATATATATATATATATATATATATGTGTGTGTGTGTGTGTGTGTGTGTAATATGGGCTAGACTCATTCAAAATCACAACACAGTTTATTTCTGGTAATAAACATGAAATCCGTACAACAGGCAGACAGCTTTACAACTCCGTGCAAACAGACATTGTGATTCCGCATATACTCTTTTCAAGTAGGGATTCCTTAGGTAAAAGACTACGAATAATCCCTAAGCACAATTGATCACGTGATACAAAATACCCATGTTTAAAGAGAACTCGCTAACTATTGGTTAAAGTAGTCCAGACAGAGGCTGCACTATGTCTATAGCGTGTCTGGGGGGAAAAATTAGAATTACCGCGCAAACCCCGAACTCACTTTATGAACAAAAGTTATTAAATTAATATTAAAATACGTAAATAAGGAATTTTAATATTACACATACACACACACACACACACATATATATATATATATATATATATATATATATATATATATATATATATATATATATATATATATATATATATATATATATATATATATATATATTTACATCATTGTTGAACTTAATACTTTAAATTATTCTTTTAATATTTCTAGTGCATTATAAAGCATAAATAGCTGCATTCCGTATTATTAGTTGAAATTTATATAATATTAAAAGTATTAAGAAATATTATTCATGTTCAGAGTCTTAAGTTCACAGAACTTTATTTTAAAATATCCAGCAGCATTAGTGATTCCTCCCCTTTGTTTATTCAAACTCTTATGTTTGTATATTGCATTTTCTTCTTTTAGAGTCATTTTTAAAGCTCATTCACGCAAATGAAGTAAAGGTGGTATTGTAAACATTGTAATCAAGATTTATAGGGATACAAACGTAATAAAAAATGCATTTTTATGCATTTCGATGCTTATATCATTGTAAAATTTTGCCACAATAAGCTACATGTCTAAAGAATATTTTAAGCAAAAACTTGAAAAATCGATACTACTGTCTAAATTAGGATTAACATTTTAACTTCCGTACTTTGTAAAAAGATGGTTTCTTCTCCCCAGATAAATGATATTTGTCAGTATTTTATAGAAGATAAAAATGGAAGTTTGATAAATCAATCCATAATAGTTTTAGCAGCATCTCAAACGTTCTACACTACCTTTTGGGGCTGTCACGTAGTCTAGATATACAAAGTCACGCAACCATAAAGTAACTGGTCACGCCTTCTTTTTCATTGCCCTTGTTAAAGTCTGAACTCTCAAGTTAAATATACTAGTCTATAAAATCAATTCAGAAATATATACCACTTTTGGAATAATGTACAAATAACTCTTTAAGAAAAAGGAATAGAAAAAAAAACAGAACTTGATATTCAAATATATTTATTTTTCTTTGCTTTATCCCCCCCCCCCTCTTCATACATGTATTTGCAATCAAACTCCAATATAACGTCTTTATCAGTTCCGATACTAGTTTAGTGTTATAACGAGTAAAGCGGTATATCGAATTACATATTTATACTCATTGATAAAATTGAATGAATGCATATAGTTACCACTTTAAAAGGTAGACATAAAAAATATATCTAGTCATATTTGATAAAACATATTTTCAGATTTTTAATTTAATATAAATTACTTCTTTGTTTAGAAATATTTTTAAATAATTGAGGTTTCTTCGCTACAATAACTATTTTAATATCTTTATATACCGCTAAGAATATGTTATTTTTTCATCTTTTTTTCTATAAATTTCCTTAGTTTTTGAAAGCGAACTTTCAATTTCTCTAATTTTTTATTTATTTCATCTTCAGACGATTCAAACTATTCATCCTGAGTAGCAAATTCGATATTCTCTTAATTCGTCGTCTTTTGAAATATTTTTATATTTCTCTTTATATCCTAAAATGCTATGAATGAATGAAGAAAAGCTGCTGGTGTTTTAAATTTTTAGAATTGAATATGTTAAACCCCTATGAGTTTTTCTAATATCAATGAATGGTTATTTTGTTGCTCTGAATTTCTTGCAGAAGGAATTTACTTACGTATTTAATCTGTTTTACAAAATACCGGACATGTAATAAGATTCCTTAGTCAACAATGTCTTTAGATTCATCCCTCATTGTATAATAGCTTGTATATAATTAATCTTTCAATAACTCTTTTTCACACTTTTATATCTTACACTGAAAACCCTTTACTTAGGGTACTCGATAACAGAAACTGAGAATATACAAACGTGTATAAGTAAAAAAACAAATGAAATGATGGAGACGGAAACATGTGTCTTTCAAAGTACGATATGATTTCTGTTCTTAATAGTAACACATCATAGCCACTGTTTATAAAACAGGAAATTTAAATAAAATCCTGCTAACTTGCTGCAAATTTCAGTGTTTTTTTTTTTTTAGTTAAAAACGCCATTTTTGAACATCGAATACGTTTATAACGATTCTGTAAACAAACGAACGAAAACTTTGTTCACAAATGTTCAAGGGCGTGAGGAAAAAGAGTATATACCCTACTGAGAAAAAGATTCGAAGGGGGAAGGAAAAGGGAAAATAAAAAAGAGAAAGAGAATTCTCAGAAAATGACAACTGTTACTGACAGGAAATGTTAGTTGTGTTTAAACGAATTGATGCTCTAAAATAATAAGTCCAACAATAAGTGCGGATTAAACTAGTTCGCGAGTGTGACCCCCTCTGTCAACTTTGCTGTAAAAGGGACGTTGCAACCAGATTTCAACTATCACATCTTTCTTAATGAACAAGCAAATTAGTCGTACTCTAACTTTTTAAATAACTAGTGGGTATTGGGAAAGAAAAAGGTATTTAAAAACGACTTCATCATTAATCGTTCATCTTCAATAAAACATCGCTTTTAGCAGGGGAATTCTTATAGAACAATTTTAATACAGCTAAGCATGGGAACAGGCTATAAAATAATAATATATCCAATAATAAGTGCCAAACTATTGCTGTAAAAAAGACGTTGCAACAAGATTCCATTGCTCATATCTTTCATAATGAACAAACAAATAACTTTTTGAAAGACCAGTAGGAATTGAGAAATCAAGAGATATATTTTTTAAAAAAATTCATGATTTTATGCTAATAACACCATTTATATAATAGGATGCATAATAAAGTCCTTGACCGGCCTTTTTCTCTGCAAACGTTGGTTTAAAAAATATACTTATAATTGAAAAAAAAAAAGGTTTCAAATAAGATAGGCATACATTGCATGGTATTCTTATATTTAACAATTCAATTTTATTCTTAGAAAAAAAAATTCAGATTTCATTATTTTCATACTTTTGTTCAGTAATTACTGTTAGAGTCTTTTTTTTTTTTGTTCTTTTAAAAATGTCTGCTGTGAAATTGTACCCAACATGCACCATGTTTTCATAAGGATAGGTTTTAACATTTGCATAGAATTTACCCGAAGAAAATCCCTTTTTCTTTACTGAATCCGATTAGTTTTCACCTGTTGTTCTGCTGACCACATTGGTCTTTTGTTCGTTTCTGAACAATAAAAGTCTGCAAAAGTGCTGGGGAACCAAAACCTCTCCGCCTAACCTCAAATGATATGACATTATAACGGATATTCCTGTACCGATCAATCACAGATGGTTATGTAAGAATTATATTTTTGCATGTTACTGCATGAAAAAAATGTGAGTCAACTATTTCGTGACTTAGCAACTCGTAATTTATTTACAGATAGTATTATTATTTAAAGTTTTAACATGCGTTTGCATTAAGGTGTAAATTAAAGGTAAAATACTATTCAAAGCGTAGTATAATAAAAATTGTGCTAAACAACAGCTGCTTAAATGGAGGTTTGGTTTGAAGGCTAAGTTCACTTTTGTTCGGACCAGCTCTGATCATGCCGCACTAACCCGCAGCCAGCGGGGACATGTGACCAAAAATGCTCTTGAGTAGTCTAGTTCCAGATTTCAAAGGAGTAGGGGAGACCGGGGTAAAATGAACCACGGGGTAAAATGGACTATCCCCTATCATTTATTTTATTTATTATTTTTAATGTTTAATACTTTGATACATAGATGACAGCACTGCAGTCTTGAAAATGAATGTGTAATTGTGTGTTTAGCTGACAATTTAGTCATTTTATTCTAGAAAGTTGATTTGTATTAGTCAGAAGTAAATATTTTCATCATAATATATCTTCTTCTCTTCATTTAAGAATTGTGATTTGGAAGATTTAACTTCTCACAATAAAGAGCTAAGATGATGTATTATTATATTTAATGTAGCTAAAACAATTTAATATAAGATTAGTTCTTTTTTTTCTGACACTTTTTGTCAGAATAATTACACAGGTAAAAAGGGGGTAAAATTACAGGAGGTAAAATGGACCACCAGAACCTGTGGTAAAATGGACCATGGTCCATTTTCCAGGTTGTGTTTTTCCTGTAATGCTTTCTAAATTGATTTTATGTGTGATACTTTAAAAAACATGCAGGATTTAAAGTAACAGATATATGGCAATTCAATGAAAATGTCTTTAGGATATCCAATATCTCTCATCATATATGACTGATCAACCGTCACCAGATTTTGAATTAAACAAGTACAGCTGATCGTCAACCAAGCACAGGTAATCAGCAACCAAATATATCACAATCAGTACAAAGTGAAAATCATCAGTTGAAAACAATATCACCTTTTGAATTACGCAACTTGGCAAAATCTAGCATGAGCAAGACAACAAAGAAACGAAAGAAGGGTGCATCAAAAATTCTAACTGATACATCAGTGAAAACGATGATTGAAAAAATGTCAAAGAGAAGGAAGAGAAAAAATTAAAACAGAAAAATGCTGCTTTAGTTAAAGATAGGAAGAATTTAGAAAAAAATGTTAGTCTTAACTAAGCAGAAAAATGATAAAACTGTGAATTTTAAAGCAAATAAAGAAAATTTATGTGGATCAGAAAGTTCGAGTGATTCGAAAAATATGTCTGTTTATAGTGATATACAACACAGTGATAAAGAAAGCAATTCACAGCATGATGCTAATTCTGATAATGAATTAAAAGTTGGCAAGTATGTTTTGGTTAAATTTTTGACAAAAAAGAAAGTAGTTCATTTGGTTGGTTTAATAACAGGAAAAAATGAAGATTACGCTCTTGTGAAATTTACAAGGCAAAAACCTAATCAAAATGTGTTCATTTTCCCTGACAATGTTGATGAATTGCTCAGAAATATACAAGATATTGTGATGAGTCTCCCAGATCCTACTGCTTCTCAAGAAAATAGCAGACTTTCAGTAACACACAAATCTTTTGGTGTACCATTCATTCACTTCAATATTCGCTAATATCATGCTTTATGTGTACAGATTGAAGCTATAGAAAATAAATATAATACATTTTATGTTTTGTACTATTAAATAATGTACTACATTTAAGTTATCTGTAGAAAATTTTTGCGGTCCATTTTACCCCGTGCCATGGACCATTTTACCCCGGGGTCGGGGTAAAATGGTCCACTTTGTCACTTGCTATTAAAAAAATTATAATAAAAAAAGTAATTATAATAATTGGTTTTAACTGAGTGTAATATAAAGCCTAATATATAGGCAATGTGCATATATATTTTCAGATTCAAAAAATCATTAGTTTGAGAACAAATACTTAAAATTTACAAAAGCGGACCATTTTACCCCGGTTTTCCCTATGTGTAATGTTTACCCCGATGCTTCAAAAGTTCATTTTTGAATAGTGCGGGTTTTTAACCCCCATTTTCTATGTTTTAATTGAAGTGCGGATTTATTCCCCTTTTATTCTTTATGTGTTTGGTTCTATTAATAAATAATTAAAAAGACTGTGGAGAATTCCAAGTTCTTATACACACACCAAACAACTTTAATTATCGACAAATTTATTACCTTTATTCTCCTAACTCTATCTTATTTCCTTGTCCCCTTTTTTTAACATTGGCTTAGGTTAAGTGCTTTTAGTTTTGTAGTTTATTTTTTAAATTTAAAGAAAAGCATGACTGGAATTCAATATGATTATAATATACAAAAAAAAACGGGTACTTTCCCTTTAGGAGAGAATAAGCCACCAAATAGTGCTATCACTTTAATTCGCCATAATTTATCTGAAATTAAAATAGCTCATAAAAGTGTTTTCAAAATACCAATTACGTGTCTAGTTATGCAAACGTAGACCGAAGGCTAAATCCAAAGCTGCAAGTACTTTATACAAACTGAACAAATATTTGAACGATCAGATTACGAAATTTGTGAGAACTCGAGAAGTAATGGTATTTTAACCACGTTTACAAAAAAAAAACATTCATATGTTTGTATAACGCAGCTTAGAATATTAAACTTTATAGCTTTCGCTATTTATATCATTTTTTTCCATTAAAACATTTCCTGGTTTGCTCTGTTTTAGTGTTAAGTGAAGGTATATGGATTCAATAATTGATAATTATTATTTCAGCATAAATATCGTTTAATAAATAATAACACACATGTAGCCATTAAAAACCGTTATTAATTATTATTTTACCTCTTATTTACTATACTGAAATCTTCAGCAATATCACAAAATATTTCGAAGAATCATTAGATATGCTAAATTATCCATAATCTCTTTTACTTTTTTTTCCGATCAAATTATACTTTGAAAAGCACAAAAGCTTTTAATGGGAATAAAATGAGAAAATCAATCTCGTTTCAATAAAATCATTTAATCGATGATTATATCATATATTGTTTTGATAATGGACCTCTGCGTTTCGTTATCTGGAAAGTAAGATGTACACTATCGCCTTGAAAATTCCAAATTCGCTGCGAGCAAATTTTAAAGCATTTCCTCTTAACCCACTTGTTTCTGGAAATGGATTGTACATAGAAACTTCCTACAGATCATCTATTTTTAAGCCTCGAAACTAGTTTTTTTTTATTTCTTCAGCCTAGAGGATAATACTAAAGATTTTCAGGAAGAAAACAATTTTGTGTTTAATCTCATGTTATCAGTAAAGGTTGAGAGAAAAGAATTCGGATATCCGACATTTCGAATTAAAGCGAGTGCGTGTATGAATTGAAATCAAAATGATCTGTTCCACGTCATTTTACTTTAATTTCCTCTAGTACTTTTAGTACTTCAAATTTCCTATCTGAGAAGAATAATATTTATATAACACTTATAGGGACTTATGAATTGATATTTTGTGTCAATTTAATTCTGAAAAAAACTTTCTATAAAAAATTATTTAATCTGAGTAAGTAGATATTAATGTAAATTTCCACTCTGAAAACACATATTTCAAATTTATGATCCATACAGGTTAAGAATTAAAATTTAGATATTATTGATATCAATATAATTATAAATATCCAGAGAAGATCAAAATGGAAAAGAAATAATTTAAAAAGAGATTAAATTAAAGAAATATTTTGTTTATTATTAAATTCGTTGAGAGCATTTACATATATGTTATGAAAATGTACTGACAAGTACCAAATGTAAATAATAATCAGTTTTCATAGCTTCATTTCTGGACAAGCAATCTCAAACGTTAAATGAAAATACAGTGAAGTCTTTGTTTTTAAAATTTAATTCACCTTTTGAGGCCAGTACAGAACTCTGAAATTTTTAAATTGCAAAACTTTTTAATATGTAATATTCTACAGATAATACATTGCGAAAACCTTGATAATTATTATTTCAGAAAACATTAAAGCAAATATATATATTCAGATAAATATATCTCATTTACTACCTAAATCATTAATAAATTTTAAAATAATAAGTTAATTATTTAAAAAAATTATGATTTAATGAAATCAATATTAGTGATGAATGATATTGTATCGAGTGCTTGGTGAACATGAAAAGAAAACATTTTTTTTTTTTTTTTTTTTTTTTTTGAAAGAGGAAGGTTCCTCTTTCAAAATAATAGAAGATATCATAAATAAAATAACTGTATATTTGGTATCGTTGTCTAAATTTCTTATTTTACAACAATACTGGCTCACAATAGATAGCTGGCAGCTGTTTTGCTTTCCACGAATAATCCTCTCAAATGTAATATCACCTGCCAGCTTATTTTATCTACAGCCAATTTATTTATCTGCAGAATAACACTTGATCTTCTGGGGTTTTACGTTGCTGCCCCTTTGACCTCATTGTTGCTTTCACTCCTTCCTTATTTCTAAAATGGCTCTATGCATCACTGACTTCGATACCTTGGCAATCAGAATCGTCATTCGGTGCCACTTGCTCGCTTCGCTCAAAAGAAAGCAAAAAGCACTCAAAAGCGCTCGCTTCGCCCTTGGAACACTGAATCTAATTCTCTCAAATTTATATTTACCGAACATTGTTGTAAACATAGAAGACAAGTTTTTAACGTTTTAAAGAGTATAATTTATAGAATTCGTAAAGTATCAGTTATGTCTATAACTGTAGAATCCGGTAAACAATTTTAGTATTCTAATTTCTATGAAATAATTTTTTAACTATTCCAAAATTTTACTTGATTTACTATACTCTTTAGTTAAAATCTCGTTTTATATTGGTTAATGAAGTTTTTTATAACCAAGAGATTATTATACAGATTTTCTAAACCTAAATAAATGAAAAGAAACGAAAACTTTAAAAGTCTCTTTACTGAAATATTTTGTCTAAAAAATAATGTTATTGATGGTCATTTTTTTATCAGTAATGTAATATTTGTTATTACAACAAAAATATAGCAAAAAGTAAAATTTAAAGTAAAGGTTATTTAATTTTTACAATAATAATGGTATCATGTTATAGTAGGGTGTTTTTTCAGTTTTATGTTTTAATATAAATATTTAAGTATTAAAATTTAAAAATCACAATCAGGAATGTGTATTGAGAGAAATTGCTTATAACATAATAATCTTTATCAAGATTATACATGCTAAAATAGTGTGTACATATTTTCCTAACCATTAAATTAAACTCTAACTTATAAGATTAAGAGTATATATTAATAATGATTTAATAATGAATAACTTACGTTCATTAGTAGAAAACAATCCACCACTTACTCTAGCAAAACTTTAATTGCTAGGAAATTCGTTAATTCCGTAATAATTTAGAATTAAATCTTTAAAATTTGTTTCAATCTTAACTGTTTTACAGTGTACCTTAATTTTAAATAGTTCAGTATTTTAATGGTTGATCCTTAACATCTATAAAATAAGACTATCAATTAATTTCCAACTTTGGTTATTACAAAAATAACTGCATTCTTGCATTGAGCTATAAATAACTATATTACGCGAAGGACTACTTAGCCTCAGTTCCATTATTCAGTTTTATCATTATAACCTCCGTGCGTCATTGAAACAGAATGAACTAAATATGCGATGACGTAAATAAAGGATCGGTATTAATAATTCTTCCACTTTATGCAATATCTAATCTTATAGCTATCACAGCTACTTTTGTATGTTTTATTTTAATGAGATTTAAACTCGGATATGGAATTTATTTGGTAGACACCTCCGAAGTTCTTATTAGGCTTTAGTAACTTATTAAAAATCATGCAAAATAAAACTATTTACCATTTTTAAATCTGTATTTTATAATTTATAGAAGTAATGTAGCTAACCTATGTAAGTATATATTAAAATTATAATTCTTTTAATTAAGGAGACATAGCACCTATCGAACTGAAAAGTCTTTGTTTTAATAACTTATTTTTAGTTCAATATAATATATAAAGTTCTGCTTTTTTTTTTGTATAACATTTTACCTAAATTAATAATAAATTTCTAATACCTTGTATAGGAAATGAAAATAAGGAACAGTCACTTACCCACAAAATTACTTACCAAATTTGTGAATTAGAAACTTATTTTTCATATAAAAAAAATCTAATTATTTTTTATTCTATTCACGTCAATTATACTAATAAGAAAAACATATTTTAAGTATTATAAAAGCTATTTTTTTTAATTTTCATTCCTTAAAAGTTTTTAATTTCTTAAAACTGTTTTTCTAACAGTTTTAAGATGTTAGAAACATTTAAAGTTTTAGATTTACAAGATAAAACAGATATTTTATTTCAATTTGATATCAATATTTAGTTTTTTGATATACATATTTCAAAAGTTATCTTGAGAGTAAAGAAGTGCACAGTTCTCATTTGGAATACATTTCCGATGTTACTTTTAATAATACGCTACAATAAGATTAAAATAAATATTTTTTCAAAATCTAGAGCTTTGTTAAAAAACATTCGTTCATTCTAAAAGAAGCAGAACTCTATGTTTTATGATGAATATAGAAAGTGCTATTATAATGGAGATTTTAAGTCTCGGAGGTAAATACATAACTTTTTAAGAAATACAACTGTTTTATTACTATAATTATAAGACCACTCCAAAACTTCGTTTGGACTTTTATTACACATAATTAATATTTTTCGTCGATGAAATCTAATATATTAAATGTTTTATTGCTACATAATTGCTTCAACTTGTATGATAAATCTCCAAAATACACTATAAATCCGATTTTTTTAATGCTATTGTAAAAACAGTGATTGAATCATTCATACATTATTTCATAAAATTTTATATTTATTTCCAGTTATATAATCCCGTAGTTCTGTTTTGGGGTTTTATGATGTAAATTGAAATTTAAAAAAAAAATGTAAGAAAAATTCTCAACTGTCAGAGAATGATCTGATTGATTAGAATCGGAACTTTTAAGCTTGAATTTAAGTAAGGTACTAATAATTATTATAATAATATTTATTATTATTATTATTATAATCCTCTTTTCATCAAATCAGTAAGCACTTCATACTATTAATTAGTTAAGTTTCTAATAATAAATTTACATTATTACGTCTACATCTGTATCGATTTATTACAATTTAAATACTACAATTTAGATACTAATTCAAACAATTTCTAATGATATGAGTTAATATAAAAAGTTTTCATTGGTGAAGAAACCTTTGCGAAATCATAAAAGATATATTTACCAAGACAAGATATATTTGTCAAGCAAGTTATATTGTATTAAAATATTATATAAAGACAAACATATTTTTTAAATTTAAATAAGAACACATGACTATACCGATCACCATATTAAAATAACGTGGGAGGAAATATCCGAGGGAATATTATTAACTATAATGCTCTTAACAACTTTAAATTTAGTAATTGGATTATTTTCTTCTCAATGTAATTCACTTATTGAGAAACGAGGTCAAAAAAATTAACGTTGAATTTGTAGCCGGGGACAAAATACCCACGCTTTACATCAGATGATTAATATTTGAGAATAAAAAATTACTTTTTTATAGTTAATTAAACTAATTCACATTACAGCAAAAATGCGTCCTTGTTCTGAATTAAATATTCAAAATATTTTGATAGTTTAACATCTAATTTACAATAATATATGAAAGTACATCAAGGGAAATATTTTAAACACGAAAACAGAATTTCCATTATAGCATACAGATAATGAATATCATAAAACCACAGAGAAAGAACTATACTACTTACAGTTTCCACTAAGTACTTAAAAACTCCCAAGCAGAGTAAGATTTTATAGAGACAATGTTGTTTTTGTTAGTACAAAACCTTGGTGAGTGGCGAACTGAGAAGCTAGATCTGATATCTCGACTTTTGGAACCTGATAAGCATCTAAAAGAATTACATTTCAACTCCGTTAAAATTACACCAACTTATCAGTTGTTTCAATAATGCAATTATGCAACTTTAGCTTTTAGTCGGAGAAACTGCTTTATTCAGTATCAAGGAGATAAATAATTCATTGAGATTCATATTGGGAGGTCGATCACATCGTAAAGTTGTTATCTGAGCCTTTGTTTTAGCAACAAAATAATCTTCAATCAAGCTGGAGAGCAGAAATTGGATAGAAGGAACATCAGTTCTGAGAATTAATTATGAATTATTGCTGATAACCTAGCGTAGTACTAGAAATTGATAAATTACGGATATTTCATCTAAAAACTATTACAATATGTGAAAATCACTAAAGTAAAAACAAAGAGGGTACAACTAAAAAAATATTCTAAAGACACCTGATGTATCCCCAATCAAACGCTCTTTCTTTATAGAAAAAAGTTTCTATTTCTAAACAAATGACCGCTTGACAAAATTTATATGATTCCCCATTCTAACTCTGGGTCTAATAAAATAAATGCATACGATTTACAGTTTTAAGTCCAATCTTTTGATGAAGAAGGCAGTTTTCTAATTGACCCAAAGAGACGGAAATCATCATGGAAGTTTCAAGAGAGGTAAACAGTGATTTTTTTTCTTACCTCTTTATTTACTGGTTATTTTTATTATGTTTTTATACATAGGTGTGTAGTAAGACATTACAGGCTTGTGTAAAGTTGTTTCAGGAACCCTGGATTGACTTATATCATTAGTAATCATGTGAACATGATTTAGAGCGATATTTATAAATTTTTCGAACAAGGGGGTTTCAGCGACCGGACCTAGGCGTTATGAATTAGTTACCTGGACCTTCATCTGTTGTGTCTGTCCCAAAATTTAATTTTAAGGATAATGTTTCAAAATGGTTTGAGATTCCTTAGTAAATAATGCAAGGTCAGTTAGTGATAGTTTAATTAAACAACACCCATGTGACCAACGAACTTTGTGAATCCAATTGCCAAGTGTTAGGTATAATAACAGAACCAAGGCTAGAAATAATTGGAGAACGATTAGAAACTTAAAACATATTCCACGTGACCAAAAAAGGAAGAGGTAGAAACGTTATGTCTCTCATTGTTACAACTACCTTAAACGCTTTTCCAAACTTTGCAGCGGGTGCAGAGAAAAATTGTACCTAAAGTTATTATTATTATCACTACAAGTATAATTTTTTAAAATGTTTTGAATTTTAATACAATTTTATCTTACTATAAAATTTAAAATGATTTTTAAGTTATTTGTATAGTCTTTTTCGTAACATATCGAAATAGTGCAGATAAATAGCATTCAACAGTTTTTATGTTTATTTAAAAACAGCTGTCTGTCAAATCAGACCTAAAACAGACTGGGACAAAAATAAGACCTGATAATATAAAAATTAATAGCAGAAATAAATTTCAGTCACGTTTTTGGACTGCATATCCATCTGCCGGATGATGCTCGTAAAGTACGTGGTTGCTTTACAATCCACGATTCATGTTCCCGTATCGTAATTGATATTTGTAGCCTTTCAGAATTAACCGGATTTTAGTAATGCCAAAATATTCCCTCTTGCTGAAAACATTGGCCTCCGTGGATTTCAGACACAACTATTCTCAAAACATCCCAACATCCTCTACTATTCCCACCGTTAACAACTTTCTGCTTTTAAAGGTAGCATCCTACTATTGTTACCTTATTCCCGAAACAATGGCATCATTAGGAACTGTCAAACTAACTAATTCTAATTCAGAAGATAATGAGACGAATATCTTGAATAACTAATATGAATCGACCTCATAGTGATCATTCACTACATTTTTATGCTTTTTATATTTTACTACCTGCAATGTTGTCCTACTATATATGTTTGTATTTATATATATAGGTATATACAAACAAACACACATATATGTGTGTGCGTGTGTTTAAACTCATACTGCTTGTTTAGCACATAAAGAGCTTGCGCCAAGGAGTTTGGTTAGTGGCAGCTGCTATAGTAGCGATCTATTTCAAATGGGGATTAACCATATAAGGGATTGGTGGGATTTAAGTTAAATTGCGTCATTCTTGAAATTTTTTAGAAGTTGCGCCAGTTATCTTTAGTCTTGTTTCACTTTTAAAATTATTTGTTCCTATTTCTTTAACTAATTTTGCTTTTTCAGCTTAGGAAAGGTGAGATCTTGAAATCACAAAAACAGGAATTCGTATACAATGTTGCGTAATTTTGATCCAGTGAAACTTCATCTAAATCTGTATTATTTCCACTCCCACAAACTGTCATTTGACATTAATACCAATATTTTGATTAAAAAATTACCGCATCTACTAAAAATGATGTAAAGGGTTTCCAAATACTTGAATAAAATTCTAAATGTTTAGATGGTATTTTTTTATATTTTTAATGATAAATAAATGAGTAAGGAAAATCAGTCAGTTAAAACATTTTAAATTAAAATAAGAAACTTAAAATCAACCAGATGTTTTATAAAGAAACTGTTATACATTACAGACTATTTGTTTTACCCATTAGTGGTAAAAATAGAAACACTGATTTTATAATAAATTTATACCATATATTTTTTATGTTTTCTTGAAACTCCTTTTGGAGGCAAAATAAGCCGAACGATGGCCGAATGGTTAGCACGCTGATCTCCGGTACCGCAGTTCATGAGTTCGAATCCACCTTGGCATGGTTGTTCATACCTGTCCGGGATTGGCAAAGCAAACCAATAAAAAAGTATCCGGCATTGCGTATTTTTTTAAACATTGTATTGATAATTTAAAGTCCTTTATAGTTATTAATGGTTATGAAAATATTAGATTAAAAACAATTATTTAAGTTAACTTCATTTTTACTGTAATAGATTTAATAATTAATTCATAATGATTCATATTTTATTTCCATTTGTAAACCTTAAATGTTATCATATAATTAATAATTTAAACGAACTTCTTTCTCTTGATGAATCGATTTAAGTAATTACAAAAGAGTAAAAATAATAAAAACATGACCAACACACCTTTAAGCGCTGGATTAAGCTAGTTACATGCCTTTTTTCTGTCTTCCCATATCTAAAATGAAGATAGTCTTGTTATTCTTCTAACCGACAGACATAGACAAGTTGACATAGAGAACAGACATAGAGACAGACATAAAGAAGTTTGAGCGAATTAGTTTTAGAATCGATAGGGCATACATACCCATACATTTTGTATATACAGGGTTAAGAAAAAATAAGTTCCCTACTTCAGAGCTCACAAAAACGCTTATTGTTGATCCAAACGAGATAATAATTTAACTACAGGTAATTTAAATGATGCACTTCACATTTATTAAATAAGAAAAGTCCAGAATATCAAGAACATGACACCAAATGCTCTCTTTCAAACCTGCCACAGATGTTGACTTTGTAGATATTGTTCTTTAGGAAACCTTACAACCAAAACTTGGGGAGTGATATTTGTTGAACAAATAGCTCATGCTATTGGAAAATGGTACCTGATCACCCTAGTATCCATTAAATACTGTCTATGCAATTATTTTACATGTTGATCTATGTAAAAGCGTGTGCTATTCTGAATGTAAATGATGTTCTGACTTCCATACTGTTGAAGTTGTGGGATTACAAAATATGTCACGGTATATCACGGTACCGTTGTCTTATGACGAAGCATGTTTGGATTCCATTTGCAGTTATCTCTTCAAAAAATATTGTCCAACCAGGCTAAAGATAGACTTAAAACCAAGCCATACAGTCATATTTTCGGGATGCAAGTTCCCGGATAGCGTGAGGGTTCTCCACTGAACAATCTCGACAAATGAGTGTTAACTTGTTCATTGAAGCAAAAGGTGGTTTCGATCTCTACAGAATCTTCCATGGCCAAGTGACATCAACCAATCAACCACCATTTGAGCAAGGAACCATAATGCAAAATTTTTACGATTTTCTGAATCTCCATCATGTAATTGGTTCACATGCTTGATTTGGTAGGGATGAAAATGAAAAAGCCACTGTAAAATTTATGTAAATTGGAATGTGTCATATCCAATAAAAGGGAAAAATTTAGTACTTTCCTCACTACCATGTCGCGACTGACTGATGACTTCAACGACTACAGTAGCTGCATTTTCGACGTTAGAAGAAAGGATTCGATTTTGTCAATTATCTGGAATAATGACTGAAAGTTTCCCAGTTGTTACAAATTTCTGTATCATCTTCACAGTACATGTAGATCTCATAGAACAAGCAGAAATTGAACTCTTCTTATCCGCTTCATATGACGGAATGTTTTACAGCTGCAACAGATTTCTTCTGATTGTGGTCAAACAGTTTTACCGATTGCGCAACTTATACATGATGTGCAGAGTAGTAACTAATACTGATGCAGTATCCGCCATCTTTTTTATCTAAAGAATGATGTTAATAGACATGAGCTGTAATGCACATGATATTAAATACACGTAAATCAATTTTGAACATTTTCCCCAATCATTTCTGTTAGGTCTAACTGGTCTTGTTTTTGATGTCCAGCAAAGAACGTTTATCATGTCTTACGATGGAAGCTGAATTGCCAAACAGAACCCTAGGCTTCAGATTTGCAGCAGGCACATCTATAGCGTGACATTTTCCGATCAAGATTCGAAACAAAGATAATACGCCAAGAAAGGCTGAATTGCTTAAGGATAGGATCCCCAGCAGGCTAATTTTGAAGGCAGGGCTCGAAAGCGATAAATGACCAATCAAAAGGGGCACTTTTTGTCAAAGGGCAAAATTTCTCTGAGCCCATGATGGCATCATCCATGGATCAGGAGAAGAAATAATGAGTGCAGATTTAGTGTAAGCCGTGAGAGAGTGTAGATTTTACTGAGGTTCGAGATCGTCGATAGAGCATCGAAAAAAAAATTCCAGCTTTGCGGCTCTGGTTTCCGATGCCGATATCACCATGGCTTCTACTTTTAGGTTGGCTAGTCAAAACTCCAAATACACCTTACAATTGTGTATAAAGTTGTTATGGTAAAACTGACAATCTTTGTAAAATAACGTTTGTAAACATCGAATTACTAAATTTTATATTTTAAGTAAACTGTTGATTTAAAGTTAAATTGCTGGTCATCTGTTAAAATGTGTAAGTGTTTTACTTGCTACTAAACACAATTCATAATTTTCTTTAATTTAAATATTTATGAGTAACATTAACTTGTTTCGTCTTAAATTCTTATTTCTGAACACAACGCAATGTGTTCTCGTAGAAACTATCCGTTGTTGTATATAATCTTTCCAACAATATGCATCCTAGACGTTCGGAAAAATTCACTTCGCATTATGGCATTTCACATATGATGAAAACTTTTATATGACATTATATAAATTAACAGTGTTGTGCTGCCATATGTCTC
Source organism: Pardosa pseudoannulata (assembly GCA_032207245.1). Classification (NCBI taxonomy): domain Eukaryota; kingdom Metazoa; phylum Arthropoda; class Arachnida; order Araneae; family Lycosidae; genus Pardosa; species Pardosa pseudoannulata. The sequence goes on along the minus strand of CM063503.1, from coordinate 17,306,372 downwards.
ATCAACCGGGAAGGTTATTATATAATACTTTAGGTTATTATATAATACTTTAGGAGCATCAACCAACTCACTCATAGCCCTGATCACAGGATCACAGGATGCAGGTTTCACAGAACTTCCTGAGTCAAGCCCTCTATTCTGTAATACATAGGAAATTGGCAAACAAAACTATTGAAATGATTTGGCTTAAAATTGATAAAAGTTAAGTCTAAAATGGGAATTATCTTGAGTTTAGGCGAAGACGTAAAGCGCAGTAAAAAATAGTACTAAAAAAATGAGAGGATAAAAGCAAGGTGCAACTACTAATAGAAATTAAATTAAAAAAAGGAATAAAACGTTGTTAAGTTTAAGAATAAATGAATTCTCCCAATTTATTTACAGGTTTTTTAACACTCTAAGCGGTTTGCAGGTACAATTCCGCCAAACCGATGATGTCTTCAAAGCGGTTGTCACGTACAGTTTCCGACCTCCAAAACGTTCCTAAAATGGATGTAATGTACATTTCTGCCTGTGTTTTCCTCTATGGAGTTTTGAGGTAGGGGGGTCAGGTCGATTGTTTAGGAACGGCACACCTACTCTCTGGGGCACAAAGACGCTGATAGCTTTTCATGGCTTTGTAAATCTCCATTTCGAAGTATTTCGTTTGCGGTAACAGATGTGTCTCTAATTGCACCACTTAAATAGCTTGGATGACTTTCGTAAAAAAAGATAGAAATCATTTTCTTAAAGAATATTATTATTTGTACTTTTAGAACCCATTATTTCTTATGGGATGATTTTCGAGACTTGACGAGCTTTATGTGTATTAAAAATTAACAATCTATAATGTCTATTTATATATCTATTTATAACCGGAAGTAAAGGGACAGTAACGAGGGTGGGTTTCCCGTATTCCAATCTAGTCGACAAAGGGTGAAGTAAAAAATCATAGAACACTTTGGTCACTGACACAATGAAACTTTAGCGTATTTTTGGAGACTTTTTTTCCTCGGTGTGTACCACTCGGAGGGTTAAAAAAAAAGAGAAAAAAACAGTTCCTAGTAAGAGAAAAGGGGTAAGTGCCCTACAAGAAGCATAATTTTAAACGTAGCGCGATTAAGATCCAACTGACACTTTCAAATTTTGATCTTTTGACCTCTATGAAACTATTGGAGGGTGAAAAAGAAGTAGAAAGTGCTATCAAACAATGGTCCAAAGAGGTTGTGAAAGCCTTTTTTAACGAAAGTATATGAAAAGTCTGCCAGCTGCTCACAAAATTGATTGAGAGAAAAGGCAAAATATTGTTGAATGGACATATATTATTTTGTAAATTTTTCAAAAATATATCACATTTTCGACTTTTAAAAATTGAGTGCTCTTAATTTTTGGATATGCCTTGCATGCATCTTATACTGGCTTATACGATCAATGTGTCAAAATTACATAATTTATTAATAAAATATTTTGATATTATTTAAATTGCGAATTTTAAAGCATCTATGATTGCATTATATCCAATAAAAATTCCAGCCAAAATTTTCCACTTTAAAAATAATTAGTGCCCTCAAACAGATAACTTTCCGTATTACATTTACAGATTATGAGGAGTACAATAACAACGACTCAAAGATACACTTTAGCTAAAAAGTGATTGTATAAGTACAAACCAGAATTTGTAATCTTTGTATTTCGGTAAATGAAAATCGGAATACAAGTTCACTGGTAATTTACCAGTAGTTTTTCCCAGAAAATTTATATAAAAAGTTGGTACACGTACCAAATACATATAACAGCAACAACAAACAACAAATCATATAAGGGTTTATTGTTTGTGAACATTTATATCAAAGAAAAAATACTGAATAGTAATTAATGTAATATGTAAGCATTTAAATTCTAATAAAATATTTAGTAATTAATGTAATATGTAAGCATTTAAATTCTAATAAAATATTTAGTAATAAAATTAATTTATTTACTAATCAGTTTATAAAAGTATTAATAAGAAATTAAATAATGCTATAATCGAAACGTAAGCATGCAAATAATGATACAAACGTAATCGAAAATTTTATAACTAGCTTAATATTTTTTAAAATGTATATTCGTAAAAAGAATAATTGTCCAAAATTTTATCAACTAATGAGACCTAATTTTGGTGCAAAATATTTTGTGCATATATGAGAATAATCTTTCTGGTTCCACACTCGTTCATTGAATGGTTTTAAATAAGGCGAATGTTATACACAAAAACTTAAAACAACAAATTTTTATTTTGGGAATTACCATTGAAATATTTTAAGTTACCGGTAATTATTTATCAGAATATTTTGCAATTTTCTCCGGCAAACCGATTTACAGGTATTACATGCCCTAGTACAAACAAGCACTTGCGATTATAATGTCATCAATAAAAGTTCCGAATTCCAGACAAAATTTTACTTAAAAAAAAAAACCAGTCCTCTCATACAAATCGCTTACCAGTTATCAAGAGTGCTATCATTCCGAATGATAGTTTTCGTTCCGACAGATGTTGTTGATATTAACTAAAAAACACACAGAATTAAAAAATCTATAAACGCCGTATTTATTCCAAAGTACTCTATATATGATTTCTCATGAATTTAATTGCATAACAAATTAAACATGTTCATTAAAAATCATTATTTATTTCTTAAAAGTACTTATTGAAACAATAAACGTTAAGCAAAGAAAAAAAAAATAATCAGACTTTTAAAGTAGTTAAGGAACTCAGATAAAAGCATTATACTCTTTAAGCAGCTTTTTTTCTATTCGCATGAGTGAAAATTTCTATTTGTCAATAAACATTTATTTTATTTTGTTTATAATAAGCCTCTGTTCTCTCTCAAACATTTTAAGAATTTAACTACTAAAAGAATTCAATATTATTCTTCCATGCCATTTGCTTATGAACAATATTAGCTAGCTCAGACCTATATTTCAGACATCTAAACAACCAAAATCAACCATTCATTAGCTTTACATTTTCCTGCTTAAATAAATATGGAAGAGATTATGTAGTTCACCTTACAGATGATACTCGAGAAGAGGGACGACATTAACTGTCTTTGACGTCATTAGCTGTCAAAATAGTGCGTCAGCACTTACATAGCACTTTATACTTTATAACCACAAGAATCGATACACTTTTTTATGATTCGAAAAAAATCAAGCCTACTTTTACATCTCCTAGTAATGTATCTTCTGACATTTAACCCTCATCATACAACCTTCTCAAGGTTTTAGTTCAAGGAGTTTAAGATTGCATTTAACCCTTACGGGTCGTGCGTCCTACTAACAGTACATCGAATTTCCTCTCGTTCTGCTAAAAAATATTTACAAAATGTTCCCCGAGATCCTCGTGTTCTATTAAAATAATTTTTATGTAAAACATTCATTCCATAATCTTTCTAAAAGACGGCTATACTTGTCTGAAAACACTCATTCAAGACATTCCTCTTCCATGTAAGATTCCAACATCCAACATACGTCTATGCCCAATAGAAAAGTCATTTTTGTTTACTCTGATTTTTAATGTTATAAGCAATATTATTGTTATTTAAAAATATAGGTTTTAAAACATTGCTTTAGGTAATGTTTTATATAGTTTTTATCTTAATAATTACATTTGAGGTTTGGGAATATTTGAATTTGTGTAATTAAATCCAAACTGTCGAAATTACATAAAATATTATGTAAACTTTTTAAAAGAGTCTATATTTTTTAAAGTGTTAAAAAACTTTTTCTGAGTTAGAAACAAAAATTAGGGAAAAATTAGGGAAGAAAGGGAGCTTAAACAAACGGGACCAGAAAAATAAATTTCAGGGAATGAATTTATCACTTAACGAACGGTTGTTTTTACTTATTCTCAGTGTATTGGGCCTTTTTGAAACATATACTAAAAATTATTTTTTAAAAAATTATTGACAGACAGGGCCAGTAACAGAAATTTTGGGTCTTGGAAAGAAATTTATCATTTAACGGATGTGTTAATTTTTCGTATTATTCTCGGGTTCTGGCCACTTTTTAAAAGAATGAAACACGTGTAAAGGGCTTCAAAGCGTATCAACTTTATTAAAACATTATTAGAAAAATTATTTAACTGATAGGGCCAGTAACAGAAATTTTGTGTCTTGGGAAAGAAATTTATCACTTACCGAACGGCTGATTTTACTTATTCTCAGAGTAGTGGGCCTTTTTGAAACATATACTAAAAATTATTTTTTAAAAAATTATTGACAGACAGGGCCAGTAACAGAAATTTTGGGTCTTGGAAAGAAATTTATCATTTAACGGATGTGTTAATTTTTCGTATTATTCTCGGGTTCTGGCCACTTTTTAAAAGAATGAAACACGTGTAAAGGGCTTCAAAGCGTATCAACTTTATTAAAACATTATTAGAAAAATTATTTACTAACAGGACCAGTAACAGAAGTTTTGTGTCTTAGGAAAGAAATTTATTCCTTAATGGACGGGTTGTTTTTACTTAATCTCAGAGTATTGGGTCTTTTTGAAACATAAACTAAAAATTATTTTTTAAAAAATTATTGACAGACAGGACCAGTAACAGAAATTTTGGATCTTGCGGAAAAAAATTTATCGTATAACGGATGTGTTAATTTTGCTTATTATTCTCAGTTTCTGGCCACTTTTTAAAAGAATGAAACATGTGTAAAGGGCTTCAAAGCGTATCAACTTTATTAAAACATTATTAAAAAAATGATTTACTGACAGGGCCAGTAACAGAATTTCTGTGTCTTGGGAAAGAAATATATTCCTTAACGGGCGGGTTGTTTTTACTTATTTTCAGTTTCTGGCCACTGTTTAAGAGAAGGAACGTGTATGAAAGGCTTTAATACCTGTCAACTTTATTAAACATTATAAAACCGATAATTCTAGTAATAGTTATAAGTAAAACCAAACGTATTTAATAATTCGAAACTAACAAAACGTAATAAAAATTCGATCAAAAAAGTAAGTTTACATTGTCCGTTCGTTAAATGATAAGATAGGCCTCTCTTTCGTAATAAAATCTGAAAGAATTTAACACACCCGGGGTTTTCTCGACCCCTGGACCTCTTTCCTATAAATAGTCCTTGCTTATACAGAGAAAAAAAAAGCATGTTTATATATTTTCCCCACTATATTTGCTGGTAGGGGTACAAGCCATTTATTTTGCCACGGATGCCAAAGGATCCAGTTCCTACCCTGATTTCAGGTATGTAGAGTGATTAAGAAAAGCATAGCATGTCATAAAACTTTTTATATAAAAAAAAGTGATTGATATTCATCTAACTCTAGACAGATTTGTAAGAAAACATCTAACAATCCTTTGACACGCCTCTAAGTATATTGATAAAAAGAAAAAAGATTATCCCCTATGTAATAATAGCCTAAGTTGTCTATCCATCTGTCCGTCTGTACGCGAATTTATGAAGCGGTTGTACCTGGAATGGATAGAGGCATCCATATTGTGTTTTTGATGAGTTAGGGTTAGCAAAATTCAAAGCGAGTTCGAAAGCGTTCGAAATCCATTTCTTTCCCCCTTTTCGAGTGTTTAATGCCATTATTTCAAGTTCTGTTGTCCCCAGTTAAGAGCAGAACATTAAATTTAACAATTTATCACATAATAAATAGATAAAAGTAACATTTTTTTTTCTAACATTATGACGTCATTCCTTTAACCACCTCCTTTAATTATTTCTTATTTTAAATTTTTTAAATATCTTCGACATTATTTTCATACGTTCTATCACTGAACTTAGATATTACGTAAATAATTTTCTTTTATATTTGTATTAAATAATAGATTAGATACATACGTGCAAATTTTAAAATTAATCATGGATTATTTTTTTGTTGCAATGAAATTTTTAACACCGGTATTAACAACAAATTCCTTTCATAAGAGTCTAGGGGTCTATTTCACGGACTAATAAATATCTAACATTTAAGTTATATATCTCTGACAATTAAGAAGTTTGTCCGTTTGTGTGCTTGTTTTTTATACATAACCACACGATTTGCAATCGATTCGCTAAATTTTGGACATCATTAATATATACCGCTAAATAATCACTGGCAATATTAAAACATCTGCTCTCCATCCTATCACGTAATATGACAAGATAAATTAAAGTTTTCAATTAACATGCAGTCAGTAAAGATAAACAAATTATTGAGAGTGTACCAGATAATTCTCAGCCAAAAACAAACCATTTTTTTACTTGCCTTATAGGATACTTTACAATTCGAGAAAATTAAAAATGTTACTGACCCCATCATATGAGGGGCTATATGCTAGTTGATAAATAAATATTTTAAAATACACGTTTTGTTTTGTGGGGGAAGGGCGTTATTGTGTCTTTACTTTCGCACATTCATCTCTCGCACACATTTTCAGGAACCAATTATTTTCTAAAGTCGAGGCCTCCTTGTATTATCGTACCAAAAATTTAGACACAAGAACAGTACAAAAAAGTATAAAAAAAAAATATTTGAAAATATAAAATTTCTGTTGGCTCAAAACTGCTAGAAATTCAATTAGCACACAAAATTTAGTGTAAAGATCAAACATTAAAACATTTACATAATAAACAGAAGCTATTCAAAAAACACGTTTATTATACCCATAGGATTAATTGTATGATAAGTTCAGAATTTATCAAAAGACATTTAAAGTGTATTTGAATACCTAGAACTACTTTTTGTTTTACAATTTGAATTACGATTACAAATCAAAATCTCAAATTTTTCTATATAACTTTTTTTAATATAAATCAAATGTTGTGTTTGAGAGTGAAGAACATCACTCAGTAAAATATTTCAAATTAAAATAAGAAGCTAAAATCACTCTAGATTTTCTTCAAAGAAACTAGTATAGATTACAGACAGTGTTTTACTTATAAGCGGTAAAAATAGAAACACTGATTTTATAACAAATTTATACTATATATGTTTATGTTTTTCTTGAAACTCCTTTAAAAATCAGAATAAGCCAATCGATGGCCGAATGGGTAGGGCGCTGCTTTTCAAATGAGGAGTTCACGTATTCTAATCATATTTCTGGCATGGATGTCCGTAGTCTTTCAAAATTGGCTTTAACAATAGACCAACTCACTCTCCTTCGCCTAGCAAAACAGTAGACCGTAACACTCAAAATCAAATAAACCAATCAAAACAACGTAAAAGCCTCTGTAGATTTTAAAAACGGAAATAGGTAATACAATTTTATACCTAAATCTTGAATTAGATTGCATGCAAATATGTTAAAATACAAACTAGTTATTATTAATCAAATTATTTACTTGGCAGGGATAAATCACATTACACAAATATAATTATACCATTCAATAATATGCTTTCTAACATGCTTACTTGGTATCTAAATGATCTGAGTTCTTGCAGTGGAATTTTCAGAATAAACTTTATTCGGAAGAAATTTGAAGACCACAAAGTAATGACGTTGGCACGAGACAAGTGTTTAGCTTTTATTTGCTTTTAAAAACGTGAGTTTATGCGCTGTAACGTCACGACTACAGATATCTAGCTTCGAGTAGAGAAGTAGGGACTTCTGTTAAAAATATCTGTGCTAAAGAAATGAAAATCAAACGGGTGTTAAACTAGGCCACCCTTCCCCATTTCCCCGGATAAATCAAATACAGGATAAATACCGCGCATTTCCCTAGCCCCACGCCTACACGATCCAGTAAATTCAAAGGTACCATTCGTTAGTACTTCATTAGTACCAGTAATCACCTCAAAACTTTTCGTTAGTACCTAATAAAATTATTACATTTCTTTATTACGTGGCTGGGGAAATGCTTTCTACGGCAATAAAAGAGAGCAATAATTTTATTATAATTCGGTACTAACGAAACTTTTTGCGGTATTAACCGGTACTAATGAAAGACTAACGAATGACATCTTTGAATTAGGAAACATAAGAAGAATTATACTGTTACGGGGTTTACCTTTCTAGAGTCCCAAACTGAGAAATGGCTGGAACATTTTTTTTTCAAATTCAGTATTAACGTAGTCGATATCCAGCTGTGAAATTGATAATGACTGAAACTTTTTGCTGTACTAATCGATACTAACGAAGTATTATCGAATGACATCTTTGAAACGGGGGAATTCCAAGGGTACTGGGCACGCATTACCCCAACCCAGCAATTAAAAAAAGAAATAATTTTATTTTAAATTCGGTACTAAAGAAAATTTTTGCGGTACTAACCGGTACTAACGAAGTACTAACGAATGGCAAATGGGAATTTACTAGAGCATGTAGGGGCTGGGTTGGGGAAATTTACGTGGATAAATATATAGCTTCGAAAGAACTCTTGCTGGGGATCCCATGTGAATTTCAATAGTGGGAGTTCTGATTCGTGGAACATCCGATAGCAATCATCTTCCCCCAACTTCCCTTATTAAAAAAGCCTTTATACCTTGAAAAATTCAAAATATAGGATTAATAAGAGAAAATACGATGAGTATGTAGAAATTAAACAGATTTGATTGAATAAGGAAATTAGGCAGAAACATTGACAAATATCCTTTAAATACAAATGAGGATGCTTGGATTGTGATAATACAGAGAGCACCAACACCATGGAAAATTATGGAAATTATTCGACAACTTGGTGGAGAAATGGATGAACAATCTGTTCTTCCTACTGCGTTATAGAACGCTAATAATCAGCATCGTGGGGGCCAATAGTGCTGTAAAAAGATGGGATTCTAAATTAAATAGAATGTCTATTAGACAGCAGCGGAAGGAGCAACTTCTATAGAAATGTTTGAAAGATGAAGCAAACAATGTATATCATGTAATAATAAGCCGTGAATTAGTTGAATATGAAATAAAAAGAAAGAAGGGCTTGCAATTTCATCAATGTCTTGAGGATATCATGAAAACCTTTCGAACATCGAGAAATTTGAGACAATGTCTCACGGTATTAAATCATGTTGCAGAGATGGATTTTGAAAATAACTAAATAATTTAAAAATTAAAGTAAAATAATGCAAGTACTTGGTTAACCAATTCTGCAACCTTTTAAATTGCCAAGGCAGATGGAAATGCTTTTTCGGTCCCAAACCTAGGTTAAAAGTATGAGGGAAAAAGAGCTGCCACAATTTTCCACGGTGATTGGGCTCTTTGTATTATCACAATTCAAACCTCCTCAACAGTATAAACTTTCGAAACTTTATAGAGTTAATATCTTACAAACAAAAAATATGCACTTCTATTATTAAAAATGATCATTAAGATAAAACATATTGCAATTTAATATTTTCTATCTGAGGATGAAAAAATCGAGGATCCGAAAATTCAGCTGTAAACGTTTTCATCAAAGACAGTCATAGCTGTAGATACATGCCAGAGTGAAACAGATTTCTAGTAAAACAAACTTCCTCTTCTTTCCCCTCACCCCCAATCTAAAATCCCACGACTTTCACAAACATTAGAAGTCCTACTATCTGAATTTTCACGTCACCCTTGCGGGGAGATGGGGACATGGGTTAGGAGACAAGAAAAATCCCTCTCCTGGGGATGATTCAAATGGATGGGGAAGTTTTCTTCGGCGTGACATCATGAATATCTAATTATCCGCTGGGGTAAGAATCCAATTCTCTAGTTTTCAACTTGCCTTGACAAAGAATACAATGAGGATAATGTCATATGATGCCATGTAATGAATATTACTTTTATTACGAAAATCATAAACTGTAAGCTAATTGTTATAATAACAATAATAAATATAAATATAGTTCAATTACTACATATACAAAATAAGGAATATTCAACCAGCGATGGGATTCAAATCCTGTAAGAAAGGGTACTCTGTATTTTTTAGGGAACAAAAATAACATAATAAAAAATATAAAAGAATTCTTTATTTATCTCAGTATAAAAGAATAATTATCATCAATATATAAATAAGATATATCTATAAATAAGGTATACTTTATATATATCTTATTATTATCAATGTATTTCCCATTAGTTTTTCCATTTTTACTGGCTTCTACTATTCCCATTGTTTTTACTCGGGGATCATTTGAGGTATGATTATCCCCATCTTTTAGAGATAATGCTATCAAATTGATAAAAATTATAATTGAGATGTTCTCTAATAGATTATAAGTTTGAAATATTCTCTACTGCTTCATTGGCATTGCCTTTTAATATTTTTGTCCAGTCTAACTACGTGGGATTCCGATTTTTCATATAGCTTGTATATGTTTAATTATCGGTACGCGAAACTTTAAGAAGGTACGGAAATTGCCGGTACGGGGATTTTATAAGCCATACCAGCTGAATCCCATCTCTGCATGCGACAGTCATTGTACTAAAAATCTATAATTAGAGAAAACATTGTAAGAAACACTTATTTAACAAAAATTAATATTATAAATTTAATAGGGGGTTTAATGGATTTCCTAAGCTACAGTTTCAGATGTGTTTTTCACAATTTTGAAATTTACGTTTCTGAATTGTCTTCCATTAAGCGATTTCTGTACAAGTTTATATTATATTTCATGGCTAAGAATGTTGGCTGACTATTAGTACTTTGTACCAAAACGCTTAAAGAAACCAACGAAGCTTAATCGATAATTATGTTTGAACTGTTCTCTACTGCGTAATACAACATAATATATATAAACATATATATATATATATATATATATATATATATATATATATATATATATATATAAATATATATATATATATATATATTTATATATATATATATATATAATATATATATATATATATATATATATATATATATATATATATACATATATATATATATATATGTATATATATATATATATATATATATATATATATACATATATATATATACATATATACATACATATATACTTTTGTAAATATATATATATATATATATATATATATGTATACATATATATATATATATATATATATATATATATATATATATATATATATATATATATATATATATATATATATATATATATATATAATTCTGTCAGTAAGCACGTCCTTAAATTATTACAGAGGTATAATTATCTTCATTTTTCGTTATTTCATCTCGAACAACTTTAAACTATAAATCCTCGTTCATGATTTGGTGAATCTGATTAGTTTTTATTCAGACCCTGACTAATCTACTTTTGTGCCCATGGCACAATGCAGTTTTTGTGCTCCACCTTCTTAATGTATAACAGCATAATAGCATAATCACATTCATATATAAATCATAGCACTAAATTTTAAAAAAAAAAAATTTAATATTATTTTTACATTTTCTTCATCATTTGTAAAATTGTTAGTTGAATTATAATTTAAATAACCACAAAAACAAATATAAGTAAAAAATACACTTATTAATTTGATGACAAAAGGATGAAAAATATTTAAAATTTATCTTTTTTCAACCTTTTCACTTAAAATGTTTATATGATTATCTAAAGAAAAATGGAACAAGCAGAAATATCAATAAAAAATATTACAATTTCAAGTTCAAGTGTTATATTTCATTCCTATTAAAGTTTAAAAAAAAATCCTCAAGTTTACGTGTTTTTTTACTTTCCAGACTAAGTACCTAATGATCTAAAAAATATTCTTATATATTCTTATGTATATATGTATGCAGTGTGTGTGTATCTATGTATTAATAGATATATATATGTGTATGTGTGTGTATATACACATATAATATATATCATTGATAATTCCTACTATATAAAATTTCTTGCCCAGGGCATATGCCCAAATACTACCCATTCCAGAATCACTGTTCTTATTCATGAAAAAATTAATGAAAATTCAAAAAATTTTCAGTTACTTGGAAAATATATAAAAATACAAAAAATTACGAGCATAAATTATATTATTTAAATAAGAAGGGCATAAAATATGGAAGAGTTTAATTTTATCATCGCCACCTAGTGGCATGTCTCTGATAGGTTGTTGACTTTTGACCTAAACGAGAATGAAATACGTCAATTGACCCTTTTCTGTTAGAATTTTGTATATTTATGAATGTCATGTTTCATTTAGAATATATTGATATTTTCTCTAAAATTTTAAATGCTGTAGTAATTCAAGCATTAATAGCATCATTTCAATAAAATGTTGTTTATCCCATTAAAAAAAAACTATCCATCATACATGAAATCACAATACATTAACCTTATAAACGAGGGGAAACTAAAAGCATCATCTTTTCATACTCGATTTATTCAAAAATGCTTTATAACATACCGAAATAAGGGATTATTGCTTTTTCAAATTCACTTGTAACTTCAGCACGTCAATGGACACGACAGTTTATTTCTGGTAGCGAAATAGAATTTTAGGAAACCGGCGGTGAGAATAGATAGTTATATAATAATACTGCGCGGAGGATATGCGCAGTAACTCATAACTAAATGCTCCTGACCTCCCTTGGCCAAGACCTCTCAGTTTCTTGTACTAACCTTTACCCACGCCTTAACTACGCCATCTATTGACGTCAAGTTGAAACGTTTATGTTAGTTAGCACTTCATTCAACTGCTCCGCGCTTCCTGTCCTAAAATTGAAGGGAAAAGGAACTCCTAATTAAACGATCGTGGCACAAGGTCAGTTATAAAGATAATACAAAAAAGAACAAAACCGTATAGAATTCGTATTGCTATTTAACTGTGCAGCATTGCATTATAAACTTAATTCCTTTAATTGGCTGTAAAATTAATAGAAACATTTAAATAACTCTGAAGCATTGCTGCTAAAAGCTTTAATATTAATTAATGGCGTCTAAAAGAAAGGTCAATATACAAATAAAAACAAGCATCTTTTTCATCACTTATAAATCTTACTACTATAAGAGATTTTTATAACATATTATATATAGAATTTTACTACACTTTTAAGAAGAGACATGCTATTTTAATTTCATTTTTAAGTTACTTCCCAGAAATATTTTCATATGGATTATGTTCTTTCTTCCGCAGATTTTAAAATTCATTTAGAAGATATAATATTTTAAATGAATAAACAAAAATTAAAATAAATCAAGCATTGCACAATAATTTTAATATATAATATATATATATATATATATATATATATATATATATATATATATATATATATATATATATATATATATATATATATATATATATATATATATATATATATATATATATATATATATATATATATATATATATATATATATATATATATATATATATATATATATATATATATATATATATATATATATATATATATATATATATATATATATATATATATATATATATATATATATATATATATATATATATATATATATATATATATATATATATATATATATATATATATATATATATATATATATATATATATATATATATATATATATATATATATATATATATATATATATATATATATATATATTATATATATATATATATATATTATATATATTATATATATATATATATATATATATATATATATATATATATATATATATATATATATATATATATATATATATGAACGTCAAATAATTTTAACTAATGGTAGTTTTTACTTATTATAGTTTATTTATCAGAATTTTATGTTGTAAGAAATCATCTGTTTGTGAAATTATATAATTGTATATCTAGCACAACATTACTTGCAATAAATGCCTATTGCGGGTAAAAGAATTATTACCCTAATGTAAATTTCTATGGCATATTACATACATATGCTATAGAAATATATACGTGAATATATGTGCATGATCAATGGTATAATACGCATGATTCTCTAGGATATTATTTTTGAAACAGGATGAAATGCATTCAGTAAAGCGCACCGTATCAAACGAGTATTATAACGGAATTAATAAAATATGCATTATACCATAAACTCTACTGCTGTTTTTAGCGGAAGATATCGATTTTCCAAGAGAAATTATTCTCTGGGAGGTACCCGTCTATTCATAAGCATAACTGTTTTATCGAAACTTATAACATGCGTTTGCTAGCATTAAAAGAAAGAAAAAAAATTACGTTTGTCAAAATCACGTGATTCTTACCTCAAACAGCTTTTTTTATGGAATGAAAAGTTCAAACGGTCATTTCCTAAAGACTAAGGAAATAGATTCATTACGCTTCTGCTATAAAAAATGAGTGCAACAATTCTTCGTTTCTTTAGATTTTTTTAAAGCAAATTTGTTTTTCCAGAGGAAAGGGGAAGCTTTAGCTTAAAATACTAATTAAAAATTATATTTTTCGTAAAACTGTGTCGTATCAAATTATATTTTAAAGCTTTGAAACTGATATATATTTTAAACTCTACGTAGATATGATTTAGGGTGCTATAATCTTCTCTTTTACAACACGACACCAGGTTTGGTTTGGCTTGGAGTGCTACGGTCTACTGCTTTGCTACAGTCTGCCAAAAAACTTACCGAATTATCAACATATTGTTTAAAGTAAAATATGCGATTTGAAGAATTTAGATAGCATAAATACTATTTTATTTAATTTAGTTGTATAAACAAGTTTTAATACCTTAATAAAAACGTTTTAATGCTCATAAGAGTCGTCGAATGGGGACAGAAATTCTAGGATTTAATTTGTGAGGTTGTGGATTTATTTCACGTTTCCATTTGTTCATTTATAGGGGGGGGGGAATACATCACCATCAGAGATTCGTGATTCAAGTCTAAAAGGTCTTTCTTGCTTTGGGTATGGTAAATTTCATCCAGCTTCAAACGATAAATAAGGTATGGTTTGTTCGTTTGGAGCTGTAAGATCTACTCTTTGGCTGACGAGGGCTAATGAGACCGGGACCTACTGCTTAACCCTCCGAATGGAACACATCGAGGGAAAAAAGTCTCAAAAAATACGCTAAAGGTTTACTGTGTCAGTGGCCAAAGCGTTCTATGATTTTTTAATTCACCCATTGTCGACTAGAATGGAATACGGGAATCCCACCCTCGTTATTGTTCCTTTACATCCGGTTATAAATAGATATATAAATAGATATTATAGATTGTTAATTTTTAATACACATAAAGCTTGTCAAGTCTCGAAGATCATATGAATAATGAATTCTAAAAGTACAATTAAAAATATTCTTTAAGTGAATTATTTATATTTTTTACGAAAGTCATCCAAGATATTTAAGTGGTGCAATTAGAGATACATCTGTTACCTCAAATGAAATACTTCGAAATAGAGATTTACAAGTCTATGAAAAGCTATCATCGTCTTTGTACCTCAGGGAGTAGGTGCATCCCTCAATAAATGTCAGTCAAAGAGGGGTGCAGTTTCTAAACAATCAACCTGACCCTCCTATCTCAAAACGTCATGGGGGGGAAAATGGAAGAAATGTACATTACATCCATTTTCGGAACGTTTTTGGAGATCGAAAATTATACTTGGAGCTGCTTTGAAGACATCATCGGTTTGGCGGAATTGTACGTGCGAACCGCTTAGAGGGTTAATGCCGATTTTGAACGGCTATGAACATCTATGCTAGCTACGGTACGGTAGCACCGAAGAGCAGCGCTATACCATTCGGCCATTATTTGGTTAAGCATAGTTTGGAAATATGCGCACATACATCAATATTCTTATGCGGGGTAATTTTTGCCTGGCCGTCTGGATACAAGTTTAGCAGGGCATAGTAAAAATAATCTCCAGTAAACTTTTTCGACGTCGACTTTCAACTTCAACAGCATAGAGGTCTAGGGCTTGATAGACAGAGATGTCCCTGTAAAGATGTAAGTTATTCCTGATTTGCCATAAGCACATATTTCACGTGAAGGCGTAAAGCTGTGTCCCCAAATGTTGAAGGTAATACGGGTGAACGGACAAAACTGCAACTCACCGAAATTCTGAAACATAGCACACGCACAATTTTATTCCTTTTAATTAGATACTTAATAAAAAAAACTTATTTTCGTAGAATATTGAAAAAAAGGTTAATGAAATCGAGACCTACTGCTTAAAGCCAATTCCAAACGGCTAAGAACATACATACCAGTAGTGGTATTCGAACCCACAAACTCCAAAACTACTGAAGGGCAGCGCCATACCCATTTCGCCATCTTTCGGCCTTCACGAGGCGAGACCTACTGCTTAAACCCGATTTCGAATGGCTCTTAACATGCATGACAGACAACATCGGGATTCAAACCCACCACTCCAGTGCCGAAGAGCAACCTCTCTACCCATTTGGCCAAACTTATATAAGAATAAAATGAGGACAGAGGCACCACTTTACTCAACTATTCCTACTTTAAAGCTACTTCACTTTCAAAGACGGCTGTAGGGACGAACAACCTAGTCAAAATTCGGGTGGGGCATTTTGGCTGTGAGTGTGCTAAAAATATTGCAAGGCTAAATACGAAACTAATCGAAATTTAAAATATCAATTTTTATTTTGCTAAAAATTTACGGTTCATATTAGTATTGTTTACGTCTAAAAGCTAATTTTTTTTATAATTTTAAATAAATAACAATAAAAAATTATATTTAATTATACAGCCAAAAATGATATACTTATCACACGTCAGCCTGTATGTGTTGAAAATGCAATGGATTCAGTTTATGGTTCCTTATCCGGGAGAAAACTGCCCAGATTTCGTGTGTGAAAGCGAAAACATTGTAACTGATTAATTTTAGTTCAGGTTGACGTGTAAAAAGGTATTTAATTGGTTGA
Organism: Pardosa pseudoannulata; assembly: GCA_032207245.1. Lineage (NCBI taxonomy): Eukaryota > Metazoa > Arthropoda > Arachnida > Araneae > Lycosidae > Pardosa > Pardosa pseudoannulata. The sequence goes on along the minus strand of CM063503.1, from coordinate 17,289,648 downwards.
AAACTTTTCATTGTCATAAGTTCTCGTTGGAACCTTTTCTGAAATTACCGGAAAGAGCTGAGATTATACCCAATTGGGTTTGGTTTGGTTTGGAGTGTTACAGTCTAATGTTTTGCTCACAAGCAGTAATGAGTTCGGAACCTACTGCTTAAAGCAAATTCTGGACTGTCAACTTATTACGTACCAATAACTTATGCCAGGCCAGTTGAAATAACACAAAGAATAAGACACCAGATACAAACGAGCGAAGACTTACCCATTCGCAGACTCTTTATTTACAATACTATCTTTGATGAATAACAATCTGGTGAAACAAATAAAACAATTTAAGAATCAGTATGGATTCGCCATATACTGATGAAAATGGTGGAGCGGCTCCCTGCCTCTGATAATGCTATATGTTCAGGTGAAAATGCTGGAGCAACTCTCTGCCTCTGATGATGCTATCTGTTTTCTCCTTCTTGGCCTGATTTTTCTCTGAATGGGCCTCCAAATCTGCCGAACAAATCCGATGACTACTCTTGCCAGGGCCAAAGACGACTGACCCGCGTTAGCAACCCCTCTTGTCCAATGGAGTCGAAGGGGTATCACTGACATCACTTTCGTCCTTCGGTCAGTCTCCCGCGCTGGCTTTGTCCAACAGTGTAACTCATTGTTACACTACCCTTCCAGCAGCGCGATTTAAACCTGCGAACTCCGGTACCAAGGAGCAGCGCTCTACCATTCGACCACCATGTATACATATACATAGTTGGGAATCGTCTCAGGGAATTTTCATGTTTCAAACGTATGCTTTTTTTAGGTGCCTATATCTCTTTAGATTTTTGTTGTTACATATAAGTATCTTTAATTTTATATTCATTATATTCAACAATAGCGATTTTTCCGCCCCTATCAAATAGTTGCCCATCACCCCACCCTACGCTACACTACTGTAAAGAACTTAAAGTTTTCTTCATTATTTCGTTCCTTTGAGGAGTGAAAAATTTTCTTATTTGTATTTTTTTATTCTCGGAACAACAAAGGCATATTCTTTAGCAAATTCTGAGCTTATTGTCTGTTTCATTTCGCATCATTGTTCTTTGAATAAGATGTATGTGATTGATCTTTTAAAGAGCCTTGCGGTCAATTCATGACATGTGTAATTAAATTCTCTAATACCTGTGATTTTTTTTCATATATGTATCTTGGTAGACGTAAGTGAATAAAATAAACGTAACTGTTACCAGCAAATATTTTTAAGTTCAGTATTTTATAAGCTAAGTATTTTACTACACGAAGTAATATAAATTAAATTCTAATTATCTGAAATCAAAAGATGTTTTTTATTTGAAAAAATTATAGTACAAATTATTTGTATTCATTTGTAAATTTTTCCTTGCATATGAAGTAGATGTAAAAAGAACAAAATAAACTCAACAATTTATAAACTATAACTTAGAGTTAGAATGAAACTTAACACTAAAAAATTATAACTGCAACTCTAACTTTAATATCTACCCCTGATCATACACTTCTCCAAATTTTTACTTTCCTCTGACAGTTTAATCCAGTGATTCTTTGCATGTGTACCACTGCACACTAGTGCGTCATGAGAGATTTTCAATTGTACTGCAAGGATTATTGATAAATAATTAGTCACTTATTATTGTGCAGTTAGCATGAAATTTTCTATTTATCATGTGACATTGTCCTTGTTCACTCCTTTATCTATATCATTGTTTCAAACTTGTTACTCCTTCTTTGTCCTCCCCAATAGGATTCATGCTTTGTTTTCGCAAAAATGAAATTTGTTTTCAAGTCGGTAAGCAAGCTTTCACTTTCAAAATCTTTGATTGGGATATTTTTTACCTGCGACTATGCCGTGCAATTTTTCAACTCACAATTTTAGTTCGAGAAGCGGGTTGCCTGGCGTTGTTATAAAGAGATGTTAAAATAAATCTCTTGATTTTCTCATCTCTGAATAGAGATCCATGGTTGCTCAATTGACAAAGGCATCGATCTCGTAACGGGTAAGTTGCGAGTTCCAGGCACGAGCCGGCCAAAGTTTCACCATTCTTTAATGGCAGCTTGGGTATGTAAAATAGGCTCATCCTCGCAATGTTCCTTCAAGTAACCAAACGATACTTGTAAGGGTCTTGTTAATCTCTGCTTCTAAATTACGAGGATCGATTCTTGAAGTTAAGTCAGTCTCCAGCCCTCGTCGTTCCACGTTCAAAGTGAAGCTGCATATTACCCTTAGCCATATACTAGTCGCGTATTGCAAAGGGGTCTATTGGTCCTGGTGTAAGCTTTCCTACACCACGGGGATGAGTAACAACAACAACATATATATATATATATATATATATATATATATATATATATATATATATATATATATATATATATATATATATATATATATATATATATATATATATATATATATATATATATACATATATATATATACATATATATATACATATATATATATATATACATATATATATATATATATATATATATATATATATATATATATATATATATATATATATATATATATATATATATATATATATATATATATATATATCAAGCTTGAAAATGGGGCTTAAAAAATTATGAGATTTAAATTTAATAATAAGTGGTACTATTTAAAGATCATGTAAGAATGGAGAGACGCCCCCTCGGGCGGATGTACACAGCGAAAACAAGTTAATGCGGAAGGAGATCAGGAAGAAAAGGTTTAGGCAAGAAAGTTTTGGGGTCACTTTGAGTGGGAAGTTGGACCGCACAACTCCCTCTACGATAGTTGATGATGTAATTTAACAAAGGAGTATATTTGATGGCGTTGCCAAAGCTTAACGAATGAAATTAATTTAATAAAGCATAATTTAAAAAGTAAAAGAGACTTGTGATTAGTTGCCTACATTACTGACCATGATATATATATATATATATATATATATATATATATATATATATATATATATATATATAGTAAGACAGACTTCACGACGGGTGGTTGCAGTCATGGCCATAAAAATGACACCGTTTTAGTCCTTTATAAGCAGAACGGTGGTGGATGGTTTCCCACTTCATTATCTTCGGAACAAACTGAGAGAGCAGCTAACGTGCAGTTCTATGTAAAAGGATAACACCTGGGTCAACATCTGTATGAAGACCTTAGTCTCTGGGAAATCTCTGGGAAAATCTGCTTCCAATAGCGTGCAACTCTTTTTTGTTTTGGAATTTACAAAATTTGCTGCTAGTTTTAATTGGTTAGATCCCTTCTCAGAGAGCGTGAACTATAGTCCCAGTGGTCAATTAAGGTTAGGGGTTAAAAAGGGGAAAGCAAATTGATGCGAGCTTTTTGGCCCTTGACTTAAGATTTGAAAACACCTGAGAATATTTTCGGACCTTGAGGAGGGCCGTCTTTGGAGTTTTATTCAAAATACCTACATTAGTTTACAGATCTAGTTTACTTATATATATATATATATATATATATATATATATATATATATATATATATATATACACACACACACAAACATGTTATATATATACATACACATACGTATGCACACACACACAAACATCATATATATAGATATATATATACATACATACACTAAGGGTGCCGTAGGTTTATGTGTATGTATAGTAGGTAGTATGTTGTCCGCCTGTGTGGTGCTTAAACAGTAAAAATTATCTGCGGCTTGGTAGTGCGAAGGTTAAAAGAAGCAAGTGCCCCCGCATCTGAAATAATAAAAAAAAACTTCTCTTAATAGGTAAATATTCAGAAAACAACAGTAAAGGAAAACAAAAAAAAAAATCTTCTGCAGTGAATGTCATTAGATTTTTAGTAAAAGCAAAAACAAACACACCTTTGAACGTTCCTTGGTTATATATGCAAAATAACAGGATCTACCTTTCTTGTAAAGGGGATTACTAAATAAAGACTCTTTATTTATAAATATTATTAGCATTACAATTGCCCTATACATTAGCTATGTTACTTTGAAATGCTATTTGCATACCTGCCTTTTACACATTATTCTTAAAATCTACGGGTTTGGGTTTAATTTAACGGATATGCTGATAAATCGAGAATTTCGACAGTTCTGGATATCATGAAAATTAAATCGAAAATTTCGGAAACAGAACAACGGATTTTTTCCTTTATGTGAGAACTGAAAAATATTTTTAATTTTAGCATAGATTTAGGTAACTGATAAAAAGGATGTATTAATATTATTTTGTAAATAATTATACATGTATGACTCTATCGACCCCGTATATGACACTGCCTGGATATTGAATTTTGATTGCATGTGTATACTAGTAGTTAATTAAGAATATTTTTTAAAAAAATAAAGAATGACACAAAGAAAAGTAAATTAATCTTATTTATTAAAATTCCAACAAGTAGGATCGCAATCAGTATTAATAATCACTATAATGACCTCTCTCATATCGTATCAACTATTCAGTTTGAAATAAATTAGTTTGTGTGTTTGCTAAGAGTAAGTTTAATTGAAAAATTAACTAATGTTTTATTATATATAACGAATGCATAAGATTTCATTAATTTCAATTTTCCTGTGATAAGGAAAAATGCCATTAACTTTTTTTAATTACAATTACTTGTGCCCCTAAACGCCAACCAAATAACCAACAGATGTTTCAACTGAAAAAGTTTACTGGTGTCAAGTGTTAATTTTTAAAGTTGACAGGTTTGTATTTGTAACTACCTGAACAGTGTCTTAACAAAACCCTTTTCAAATATATTATTTCTGAGTTTTTATTTGATATATTTTCTTATCTGCGCTGCAAATATTTTCTTATATTTTCAGTGTGCCGTCAACCAAAAAAGATTTCGAAACACTGGTTAGTCTGAATAAATACCTGAATTATTTTATTATTTGGTATTTGCCTTATTTTCAACACCATTTTCAAAACAAATTATTCGTGTCGTAAGAGAATTTGCTTTACTGTCCACGGGTATACTAACAAGACGATCTCTCAATCGCTGCTGTTCCTCACTCGTACTCTACCATGATCATAACAATATAAAATAACTCTTAAAACGTTAGCACATACCCATTGGCGTAGCAGGTGTGTGGGGGGGAATGGGTCTGTCATGTCCAGGGGCTACACGCACAGGGGCTCCAAAAAGAGCAAATTCCATATAATATATTACTATATGTAGGGTAAGTTCTGGGCAATTAGTCGCTGAGTGTAAAGTAGTGTACTACCTGTAACCAGCAACCCACCCGAAGGTCGGGTGTAGTGTGTTGGATTGCTGGTTCGGTCTGAGAGTCCGGCAACATTGCTTTATGCAGGGTGCAAAGCCAGCATTCCGACTATATAATTAAAATAACAGAATTGCACATAACAAAAATAAATACATACAAACAAACTAGACAATAAACAATTTATTAATATCGAGCTGTCGGAGGGGGAAGTAACAACAGCACAGGACATTAGTGAAGGTGCCCAAAGAGAACTTTGCACCATGAAGTGCGGTTTTAGGCTAAGTTCTTCATGGCCGCACAAGAGCGCCTTGATTTGGAGTGAGCCAGGCAACCAGGCTCCTGACCTTTCTTATCAGTACCATGTTTTGGATTAGGCTCTCTGCCCAGGGTTCCTTGGATGCTTCTGATGGTTTCTTCATGTGCAAACATTGTGTCAGATGGCAGTTGTGCAGAGAGTAACTGAAGTCACCGACTGCACCACAGACACATGCTCCCGAGGAGCTATCCGAGACATGGAACATGTAAAGATACTGAAGAAAAGGTCCTTGGATTGTAAGGAGGATATTTACTGTCGCGTTTCCACTCAGTTTATTCGTTTTGCCTTTCCTTAAGAAGCCTTAGAAAATCCTACCTGTGATGGCCGAGTCCCAGTAGTTTTACAATTCGAAAAGCAACTCTTGCTTAAATTTTTGTTTAATGAATGAGATAGTGGGAGTTTTAGTTCTGGATCGCCAAACATCGCTTCTTTATCCAGCTTATCGACTGCTTCATTGACGTCGCCACCACAGTCCGCTTTGACCTAGCCGAAGTCTACGTTTTTGTTGGTTCTTTCTAGGTTTGTCAGGGCTGCCTGAATAACCTGAACTTGGTGATTCACGTGATGGACTCGTTTAATTGCTTGAAGGCTGTCAGATAGAATCTGGAAAGAGCTGGAACCAAGCTGAAGGGCGATCCAGTATAACGCCTCTGAAACAACCTTCCTTCAGTTCGGCTTGGAAGATTGTGGCTGAGCAATTTAAAGGCAGCGACCATTGATGGACTGCTTTCTCTTTCTCATAAGTTATAAGTGCGGCTCTTCATCATTATTTTTCGAGCCATCAACGAAGACTTTGGTCATCCCCTATCACTGCGTGCAACATAATATTTTGCCACCCCCTATCAAAGTGTATACGTAAGAAATATTCCATCAACCGCTCTAGAAATTTGGCCGCCTCCAAGCACGTACGCATTGCACATATACTAGCCCTGGCCCTGATGTTTAACAGTGGTAGGCCAAAAAAGGTATTGTGTTCCGGCCATTAATTATGTTCTTTGCATTAATGCCCTCACACTGGGATATTTCTATCCGAACCTCCTGGAATTAATAAAGCTTCCTTTTGTTTCGACTGTTTTATGGCATACTCCCATGTTATGTGGCGTTTCCAGAAAATACCGGAAAAGATCTGCAGGTGTTCAGAAGCTACTAGAAGTTTTAAATTAATCAAATCCCTATACTTTAAGAAGAAAAGCATTAAATACGTCATTTAGATCAATTAATGGAATAGTCATTAGAGACATATAGAGAAAATTGCAAGTAAAATATGAATAAGAAAGGAAAACTAATCTCTTAGTATTAAAATCTCTTTTGTATCACTCTAAAGCAGTGTTCCATAACCGTGTTCCTCGAAGATCTGTTCCGTAAGCATTTCAAAAGTGTTCCGCAATAATGAACTGGATTTCATAGCAAATTAAAAGGGAACAACCGTATTCGAACGGCTAAGTAGTCACATGACATAAAAATTGTACGCTACGTATTTTCCAACTTCATATTTATGTGAACTAGAAATTTTCACATAAAACAGTATAAACACAAAAAAAAAAAAAACCAAAAAAAAAAAAAAAGGAAAGTCTGACATATTTAGAGGAAAAAAATAGAATGGGCTTGTTTTGTACACGTTTCATCCTATATGTATTTTTTACAAAGAAATATGTAAAAAAAAACGATTTAAGTTTCGCATTAAAGTTATTTATGTATTTTTTTGTTTTCTCAAAAATGTCGTTAATAAACACTGAAATACAACTTTAGGGATTCTGAATTATAACTAAACGTTCTAATAAAATAAATGATTACAAATTTATATATTTTATACTGCGTAAAATATTTCGCTAAAGAAAACTGCTCATGAGAGCTTTCCGTAGAATAGAAGAGAATGAAAATCACTATTCTAAAATTTTGTATCATTGTGGTTGGTCTGTTAGGATTTCGGAAGAGGACTAAAGTTTTTATCTTTTACCTACAGCCGTGGATAATCTTTATTAAAAAAATATTGTGATTTTTACACTTACAGGGCATTATCACAGTACAATTTAAAAAAAAAAACACGTAGAAAATATGCACAAGTGAAAAATATAGAAATCCACTTACCCGTAAAATAAATTTTAAAAATTTGAAATCAAAATTTTTTTTTTTTTTTACATTAAATAGAACCTATTTCCTTTTTTATTCTGTGAACCTCGGTTATAGTATTATGAGCTATATATTTTATTTTACAGCAAGATTAAGGCTAATTGTTTCTTTATTTTCAATTTCTTAACAGTGTTCATTTCTTTCAGTTTAAAACTTTCAGATTCATTAAATAATTTGGTTTTCAGAGTAAAAATCATGTAAAACATTAGATTCTAATATACATATTTCAAAAGTTATCTCATGGGTAATTGAATTTCATATTTTCTCATGTGGTGTATATTTTTTTATATTATTTTAAAAAGTATAATACTTAAAATGACAAAATATTTCAATTTCATTTTAAAATTTAGATTCTAATATGCCTAATTCAAAAGTTATCTCGTGGTTAAACGAATTTCATTCTTTTCACGGGGTGTATATATTTTATGTTATTTTAAAAAATGTACTACTTGAAATGACAAAATATAAATAATCTTTTAGTTAGAGCGTTATTATCAAACATGTAAAAAATACATTATAAAAGGAGGAGAATATGTGTTTTATGATGAATAGAAAAAAAAAGCTACTAAAATGAAGATTTGAATTCTAGAAAGACATCATGTTCCCTTTTAATGAATATTAAAAACTGCATTCAAATTCATTTTTACTTTCTATCTGTGCTAAAAAACCTTTCTATCTTTCTATCTTTCCATCTTTGCTACTAAAGGGATTAGTTAAGTTGACTTTGGGGATTTATGAATTGAAAAGGATTAAAAAATCAGACGATATCAGCTCTATTTATTACTCCTAGTAAAGCAATTTGGGAACTTTTATCTGGACGTAACTTTGGGCAAGAGAGAAAGAAAAGCAACCTTGAGGAGTATTAACAACAAAAAGAAGGACACAGGCAAATGAGACACTTCAAACAAAAACGCAGAAAATGCAACAATTTTAATTTACCAACTTTCCCATGAGAGAACTCTTACATAATGAAATTTCTTCTCACCACAGAAGTGGGTAGGCGATTGGCTACCGCGGCAATATCTGTAAAAGGCTTTTCTTGTAAGGAAAAAATGTGTATCAAAATATTTTACAAAATACATGACGTCTGTAGAAGATTTGAGACATTTTGATACTAGATAATTCATAAAACAACCTACAAAAGAGAGTTAAGTTGACTTTGGAGATTAATGAATTAATAAAAGAGATTAAAAAATCGGACGATATCAGCCCTATTTATTACCCCTAGTAGAGCAATTTGGGAACTTTTATCTAGAGTTCGTAACTTTGGGCAAGAGAGAAAGAAAAGTAACCTTGAGGAGTATTAACAACAATAAGAAGGACTCAGGCAAATGAGACGCTTCAAACAATAAAGCAGAAAATGTAAAAATTTTAATTTACAAACTTTCCCATGCGAGAACTCTCATATAATGAAATGGGTAGGCGACTGGCTATGGCGCCACTATCTGTAAAAGGCTTTTCTTGTAAGGAAAAATGTTTATCAAAATATTTTACAAAATACATAACGTCTGTAAAAGATTTGACACATTGTGATACTAGATAATTCATAAAACAATGAAGACTGATTTAAATTAATAATATTAATGATTAGATAAATTCAAAAATGTTATAGTAATTGTTAATGAATTTCCACGTTTGCGTCATGCTTCGCATGGAGAATTTCAAGACGGTAGTCCATATTCACTCCAACCGTGGATAAGCGTGTCGGTATCCCCAGCAGCTATTGTAGTCTGATTTTGGGCTTTAAAATTCATAAAAGTTCTTCTTTATTGTACGAAATATTATCATTAAAATGTGTGAGACCACAGTAGCCGCTGTGGATACTGACATGTTTGTCACAGTAATGCCTGGCGTGAAATCGACTACCGTCTTGAAATTCTTCGTGCGACGCAGGACACACATGTGGTTATTCATTGACAAAGGCCATAAAAATGTTTGAATCTACCTAACATATAATATTATTAATTTAAATCCTCTTCGTTATTTTATGAATGATCAAAAGGTGTCAGGCCTTTAATAGACACCTTGTAAATTATAATGTTAAGTATTCATGCAAAATTAATTTCCTGTGAAATTAATTATAGCTTACTCCGTGACTTTAACTTTACATAATTTTTACTTTTAATAAAAGTGGTATAAATGTGATATAAGCCCCTTTTGACTTCGTTTGTTATTTTCAGGCTTTTTTGTTATCTTAGTGTACCAACTTGACTATGACCTATTAATTTTTCTGGAAACAACACTTCAGTGTAATATTTATTAAATATCTAAATTTCATTTCATTTCTAAGCGAGTGAACAAATTTTTGGTCACCAACAGCAAGAATGTATTAAGGGTTTTTGGCTATACCACATCTGTTACATTTCATATTATTTTCATTTGATTTATTATTTGTTTTGCTTTTAGAGTAGAAATTCCTTAGTTTATTTTAATTTTATTAAATTTCTTATTAGCATTATGATTCTATACTAGCTCTTTGTTATTTTATTTTTTATTGTTTGAACATTTTAACTGCTATTGTCATTTGTATCCCCCTTGTTTTCATAGAATGATACATATTGCATCATTTAGTTCTTATTTCTACAGCTCTTGATATTAATTCATCATATTTTTCTTTCTTTTATCTTGTGATCAATCTAATTACATTTGTTATTATTTCACCCATGTGTTTACTGTTTTGAAATTTCTTTCAAGATTCTTTTTCTGCTTTGCTTATATTAATTTTCATTATATCGCCATTTTCACTGTCTTGGTATTGTTTCTTTCATCTATTTTCTCTCTTTCACCCTCTCTTTTACCTACTCCCTCTCCCACACTTTATCTATCTTCTTTTTTCTCCTCTCACTCCATTCTCCACTCCCACGCTTTCTTTCCCCTCACTATCTATCCTTACATCATTCCCTGTCTTTCCCACTCTCTTTTTCTCCTGCTTTCTCCCGCTCTTTTTTCTTTCTACTTCTATTTTTCTCGTTCCCTCTCTATCTCTTTTTCTCTTCTCACTAACTATCATCCCACCACTCCCTCTCTTTCTCACTCGCTTTTTCTCCTTCCCTTTTTATACCTTTTTCTTTCTCTATCTTCCTTTCTTTTCTCTAACCATCTCTTTATCTTGCTTCATATCCCTCTCTTTTTCTGTCTTCCTCTTTCTCGATTTTTTTCACTTTATTCTATTTTTCTCTCTCCCTTCTTTGTTCACCACTCATTTCCCTCTCCATCTCTTTCACTCCTTCCTTCCCTCTTCCCTCCTTTTCTTTCTCGTCCTCCCTCCGTTTTTCCATTTCCCTCCCTTCCTTCTCTCCCATTTCTTATTTCTCTCCCTCTTTCTCTATCCTTTTCTTTCTTCTATCCTTACCTCACTGTATTTTACTCTCTTTAATCTCTTTCTTCTATCCAGTCTCATTTCTTTTTCTCACTCCTTTTCTCTTTCTTGAACTCACTCCCTCACTTTCACTATCTTACTCCCCTCATTCCTTTTCTTTTTTCTCCCTTCTTTCCTCCCTTCCCACACTTTTTCCTCACTCCCTTCTTCCATTTCTTCTCCCTCCCTTTTTTCTTTCTCCCACTCTCCCTATATTTTGCTATATCCACCCCCCTCTCTCCCTTTTTTCTCACTCCATCTTTCTTACTCCCTCTCTTTCTCTCCTCTCACTCCTTCAAATCCCATTCCCACTCCTTCCCCCTCCCTTTTTTATTTCTCCCCCTTTACCTATTTTAATTTTACCTCTATCCTTAACCACTCCCACACTTTTTTCTCACTCCATCTTTCTTACTTCTTTTCCCTGTATTTCCTTCACCTTCAACGTTTCTCATTCCCTTCTTCACCCTACCCTCCTTATCCTTTTTTCTCTCTCTCATTCCCTTCCGTTTTTATCATTCCATCTCTTTCTATCTCTCCCACTCCTACCCTTTCCTAATCTCTCTTTTCTCTCTTTCCCACTTTCACTCTATCGATCCCTCGCTTCTCTCTAGGCTAAAATAAGGTTTACAATGACACATTGGAGTTAGCCGTTAAACGACTTTGATGGGATCGGGACTATGAAATGCTGTAGGACTGCAGATACGCTGAGGAAGCAAGAAATGAGGTGTGAGTCGTAGCCAGGAAATCATTGGCAATTAAAGCACTGTGTTTTGGTGTGCTGTTGTAATATAGTTTACATCCGTCCTTAATGTCATTTCGGCAGCTAACGACTCTTCTTTACAGTCTCTCGAGCATTTCCAAGTAGAAAGCTGCGGTCACTGTTGTCCCAGTAAATACAAATTTGTCGTGAGAAAAGTCTCAGACGTCAAAGATAATGAGCATGGTTTAGACATGTTTATGAGTACCTTCTTGGGGGGAGGGAGATGTTGGGATGGGCCCCATTGAACTCTACCTTTTTGTCTCCGGGTTGTACTAAAATATCCATGACACATCATTGGTGATAACTGAGTTTAAAACTTCAGATTTATTTTGACACATTTCTATGAATTCTTGGTCCCGTAATCTCGCATGTCTTTTTGTTCATCTATCAACACTTGGAGACCTCCAACGCAGATGCCTTTTACATGCTCAAATTTTCGCTAGCAATTAAATAAAAAGTTGTTTACGTCAACATTCGAGTTTCTGATATCAACTGAAAAGCTCAAACGTTGGTCAGAATCTAAACAATTATTGACATGAGTCACATTTTCGTCGATTCCAGGAACTGATCGAAAAGCACTACGGGGTTCATTGGCAACCTCCTTCAACAACTTGTTCTATCGGAGAATTCATTATTTGTACGCGCAATCTCTTCCAAATTCTTTCTGAATTAATGGAAACGCTTTTTTAGTAGACCTTCCTAGTTTAACACAAAATTTGATAGCGTAACGTTGATACCTGGAACAATCTATTGTGACTTTTTACATAGCTTCAAAACGGAGTTCATATGAACGCACGTCCTGACACTCTGGGAGCTGGTAGGCAGTTGAAACTAAGTACATTTTGAATCTAACACTCTCTTCCACTTAAACCAGCCAGTTAGAACGTGATGCAGTATGTCATCTTTTCAGAAAAAAAAAAGATCGCATTTTTTATGGAGCCTACTCTGTGTGTTACTCTCAATACAGAAAGGCTTAAATCTGTTCAAAATCTGCAGAGAGAAAAATATTATAACAACATTTCTTATTATTATCCTCAGCTCGAATTTAAAACAACTAAATTAATTGACTTTTAGATTGAAGGAACTTCTTTTAGTCAACTTTCACTGAATATCTTTGTTGATTTTCTTGAAAATAATATAATGAGTACAAACTACCATACAACTTTATTTTTATAAATAATCCAGCGTCTAAGTAGTTAATTAAGCAGTTACACAGTCATTAAAAACTAATTACACATTTGCACTTAAAAATTATACTAACTTGTTTCGGTTTTAACACTTCAAACTGTAACCGTAGTTAACTTTACTGCCAAGAAATATAGGGAAATTCAAAGGCAGATGTTGGAAGATTTATGGGGAATTTCTTCCAATAAGCAGAGATATTTCTTGTTCTTCTCGTTAAAAATATAGCTCACAATTATTTTATATAAACATATTAAAATTGAAATTTTTGAGGTTTTTATTAAAGAATGAAAGTTTACTGGGTGAATTAAATAATTTTTACTCCATAAAATTTTCTTATCGTGATGCTACTATTCGCTGACAGTAGGCGGGGAAATCATTCATCCCGGAATGTTATGACGTCAACCGCAATTTGAGAGCAGCTCTTTTTACAGCTATTTATTCCTATGTTTAGATTGATTTCGAACTGGGAGGAAGGGTAGTAGTTTAAGAGCTCGATGGGTTGGAAGATGAGGTCGGCTGTAGTTAAGATGTCCTTCAAAGCGCGATTAGGAAACAGCGGAAATGACACTGAAATGTTATCAAGCTCCGAGCAATTCTCAATTTCTGGTTGGAAGTACTCTGTCTTCAGCACGCAGTTACAAATGTGTGTGTGCCTGGATGATGTTTGCATCCCATTTGATATTCTCTGCTCGCCACCTACATGTGCTTGCATCTTTCAGTAACAGTTTTCCATTAAGTGCTGGAGTAATGAACGTCATACACACATATGCTCTTAAGATGGTATTTCAGAAACAAGGGATCAGTGTTTGAATACATAAGCATCATTGTGTTATCCCGAACCTTGAGAGCTAAATGAGGAATCGGTTTCTATCGAAGTTACCATAGACGCAGCTGCAAATGAGCAACTTTTCTAAGTGGAAGTCGGCGTGGTGTGTCAAAAGTGTTTTGTGATCAAAATAGTTATAGCCTATGGCTAATGCAAGCTATGGTGGTTATGCTGGGTATTGGTTAACAGTGACACCCCTAAATCATCCTCATGATGGTTGTGGTACTAGTAGTGATGACCTTAGTAGTGACTGGGAACCAGAAGAAGGCCGTCAGGTCCAGAAGGTTTGTTTGTAAACTAATTTGTTGCTTTCATTTTCACTTCATTGTTATTCTCAATGACTCAATGTAAACAATGTATAATTTTACACAACAGTGAATGGTTAGAAAATATTATGAATTTATCTTCGTAATTACTCAGTTATTTTTAAGTTTTTATGAATTTTTAGTATCTTTTTATTTACATTAAGAATAAACTGAAAGCTTAAATTATACTCAGAGGTATAATTTGTCTATAGTAAATGAAAAACATTTATGTTTTGGTGATTGGTGTCATTATTTATTTTATATATAGCTGTATTGAAATATATTTATGGTATTATTTAAAATCAAAATATCAAAACTTATTAAATAACATAGTTAAATATGCAGAATTATAATTTAGTTGAACTAAAAAGTTTGTATCCCATAGTTAAATCCTCAGAATGGTGTTTTAAAAATATTCTTGCCTAGTCTTATTGGAGTAGTTGTGTAATTGTTTTTTATAATAGTCTAAAATAGCTTTTTTGGGTAAAAATTTATTTAACTTATTTATTTATTGAAAATCTGTGTACAGAAAGTTATTTTTTTCACTGTTTTTTAAATTGGAGAAAAAAATTGCCTTTAAAGCTCTTCAGTTCTACTTTGTGAAGTTAAATTAGTTTAATTAAATAAAAAGTTATTTATTTGTAAAAGTTTGGTGCAATGATTTCATTTAAGTTACATTTTCAATTTTTAAAAAAATATCAGATATTTAACATCCATTTAAACATGCATTCTTTGAAATAGATCTCTTTAGTGTAATGACTTTCGTTTATTTAAAATATGAAGACTGATTTATATTTCAGCCATCTCAATGGAGAAGAGTGAAAAATTTGGTTAAATGTACACCGTTCATCCGAACTTACAAGAGGCAAAAATATCCTTGGGTGCAGCTTGCAGGGCATCAAGGTAGACCATACATTGTATAAATAGTATTATGATTGCTGTGTTATCAAAACTTAATTCTCAGTAAACAATAGATTTCAGTTTATCATATTTTCCATTCTCAAGTATTTTATCGCAACAATTATTTATTCAGGAGTTTAAAAGCTATATTTATTAGATTATTTTATTGCTTGAAATGCTGATATATTTCTTATTATTCATGTTAGCATTGTATTAGTTAACTCTGTATGCTAAAACAGTATTTACTCTAGGTTTAAATTAATGCCCTTCTATTGTTAAGTGATACTTCTCTGTAAGATAAGTGAATGAAATATCAAAGATTAGGTCATTTTTGACATATATATAATATGCATATCTTGATATGAGTATTAATTTATAATTTCAGTATATATATTATGTAAGAAACCAACTCTAATTTGTAATAAATCTACTTGTACTAATTGCAGTAATATTACTATTTTAATTATTGAAATTTTTCATTTTAGTTTTGTTATTGTTAAATTTATAATTTTTTCCTATTAATCTAAAGAAAACTAGTCTTGGCTTTTTTCGTAATTAATCTTAGTGTTAAGTCAAAGTATTATATTTAAAGTGATATACCAGTTTTAAAAATTATTTGCTTTCTATATTCGGCTGTATCACACCCAACAAATTTTCATTAATATTTTATTTGTAGCATTATGCTATATAACTGTTGGATATTTGACAGAATCATCATGCAGAAACATTTTAATTAAGTACTGTTGCCCTTTCTAATTAGACAATATAAAATTTTCTCTTTTTTAAAATTTTTTTTAGAAATATTATTGCCACTATTAAAAGTGTCCATGGTGTTTAGAGATAAATTTTTCGATATTCTCTTTGATGTTTTTTTCTCAAAATTTACTGCAAAATTTGTAATTTTGGAATTTAAAACATTGCATTTAATATTAATAAACTTTTTTCTTTCTGTGCTATAAAACATCAAAGTAAAATCTGAAACAAAATAGAATGCCAATAATATTTTATTTTGGTAATTTTACACTAAAAACACAAATTATAATGCATATCTATTTTCTTACATGATTTTCTTAAAGAGGAATATTTTTTTTTTCCTTTCTTAAAGGAAATTTCAGAGCTGGACATCATGGAACCATCTTAAAGAAGTTCAATGCTACTGAAGTTGCATGCTTTGAATTAATTATGAAAGATAATTTGAGACCATTTGTACCAGAGTTTAAGGGAAGAGTTGTTAAAGATGAAGAAAGTATCCTTATCATAGAGTATTTCTTTTTACAAATAACAGGATAATATTTTCAAATTTATTATGTTAATTACACTTAAAATAAGTGAGTAATTTACAAAAATTAGCAAAAATGATTTTAGTTTTACTATTTTTCTTAAGATTATTTAGAGAATAATTTTCTAATGGCAGCAAAACTTTAAATAAGCATATAAACAGAAATAATTCATCTTGTTAAGTCCATAAATGGAATGTTTCTCAAGGCTTTGTGTGCCAGTTCCTTTTATAAATTACATTTTTAATAAATAATTCTTTCTAGTGTGTGAATTTCTTATGTTATCTCATTATACCTAAATTAAAACTACTTAACTATAACATATTCTTGTAAAAATTCTTAGTACTATTATATTACATTGTTTTACTGTACTATTAATATAAAAAAATCAAGTTTATGAATTAAGTATGTTGTAATTTAAATAATATTTAGATAAAGGGAATTTTTTTACTGCCTGTTACCATTTAAAATGTAGTCTAAAATTTGGTTTTCTATTCATTGTAATTTTCTTTTTGGGTATATTAAAAGGCTTCTGAATGAAATTTTTGTTAGCTATTTTTGTTTTTTAATTCATTATTAATTAGTTTTATACACATTTATACAAAAAAAAAACTTTATTGTGTGTAATAACTAGAGACAGGAATTTTCTTAATTTTAAAATTTTTTTCTTTGATAAAAGCATAATCCCAGTATACATCTTGCTGTATCCAGAAAATATTATTGCTAAAATTTTTGTCACATTTTCTTAACATAATTAGGTTTTGTTGAATTGGACGATCTTTTAGCTAGTTTCGAAAACCCATGTGTGATGGATATTAAAATTGGTGTTCGCACATATTCTGAAGATGAACTTGCCAGAGCAAAAGAAAATCAAAAATTACGCAAGGTAAGCTACTTTGAAAATAATTCTGTTAATTTATGAAGTTGTCTTATCTAAGAGATATACAAATGTAATATTAGTATCAACTGCATCACTGAAAAAGACTGTAAAGAATATATGTACGAGTAGACAAAAGTCTTTTAAGTATGAAAATTATAAATCTTTTGTATACTATTGATTATTTTTACTTCCAAACTGATAAAGAAAGCAGCTTTTGCAAAGTTAAATCTTATCATGCATCAAGTAACCTATGCATTTTAAAGATTGTAGTATTACTAATTATTTGACTGTACAGTAATTTCACATTAGTATATTGTTATAATTATTGCTGAAGTTGGGTAATTATAGGTTAGTATAAGATTACCAAATTTGTCACCTTGGTCTGCAATTATATTTGATACCTTTTTATCATTTACTGAGGCTTATTCATATTTTCATTCATGATATAGGAACTATACTGTGAATAAATCATTTGTAAACTTTCTAGTCCAATTGTCAGTCAACTAAATTACTGTGTCTAGTCAGATCTGCTTACTTGCTTATAAATATTGTTGATAATTAAAGAATGAATTTTTAAATACGAAGTCTTAAAATAATCTGATAAAACTTTCTTTTTATAGTTAGAAATGCTAACCTCTTCTATTTCTTGGCACATTTTATAAAAATTATAATTATTAAAGTTATAGACTTGCTTATAGATGTTTTCTGTACATTAAATATTAAAAATATTAAACCTATTTGTAACCTATTCTTCATGCTATATAATTTTTTGAGAATTAAATTACTACTATAAAATTCAATAACTGACACTTCTAATGATGTTGATTAAAACATGTTTTTATGAATCCTAGACAATGACTTGAGTATTGATTCAACATTGCATTTACTATCACATTTCATGTTCTCAGTGCTAAGTATTTGAATCTTTCTCCTAGAAATCTTTAAGGAATCTTTTATTGTGTTGTGTTAATTGCATGCAGCATATGTATAGCAATTTTTTTAATGTAGCCTTAGTAGCATGTCAAGTTAATTTCTTTGATACTGTAAAATTTATGTATTGTGTGTAAAGTGATTGGTTGACTTAATAAATCTTCTATTTACTCTTTGATTGCTATTAAATTTCTTATTAAATAGTTGATAATATTCGTTAGTTATTAAATAGAATCTCTTTTATGTAATTGCCTCCAGTTGTTCTTAGTTAATAATATTGGAATTTACTAAAAAAAAAAAAAAAAAAAAAAAAAAAATTTTACTAAATCTTATGACCAGGGCTGTTCTTAGGCCATTGTCTGCTTATGTATATTCTTAAGATTGCTGCCCCCCCCAAGTTAAAAAAAATAAAAGAAACTCAATGATTAATAATTTTTTTTTCATATTTAAATATATGCATTGGTAATTTTAAAACTAACAAAGTACTAAGTTTTGATTTTGAAAAAAGCATATACAAATCATAAATATTTTTTTTTTCCAACATAAAATTATCCAATCTTTCGTGAACTATAGAGCTTCTTCTTCACTGTTAGTTGCTGCTTTTGTATATTTTGTAATGTGGCTGATGCTACTAACATTAACTGTTAATAGCTTTACATTTTTAATTGTTATAATAGTTATATGTGTTTCAGACTATGGAGTTTCTTAATTTTATTCTGATCAACACAACAATGTAAATTATTATAGCTTTGATGAATTTAAAATATTTAAGTGTGGTGGGATGAGAATCTGTGTGCTTCAAATTTTGTCCACCCACATACTTTTACATGCTGTACCCCTTGATCGTGCTTATGACATTTTTTAATAATAAATATTGGGACTATTAAGTTATATTGTAGATTCAGAGTAATACTGAATATATTGCAAGGTACATTTATCATTTGCAATTTGAAATCAAAACAGTAATGCACATAAAATCATGTTATTAATATTACCTTTGAAAATTGTTGTCTAATTCTCATATTTCTTTAATTTTGTATTCATTTTTTCATATTAAATTACATTTTTTGAAATGTAGATAGTTTCTATTCTTTGCAAAGATATATAAATGAATATAGAAAAATAATACATCATATCATGTATTATGAATATATAATAAAACTATTTCTGAAACTCTGCATTCTTCTAGTCTACCTATCTGCATTTCTTAAAAAATACTTAGTTTATAGTTTAGAGATTATCATATGTGTACATATGTTTTAAAGATAGTTCATTCAGGATTTAGTGACATTCTTTCTCCATGATATGTTATGCCATCATATTTATGTATGTTTTATGCAAAATTATTGGTGTGGCTTGGTTTAGATTTAAAACAGTATAAGCTATCTTCACAGATTTGGTCTTACTGTACGCACTTTTGCTCCAATGAGTGATGAGTATAATTTTCTTGTCCTGTGTAACATTGACACCTTTCTTCAGACATTTTTTTTGTTTGCAACTCTTCCACCTACTGGGGAAACTGGAGATTCTGGGACAATCTTTTTGACAAATTATGAATTAATGGAAATCTAACATAAAGGCAAAAATATAAATTTGTATTAATTCAATATTACAAATTAGAAATCATACACTTATGATTTTATCAACAAAAACATTTATTCTATATATGTACAGGTTTGATGGTCAAAGGGTTAAAGTAAAATGAACATTCAGAACGAAGTAAAACAGATGCAAGCAAAAGACAATTTACAAAATGCAGTGACAAATTCAAATTTCCCTTTTGTATAACTTTGTCCCCTATTCTATGAATGGACTGAGCTTTAAGACACTATGTCTATAAAGTCTCACTGTTTTTTTTTTTTTTTTTTTTTTATTGAATCTGTATTTTTCATGCATGCATTCTCATTTTTTGAAAATTTTATTTAACTCCAATTTATAAGTTTAAAATAGATTTAGAGGCATTGTATTTTTGTGGAAGATTCTATATATAAAAATTCACACATTGTTTCGTTTAGTATTAATATTATTGCATGTGAAAGTTAATTTTGTAGCATTTCATCATTTTTTATTATCCTTAATAAATTTTTCTGTCTTTTAAATTGCATTTTATTGTATGTATAATGCAAATATGATCTATTCTTCTATTCTTTTAGCTGACTTTTAGCATTCTAAGGTGACTATCTTTTGCTTTATTTTACTCTGCCATCTCTTTTCTATCGGTTGTTGTTTAACTGCATTTTCTTGTCAGTTGTTAATTTATCAAATATAAATTCAGAGGATAAATGTTAATATAAACAAATATTCCTTTTGAAAATAAAGAACCCATTTAGTATAAAAAGGGTCATGCAATATATTACAGGATTTTCCAAAAGTCTGAAAATTAAATATCAATAACATCTTGATTATATAAATATTTTAATGTTATGAAATGTATATATGTGACAGAAGATTTGAAAGTTTTAGCTTCTGTTTTTCCTTCCTGCAATAGTCAATTATGAATATACATATCTATCATACTAATTTTCAAAAAGTTGATCAATAGGTAAGTTTTAGTTTCATAAAATTAATAATTTTCATTTGGCAAATTGCTGTTACATATTTTTTACATTGTAGAATAAATTTTATTTGGTTTAATTGGTGATTTAATTTTATTTGTATTTGTAAAATAAATCATGTGCACAAATGACAATTAAAAATAACAAATTTGTAGGAGAAAGTGCATTGCATCCTGTGGTTAGCCGAGTCCAAAATCTTTTGCTTTGGTAAACAGAAAGTTTAAAATAGCTATTAAAAAAAATCTGTAGTTGACTCTTATGAAATGGTATAACAAATTCTGGACTTATATGAAATGTAGTAAATTTGTATAGAAGTGATTATCTGAGAACTAGCAATGTTATTAAGTTAATCATACAATGTAGTCCACAGAAATCCATACCACAATGATCATTGGAATGAAGTGGACTTATGTTACATGGGATAATGTGGTAGGGTATTAAAGCAAAACCTTCCAAGTTGAAAACTATGCATATACTGACTAAAGACTGACATCATAATGGAGTTTTCTAAACTTGTGCTGTAACAATAATGTAATCTGTTGTCTGTTCTCTTATCTGAGGTGACATTTTATGTGTTGGGGAAAGTTGACTATTATACTGTCTAATTTGTTTGATGGTGGCCATTGTGAGTTCGATACACATAAACATGGCAGTCTAAATGTTGTGGGATGTGCTTTGACAATGGAGCATTTGATTGGATCTTTTTTTAAAGACCTTCCAGTATTCAGTAAAACATACATCAACCTGTTGTAAACATTTCTAGCACCATAGGGCTAGTGAGACTTATGATCATAAGTAATGTCCATTTGTAACAAGATGTGCTTTCCCTCCCTAAATATATAAAGTGTCCTTGATGATGCCTTGGTGAAAGATAGATTTGCTGTAGAAGACCCTTTCTTCCCACCCTGGCCTCAGAGATTCCCAGATTTTACGCCTTGTAACTATTAGCTATTATTGGGCCATGTTAAGCAATAGTATATGCTGACAAACCTATTGATAATCAGGACTTAAAATGTAAGATCTGGCCTGAAATATAAAGCATTTCTGATGAACATTGTCCTAACAACCTCCTTGGCATTCCAAAAAGACTATAAGAATGCTTAGATGTTCATGGTGTGCAGCTGGAAGTGAAGCAATAAAGAAATATGTCTTATATGTCAAATAACTTATGTCTTTAATGTTTTTTTCAGCCATATATAAGTTGATGTAATAACATTCCAATAATTAAAGTTATTGATATTTCTTTCCAGACACTTGGGAAACCCAGTATTATACTATTTCACTAATCTTAATTTCTATCCTTTTAATAGATTAGGGCAATAAGCCATATTTGCAAACAGACGGAGCTCTCAGGGGGAGAGAAAGGGAGAGATGTTTTAGATCTAAAAAACTTGATTGTTATGTATTTTAAGATGATTACTCTCAGTCTAATGCAGTGGTTCTCAAGATGATTCCTACAGACTCTCTGAGGTCCATATAAAATAAAAATAATTGACACATTTTCTTTTTTTATAAATTAAGATAAATAGAAATAAATATTTAGTATTTTATTTTTTTGGCTGTTCTCTTAAAATCAGCAAAAGATTTACTTATTGTCAACATTACAACACACTAACAATACTTAATTGAAAAACGTTTTTATTATTCAAAACACAAAGTAGTTATTTCAACACATTTTGTTACTATGTAGTTGTTTAGAGTTATTTCATTGGTTCATGCCAAGATACTTGCTGTGAGAAGTAGTCTGTAGAGAAAGTTTGGGAATCACTGGTCAGTGTATAATCAGTATAGCTTATGCTTTAGAACTTGGGAGGTATTATTTTTAATTTCCATATACATAGTTATGTTTTAATGACTGAATCTGGGAGTTAAGTGCTAAATAATAGCTAAACATGTAGGATACTCTATTTTGGCAAAAGAATTTATATGTTCATATATTACTGCTGGTATGTATATTTGTTACTATTAACCATTTTTAATTGGCTTTAAACAGTAGATACCTGTCTAGGTCTTTATACTGAAAAAAAAAAAATCTACTTTAGAACCATAAACCTGGAGTTAAGTAAAGAAGTCAGAAAATATGTATTAAAAACCTTTAATTTTTAAACTTTTATTAGCATAATTGAAGAAATATACTTTGAGTAGGCAATTTCATAAATGTAAGAAATATGATTTTAGAGTAGGCTCAATGTACTCTTATCATAATTCAGTACTTTATTCTGAAACAATAAATATTTTAGTTATTTTGTAGACACAGATAAGGGACAAAATAATAAATACTGAATCTTCCTTATAGTAAGCATTATACTAAAAAGAAAGTATGAAAGAAGCTTTTGTAAATTTCTAGTATGATGCAGTATGGTTATTTGCTGTATATATAAATAAGATAGTCTACTATAAGAGGTACACTTTTAGATAAGACAGCAGTTGGGAAATCTTATTTTAAGATATCAGTTCTTAGTGATTTGCCAGAAGGCATGTATAGTGCTTACCTAGTTGAGAGCTTCCAAGCCTAAAATAGATGAAGCTAGGCCAAATGAACTGAATCTAAAATTATGATCAATTATTAAAAAAGAAAAATGCTGTTACATCTAAATATGAAAACTGTGAATGATAAAGAAGATATTAGACAGAAATCAGAGGAATGACATTGTGGTGTCCAGACTTTGCGACTCCACGGTGAGCCACCGACTTCCACGCAACTTTACAACTCAACTGTAATGCACGTGCAAAGCTTACCAGAGATAAAGAGTTAAATTGGTCAGATGAGGACGCTCTCGGCCAACACTCTTGCGTGTACTTCTATTTCTACTTCTAATTAAGTGTGAATGAATAAATATTTATAAAATTAAATGAAATCAGTCAACATTCACCTTAACGTAATTTATATGTTAAAAATCTAAATGCACAGCAGAGCAAATAACATTTAAATACTAGTTGAGTAGATCCAGTTTCAATCAGAATACTTTATTGGGAGGTTTGCAGATTATATGTTTATGACTGTGTTGTAACATGTAAACTCTTATTACAAATATCAAATACTCAAAAAACATGTATAACAATTTAGAGAGCCTAAAAACTGAAACATTAATGACGGGGAAAGATGTAAGTTGATCTGATAAATCATTTCATTTTCTTTTCTACCATAGTAAGATTTAGTGAGGATGTATAGAAGCTTTCTATCCTGACTACTTGGTTCCAAATGTAAAGTATGGAAGGGGATCCTGGATGGAGTAGGGTGCTACTTCTTAGTATTTTTAAGGCAAATATTCTAAAAGAATAGATAACAAGCCAAACCCATTCTTGCATTCTCTGTCACATCCGTCCAATAGTGTAAAAAATCTTTTCATATAGTTCTCAGAATTTTTTAGGCAGATAATGCTTTATATTTAATAAACAAAAAGTATAATAAGTTGGTTAAAGAGACATGAGGATAAAGTCAAACAGTTTACCTGGTATCCTCAGTTACTATTTAACTTTTATGGAAATATGTTAAATAACAAATGAGATGGGGATTTCTGTGTAATATACTATTTTGTTTTCATTTCTTTACCTACCATGTTTATATAATCTTAAACTTCAAATATGAAAAAGTATTTATCAGTGGTTTTTTTCGTATGATTACAGAGCTTGGAGTATTCTTATGTTATCTTTTAATATATTTAGTAATTTAATATCAAAACTTTACTTTTCTATTTTATATATATATATTTTTTTATAGATTAATGTATTAATAATATTTGGTTCTTAATATTTAACCTGTTACCAAATTAGGTATTGTAAGTATTTCTTTAAAATCTTTTTTACTGATGGTATTTCATTGAAAATATTAATTTTTTTTCAGGATATGTATGAAAAGATGATCCAAGTTGATGAAAATGAGCCTACAGAAGAAGAACATAGGCTAAAAGCTATAACAAAACCAAGATATATGGTTTGGAGAGAAACAATTAGCAGTACAGCAAGCTTAGGATTTCGCGTTGAAGGAATTAAAGTAATTTTACTGTTTTAAGTGTTTCTTTATGTGTGTAACAAATTTTGTGTATAAATGTTTGTTTTTGAAGGCTCAATTCTTACTCAATAAGTTATAGATTAGTTCCTAACACTAAATAATGCATTTTTTCAATATAATTCTCAGTAGCTTCTTTGATGACCTTTAGAGACTGCCTATAAAGGCCTTATCATATGAGATGAAATACTGACAACTGCTTCATTTTGCAGTCACAAAAATTTGTACTCTATCACTTGTAGATTTTTATGCACAAAATAGTTCCCCTAAACAATTATCAATGCCTATCATCATTTCATGTGGTATGGGCCATTCAGGTAAAGCAAACATGATAATTTTAAATTTTAAGTTTGTTCCATGCTTATTTGATAATATATTTTTTCAAATAAAGATTTAAGATAAACTAATCATAAACTTTTAGAAGTTTAAGTAGTTAAGAAATAAATTACTAATTTCATTTTCATTTTTGTCATATTAGGGCTTTATCACACTAATGCGTTTGCTCTAACAATCATTTTACATAACTCTTTTGAGTTACACTTTGGGAAAATTGAGCATTCAAGTTAGACTCTTCTCATTTGGAAGGAGAAAAGGCAACCTAGTCAAGCCAAATCAGCCATTTAGAGACTAGAATAATGACTGTCGATTTCAAGATGACTACTTTATAATCTATGATAGAGTGGTGCACTGAGATGGAGCTAATTTTTATTGCAGAAGTAATGAAAAAATAACATGGAATGTCAGGGGTAGAAATGTTGTGTTGGTGCACAATATTCCCATAAATAAGGCCACAACTGCCAATTCCCCCACTATCTTTTCTTTCAGGTAGTATTCATATAACTGCCAATGTCAGTATGGAACTAAACCCCAATCAGGAAAGGTGAATTTGGGTCAACTACTTTGGCAGAATAGTAACCCTATAGATTGTAAAATTTAGTGAAGTTGCAGCATGAAGTAGTTTTTAGTGCATTTCAGAATGAATAAAATATCTGAATATCAACTAAGATTTTGAAGGCATTAATTACTAAGGAAAATGGACATAAAAATTTTTGAAATTATGGTACCACTGGTAGGTTTTCACTTGTCTACAGTACAAAACAGATGTTAGTATCTTCATCTTGTGTGGTAAGGCTAGAGATTTAACTATAGATATATAGATTGTAATACTTAATTTTGTATTTAAGGTGAAGTGGGACAAGGTGCAAAGGTAAACTTTAACGAGACATAACTAACCTAGTATTAATAACTTATTTTTTTACTGTTTAGCTTATATCATACTCTTTTAACAGTATAGTTATTTTTGATATCCTTAAAATTCACAGTTTGATGAAAAAATTGTTTAAAGTCAGATTTATATATTTGATCTATTAAAATGGAGTGAGTACATAACTTCTTAATTGCTTTTGCTGTAAATTGACTATTCAAGAGAGTGAGTTCAGAAAGGACCAACTCCTAGCAGTTATATTGCTCCATAAAATTTCAAAGTTAGGAAAACAATTCAGGGTACTCTGCTAGAGTAATGGGAGGTAACAGGGATGTTGCGGCTGCACCCAGCTGTTCCAAAAATGATATTTTAACAGAAATTGTGCCATTTTACAAATTTAAGCAGTTTTCACGCGTTTAATGATTTCGCCTTAAGGCGACTTTTTCCCGCTGAACGCCACTGAATACTAGACTTTGGGGGAATATGTTGTATTTATTTTTCTTACCTACTTTATCAGATAAAAGTACACAAAGAGAAAAGAATTTTCATGCTTCATGTTTACATAGTTTTTAAAATGGGGCAGGGAACTTGTCAAAAAAGGGCACTTTTTAGAATGAAAAGACATATTTTATGTAAAAAAAGGCACTTTCTCAATTTTTAATTTATTTCAGAATTTATATAGAAAATGAAAAAAAAAGAGCAGGACACTTTAATGTTAAATAAAAGTGCAGGACACGTCGCCCTTCAAAAACTGCAAAATGCGTCAGCCATGCTGCCAGTCTTTGGTACTATAGACTGAAGGTTTAAAAAAAAAATCAACTAAAAATTTAAATTTTGTGCCCTAGAAAAAGATATATGTTTATAGCATGTACAGGGATGGAAATCTTCCGCTTTTTGGTGGAATGCCATTTCTTTTATTTCTACTGTTGATTTCTGCTTTACCGCCAATTTCCCTTTTTTTTCCCGTACGTTTTTGTACGTGTATGTGAATTTCCAATTATTTTAAAAAATTCTGCCTTTTCAAAAATTACCTTGCCATTTGTAAATTTTTCAAAGTAGGGAAGAAATTTCTGTATTGGTGAGACTATCATCCCTTGAAACCAGTTTTCATCTTCTGGAGATAAACTATCACACAGTCTCTCCGATTGCTCCCGTAACGTAATGTTAGCAGTCTATTAAAAATGGTAATAAGGGTGTCCACTAATTGGGAAAATATGAAAATGTCAGGGCAGTTCACCAATATGGAATATTCAGATTGTATTTTTTATTATTTTGTAGCGTCAACTTACGTTTTTCCGTGCTTTACCACCAGGAAATGGAGCGAGAAAAATTGGTTCGTAGCGAGCGTGCACAAACATGTCACAACAAGAATTTCCTGCACTAGTCAGATGCGGAATCTAACTTTGCCATTTTAGTAGTGTACAATAGTGGCACAAGAATATGAACGCAGACCCCACCCACTCGTAAGACACTCTCAGTTGAACTTCGTATATGAGTTCCGTATTTGTGAATAGCCGAGGTTTTCCTCCTTTCCGTGCGTCTCCCTCGTATTTATTTCCAGTGTTTGTGATCGGCATCAGGATTTTTTAATTAAGGACAAAATATACGATTTCGCTATGTAGATAAATTGCCTATCACTGATATACCGATTATCCTTCTCACAATGTCACAAAATCGGAAAGATGATGTTCAAATATCAGTTGGTTGGAGTACTACGGTCTACTGTTTCACTGTACAAGGGATAATGAGGCTGTCACTTATTGTTTAAAGCCGATTCAAATACCTACGAATATCCATGGCAATAGGAGAATTCGAACCCGTGGATACTGCTGCCAAAGAGCAGCGCTATATCCATTCGGCCATTGCTTGTCGGAACATGGCGTTTGCATTTGGGAACACTATACCTCGTATGCTCAAGTATTGTCATATCGAAAAAGATGATTTTACTTTAGAAATCGCTGATCGATTTTGTGTTCGTTCAAAATTTGGAAATAGGTTTCATGATGGAGTACGTTTTATCGATATTTTACGATATATTGAGACATCGCCCAGTCTTAACGCATACTGTAGCGATACACAAATCTCCGAGACTATAAAAAAATGTTGACTTGTTTCAAACACTAGACAGCAAAAAATTTTAAAAAAAGTTAAAAAGAAAAATAATGTAAATAATTTTTAATATCTTTTTAAACATTTGAATAGTTAATTATTTAATATAACAGTTATAATTGAATACCTAAAATTACTTATATGAGCATTAAAAGCTTCATTTTGTCTCATTATATTTCAATTTTTAATCATATTTAGGTAATTTGGAATAAGGTAGTTTAAATGCAGTTATCTTACTAAAATAATTTATAAGTCAGGTAATATTGGAGTGCATGTCTTATGACTGTCCTGAATAACCTATTCATAGAAGAACGTTAGGTGGTAGAAGTCTTACGTGTCACCTTCTTGCTCCAGTAAAATATCTTAAAGTATTGCATGAGCATGTAGAAAAGAATTAGTTTAATATTTAAGGTCATCTTGCAAGCCTTATAAAAGAAGAAAAAATATAAAAAGAGAAGAGAAAAAATAAAGGAACTAAACAATATAAAGAAAAGTGGCTGTAAAAAGAATCTATGACAAAACTGCACATAAATGCAGCTGAAAAGCAGATGCTTAAACACTAAAGGAATATCCTTAAAAATATTAACCTAATACATAATCCAAAAAGTATTAAAAGTATCCTTTAGCATGCAATAAGTTTTTATTATTATAATTTTAACTATCTCCCCTCTATCTTTATACACTATATATTGCATGTTCCAAACCAACAAACCATATCAGCAATTATTGAATATTTGGCTGCTCCAAATGCTACCAACCAATCATTCTAAATTGTTAGGCAGACTCCTCAAAAACTACAGTTTATCCTTTAAATTGTTAGTTTAACGCCTACAATAGACACTACATCCTACTCCAAATTTAAGATTTTGACTGCTATAAAAATGCTTTCTCCTGCTCCAAATCAACATTTTGGCTGCTATAAAAATGCGTTCTACAAATTTTAAGTTTTGCTGATCTGAAATTTTTGCTCCAAAATGCGTGAAGAAGCGTAACATCCCTGGGGTAAGAATCCAGTTTCTAACATTCAATAAATGACAGAGATGTAACAAATAATGAAAAAAATAGGGCTGATTAATTTTCTTGCCCCACTTCACTTTATAACTTTATATATGTAATTTAGTATTTTGAACACTGACAGTCCTCTTCAATACCTTTCTAAATAAAATGTATAAAATATACTATAACTGAAAATGTTAAGATAAATCTTAAACTTTTCATTAATCTTATAGTTTGTTTTATAAAGTTAATGCCTCGGCTGTAAAGAATGATGAACTTTACTATGTAGTGATGGAATGACAATATGTGTATACTTGAATGGATTACACACAAGGCCATAGGCAGGGGGAGGGATTTGGGGGACAGGTCCCCCCCAAAAAAACTTTGAAAGACCATTTTGTTGATAGACAATGTCCCATGTTTGTGTGTTTATGGGCTATCTGCCTAGCTGTTAATGAACAAGGACAGTTATTCTCTTAGAAAAAAACCGCTGAGACCATAAAAGTTTTGCTAGGCTACTGGCCGGAAATACAACACTGTATTTTCGGCATTGTATTCTGAAAATACAGTGCTTTTCCTTACATCAATTGAAGTATCATTCACAAATAAAGATGTCTTTCTCCCTTGGTCCCCCTCCGAAAATAATTTCTGGCTACGGCCCTGATTACACAATAGTGTGTGGTTCTTTATTTTTATGGCATTGTTTTTTTTTAAATATGTAGTCTTATTTTCCTTTATTTTTAATATTTCATCAAAATTGTTTTAAGAGTATGAAGATTAGTTTTATTACTAAGGGTGCTCAACATTTGATAAATCACTCTTCATACATATATAAAATCCTTTCTATGTTTGTCTTTTTGTAACCCAAGTTGAACTTGTATTAAAAATGTAAATTTAATGTAATTCAGTATTATTTGAAATGCATCAGTGATTGCTTTTGGAAACGTTTCCAAAATGCACTCAATATTACACAATGTTTTTTAATATTGAGTGCATTTTTTTTCTCTGAATTATTATGATTAATTTTTTTACCATTAAAATTAATCTTTATGATACTTATGCTATTGGTATGTTGTTTAA
Source organism: Pardosa pseudoannulata (assembly GCA_032207245.1). Taxonomy (NCBI): domain Eukaryota; kingdom Metazoa; phylum Arthropoda; class Arachnida; order Araneae; family Lycosidae; genus Pardosa; species Pardosa pseudoannulata. Next base: position 17,259,579 of record CM063503.1, on the reverse strand, counting down.
AATAACCTCATTTGATTTTGTAATTTTAAATTCCTCCTATGTATTTTTCCCAATTTTAAAGTGTATGTCCTTTTATAGGTACATGGCCTTGTAATATGGCTTATATAAACATTTTACAATATTAATATAAGCAGAATACTCTTGTTTAATTTTAAATGTATTCAAATAATCTAAATATTTTATTTCCATGTTAATTACTCTAAGAAAATTTTTATTTTACCTATTTTCTTATGAATTGGCTGAGAAAATTATACTGAAAAGTATAATAAAATTAATATTAGAAGATTTTTTTCTTTAATGTTTTTCACAAGCACTGTAAAATGCATTGTCTTGACAAGTATGTATTTTAGAAAGCTGATGGTACTACCAGCAGAGATTTTAAAACAACAAAAACATTGGAACAAGTGACGGCAGCAATTTTAGAATTTACTGATGGATTTCCACTAGCTGTTGTGAGTATTTAATAAATTCAAAATCACTAAATTTGAAATAATTTAAAAATTGTTGCAGATTATAATTAACATTATTTGATTTCAGAATAAGTATTACTTGCGTTTACAGTCTTTGAATGATGCATTGGAACAGTCTGAATTTTTTGCTAACAATGAGGTATATGTTATTTGTTTCTCACCTTTTGTTTGGGATAAATATAATTTTGTTAACTCCATTGATCTGATTCATAAGCAAAAACCTATGTTTCATTATGCATTATGTACTTTTCTATTTTATATAAAAACATTAAATTTTTCAGGATATTTTAAAACTAAAGTCAAAGCCAATAATTACAGGCCATTCTATTCATAAGTTATTTATATAAAAGAGCACAAAGAGGTATTTAGTTTTATGAAAAACTATTTTGGGTTTTTATCTTAGAAACACTAATTCATTTTAATTTTTTTAATGCTTTTTGGCAATTTTTTCAAATTTATTTTTTTGAAATGTCATTTTAAAATTGAAAGTATTCCTCCTTTCAGTTATTTTGTTGTAACACAAATAAAAAGATAAATTGCAGTTAAATTGTATATATTGTCTCTCTTTGGGAATATTAATAAGTCATAATGAAGGATGAAATTCATGCCTTTTTTGAGTATATTCTTACTTCATAAAAAGTTTTCTTGTGATAATCTTTCTATTGTTAAAATTTATGTAATAAAATTATTATATGGTATGCCTTAATATGAGAAAAGTTTAATATTTATATAGAATTTGAACATTTTCTCTATAAAATGATGTGATGATTAAAATATAACTGTATTTTTAAATAAGTAATTTTTGCAGGTTATTGGAAGCTCTCTCTTATTTGTACATGATAAACAGAATGCAAATATATGGATGATTGATTTTGCTAAAACTGTACCTGTACCATCTCACCTACAAATTACTCATAGAGAACCTTGGAAAGTTGGTAATCACGAAGATGGATATTTGATTGGAATATCAAATTTGTTGACTATTTTTAAATCATTAATTCATTAGAAGTCATAACTTTTGTTTCATCAACATCATCTTGTAAATGAGTCATTTTTCAACAATTTTATTTTAATTTATACTAGATGACAACATTGTAATACAACTTTGTATCTTGTATTATATATATAATTTTTTTTTCACTTCTGTAAGATGAGTTTTGTTTAATTTTTCATTATTATGAAAATTTAGCACTGGTGAAAATTTTGTTGCACAGAGTATGACAAACAACTTTTAGAGCTCTGTAGATATGTATATTATATTTTTATATTTCAGTAAAAATTTGCTGATTATTCTTTAGTTTGTTACTTTTATATATGTTGAGTAAAGACCAAACCAACGAGAAAATATGTTGGTTAAATAGTATGTAAAGTATTAACTTGTAAAGATCCTTTTATGAGGTTTCAAAGAACTACTACTTTCTCTAAATAAAAAAATTTAAGTTCATAATAATGGCTTAGTGCAGTTTTAAGTTTGTGCATTCTACATAATCTAATCATTATGAACAGAGGAAAGTTTAAAATACCTTAAATTTTAGGAAATTTATATACAGTATTTTTTAATTAATCTTTAACCATGTTAATATTTGAACAACTTTCTTTATTACTTTTAAAAATTAGTCATTTCTTGTTAATTGGTAATATTCTAAGCATAAATATTAAGTGGTATAACTCTTATCCTATTTATATATGAATTTTTAACAGACATGTATATTTTGATGAATATTTGCTTGAATTAATATTTATAATTAGTCCATGGTTTAGTGTAAAAAGTATAACTTTCGTGGTTTTTTGTTTAATAGATTAATTTGCCATTAACTCCTTGAAAAAATTTAAACTTCTTAAAGTATTTTTAATACCTTCCTTTTAAACCATTAATATAAAAATTTAACTTTAAAATATTTATGAGTTACTGTTATTAAATTCTGGATGAAATCCCAAAAATTAAAACTGTGAATAAAATTGGATATGAACTGGGAAAAACTTGGCATAGATTATAATTATGCTGTTACAAGTTTTTTCTTATTAAAAATACTGATAAATAACTGTACACAGCTTATCTACTAATGAGTACTATCTATATTTCCAAGAAAGCTCTTTGTAAGATGCTATGTACATTTGTTCATTACTGACCATAAAAATACTTTTGTTTTTGAATAAATACAAAGACTTCGTAAGTTTTTTTTTTTAAGGAAATCACAAGGATCAAATACTTTAAATTGTGATTGGGGATAATTCTTAGTTCTGAAATTATCCTTGTTTACTTTTTTAATACACTTTTTATTTATATATATGTATACAAACCTATGTGTGCAGATTATTTTTAAATAAAAAAAATACTATTGGACTCTTTGCATTTACTTATTATAAAGTTGGTCCAAATCATTGCTACTACTATTATATAAGCAAACTTAATTTTACTGCTGAAAAAATTCTTTTGTTAAGATGAACCTTTCTTAAAAAACATGCATTACAATTTCATCCAGTAATTTTACAATGTCTAAAGGGATAACTTTTATATTGAACATGTATTGATGAAAAATTATGAATAAAAGGGATAGTATTGCATCATTATTCAGAAGCTCTTTTTTGTGTAAGTAACTTGCAAAGTTACTTTCCATGTTTTGCCAACATTCTGTATTTATTAAATTGCAAATATTTTAAAAGCATATTTTATAACTTTATTGTGGAAAATTTTTTGTTAAAAATTGAGCAATTTGATTATGAAGATTCTCCTCCCCTCTTTATTTAGTACAGTTCTCTAATCAAACAGCTATCTGTAGTATTTAATAGATGTAGTTTTGCTAACATTTGTCTTATATCTAACAATTATTTCACCTATATTGTTAGTTCACATTTTATCCTTTCCTGCAAAAAGTTTATTCTTATACTATGAAAGGTCAGGACAGTGTAAGATGGTATCTGTTAAAACTATAAAATTGTCCTCAGTAACACGACATGTAGAATCTGATCAGAAATATTTTAGTAGATATTTTTGCTTTGGTAGGAATTACAAAAAACTTTAAAATGTTTGCTTTTTTTCAGTAAACTGGTAACATTTAAGATATTAAATAAAAAACTATTGGGAATTTCATGCAATGTTTATCTACTTTGGGAAGTAAAGAACAGAATAATCTAGTATAATGTGAAACATTCAGCATGCTACATCCCATTTAGAACTTACAAATTACTGTATGAAGAATATATGCAAGTTATTTTGTCAGCTGAAATATTACAATTAGAGATTAAAATGAAAAATATCTATAGTTTTTCCACAAATTATTTTAACAAATGACATTTGATGACTAAAATTTTGTTTTAAATTGAGAATTTAGGGCATACTAACTTTATTTTAAGGACATACAAACAAAAAGAAAAAACCCAGAACTACTGAATTCAACATGTATTGAGACTGTAGAGTTCAAAGAAGATAATGAACTAATTAATACATTGCATATAAATTTTATCTGACTATACACATACCTAGAAAACTATCTAACATATTCATTAAAATAATGTAATTAGTTTATCCATGTGTCAGCTAAGACATTTTAATTTTTGATGCATGTTTCATGTAAAAAGCCCTTATACACATGTATAAGAAAACAGCTGGATATTAGGGTTTTCAATATACATTTCTTTGGTTGAATTGGACTTATATTTTTAATAGTTTGAATATTACCAATATGAAGTAATGCTGTAACTTAAATCTTTGTTGAATTGTTTTAAATTCAAGTTGCTATTTTGATATGTGTTGAAACTATATTATATAACCCTTCATTTTGTTATATTTTAGTATTTGCGTATGTATATTTCATAAGTTATAACAGAGCTTAAGGTTATATATATGTGTGAACATTGTATAACTGTCTGGCAATTAAAGAAAAAACTGGGGAAGAGAAATAAAATGTGTTATTTTAACACTATATGTGTGGTTTAATGAAACTCCTTTAAAAATATGAAGAAAAAGTTGAATGAAAAAGTGTATAAAAAATTTTTACATTCCTTGGGATGGGGTTATTCTGTATAGTACATGAAAATGAAATTTTGTGAGAACAATTACCATTAAAATAGTGTAATAGTTAAGAAATTTGTAAGTATTATTGTAATAAATTTTTATACTCAGGTTGATATGCCTGGAAAATCTAATTCCATTTAAAACAAGTTTAAAGACATTTCAAAAAGGAAAAAAAAATTAAGTATAATGTTGCTATCTGCTGTCAGATTATATATATATATATATATATATATATATATATATATATATATATACATTGTATATTTCCGTGTATAAGCCAAGAGTTATTATGGCTTTTTAAAGACCTACAGTGGGAGGGTCAGCTTATACACAGGTCCATGGAACAGATGTAATACATGTTTTGGTGCTAAAAAGTCGCAAAATTGGCAAAAATTAACAAAGGAAATGCATAATGGCAAAAAATAAAGCTTGTAAAAATTGTGAGATGAGAAAACATAAAAATTGAAAAATAAATTTAAAATTACTTTTATCTGTGTTTCAGTTGCTCTAAAAAACAGTATGGTAGTGGATCTAATAAACATAATTCTACGCAACCCAGAAACAAACGATGAATTGATAAACATAGCATATTTTTTTTCTCTAAGCTTATAATGCTTAATTTAAGAGAAAGTAATTTTACAGGGTTGCCAGAATTGAAAATTTTTAACATCTAAGCAAAAAAAAAAAAAAAAAAAAAAACCCATTGGTCGCATATTTTAGTGCTGTGATTATCAAACTAGGCTCTGTGGCAGTAATCTTAGATAAGCTAGTGTAAATTGTGAAATTAACTAAGACGCATGAAGATAGTTAAAATTTGAAATGTAAGTTGTTTTTCCTTGCCACTTTTGAAGCTTGCTAAGATATGTCCTTGTATTTATGTTGAGGTAGGACCGATCCTTTACCTCTGCAGTATTTCAGTCAGATGCTTTGGTGAAAAAGGTTTGAGAAGCATTGGTTTAGTGTTTTAGTTTAAAGCAACTTGATTGGAAAATATTTTCCCCTACCTTACCTACTTGCTGACATGTTTGAACGTTCCAGAAATAATTTTTTTTTTTTTCAATTTGGCTTATATACAGGTTTTGAACATTGGGAGGAAAACTGTACCCACGGCTTATATTCAGAAATATACAGTATATATCTTCAAATAGAGAAGAAAACTGACTTAATATGTGGTTTCACAGATGGCACAGCCATCATGCATCAAGGGGTTAAGTGTATGTAAAAAAAATCCTTTTATTGTATTAAATTTGAAGATTCATTAAATGAACTAAATTATATGATTTTATTGCAACTAGATTATGGAACAAAATCACAATATAAAATAACCTTAGGTTTCACTGGTAGCATCGGAATGAGCAAGGTATTTGGAAAATTCCTTTTTGCTGAGTAGCTGAAAAATAAAAATACAGCAGTTTAAGAACTTGTATGAGAATTTCAATTTCACAAATAACTATAAATTTTAAGTACACTTTAAAATTTCATAGTTATGCTTATAATTCATTAATATAGGTTATATTGAAAGTTTTTGTTATATAGCTTTAAGATTACAATAAAAAAAAGAGGAGCACCACTAGATAACCTAGGAAATAAACTCATAGTTTAACAGATGGGGTAAAAAAAAACTATTTCTAATATATATATATATATTTATTCCAAATTTTCCATTTAAGAAATTTTAATTACTAGGTCCCTTGGAAAACATCTTATGTGGGTTCCACTGTATATACACACAGATTAAAAATAATTTTTAAACACTTTTACAGCATCAATAAAATTTTAGGATTAATGTAATAAGATTGGCATTTAAAAATTTTAAAAGGGGTACAAAGGAAATGAAATCGAAAGAAGCATCTAAAAAGATCATTAAATGAAATAAATCAAAAACCAAGAAAAATTTTATTAACTGGAAATGTATTTTAAATGCTATCAGGTTTGGTTTGGAGTACAAGAGTCTACTGTTTTGTTCCTGAAGGCTAATGACAATGGGACTTACTGCTTCATTCTTATTTTTAACAGCTATAAATATCCATGCCAACAGTGAGATTTTAACCTGTGAACTTTGGTACCGAAGAGCAGCACTCTACTATTAGTCATCGTTCAGCTTAAATGCTATCAGATTAATTAAGCTATCTTTATGATTATAATTATTTTAATATGCAATTAAAAGGAAAATATTTCAAATTATCTAAAAGAGAGTTGCAAAGTACAACTGATTTATAATCAACATCTCAAAAATGGCTGCTCTAAATTCAATCAAACAAATTTATGATATTTTCTACTACATGAAGCAACTGTTCATTAAATTTTACACAAATTGGTGCAAGTATACAGATTTAAAAAGCCATAATGTGTTAAAAAGGGGGAAAAAACGTCATTAAGTACAGTTTAAAAATAAAATAAAAAATAATGCAATTTTAGAATACTGATTTGTCCGATTAAGAAAGTATTTTTTGTCTTTTTGTAATTTGTGCTTAACATACTACTAATAGAATTAGAACTTTTATTGTGTAACTTTTTTTAATTTAACAAATTTTAAATTAATTCAAATTATGCATGTAGTTCTTGACACATGGGCACCACTTTATTATGTAGATTGGCTCAAGTCAATTTCAAAAATTACATTTCTGTTTTTTTTTTTCAATTGCTCCTAAGGGGACAGGGGGTAGTAGTTTCAACACAATGGATTTTTTAAAAAAATATGTTTCTTTAGAAAGCATAAATTTAAAACTAGGTTCAAGTCTTTTTATATAAAGTACTTTGCATTTGACTTCATTTAAACTTAGGGTTTCTCTAACAAAATATGTTTCTTATGTTTTAGTTCACCCTCCTTGATTAAAACAATTATTTATACAGATACTGCTTGTGTCACACATGTTTTATGTGGATATCTCATTCTTAGTACATGAATAATCAGCTGGAGCTGGAAAATAATCTGGATCAATATCTTCTTCAAAGTCTGTAGCAGACAGAGTTTGTTTTGAAAACAATTCCTTCATCACTTTAATCCTAATTTTATTTTCTAATTACTTAACAGGAGTACTTTTTACTGGCATGAAATTCCATAGCTATTGAAATACATACTGTTTAAATGAATTAGTTTCTCCCCTCCCTCTTGACTTGTGACTATATTCAGCATATGATTAAGTTCTTACCATGAAAATTTCATTAAAACAAATTAAGATTATAAATACGCAATACTGTTATACAAATTCAAGCTATGATTGTGACATACCCATGAAATTTATTGTTGTAATGTAAAACACCTTGAAAGTTAATGAAACAAAAATGAATCATTCTCATTCTTGTTACAGTTGTTACAAAAATGATATCAAAGTAAATAATTTTTCAGTTATTCTACACTGTTACAACTGTTAAATAGTTGTATCAATTTTTGAGTTAATTTCTGCTCAATTTGAGAAACTCTCTTAAGTTCCTCTACAAAAGTGAAAATATCAAGATGAAAAATAATAAAATGAAAGTCTTTGTTACATATGAATGATTCAAATTCTAAAAAGTTTAACAAGTTTATATCATTTACTCAAGGGCCAAATGCCGAAATCCTACAATAAATGGAAAATTAGGGAAAAAACTCATGTTAAAATTTTATTTAATTTTAGAATCAGTGCTACTCTTTTAGGAGGAATAAAGTAGAATATATAAAATATAATACAAATACATCAAATTTTTCTCCCATTAATTAAACATGTGCGAAATTGAAAGTAAAAAGAAAATAATAATTAGTTATGTTATCAATGTGAGAAAAATCAATTTAGAGTTTAATTAATACTTTTAATTTAAAAAGATTGATTGATATTAAAAGTTTTTAGAAAATAATTTAATTTCAGGATTATAACACCTTTCTCAAGAAGTTGTGCCCAGGGCACAAGCCCTGTCAATGTAAACAAAACAAATTTCAGGACTATAAAAAAATAAATGAATAAAAAAAGGAGAGAGAATTTAAGAGAACATGGTATCTTTCGAGATTTAAAATCAAAATCTTCATTGTATTAACTTTTTTTCAATGCCTCATACTTTTAGAACAAATTTATCACAAGTTTTTTAATACCACCCTAGCTTTGAAATAATTATATAATCATTCCAGGTAGTCTATTTGTCATTTTAAGTAATATATTTTTAAAATAACATATGTATATTACAAAATAAATATTTATAGCCAATTAAATTAAAATATCTGTTTTATTCTGTTTTAATCTATAGTTTTCTTTATTAAAATATTTGAGTTCAGATAGAAAGGAGTTTCTTTCACATATATTTAAGTACTTCTTTTTGATTAGATCCCCTTTTAGGAACACAAGATGCTTTTTCTTTAAGAAAACTTAAAATTGTAAAGTAAAGCTTTCTCTGTGTACAGCTTGTTTCTTCATCATATCCTGAGAAATTTAACAAGGCGGTTTCACAATGGTGCCTTATAACTAACTGCTCATTTTTCAAAAATGATGTCTGTTTTGAAAAATAAGTCTTTTTAGTCACTGACATTCTTTTTATACCCTGCCCTGACTCCAAAACCAACATTCATTGCTTGTAGAGGCAAATGCATTAATGGTTTTTAATGGTTCTAGTGACTGAAGTTTTCCATCACTTCCAATCTGTGTCATGACATCCTTTCTTTATAAAGCGAATGCTATGAAATATGGCATGGTATATACTTCACCATACAGAACAAGCATCATTGGCTTATTTGATTAATACCTTGCTAAAAAAAGGGTTCAGTTCGATTACTAATCAGTGATTCACTACATACACAAAAGAAAAAAATCTTACAATTTGACAATGTATTACTTTATTTTTAAAAGATTTTAATACACAACATTTATAATTATATTAGTTATTTCAGTAATTAATGAGGACTTTATTTAATTATTCAAAATGGATCTAAATGTATAAAACGATTTTATAAAAATGCAAAAAATAAGAAGTACTGAAGTAAAGTTACTTAATAAATTAAGGAAAAATCGATTGTTCAAAAAGAAATAAAAACTTTAATGATATTCTGTTTCTACACTTTTTTTTCCAAATTATACATACAAATATGAATTACTGACATTAATGAGCTTTAAAATATGATATGCCAGCTTTTTTTTTAACATAGCACTTGAAATTTTTTTCAAATAACAGTTATAATACAATTGAATAGGTGAATAGAAAAAGGATAAGATTCTAAAATACTTTGAATTAATTCCTGTACTTTTGAAATACTAATATCTAGTTATTTAATAAGTAGATGACTTTCATACTTTCCTGTTAAAGTATACTGTCAAAATATAAAACTGATCAAAGGGACTTTTCAAAATTTAAAAATTTTGCAGTAAAATAATTTTAATTTTTATTTACCAGAAATTACCTTGACTAGAATGTTATCCTTTTTTCAATCATCCTTTTAAATTAATATCTAAATAATGCATTTATGAATGTGTTATACAGATGCATGCAGTTTAAAAATTAAATTGGTGAACTGTTTATTTTGATTTTGTAAAAATTCCAAAGTTATATATACTGTTTTCATGGATATATGAGTAAAATTTTGAAATATATATTAATATTAATGCAGCCTGCATATCTTTTTTATGTTTAAAATCATGCTGTAAGCTCTTCTTTAAGGAACACTTTATATCAATACAGCCAAAGAAAATAAATAATGAATCAATTTGCATTTCATAACTTTGTTTAGAGATACAAAAAAGCATGAATTTTTCTAATAATAACGCTATTTTGTATACCAATTCATTCATATTTTTCACTTATTTTCACAGTACATGCATAAACTAAAAAACTGACATTAAGGAAAATTTTGAGTTCTGTAAGTTTTCATAGTAAAATTAAGATCTTATGATAAAATTGTATAATACTGATGAAATAAAACTATTTTAATATGAGTGGGTGCTTTAAACCCTGTTATAGCAGTATCCTTATGTAACATAAGAGTTAGGTTATAGGAAAATGTTACATTTAAAAACTTTTATTGTACTTCTTTTTATTTGCTTACAGTTAATAATTTTTATAATGAATGTATATTTTATGTCATTTTTAACAGAAAATAAACTCTAGAGTACTCAATATTATCTATAATAAAAATATGTTCATTTTAAACAGTATATTTCTATCTTTTATAAGGAGCCTAGTTTCCTTTAATAGAGAGTTAGTTAAAGGAACATACTCTTAATGGAAAATCTTTAGACTTTAAACTCATGGTGAGTTGCCTACCAAGACAAATACAAAATATTCTTGATTTTATGTCAGAGAATTTCCTCAATTTTGAGTATTCTCATAGAGGGAGGGGGAGGATTTAACTTCCTTACAATTTTGAACTCCCAGCAAAATGACTTTCCAACATAAAGATTTATCCTATACATTTTCAGAGTATACATGAAGATGTATAGTACACATATGATGTTCTAACATAGGACTTAAAACTAATTTATATAACTTCATGAAGAATTACAGAAAATATATACTTGTAATAAAGGTATTAGAATCAGTATAACTAAAAACTAAGCATTGTTCTAATAGGACTGGCTCTAGCAGTTTTGCTGCACACCCTTTCCTCTTTTCTCCTGATATTATTATTAAAACAAATTGCTGATAGGTACAAACCTATAAAGTTTTAATAGTTCTTTTAAAAGAATATATATATATATATATATATATATATATATATATACACACACACACTAATTAAAAGTCATAAAATAAACTGAAAAACAAAATGTAAATCTAAAAAAAACCATATTCTATATCCTTGAAATCTTTAACACTAGATTGCCCGAGATTTCTTGTATACCTATATTGCCCAAAAACAGTCAAAATGACTGCATTGTGAAAAAATAACAAACATGTAAAGAAATTTGTTTAAAATTAATTTTTAATATTATATAATAAAGAAGGACGGAAGTAACTACAATTATTCATAAACCCATTTATATGTTATAGAAAAAGTCACCAAATTCTAAGAAATTGTGTCATTATATTTCATAATTGTTTTTCTAATTGAAATTTAAAAAAAATCAAAATGACTGCTTTGGGCAATCTACAAGGCTTGTTCGGAAAGTTCTCGGCCTAACCCAGAGATGGCGCCGTGATCAACGTAACTATGTAAGGTTTTTCATGCTGGGACTTGTTGTTAGTTCGTTGCAAAGTGCCAAGTGCGTACGTCGATTTCCTGATTTTTGGCTAATAAAAAAGTAATCGCGTTTTGATCATTTTTAAACGATGGATAAAATTGAGATCCGTGCAGTGATTAAATATTTTGTGTTAAAAAGACTAAGCCCAACAGACATACAAACCGAACTGAGGGGGACATTAGGGGATTCTTCTCCTTCATTTTCCACAATAAAAAAATGGGCTGCTGAGTTTAGGCGTGGTCATACATTGATCCAAGATGATGAACGTTCAGGACGGCCAAGAACGGCTACAAGTGCCGAAAATGTTGCCAAAATTCACAATGCCATACTGAGTGATCGCAGATTAAAGGTACGTGAGCTAGCTGACATGGCAAAGATCTCCAATGACCGGGTACACTACATTTTGCATGATATTTTGGGCATGAAAAAGCTATCAGCAAGATGGGTGCCGCGATTGTTGACATCTGACCAAAAACGAAGACGATTAAACATTTCTCAACAGTGTTTAGACCTGTATAAACGCAATCCAACTGAATTTCTTCGGCGATTTATTACTGTGGATGAAACCTGGGTTCACCACTACACACCAGAGACAAAAGAACAGTCCAAGCAGTGGGTGGGTCCTGGAGAAACTGCTCCAAAGAAAGCAAAAACAGTTCCTTCTGCAGGAAAAGTCATGGCTACAGTTTTCTGGGATTGTAAAGGAGTGGTGCTCATAGATTTTTTAGAACATGGGAGGACCATAACTGGGTCATATTATGCAAGCTTACTGGACCAGCTTAACGACGCTATTAAGGTAAAACGTCCACACCTAGCCAAAAAGAAAGTGCTTTTTCACCAGGATAACGCTCCTGCTCATGCTTCTCACATTGTTGGTGCAAAACTTCACGAGTTGGGCTATGAGGTGCTTCCACATGCACCATACTCACCCGACCTAGCACCAAGCAACTACTATCTTTTTCCAAACTTGAAGAAATGGCTCGGCGGGCGCAGATTCACATCAAATGAGGAAGTTAAGACTGCAACCACAGCCTATTTTGCAGAACTGGAAAAAACGTATTTTACCCAGGGTATCCAAAAGCTGGAAAATCATTGGAATAAGTGTATTGCATTGGAGGGTTCTTATGTTGAAAAATAATAAAAATAAAAATTTTAAATTCTTTGTTTTTCTTTGTTAGGCCGAGAATTTTCCGAACACCCCTCGTAGTGTTAAATATTGTGAAATCAATCTCACAAAATTGATTTTCTAAGATTTTTTTGCTTTACTGTGATGCATATATACAGAATAGCAATTTTGGTTATTTAATAAAACACACCACTCTTTTATGGTTGCATTCTTTAGATTTATTGATTGTAAATATTTTTAGCTTTCAGACATAAATATAATAGTTATGAAAAATCAATTTTTAGCTAAAAAAAATCTAAAAATTGTGATTAATTGGGTATTTAACATATGGATATTTTTTTCCCATTCATAGTCAAAATGTTCTCCCCAAATTTCAATTAATTCAGTATTTAACATTTCAATATTTTCCTAACATTCAGCCAAAATGTAGTCCCTAAATTTTAGCACTCTGAACAAATGCCTGGGTTCTTTGTCCCTAGAGCAAGCCCTGGTCTTACATGCAGTAAAAGTGAAATTGATTGAGAATACAGAAAAATATATAACATGACACAGCAATGTATTCTAGAAAATATACTGATTAGAAAACAAAAATGTATACATGTGCATTATGCCATTTATATGTTTTAGGAAAATATGCTGCAAAAATTATGAAATAAATTTTTAGCATTAATTTGTAATTCAGTAATTATGCTGTATCATCTGAAATTAATACAGATTATTTGTAGAAGTTGGAGGGTATAAATATTGAAACAATTGTAATAACAGTTGAATTAACTTAATATGAATTTGACTACCATATGACAAAACAGTACAATGTAGTGCTCTAATCTGAACTGAACAGAAAATAACTACTAATAAAACCTACCTGAAACCAAAGTATGTACAGGTAAGACAACATGCTCCCATTCATCACTTCCATCACAACAATCACATATTCCGTCATTTACTTTGTATGAAACAATATCGTTTGGGCCATTTTTAGTCTGGTAAGCACAATGAAATCTGAAAACAAATAAATAAAAGAGAAGTTAATATACATTTAAATATGTGTCTACTTCAAACATAGAATAAAAATTTTAAAAAATCAATTTGAAAATTTATTAAATGTTTATTATTTTAAAATATAAAATATTGTTATAAAGGAAATTTTATATGAAAATTGTAGTTTTACATAAAATCTTTCAGTTTGATACACTAAGATAAAACTAGGCAGATTATATTAATTTGAATCAGCCTAATTTTATATAGCTCCCAAACCTAAGTAACTTTAAAGTTTACCTAGTATTTATTTTAGAACTCATTTGAGAATGTATAATTTATATTTAAGTATTTGGGCAGAAATATTTTGTATAGTTTGACATCTAAAACAAGTAACCACATAGATTTTTATAAACTTAAATCAACTCATATATCACAAAATATTTTCCTTAATTATTAATGATGTAAATACCAGTTTCCTAGACTCAAGACAACAGATTTGTTTCACAAATAAATAAAGTAAGTTTTGTAAAGAAATTCTAAAAGCTTAAAAATGCATAAGATTAGAACTGGAATATATATATATATATATATATATATATATATATATATATATATATATATATATATATACAAGGCTGTAGGCAAGGGAGGGGATTTAGGGGACCAGTCCTCCCCGAAATTCCAAAAGACTGTTTCATGGAAAGAAAATTGACTACATGTGTGGGTGTGTCATTTGCCTAGTTGGGCATAGACAATAGTGTTTGTTCTTAGAAAGAGACCACTGCGGCCATAAATATCTTGTGGGACTGCAGGCTTTTATCTACCCCCATCCCTTAGGGTCTCAATCGTCTGAAGACCATTTTCCATAATTTATTGTACATCGTCTTCCTGTCTCAGGTGCTCCATGGTGAATATTTTAACACAGATTCTATCTTTTAAAATAGCTTCAACTTATTACATTAGACTAGATTTTGGTATATAACTAAATGAGAGATAAATTTAAACGAATAAATGTAAAAATGGTTTTTAATGTTAATTTTACTTTTAAATTCATTGTGCAGATGCTTTATTACTATTCTAAGCTTTAAATTTGTTCATTATATCATTTTAATCATTTTGTTATTTAAAAACTACATTGTGTTAAGATACTCATTAGGGGTATACATACAAGAAAACCTGTAGTTTTACTCAAGAATCATTCAAAAAATACAAAGTATTTCCCCTTGGTGCCCCTCCGAAAATAATTTCTGGCTACGACCTTGTGTATATATATATATATATATATATATATATATATATATATATATATTGACAAATATTTTAATTTTGTGACATATACTAACCTTCCAAAATTACAAGCAGATGTACTTGGTTCATCTGTAAAGTCTGAACAATCACAAAAATTATCATTAACCATTGAGAAATTAATTTCTTCACCACTATGAATACATTTAAATGTTCTTTTAGCTGAAGGAATATAAAATTTTCTATTTAGAGGCAATACACCAGGAATTTGTTTTATGTTCTCAGATAAGCTCTTGTAATCATTTAAACCTTCCATATCTTTCTTTTCATCATCTGCGTATCTGACAGGCATAAAACCATCAGCCTTTTCATAGCTTCTAAAATTCTTTTGAAGCCTTGGCACTCTGCGCTTAGATAGCTCTTTGCCAAGCTGATCAACAAAAAATAGTTGATACATAAGAAACATTAAAGTAACAAGTAGAGTGCATACTAAAAAATGTCTTTTGCGATTGAAGCATCTAATTCGGTTAAAAACCATTAGGTAGGAGTGAGAAGGAAAACAATACCTGAAAAAAAAATTACAATCCTTACATACATAGATATGAAAGCAATAATAAAACAAGCATATAGTTTTTGATAGATATTAAAAATTAAAATAAAAAAGCATTTACTATTTAATTTAAGAAATCTAATATGCACAGAGATACCTCATTTAAACAGCTGTAAGCTACACCATTGCTTAGATTAAACCATAATAAGTAATAAATATTAATTTATATCATAGTTCTAACTCAATCACATAGAAATTTCAAAGTTTCTTTGAAGATTAAATTGTACAAAAAAAAAAAAAAAAAAAAAAAAAAAAAAAAAAACTAGTTTACAATAAACCACAACATATAACAATGCCTTCAAAAGGAAAGTAGATATCAATCAAACATTGTATAGTTGTCAAAGTGAATTTAATAGACATTAACAACAAAGATCAAACAATTATTTTAGCAAAGATGTGAATTACTATTTTGTTGATGTTTATTAAAATTTAGTTCTAGCTAAATATTTTACATATACAAGGAGAAGTTTTATGAAATTAAATTGATTACTTGTGCCAAGTCCTTGGTTTACTTTATATTCTTTTGTTTTCTTAAAATTTAATCAGGCAAAATTAAACTTACAAAAATGTACCTGAAGTAAAATCATGTTATATTGATTTTAAAAGGTGTAGTAAAATGAAGATAAAAAATATCTGGAGCTAATGAGTAAAAAATACATGTATAGTACACTGATACACACAATTAAAACATTGAAAACACTCTGTTTCAACATATTACTCAAGTAGTACCAAAATTATCAAGTATTACTAGATCACATGACATTACACAGTTTCAAAATTCAAATAACAGAAAACCTGGGAAGTTAAAAAACTTGCTTATAAAACAATAAAAATCACGCCCAATAGTTGAGAATTATTTAAATGAGAGGCATGGGGATTAAAATAATTAAACTATACAGTTAAAATAATCAAACAGAATTGTTATAATTTTTGTTCTATAAAGGCTGGCTGAGGCACTTTTGATAACTGTTACATAATAATGAGCTAAAAAGTTTACTTATCTATTAAATAATTTAAGTGTAGAAGAATAAACTGAAATGAATATTTTGAAAGAGACAAATGAAAATGAAATAAAAAGTTGAAATATTTTGATTATATCAAAGATATACACACAAAATCATATAATGTAAAACTTTGTAATGTTAAAAATTCATATTAACACAATTAGATAATAAAACAAACAATTCATTAATATTTTTATGTCAACAGTTTAAGTTTAAGATAACACTAAAATGGAGTATTTTAATGAATCACTTAATCAGGATTCCATATAAGTACATGTGAAATAAGAGAGAACAACAGTATGGATATTGAGCACATTTTGCCATATACTAACTATGGTGAAGAAAATCAAAATTTTAATTGCTATGTTTGAAACTTTTACTAATTTGTTTTATCCCACATATTCAGAAGTATAAAGTAAAGTACTCAATGGCTTGATATCTTAAACTTAATCATAAAAATAGCTTTACTATATTAACACTCACTGTCCAATTATTTTTAAACATATTTCCATAAAATACAGAACTTTATTATAAAATTAAAAGCAGATTATTGTTTAAAGTCATATATTTAATGTGAGGTACTTAAGTAAAAATTTTAAGTTTCCCAGAATTATTTCTAATAATCCAAGAAAAACTCACAAACTCAGAAGAACTATTCATGAGATCATCAATTCACAATGAAATATCAGCAAAAAATGTTCTAAAATGTCCTCGCTATCTCTTTTGCGGCTTGTACCCATGCCTTCGAGAACAGTTTGAAATACTATTTATTTACAGATAGGCTCTGATTAAACAAGAGTCAGATTTACTGCAGAAATCGCCGAGGGAAAAAATAGATTTGAAACCAATATTATCCGTTAGATGTCGCTATGTGCCTAACTCACAATTCATAAGATGGATTAACGACTTCAGGTAAGAAAACGCAATTGGCGTAATTCAGTAGACGAAAATCAGCCAAACTAGCAACCTGACTTCAAAATCTACAATAAACTCTGTAAAGTATCCTAATTGTCGTATGCTTAGATTTTCCTTTAATTCCGTTGCTAAAGAGAGGTTTAAAGAAAAGAGCATAAATTAAATCATAATTAAAACTGTTTCTTGTTAAATAATAAAGCCTGAATTTAATATCATGGGGATAAATTTGTACAAAGTAGGTTATTTAGAAATACCCCAGTTTTTAATGCCTTATTAAACATCAAATTCTTTTTGTACTTCGTATATTGACATATTGTAGTTATGTGTACAGATAAAAAATAGACAGTTTGCTATTACAAGAAAATGATAAATTAAAATATAAATATGATAATTAATGTCTACCATTAAAACACCAGTAAAGTCTACCATACAATAATGATAACGCCTGCCAATAAAACTCGATAAAGGGTAAATAATGCATATTTTTCGTATCTTTTATTTACATAATTAAATAGTTATAAACGTTAAGCACAACTATGGATAACATTTATCAAAATAATATTGTCTAAAATAAAGTATCCATGAAAAAGTAAAAAAAAAGCACTGTAGTTTGGAAACTTTTACTCATCATAATGAATTAAAATTTAGAAAAGATGTTTGTAATTTACTTTAACAAGTCAAAAATTTAATTATATTGTAAAATAAATGCTATCATTTTTAATCAGCTTATTCATTGTATTGATGGTCACAGGAAAATCATTAAAAAAGTCAAGAGAAAGGGTAATTTAAAACGATACATTATCCAGAAATTACACAATTATTTAACAGTGAATAGTTCACAATGTTTAAATTAATTGCAATATACTAACATTTCATTAGAAAATTTTAAGAAATTCACAGATACGAGGCATTTAAAATTTTGGCATAAATTAACTATCTAAAAGTTTTATCTCAATTCAGATTCTAAAGCAAGTAGACCAACTAAATATTATGTTCACTGAGAAAATATGTATTTGATGAATAACATAGAAATCTTTTATTTGTAAAACCAATTACAATAAATCTTGGTCGGCTAATCTTTTCTAATTAAAGTACCACTTATGAAAGTATAAATATTTTTAAAGATTATATGACAGTGATTTAACAATTATCCATCAATGAAAAATTGTTCAATTACTGTCATATATAAATTACTGTAATTTTTTATGAAACAACATTATATAAATTTATATAATGTTGTTTTATAAAAAAAATGACAATAATTATAGAAAATTAAGAACCGATAGCATAGCCACATCTGAAGGTATTCATATTTGCCATTCTGAATTGTAGCCATTCTGAATTTTAAATTATATCAAAAACAGAGTTTCTAAGCAAAACAGGTTAGTTTTTCTCCGGACAAGATTTTGGAAAGAGAATTCTGGCCTTTCCTTTCAGGCACATTTATTGAGTTGTATAGAAATTTTAAAATAAACAGTTTCGGAACTATGCGACAGAATGGAAAAGATTTTCCGAAAAATTTAGTATTGTGAAGTACTGAAGTAAGGGTAGGCAAGGTCGTCAATGATACATGCTGGACATCTATTTACTCTGGATTAAATCCTTTATTCATGGGAATAATTAAGTACAGCGATGTACAGGTTTCAGTAAATTTCAATTCTTCTGAGATCTCGTGATGAAATCTACGTTAACACAAATACAACACATGGGTACAGAAAAGCTAGTCCTTCTCGAACACAGGAACAGTTCGCTAATTAGTGCCGGTACGGGACGCTGACGCTATAATCTCCGGGCTGACGATCAGTAGAATTGACTTCCACACTGAGGCTCGAAACGCTCAGAGCTGGAGTTCGCTGGAGTTCGTTGAGAAAACTAAGGATGCAGGACGATCGAAAATGAGAGTAAACGTCACTCTCAGCGACCTACTTCTAAGCACGAAGTAGAAAAAAATATTAAAGATAAAGGGAATGAGATCCCAAAGTCGAAAGTCGACTTCTTAGCAGAAACGATGGCGGTCTCTAAAGAAAAGTAAGCTCCAGTAATCGGAGAGACAAGTGGACTCCTCTCGAGATCCACAGAACAAACTACTCAAAACCAACTCTCATAAAAAAAGCCTTCTTCTTGGCACAACCAATCTTCTTTTTATAGGGGTCCCGATTGCCCCTAGCGTGATTCTTCTGGAACCTTCCAGAACCAGGGTGACGCAATCTTGCGTCAACCGACCCACCTGGATCAGCTGATCCGCTTCCAGATGTGGCCGAAAGGTCGTCTCAAATTTAACGGACCAAAACAACTTAAGTTCATTAGCAGCACCGGTAACTGGGCCCATATGTGGATTCCTCCGTCACTCGATTTATAATTATTATCCTAGTCTTTTGACGGTAGTAAACATAAAGGCGTAGACACACTGGCTTCAGGCATACTGACAGTTCTTACTTTATCTCCGCTTAAGCAACTGCCTCGGCTTTGTGTCGGAGACGTTAGTACACAAACGACTTTATCCGGACCACTCGTGTCTACTTACCGCTAACCATAATTGTCCTCTGAGAATGGTCACCGTCCGTTCTTCTTTCGTTTGGGTCATGTAACGGATCGTTACAGTATCCCTAAAAATGCAAAAAGGGGATTTAGCGATAAAATTTAGAAAAGGCTTGACAGCTATGTGTAGGAGAGAAAAATGAGAAAATTTCATGTTGAGCAACATGCACAATCCCATAATAAGTACAACTTTGAAGAATAATGATATGAAAAGCCGGATGTGATTAGAATCATATAACAAACATGGACTATGCTAATCTTAATGATCGTATGGCAAATAGATATTACTTTGGACAGAAGACTTTGAATTGAACCAAAAGGCTTTTTTTTTCATTTATTAGATCTGGCTGTTTTAAAAGTTTTCATTTTGTTTCAATTAAAATATGGGAAAACTATCAGTCATAAAGTTTTCAGACAAAATTTAATTAGACAGGTGGAGAGTACAACTGGTTCAACACCTCAAATATTATTTAGTAGCTCAAGCTCCCAGTATAAAAGAATAAGAGGATTGGAAGAGCACTGGGCCAAACAAAGGAAAGTACAAAGGCGTAGCACTGTATGCAAATCTAAAGGAATTGGAAAACGGACATCAGTTTCTTGCAAATAATGTAATGTAAGATTATGCATTAACTGTTTTGAGGAATATCATATCAAATAGAACTACTCATTGTAAAAATATTTTTTCTTTTTTAATTTCAAAACATAATAATGTAAAGAAAATTTTATAAGTAATTTAATAATCCATTTCTTTTTTTAAAAATTAACCTATATTTTATTTATGATAATTTATACAGCTTATAAATAATTCGATGAAGCAAATTTTATTATTCATGTTATTTTGGTTGTCAATAGTTTCTAATTTGTATAGAGATGCAGAATTAAATTGATAGTAAGTTTAAAAACATTTGACTCTTTTAACATTGTAACGTCAAGGGATCCTTGGGTAGCGTGTGGGTGTCGAAGTAGTTATGACACGACTTACGTTGGAAGTAGTCCGAGCCTTGATCAAGAAAATAAACCTGGATCAACCATCAGGAAGGACTAGAACAAAGACTAGTGAGCAAAAAAAGTAACTCGCTATGTTCACACTGGGGAATTAATCTATGTATATATATATATATATATATATATATATATATATATATATATTCAACTATAAATATAGCTAAAATCTCGCTGTCGCTGGTGAAGGGCTACCTGCGATGAGAAGATAGACTCAAATGGTTCACTAGCGGTACTCTAGGTGGAGTAGCTGTAACGGTGGAAACATGTAAACGGTATCTGACTCAGCAAGCCAGCGGTAAGTCAGTATAGCAAAAAGCTCCATGTATTTTGATTCTTAGAATTTACGACATGTGACTGTTGTAAGTGCTAAAATAATTTACATCTGTTTTAATTATGTGTATAGTTGTTAACCCTAGTAAAAGTAATTATTTGAATTAAATTTTACATTTGTTGATGAAAATGTCTGCTTTCATTTGGATACTACTTAAAGTGTTTAATATTGTTGGTTTGTCCGGTAAATATATATATATATATATATATATATATATATATATATATATATATATATATATATATATATATATATATATATTAAATTTTGCATGACTTTAAGTTTAATTCATCAAAGTATTTCATCACATTTGTAAAAATTCCTCTAAATTTAAGATCGAACGATGGACAAATGGGTAGGGTACTGTTCTTCTGTACCAGATGAATTGGTTCGAATTCCACTGGTGACGTGGATGTTCGTAGCCGTTCGGAATCAGCTTTAAGCAGTAGGTTCCGGTCTCATTACCCGTCGGGTAGCAAAACAGTAGACCGCAGCGCTCCAAATGAAACCTATAAATTTAAGTTTTGTATGCGCAATATAACGAAATGATTAACTGTAAATTACATTAATTAGTACTTCAAAGCATTTCCTTTAACTCAGTCGTCAAAAAATTTAAATTTAACACAAATTCTAATATGCTCAGTTAAATTTTAGTAGTTTGATTTTCTAACCATTTCTTAAGCAGCTGATATTTCTAAAAGAAAAAGGTAAAGGTTTGAAGAAATTTATTTAGTATGCTATAGCCATCTCGACCTAAAGTTTCTTTTATGGCATACTAAAAAACTTGAGCCAAATGTACATGAAAAGATATTATTTTAAGCTCATGGATTAAGAAAAAGTTTACTTGGAATCTAAAACAGGGGGATATCTATGATGAAGATTGATGATTGAAAATTTTGAAGCCAAATTGGTATCAGCGTTGTTAAGCCATCAAATTTTTGTTATGATCAATACTTTAGTTTGAACGGAATGTTCCTCCCTCCCTCCCCAATGGGATAATATTTGTCTTTTAACGAAATATTAAATTTGGTCATTTGCTATTTACTCAATAAATTTGAAAGGAATATTTAAAATAGAAAGAACATTTACAATACACGTACATTACATGAACATTTACAATACACGTGTACCTTATTTGAATAAAAAAGGAACTTATATATTGTTGGTACAGAATTATAATTTAACTCTAAAATGTTTAAACCGCTAACCGCAAAATTGGTGCTTATTTTCTCAATTCCTTGATAGATTTTTTTATACTACACTAAGGAATTTGTCTTCACTTATTTTTTTTTATAAAATATTTAGAAGCATAGAAGGCATATATATGAATCTGAAAAGTAGGATGAATTTTTGCTACTATAAAGGTTACACTTGTACTTCTGAAATAAAGGGAACCGTGTCCCAAATTTCAAATTAATCAGGAGAGCATAGTTCTTTTTTCCTAAAGCAGCTGACAATACAGGCACTATATTCCAAGACAAAGCTGTTACCCATTTAGCTCACCCGAGGAGCACATGTAGCTTAAGGTATGCTGCGGACGCGAGTAACATCACCCCAGCTGGGTCCTCGTAATTTAGAAGCAGGGACCAAACAGAAGACCCTCAGAGGTATCATTTGAGAACATAGCGGAGGTTGTGACCTCTATCATATTTTAAGTGCCCCAGTCACCTTTAACGAACACGGTGAGTCTCAGGCCGGCTCGAACCCCGAACTTGCAATTTTTTAGTTACCAGATCTCTGCCTTTGCCGACTTAGCTACTTCGGATCAGGAGAACCTCGAAAAAAAATACTTAACATATTTGTTTGAGTTTGGCTATTTTTAGTGAAAAGCTTTATGAATGTTATTCAGGGAGACAAAGTCATTCGCGTCCGCGGCCACGAGCTCAAGCCGTACATGTCCTCTGGGTAGTGCTAAATGAGAGACAACCTCAGGGGTATGCCTCCTTTAGACATATACGTATGTCACGAGCCCGGAGTTCACTCGAGTGATTTTTCCTAGTGTCTTTCCTGGTAGTCTTGAGCTTACCTCTGTAGCGTTTGCTCCTTACTGGGATTGACGAAAATAATTTCGAACCATGACGGACCTATCGTAGATCAGCTGCAGCTTTATAGCTGTCGTGATTGCTGTCATGGTGACTGGTCTTCAGTTTGTTGCTGCTGTATGTCTTAGGATGGGTCAGCGTAAGAATTCTACTTATGAATGTCATTGAGGCAATAGAGAACACATAGTTCCTGTTAACACACTGTTGACCGGTTGATGGAATTAATTTAAATTCCATCGTAAATTAATTTAAGATGGATATTAAGGAAGTGCCTGGTAGTAAACCCGTTTCCCATACTCCTCATCGCTTGTCTTATCACGAGCGTGAAATACTTCGTCAGATAATTGAGCTAAAAGAACAGCAAGTTATTCAAGATAGTACATCAGAATAGGTACATAGGAACATAGGAACCGTAGGTTCCATTGTTGACCGGCAATTTTACTGAAAATTTATCTTATGTCACAGGCTATTATTTCACAGTTACCAGAATTTGATTCGTAATCACTGGGACAATCAGATAAATCATCCGCGTATAATTCATTGAAAGATTCTTCATTACATTCCATAATTGTTTTTTTTTAATTTTTTTAATTATTAAATATTTTTTACAGCAAAAGATTTGGCGGGTCTTATAAGAGAGAGAGAGAAACTTGGGTTATACTGACCAACACTTGCACTGTATGGTCGCCAACAGAGAAAACAACAGCGATGCGAAAAAAAAAACAAACCGCATCACGAGTTTACTCGTTGCCGATCAGCAACGTTGGGCCATAAAAACACGAGTTAACTCGTGACCGGTCAACAATGCGTTAATGTAAAAAATAATAGAAATAAGAAGTTAGAAGTTTTACATCCAAATGAGGGTCTTTAAGTCGAAACCACGTTATTTTACAGGTTTTTTCTTCCATTTCGCTAAATCAATCTGTCAATTTTAGACAATGGAGGTAATGTTTTTAACATATAACAGAGAAGAATAATTATATATATGCGTATTCAAAAATCTCCTTTAAAAAAAGGAGATAGCCTCCTTTATTTCTTATGTATAGATACAAAAAGTTTAAATTCACCTCCCAAATTCTGTTTTATTTCAGTTTTCAAAACTATAATCTTTTATCAGTATAAAGTCTAAAACTTAACCTAGATATAAATATCCAAACATGTTTATAAAATCACTTTGTCTTGAGTCTGACAAAGCTCTATTACACTGTAAGGGAGACTTAATATTTAAACAGACCCACAGTCAGAGGAATTTATATTTCAGTTAGAAGCATTTATTTTCTGCAGGTTGCTCTAGATAAACTCTCTGGGTGTAATATGGTAAAATTTCAGCAAAACTGTATTTTTTAAAGTTATTTGAATTGTTTGGAAGTATAAAATGCAACGAATGCTCTAAAATGTCTTGAAAAGTGAAAATATTTTAAAGTCTCAAGAATTTGCTGCTATACACTCGATATTATAGTATAGTCTTAAAATAGCTTTGAATTTAAACAACATATTTTATAATGGGTACATTAAAGGTGATAGTTTAAAAAAAAACAAATATTTCTTTTAACTTTATTAAAAATATTATAATACAATAAAATTGAAGAAAGATTCTGCATATTTTTTACCCAGTTTCTCTATAAATCAAATAAGCATACTTACCAAGGTTTTTTTTTTATTCACCAGAACTACTGAGTACTTTTACTAAGCAGAAGTAATGTTTAAAACCCTTTTGGAGCCCCCCCCCAGTAAAAGGGGTTACCGGGATCCGTAACGGATTAGATGTTCTCACCTTCAATATGGAACAATCCTCTTAGGTGAGTCCCATTGAGACCATTATCGTTTCCTCTAGTATCCTCTATTCAATAGGATGAGAGGAAGTTATGTCTATATCCTTTATTAAATAAAATCCACGCTTTAGGATAAAGGCGGTTATTTCTAATGTCTAGGAATTTTATTGTAAATTCTCTTGTACTGTTTATAGTACTGTGAACTTGTATTTCATTATAAATACAAGCTCAATAGTAATAAATGTGTTGTTATTTCGATGAAATGAACCCCTAAATATATATTCTTGATACGACATATTATTTACACACATATATTAATGGTTATTTCATTTTTAGGCTCACCTGCATTAGGAAAATTATGTAATGAAAATCGTGTAAAGCAAATATCTAACGAGGTTGTGTAACGAAACTTTTACTGTTACCTTTGTTTAAAATGACAGAGTTGATTAAAAACCTCATTTTCTATAGAACATAGGAAAAAAATCTGACGGGTGCAAGGAGCTTGCCTACTGCTTAGACGTGCAGCGCTTTATGTATGCAATATATCAAAATTATTTAACTTTAATATTTCCTTAAAAACCTCCTCTCTCTCATTCTAATTCCTTAAAATCTTTTTCCCAGCCTCTAAATGTCTTAATCAAAGGAGTGTTCTCGACTTAAAATTCTTTCGATCCATTTCCCAAAGCTTTCTGTCCTATAGATGTAAATTTTCTGTCTATTCAACACGTTTACCAGCTGTCGCCGGCAAATGGCTCTGCGGTTTTCCTGACCTTACATGTAAATTCACTGAGTAAGTGGGAAAATTCTTTCTGTCTTGGGTGCACCTCTGTTTGAGCAGAGTGATTTTTGTGTCTTTCTCTTGTCTGTCATTGACTAGTAAAGATGTCCTTTTTAGCAGCTCTAAAATAAATTTTTAATTAGACTTGTGTCGTTCTCTTCAATGTCGGCCAACTGCATTGTTATTAAAGCTAGTGGATTTAGGTTTCTCCTTGGTCAGTAGCCTGGGCAAGTAAAAAGAATAGGGGCAACAAAAGTATTGTGACTAGAGGGAATAAATTATTACATGTATATATAAGGTATTTCACTATGTACAGTTTAACTTTTGGAAATAAAAAACTCGGAAATGGGATATATAGAAGCATGAAACCAGTGATGTATGTTTATTAAAAATAACATAAGAATCTGATAAAGAAATGTCAAAATTTTAGTAACAAATCACGCATACCATATGTAGGTTTACATAGCAGGTAATTACAGCTCTCCTTGTATTCACACCAAAAGCGATTAAAAATGTGCATCTTTCACACATCACACGGGTCGCAAACGAAGGTCAAAATTGACAGTGGCTTTCTGTAGAGTGTCAGCGGATATCGACACGCAAGCTTTAGAAATAGTCTCCCCCAGCTAGTCTAGCATTCTGCCTATATTCTAATTTCTAATAGCTTATATATAATGTTTAATGTTGTTTTATATAATGTTAAAGGCCGGTTTCACCAAAGTCACTTAACGGCTAACAGCTATTAATCTCTGTTTAAACAGAGAATTGGGTCTCGCCATTAGTTGGCGCCATAGGTTAATCGCAGTTAGTTGTTAAACGACTTTGGGGAGACCGGACCTAAATAACCGGACCTGACTGATCGTGCTTTAAGATAATCGACCAACAAGACTATGGGTCACGTCCGCAAATCTGCGACTGCTAACAGTGAACATAAAATGACAACAAACGAGAAAAGTAACAACTAGAAGGTAAGAAGGGATGGATAAATATGGATTCGTGAGTTCCAAAACAGAACAGTAAAAAAGAGAGAAGAAAGTTTAAGGATGAAGAAACACAATTTTTTAATCAGTCAAAGATATCGGTACTCTACAGTAGCTCGAATCGAAATGATAGTTTATCACATCGGGAGATTAGAAAATAAGTTTCACTAACTAATCAGAACAGGGGAAGATATCCAATCACTGAGTAGCTAGCTATTTTGGTGGAGATGTAAATGGTGGCTAGAATTGCTGTTTTGAATTTTCTTCTTACATTTTTAAAACTTTCATAAATTTTTGGTATTTTTCTCTATTTTTTTAAATATAAAAACTAAAATTCTTTATCAAGAATGGTCTTAACCCTTCTTTTATTAGCAGTATAATTATGGCCGTAATTCACTATATCATAATTAGATCAGTGTTAAGTTTATTATGGAATAAAGTAGAAAGATTCTGTAGGAATATAGGAAATGATGGATTTTTAAGTTCGGTATGGATGTGTGCGTTCTTGAAGAATCAAGAAGCAATCGTCATTTTGTGAATGGTGATATTTTAAGCAACTATTAAGATTTTAATGTTAAAGTCAATTGCATACGACTATACCGGTGCTGCGTCTGTCAGTATAGAACGAAGGAAAGAAGTGTAAATGAGTAGTTTATTACTTACATTTCATTTTGCTATTGCAAGAAATACTGATCGTTCTTGGGGTCTGCTCTCTTTACACGAATTCGTAGTGACTGCAACGCCATCTATCGGTACTATTTGCAACTAAACTTTTGAGGTCGTGTACATATACAGGTTCGGGTTTAGGAGGTGTACAGTGCTTTTATGCACTCAGGATGTTTAATTTTTAGGAAGGTTAATAGAAACAATAACATTAACATATGTCAACTGATGTTTTTTTGAAAAAGATGATTTTATTGAAAGTATTTAGTAAGAATATCCACTTCTTTATCTTTTTGCCTTTTTTTTTGTCTGGGAACTATTGATCTCATAAACTTGGGTTAGACTTTAATAAATTATATTACTCTATATCTTTTTTTAAAAAGAGATTGATTTTCGAGAAAAATACTGTCATTTGACTGTCTATATAAACTGTCATTTTTAAAATTTTAAAAAATGACAACTAAAAAGTTTAAAAATGTTCGTAATATGGGGTAAAATAGAAATTACAATTTAAATATCAAATTGTATTTTTGGCTCTATCTCTTTAAATAGTAGTACTAGCAATTCAGAAGAAATAATGTAAACTTTTAGAATTATCAGATATTATTCACAAATAAGTCATAACAAGAATGCAGCTTAACGATGTATTTTATTACATTATATATGATATCTATTTAAATAAAATTTAAATAAATATATGATATAAACTATTTTTCACTTTTTTGATATCTATTCAAATAAATATATGATATAAACTTTTTTCAGTTTAGTGTAAATTTTATGGTGCAGTCATGTAATAATAATCTTAAGTTTCTTTTTATTGGGATAATTATAAATCTACTGTATATACGTATTGGTAGGGGGCTGCTATATACACATTAGCTGGGATGAAAGTGTATTACACAATTTCTAACCAGATTCTAGATTACAAATAGTATTTCTTGTTTCTTTTCCATCATACTCTTATTAGGCTAACCACCGATTAAACATTACGTGATTATTTAGATGACATTTTGCTGATCATTTTGCTTTAGATGACAGCTTGACGGAACAAAATATAATAAAACTAAATTTATATAAAAATCATAATTGATTACTTTTTTGACTGTTAAAATTTTCATTTATGTTTTATAAACAGCTTTTAAGGGTTTTGCGATTAAAAAAGTTAAAAAAATTATTCTATAATGATACGGAATTATAGTTTGTTCAAAATTAAAACAAATTTGTTTAAATAAAAAATATAGCATAATATTATAGGATATAAAAGGATTTAACACTGAGTATAACTATTCTATAATACATTGCTACATTAATTGAAAGTTTTACAATATTAGATATTATGTGCGTTTGCAGTTTATGCAACAAATCTTACAAATGATAAGATCCAAAGTCTCAAATATGACTTTGTTAGCATTCAATTCTTGAAGGTATGTAATTATCTCTATACAATAAAATATCAATTTAACAAAATAATTTGGGAGACGTGAAGGCTCTCATTGTTTAATCCAAAAGCTGCATCAAAGTTTTGCCTCAGCACTGTTGTTTCGCAGTTCCTGAAATCCAATTAAGATACATGCCTCAAAGTGTTCATTTTCTTTACAGGCATTTAGAAACTTTAAGTAAATGTTATTTTAAGAATTACTTCGATCGTGTAACATAGAATTTTGTATGAAACTAAATCCGTTGTAAATGCGATGTTTTATTTTGAGCATAACATTCCCCTATTAAAATAAATTTAACATTATAAAGATTAATTTTTTCGGGGAAGGAAGTGCTGAATATAGTTTATCAAACTTTTTTAAACTAGCATATAGCCCGCCATATGACGGATCGGTAAAATTTTGAATTTTTCAGAATTGTAATGAACCCTATGAGGCAGATAATAAAAATGGTTTGTTTTTTTGCCTGATAATTACATTTCAACAAAAAATAATCGATTAAAATTATCGCATATGTACTTAATCTATTATTTAAGTCAATTAAAAAAGAAAATTATTTATGTAATATCTAAGTTTAGTGATAAAACGTATGAAAATAATGCAGACAATATTTAAATAATTTAAAATAAGAAATGATTAAATGAGATGGTTAAAGGAATGAAGTCATAATGATAGAAAAAATTGTTATTTTTACCTATTTATTATGTGATAAATTGATAAATTTAATCGCTTTCTCTTAAAATGGGGCTTGATATAATGGTATTAAACGCTCGAAAAGGGGATGGGGTGGATTTCGAACGTTTTAAAGAGGACAGTATTTTTCGCTGTGATACTTCAGAATCGGATCTATAGTTTAGGAAAAGATAAACTTGACTCGCTTTGAATTTTGCAAACCCTAACTCATCAAAAATCCAATATGGATGCTCTATCCCTTCCAGGTCCTACAGCTTCATAACTTCGATGACAGACTGACAGATAACTTAGGCTATTATTACATTATGAGAAGAAAGTTTAATCATACACAACATGAAATGTTTATGTGGCCAGGGACATCCGTAAAGCAATACGTGAATTTAATAAAATAAAAATAATAAAAATTGTAGAAAGTTGAAAAAAATAGTAAAAATATATTTTAAAAATAATAAAACAACTTTCGGAATAAGAATTTAAAAGAAAAAGCAAAAAATATTAAATGTATTAGATATTAAAAAAACTGGCTGCTTCGGGGATAGAACCGTCAACCCGAGAAATACAACAATCAAGCGGGTGGACATTCTACCAAACGTACAACGTCTGCACGTTGCGAGCAAACTAAGAATATATGAAGGTTCAAGTAGAAACAGTCCAGAAATTTAAATATTACTCTCCGCCTTTGCCATCCTATCAAGAATGAATTTCGTACAGAATATTAGGAAGGATAAGGCTTGAAATAATAGCATTAAAAGCTCGAAAAGGGGGGAAGGGGTAGATTTCGAACTCGCTTTCAATTTTGCTAACCCTAACTCATGAAAAATGCAATATGAATGTCTGTATCCATTCCAGGTACAACCGCTTCAAAAATTCGAGGACATACAACTTAGGCTATTATTATATAGGGGATGTAAATATAATACTTAGAGCGAAGAATGACAGTGTAAGATTCATATGCATGCTGAACTCTATTAACCTCTGAAATTAGGGGAAGAACAGTAGCATTTTGGGGGCCCTTAATAATATATTGTATAATAAATTAAAGAGAATGAAGACACTTATTTTCAGTCATTTTGGGGCCGCCTTAAAACTTTCAAGGGAAGCACAAGCTTCTAGCTCCTTTTCGGTATACAGGCAATGTAAGTATGATTTCGAGAACAATATTGAATCTTTTAACAATCTTGAACAAACTGATGTAATTTAAAGAATTACAGGCTTTGCCAGTGCACTTAATTTAGACACTGAAGGGAGAAGCATTGTTGAATTTCTCGATTATATCGATGGAGAAAAACTAAAATGAGAAACTAACAGAGTTAGAAGAGTTGCAGTATTTGGAAGAGAAAAGAATTGAACATGTTCCCGATACATGTGGTTAGATGGCTGGTTTTCCAAAATGAATGCAACTATGGCTGCTACTCACCGGACTCTAAACAATCGGAATAGTCAACTTTTTCGACTGGCTACGTCATTATGACGAA
The DNA here is from genome assembly GCA_032207245.1 of Pardosa pseudoannulata. Taxonomy (NCBI): domain Eukaryota; kingdom Metazoa; phylum Arthropoda; class Arachnida; order Araneae; family Lycosidae; genus Pardosa; species Pardosa pseudoannulata. The sequence goes on along the minus strand of CM063503.1, from coordinate 17,228,358 downwards.
AATACCCTCCAGAGTAGCAAAAACTTCCATCTTCGACATAACCCAAAGTGCCGAAATGCACTTCTAGTGACGTCATTAGACAATCTAGTGGTGTAGATGATTGCCGTGAGTAGCAGTCTATGTTGTATTAAAATACAGAACGCTTTAGTAAAGTTGAAAGTGGGATTAGTCAACTTTTAAGATGCTAAAAAGAAAATTATAAAATAAAATTACAAAGCAACCCAGACAATTTTTTTTTCGGTTGTTACATCCCATTGTTACCTCCCCCCCTGAGGGTACAACTTTTGGTTCATCGTCAACTCTTTTACTTGGACACTCTACAGCTAATTATACAAATGATGATATGTACCAAATAAACAAACGATAATATGTACATGCAATTTTTATGAATTAATTTGAAGTTTATTGTATAATTTTTTTATAATGCTCCTATAATTCTGGCATAAGCTCTTCACTTATTGACCAATTCGATTAACGGCGTAGTCATTGGAATGGAACTTGGTTGTAAAGACTTGTACATAATACATAGTTGGGTAAAAGGTGCTAAGACCCAACTAGTTTTTGCAAAGTAATGTTTCCTACAGGTGTTTAATCGTAGTAAAATTTTACTTAGAAGGCATAATAGGGCAAGACGTGGTATCTGCATAAAAGGCAGTGAACGACAGTTCTTTATTTATTCGAAAATTCATGTAGTTAAGTCTTTGATCAAAATTTCGTAGTAGGTTGTTTAACTTATTTCTGTAAAATTCCGGGAGGTGTGGCTATAGTTACGTGAAACATGTCTGCCAGACACCATTTCAGTGCTTACTATCTTGGATGAGACATTGTACGGCTCGAAGAAGTTCAAAGTGTAACTACTATGGCCCCAGGAATGAGTATCAAAATTGTTATCTCGCGTTTAAAAAGACTGTTGAAGGTGAAAATGTTATTCGAAATTATACCAGTGTGGTGGAAGGGAAACTATATCTCAGGATCGATATGTATCGTTAGCGGCGAAAAGGAACAGAAATTTTCCACAGCTGCAGACCTTGCAGCCGCTATTGGTACACACGTATCTGCTAGAACCTTTTCTGGAAGATTAAATCATATATTATCATATTTCCTACAGATTTATAAAAGCTGAGACATTCGTATTATAATATATTGTTTTATAGAAAATGTCCCTGATGTATTTATTAATATATAATATGACCATGTTTTTTATAGGATACCATTTAGACTTTTAAAACTTGGTTGTTATCATAAGAACTTTAAAAATTTATTAAGATCAGTAATAGCCAGATTAATAATTTTACATGCATAAATTTTTGTAACATTTCTTTTAAGAGCAAAAATAGCGGATAATTATTTTCAAACATATTTATTTTAATTAACTTTTGTTCTATAACTATTATGATCTAATCAATTTAAAAGTTTCGACTCTCATAACTGTTATAAATGTACATTTATTGTTTATAATATGCATAAAACATAAAAAATGTTTAGACACATTTAGGTTCTAGAAAACCCTTAAAAGTTATTAATAGTAATAATACTATTGTATGTCGGGACAATAATTATATTCATAATAGATTAATAAATATTAAAAATCCTTTATTTCCATTCTTAGCTACATTTTATAGTTAAATGAGACAAAATACTTCAGAAGAGAATTTTTAGCTAAATTTTGTCCAAATGAAACTCTTTTGTCTTTTTAAGTGCTTGAACTAAAACATTTATATACTATGATATTCTACATATACACTGTCTACCAATAAGTATTTGGACACCTATGCAAATGACGATATCTGCGGTCCTGAGGTATGCCACGACCTCCGCCGGTATACATCGTGTAGGAAACAGCATCGGCATTAGTCGCATGCAAAATGCTGCGCAGTTTGGAGCTCTCTGATTTCGAGAAAGGTATAATTATAGGGTATCACAAATGCGGCCGATCCTTAAGGGACATATCTAGCGATCTGAAGTACCCAAAATCGACAGTGGCCTATGCGATTAAGAAGTGGAAGGTGAGCGGTGATTGTCGGAATGTGCCCCGAGTCGGCAGACCAACGAAACTGGGAGATAGAGACCGACGAGTGCTGTGCAGAGAAATTCGGAAGAACCGTACCCAACCAATGACCTTCATCCGCAAGGAGTTTCAACAGGCATCCGGGAGTATTGTTTCAATGAATACCATCCGTAAGGAAGCACATCTGCTTGGTTTTCATGGTCGTGCTGCTGCCCATAAGCCTTTGATCACAAAGTCCAACCACGCTTCTCGGTTAATGTGGTACAAAGCACATCGAAATTGGACCGTAGATCAGAGGAAATGGGTACTTTGGTTACAAAGACTTGTGGTAAGTATAACACGGAGGGTTCACGCTGTAATTTCATCTCATGGAGGCTCTACCAACTATTGATTTTGAATAAAGTTAGTTTTTCTTTTCTATCACAGGTATTCAAATATTTGTTGGTAGACAGTGTATATTGATTATAGTAATTAATGATTCACTAAGAAAGAGAAAGTTTGAAAATGTATAATTTCAATTAAAAAAATAATTTTGATGTATCATAAGATTGCATTCACTATGAAATGCAAAATGAGACTGTTTTTGAAAAGAACATAAACTTCATTGTCTCTTTAACCCTTTAAAGGTCACGATTAAAAATTCTTTCAGATTTAACAGAATTAGGATATAAACGTTGTCTGTGAAATTTATAAATAGGAACCATGTGAAAACAAATTTCACATTCCGTTGGGAGGTTGGATTTTTTTTGGGGGGGGATAATTGTGAAACCTTTCCCTTTTACAGCATGAAAAAGTTTTTAAAAAGTAATTATATCGATAGAACAATGTATAATTATCATTAAAATAATGTAAGAAATAGATAACTACAGTTTTTCATTGTTCTTTTGGGTAGGTGTTTTTATTTGAAGTCAAATTTGAAAACGAACTCGAATTTGAAAAATCAAATTCGAGATTTTTTATGTAAAGCAATTTTAAACTTATATTTCAAACGGAAAAATAAATTATGCAAATTCTATTATCTATTACTACATCAAAGTGTCAATAACACAGAAAATCGAAAAAAAAAATCTTCCGGATATTTTTATAAAGAGAAAAAAGCATTAATAGGTGGTTTCGCTGTGAAACCACTGCCCGTTAAAGGGTTAAGTGCTTGAAATAAAACACTCACATGATCTGAGAGTCTACATGTATGTAGGTTAGAGAAACTACTGATTCATTATGGGAGATAATTTATTGACCATGAACAGAGTTTCAATTAAAAAAGATAATTTTGATATATCATAAGATTGCGAGTTACTTGAAATGCAAAATGTGACATGTTTTAGACAAGTGTTTGAAGAAAACATCGGTAATGAACTCTCATTCTCTCGATGTAAATCACAACTGACTAATGATTTCTTTGTAGCAAGACTTTGTAGTTCACACTATGCGTTTAATTCTTTGCATAGATAAATTATTTATGACAATACTGCCACGTGCACCGTTTGCATGATAAATAAAATGAATAGAATGTACCAAATAAACTGACACCTTATAAAAGGAACTGCCATATCTCTCAAAGCTATAAATTTGCGATTTTCACAAAGCTACTGAAGTACAGTGATATGCGAACTTTTATTTGGATTTCAACTGAAGAGTGTAGCTAAAATATAATGCGTGTTTTCAATTATTCAAAATAAATAAGTGCATTATAGAGATGGTAATATCAGCGAGAAAATAAAATATAGCGAAGAGATTACACCAGCTGAAATGCATGGTAAAAGCCTTTGGAAAATAATATGCGTGGGTATAGAATTAGACAGTACACAACAAAACAAAAATATTACAAATTCTCGAAGTAAATAATTTTTATGGAATATTTGAAAGATTTACAAACTGAAATAGAATTTGGAAATTTAGCATTTGTAGTAAGAAATGTATTTAAATTTACAACGATGCAATAATGTGATTGTTTATTTTATTATAATTATCACTTTTGTAAGTTCCTGTAAGTTAGTCACAATGCTCAATTATTTAAGATAATATTTTGAAGCAATAGCTAGATAATACCTTGAATA
>CM063503.1:17164293-17219293 GCA_032207245.1 Pardosa pseudoannulata | reverse complement strand
GAGAGATTTGCCGTCATATTTGTACATAATGACTCATACAGATGAATTTTACAATTCTTTAATAAGCATAATTTAATATTTAAAATTTAATTAGGGATTTCAAATTGTTTGTTTTTATGTAAAGATATAATGCTGACTTATTGAAACCATAGTGGGAACTTTATTTTGCGATGGGTTATGAGATACTTACCAGGTAGTAATTTTGTTTTATTATATATACAAATGTACATTTCAATTCTACATTCAATACTATTTTGTTTTTATTTTACTGAGTTTACCCATATATACAGACAGACAAACGCATAAATATTACACATTTAAAGTCTTTCCCTGTTCTATAAAAGGGAGCTTTTTAGCTGCAGTATTTTTTACTATCTCGAACAAAATACAGTATTTCCGTAATACTGCCTGACTCATCGCTGACAATACCGTGAATTATTCATACGGAGTAAACAGTTACAATCCCCAAGGGAAAATGTATTTCGGGTAACAGGAAAGGGTAATTGTGAGACTCGTAAATCTCTTAGCAAAGGGAAGTTTAAGAACTTCGATGGCAGAACAGATAATAAACGTCGTGCGCTGACTTCATTCACAAATTATGAAAGTAACTTTTGTCTCCAGGTTAAGAAATGTATTGTGTCTTTGAAATTGTATTTACAAAAGAAAAATAAAATTGCATTTGAGGCGGTTCCCTCTTCCATTGGTGGTAATGAAGGGTGTAACAATTTTTGAGCCATTATACAGGCCATAAATGGAAAATATTTTTTAGATAGTATTACTTTTTCATGTGTAATATTGGACTTAAAACTCGAAAATCAAGCTAAAATTTGAGTATTACGTACTAAAATTTCCCAAACTCGAATTTTCTCCTCTAAATGGAACATGTTGCATTAATTTTTAGTAGGATTTTTATCTCTAATAATAAATTATATATATTTTTTATATGAAAGGTTTGATTTAATTTAGTAATAAATTTGAGGCTGTTTTTGTTGGATCAGATATTATAAGATTAAAGGCTTTATCACACGTTAACATTCGCGTTTTGAAAAAGCAGAAGAATCAGCTTATGATTACTTTTCTTGTTGAAGAATAAGCGGATTTTTCGGTAAACAGAGAAAAATCTTCAACCGATTTATAGGCCTCATCCCCAGTCAACCTGAAATAAAGTGAATCAGTACAAAATATTTCGCTGTAACACAAGAAATCGGTAAATTCTTTATCACTAAACGGAATCATAAACTATACTTACATGTTGACGTATGATAAGGTCTTATAGCTCGATAAGCATTTTCCAATAACAATGAATTAAGGTGAAAAGTGTTGGAAAGGCTTATCGATAAAAATATCAATATCGGTCATTTCGGTCGTAACCGTATTTCCTCTTATGCAAATATGTTGTGTCAGCAGTGGTATAAATTGACCTTCCCGGTTAGCTTCTGGGCCTTGTCTGTTACTCTGATTGTTTGGTGTTGCTAAAAATGTTGGTAAGGAAATACGACGTACTGTGTTGAAAACTGCTTGCTTTAGTTTGATTTTAATACCTTGTTTATATTTTTATCGTTCGAACTGAACGAATAAACTTTTAATCCATGAAATGAACTATGTTTTGGAGTTTCTACGTATATCCACACCACACGCATAACATGACGCTGGGCCCTCTGCAAATAAGTTGAAATTTACCTCAACGAAAAGGTCGCATCGAATGGTTCAAAAGGTATCATTGATAAGTTTTGGGGCAAATAACTATGTAACAATAGTTGGAAAATAATTGAATTTGGATAATTGGACCCTAACCATGTGACAATAAATGGAAATATTAATTCGGAAATTCAAAACATTGGGATGGTTATTTACTAACAAAAAGTTAATTTCTTACATTCACAGCTAGACTTTTTCTCTGTATACCGTGGTGCCGTAAATAAACAGCTAGGAGAACACATCCTCCAACAACTTAAAGAGATAAAAAAAAAGGTATCAGGCCGTTGAAATGTTAACATGCTTTTCCAGCAGAATCCAAAACCCAAAACAGATATAAAAACATGCGCAATTTTACTAGAAATCACAAAAGGCAAATATAACACTCTGGAGTAATAAAAAAGTGTTAGAATAGTGATTAAAAGGTAAATAAATGTGTTTTTACAGTAACTGAAATGTGATATTTTATATATTTTGATGATTTACCATCGACTAAACATTTTTATTTCTTAAATTCATTCATTTATTCAGTATAAAATGATGCATACGTGTTTTTTTTTATTAAAAATGGTAAAATTGATTAGAAAACATTTAAACAGTTACACATTTATATAACTTTTACGTATATTTTACATTATAAATAGTTTACAACTATTTATTTAAATTAAATTTGCTTTACAATATGGTACATAGGCTTGTGTTATTAATGATATCCCTACATATATACATTTCAAGTTCTACATTCATCTCATAAAAAACTAGACTAAAACTTTTATGCACATTACATACAGAATTTTTCAACTTGAACTAAAATGTTCCTTTAGGTTGGAGCTGCATATAAAACGAAATATTATTCTGTATCGATTAAGTACCTTCATGAAACAAGAATTTTCAGTATGTATAACCTTGGCATAAAATTTTAACATTTTACTGTATTTTTTACTTTAAATATCCCCTATATAATAATAGCCTAAGTTAACTGTCCGTCTGTCCTCGAATTTAGGAAGCGGTTGGACCCGGAGTAGATAGAGGCATCCATATTGGATTATTGATGAGTTAGGGTTAGCAAAATTACCCCCCCCCTTTTTGATCGTTTAATGTCATTATTTCAAGCTCTATTTCCTCCCCCGGTTAAAAGCAGGAGATTAATTTCATCAATTTATCCCATTATGAGTAGAAGAAAATAACATTTTTTCTCTATGACGTGGCATTATGACGTCATTCCTTTAACCATCTCATTTAATCATTTCTTATTTTAAATTATTTAAATATCGTCTACATTATTTTCGTACGTTTTATCACTGAACTTTGATATTACGTAAATAATTTTCTTTTATATTCGGCTTAAATGATAGTTTAAGTACATATGTGATAATTTTAAATTTAATCATGGATTATTTTTTATTGCAATGAAAATTTTATCACCGGTATTAACAACAAATTCTTTTCATAAAAGTCTAGGAGTCTATTTCATGGACTAATAAATATCTAGCGTTTCAGTTACATATATTTGAACATTAAGAAGTTTGTTAGTTTGTGTGTTATTTTTTATATATTACTACACAGTTTGCAATCTATTCGCTATATTTTGGACATCATATATACCGCCAAATAATCACTGTCAATATTAAAACCTCTTCTGTTCATCCTATCACATAATATGACAAGATAAAGTTCGCAGCTAACATACGGTCAGTAAAGATAAACAAATTATTGAGCTTGTACCAGATAATTCTCAGCCAAAAACAAACAATTTTTTTACCTGTCTCATAGGGTTCTTTACAATTCTGGAAAATTAAATATTTTACTGATTCCGTCATATGACGAGCTACATGCTCGTAATAATATATAGATCAAAGGTTTACTTGTACAAAAATATTCTTCAGCCTTAAGAATCCTAAAACAAAGGAAAATAATAAAGCCTGGTTATAAGGTAAGGCTTTATTTGCTTATGCGATCAGAGCAAGAAGCGTAAAATTGACGTCTTAAGCAGTTTCACCTTGACAGATTAAGTTACTAATGCGAACAACGTAAATACCTAGTCCACCATGATAGGAGTACAGAAATAATTCAAAATATTTGTATCGTGCTATACGGTTACTATTCGCTAGTGTTGGGCTTTCATGAAGGAAAACAGGTCTTCAGCATTATTATGATGAAGTAATTTCGATCAATATATATAGAAAACATTTTTAGAACTTTTTACTGATAACTACATTAGTTTTATGAAGCTTTTCAGATACTGCACTATTATAGTCATTAATTTATAACAATGTATATTATATTTCTCTTCCTTCTTTAAGGTATCCATCTAAGTTAAAAACGTCATTTTTTGCCAAAAATCATATTTTTTTATTTCTCTATTGTAAAATTTCTACTTTTAGGCTTCTAAATGTGTTTTTGTTTTGTCTCTACGGCATTTTAAAGAAAGTTACAGCTGTTTAAACATCAGTGACAGCTGTCAAAACAAAACGGAAGTAGCGACTTCGGAATCAGAAGTTGTGAATTTTTTGGAAGTATTTTTTGGACAAAACCTTTTTAAATTTTCATGAAGGTTAGTTTAAACATTTTTCTAGTATTTTTAATAATTAGCAAGTTGGCAATTAGAAAGTTTTGAAGCAAGAAAGTGTGGGGAATTTTAAACATGTATTTTAATTTTTTAATAGTTAAAGTTGATTTCATAAACTTCAAATGCGTTTTTCTCAGCACGGCATTTTTAATAGAATGTTGAAACTTGAAATATGATTTCTCAAAAAGTTCTTTTATGCTTTTGATAGTATTTACTAGGGAATGACCTAAAAGCTTTAAATTTGGATAATTTCTAATGATGTTACACTCATAGTTAAATGTAAAGGTAATGAAAATTCGTTAAAAATTCAATGTGTATGATTTTGAAGGACCAAAATTTTTTACCAAATGTAAATTAAGCAAAGATTTTAGGTGATTCACTAGTCCAGTGTATAAGAAATGTGTTGCATAAAAAATATTGAAATAATTTAATTTATTAAAAAATTAGACCTTTTGAAAACACCCGATTTTTTTACTAAGTTTTCTTTATTTATTAGAAATTTTATAAAAACTTCTCCAGGAATAAATTTTTTAAGTGTAATTCTCTATGATAATATAAAAAATAAATCTGAAAATGTAAAAGCGTGAACTAGTTTCTACGTTTAAAGAAAAAAGTTCTTCGAACGTAGACGGATACCTTAAATACTTTGCAAGTGATAAAACTCAATATTTTTAAACATCTGCAAAGAATTCTACTGTGGTAAGGTTTATTATCATATATTTATATAAAAAAATGAATTGGATATCAAAGTTAGCCATTGTATAAAGGAGAAATCTGCAATTCTAATTTATTGTACTAAAGAGAGCTACTATATTTAATGGTGTTTACAAAGTAACTTAAAAGACTTTACACGGAAGACGATACGAGAGAATTCGGTGTCTTGTTTTAAACTTTAAGCAGTGGTATTTTTGTTTTTCTTAATTAAAAGCCATTTTAGATTTAATCTATGGTGTGAGGTAATTAATTCTCTTAGTACGATTCGTAAATTAACTTTAGTGATAGTTATGCTACTATATAAAGGGAAACTAACAAACTACCTTGAACTTTCTAACTTATCTAATTGAATGAAATCAAAGAGAAACATTTAGAAGAAATCCAGTTCAACTAATTTAATTTTAATTATATTAAAGTTCCTAAGATGATAAAAAATTTAAGTCGACATAATCATTATGTATCACAGGAAAAAGTATAAATACAGTGGGCTCCGCTTAATGTGATCAGTTTGGGGCACCGTGATTTTGATAACAATAACCGATATACAAAATTAGGTAAATTTACCCCTTCCCCTTTAAATCACACTTACATTTCAAAATAAAATGAAAAATCTCACTTTATATTTATGTACTGTATATTATCCTTTAAGACATAATAATTGTTTACAAAATAAAAATAGTTGATCAATTGTTGACTGTCTACAGTTCTTTCTAAAAAGCTCATTGATAAATCGTTCGTAATCCTAATGCTTTTTAGAGTCATCTGAGCGGTGTTGTACTCCACGTTTCAACACTTACATTGCAATTCAGAAGCTGAGAAATGTGTAACTGCGCTGCAGCATTGCGCTGACTCATATTTGGTAACCTGTCATAATGATTTAAAATTTCGATATTCAGTTTTAATTGATGTCATACTGCATACCTGGAAGTTGTTTTTCCTCCGGTTAAGAAATCACTCCCGGTAAAGATTACTTAGTGACGTCAAACCTCCACACCAGTTGAGATAATTCTTCTAATCCACTTCACCAGGCGGTATGTTAAACTGCCGATAGCATGTGGCTGTTATGTAGATTAGCAAGTGAAGACTGTATTTAAGCCGCCGGCAAATGCAAGCCTTGATGCTCTTACATGGCTGCCCTGTAAGGGATGACCGTTCTGTAAACCGTTTTATTTGTAGGTAGCAAGTTGCTACCAAGTAGTGTACAGTTCTTAATGTTTCTTTTATAGTAATGTTATTTTTAATAAATGAGTCAGCCTCTGGCATTTCGAGTGGTTTTCTTCGAGAGAACTTCACATCTACTGCATACCTGCTATTGATATGGGGTAGTATTCTTACATTAATGTTAAATCATTTCGCTTTCTGACTTCCATATCGACAAACTGCACTTAAGCGAGCAAGGCATAAAATGTGAATACGCTCCTTCTCAGTTCCGAATAGAATTTGTTGCCTTCTGCTTACCTGACAACTATTGACCACCAGCAGTGTGTGCGTATTTCTGAAAAATTCCAGGAACGTGTAATTTCCCACTCCTTTGTTTTTTCTCCTTTTCCCTGGGTGGAAAAGAGAGAATTTCTCGGAAATTAAAACAAGAACGAAGGGAAAGAAAAGAATGGGTTCTTTCTGAATACACTGTGAATATTTCATTTGGCAGTTAAAATGAAATTCGAAAACTGATAACATTAACCGATGTAACGATCACATAAAGCGATAATTTTAACATACAAATGAATAGAGAAAATCGGGACCAAATGATTTCGATAACATTAACTGCGATCACATTAAGTACTACTCTTTAAACTCTAGTATATTTCAAAATTCAAAATGTAATTATATACAGTGAGAGGCCAAATTATTAGGGAAACTACTGAAGTTTCTGTATTTAAGTTTAAAATCTTTTTTAAGAAAACAAACATGCATAAGAATATAGAATTATTAACAAATTAAAAGGAATTGTGTAAGAATTTAGAATTATCAAACATTGTTAATGAACTGGCAAATAAGAAAGCTAAATGATGCAGTTCTAACTTTATGGACGCATTTTGTTTGATAGCTTATAATTTTTATCTTTATGAAATTAAAATAAATGTTTGTTTGTTTTTATACCTAAATATTTACACGGATTATTCATATAAATACAATAGTAAGCATATACACTATATGACCAGTGATGACTGGTCACTTGCGAATTTGGACATTTTGCTAAATATCTAGATAAAATACATGAGGAATTATCCTGAAACCTTAGGTGACTAAATATCAAGTTAGATGTCATATATTACCACGATGAGATTTTCCCGAAACTCCATAGGGAATCATCGAGGAATTGAAGAAAAACGAATATACTTTGGATAATTCTGTAAAAATGAATGTCAATGAATGTCAGTGAATAAGCGTTGAAAGTTTAGCACAGGATTAGGAAGCTTCTTGTAATAATCTGTATTCATTTTTATGGAGATAGCACTTATACTCGTGAAGAAATTAATATTTTTATACAAACAATCCTAAATTTCACCGCGTTTTTGCTTACAATTTGCAGACTTCTCAATATAAAATAATGCTATTTCCAGGAAGCATGACATATGGCATTCTAAACAGTACCCTGCAATCAGAGTTAAAAAATAATGAATATTGGATGGAATATAATCATGCTCACTACTTTAACTACTAACTACTAGCTTACTAAAATAATGTCCATTGCGCATGCACATGTGGGGGATACAATCAATAGAATGCTCATAGCTTTTTAGTTAAGTGTATACTACTACATTTGTGAAAGTCCCCAAACTATAGCTGCTTCAAAAAGTAGTCATCTAGAGAATAAACTGGAAATGCATTATTCCCAAAATGAAGCAAAGAGATGAGTGTGTGTAACCAAGTAAGTATAATATTTGTATAAATACAAAATATACATACAGTATATTTCGAGTAGCAGTATTAATGTTTTGATTGCAGAAGGAAACATTGATCTCTAAACCAGGGGTAGGCAACGCGGCGCCCCCGATCGATTTTTAATGCGCCCTCGTTGGACTAATGTAAATGTATGATAGCCAGAGCGATTTACTTACTCTTCTCACACGGCGATATACAGCAAGTAGTCAGTTGAGTTTAGGACATTCAAATGCAAGTTAGTGTTATTGAAATCCCATCTATTGAAAAAATCATTATCACATATCCCAAATATAAAATATACTGTTGAGAGTTTAAATTTGAATAACGAAAATTTTACTGCTACTTCATATTTAGAAATTATAGATAAATTAATAGAAGAGTTTTCTTCTAGATTTGACGATTTTGCAGCATTAGAAACCTTTCTAAGATTTTTCATAAATCCATTCAATGTTACTGAAGATGATGTCCTTGAATTAGTTTCAGTGTATTTCGAGCTTCATAATATCGAAGACCTAGAATTAGAAATAATACACTTGCAAAGTGTTATTATTTTAAAAGCGCATAGTAATGATAAAATGTTTTGGAATTTAGTAGATGAAAATAAGTATCCTATTTTAAGGAAATGTGCGCTAAAAATTTATTCATATTGTGCAACATACAATTGCGAGTCTTTGTTCTCAAATATGAGAAATTTGAAATCAAAATACCGAACAAAGCTTAATGACTCACATTTAGATAATTGTTTAAGGACCGGGAACTCTAAATATATCCCCAATTATAAGAAATTATCTGAAAATATGGACACCCAAGTTTCACACTGAACTATATGTATCATTATGTATGATACCAAAAAAATAAAGTTATAAAAAATCTGTTTTTTATGCCTATTTATACCTGTTGATTATCTGTAAAATATGCGCCCTCGGTGATTTTCAAATTTAGTATTGCGCCCTTAAGAACAAACAGGTTGCCGACCCCTGTTCTAAACACTGAATATTCTCATGGGAGTCTGATGAATCGTTCGTATGATGCTACCATTCTCTTTACACACCTACGGTTTCAGGATAATCCCTTATGCATTTTTCAAATATTCAACAAAATGTATAAAATCGCATTTTGTTTGGTCATCATTGGCCTTATAGTGAATGTATTGGGTCAAACTTTCAATCTATTTTGTAATTGGAATTGATAGCGGGTGTCAAATGAATATCTTATACACGATGGCTAACAGCTTAGAGCCAGCCCTAAAAAATAAAGTATATCTAAAAAATAAATCAGTCACTCCTAAATTGCGTATGATAGTGCAAATGATTAAATTTTAAAGACAAAGAAAAGTGAACTTCCAATGTACTGAGAGTTTATCTAGTCAATGAGTGCACGAAAAAAGGTTTTCAAAATAAATGCATATTACCTTACTCACTACATGCACAACTTTGAAACAAATTTCGGGAAACTTACAGAAATATTTACAAATAAATGTCAAAAAATTATACACAAATTTTATTTTTAAAAGTGAGATATAAGCTCGAAAATGATATCAAAATAGAATCAAATAATATGTAACACTTTATGTCTGAAAGATATATTTTTATGGTACATAAATTAATATAAATATATATATATATAATATATATATATATATATATATATATATATATATATATATATAAAATATATAAACGCACACAAAATTTAATTTGAATATTTTAAAAAATGCTAAAAATATCTTCAGTTTTAAATTCTCAGATCATAAAATATTTCCTACACCAAGAAATTTTTTTTGTAGTTAACATCTCTTTGATGCAAGTGAACTAATCTATCATTAACAAAATCAATTGGGTCATAAAACTTTCACAATGAAAATGGTTGAATTTTCAAATATTTAGAAATAATGATATTACAGGTAAAAATGTTTACATGCCTGTACATTTTAATTTTAACCCTTTGTATCCTGAATTAGTTTACCATCAACTTTCTTACTGCATTTTTGCATCATTAGATAAGTTTTAATGGATAATAATCATAGAAAAATGAAAATTAATTTTTACTGTAGTTTAGTAGTTAATTCTGCAGCTGGTACTTTCTAGTAAACATATATTTTTGACTCTATGATTGAAAATAAAACATCAAATTATGTATAAAACAAATGAAATGCTTACCTGCGAAGTATAGAAGTTAAAAAAAAATAATAGTACCAATTAACTAGTAATAAACCACTAAATTTACTCAATTGAATAACACGTGTATCAACTCTACCACAAAATGACCTTCGAATGCAGCAGCATGCCAATTATAAAATCTCTACTATGCGAATAAAAATGATTCCTGATTGGTTACTGCATTTCTTTCATCATTAGTAAGTTTAATGGTGATAATCATAGAAAAATGAAAATAAATGTTTATTGAATTAATTATAAGTACCGTCTGGATATTAGTAAACATAGATTTTTTTCCTAAATAAAATACATTAATTATGATAATGAAAAAAATAATGCTTACCTGCGAAGTATAAAAAAATAATAGTACCAAAAAAGTAATACAAATTTGCTCAATGCAATAAATAATTACCATACTCACGATTATGAGAAAGATCTTAATATCTTATAAAGTAATGCTCTATTCATTTTTTCCGTTAAGCTATTCCTCTCATTTTATAAACCTAAAAGAAAACTACAGTTACCATATTGTATACGTAAAAAAGGTTATTTAGGTTTGATTGGGTTTAAAAAGTTATCAGGTTAATTAAGATCATATTGTTTTTTAAGATAATTATAAAAATTACTACATTAATGATTACTGAGAAAAAGTAATGATTAATATCTTATAAAGTAATGCTCTATTCATTTTTTCGTTAAGCTATTCCTCTCATTTTATAAACCTAAAAGAAAACTACTATACCGCCTTACCACAACCAATTTGCTTATACGGTTAAATTAATCAGATTATTTGCTGTTTTTGATATTGTTCTAAATGAGGGATAATTACTGAGAAAATTACTGAGACTCATGATTACTGAGAAAAAGTAGTGCTTAATATCTTATAAAGTAATGCTCTATTCATTTTTTCCGTTAAGCAATTCCTCTCATTTTATAAACCTAAAAGAAAACTACTATATCGCCTTACCATAACCAATTTGCTTATACGGTTAAAATATTCAGATTATTTGCTGTTCTTGATATTGCTCTAATTGAGAGATAATTTAAATTTACAGCTTCATTTCCCTCATTCATTTATTTTGTTTATAGAGTCTGTGCTATAAAGAGCTTTTACTTTATCTAAGCTGCTGATTTATATTTGAGTATCCATTTAATTGATAACAAAATAAAAGGTACGCTATATTGTTAAATATTTTTAAGATCTACGGGAAAAGGATTTAGTGCGCATTTATACTTTCTTATCCTTAAAAACAAAACCAAGTTACTAAAACTAAACTGGGATAAACTGATTTCTACAGTCTCTCGTTAAATGGAGACTCTATTCTTCTATTCTTTTAACGAAGTGTTATGTCAACATACGTTATCTTTTTCTTTGAAAAGCCCATGCTGGGTTTCAGGATAATGCCTGTAAAACGTCTCTCTGATAATCTCTTATGAAATGGGAAAACTACTCTCGTTATGTTTATTTTTTCTTTCAACAGACAATCTAGATTTCTCTGCTGTAAAGAAGAGATGTAAAGCTTTTTTGGCTATAAAAATGGTGCAAACTTAAGTACCTTAACTGTAATTTCTCATTAAAATTTTTATGTAATTCTATATATATATATATATATATATATATATATATATATATATATTCTCCGAACAGATTGCTCCATGATTATTATTTCTTTCTATTTTCGTAAACACAATTTCACTCTTGAATTAGATTAAGTTAAAAAATAACAGCTGTAAAAAACCGACTTATCTCTTCCAAAACGCTAGAAAAATGTGCTAAATGTAATTCAGTTATGGAACTAATTTGCTTATACAAATATGTTTTTCCTCAAAAGTACATCTTATATTGATTTTTGCTCTGAGTGATACTCGGAAAATAAATAGATGATTGACTAATTAAATATATTATTAACTTATTTAATTAAGTAAATCCAACTAACAAGCCCATTATTCTATAAATGTTCTTTTCATTACTCAATGAAGCCACAGTAATCAGTCTGTTAAAATGTAAATACATAAATCAATTTTCTGACAAAATGGTACAATAATTTATTTAAGTATAATCATACTCTAATGGTAGTCTTTTAAAGAAATTTACGAAGGAAGAAAGCAGTAAACGACTTTTACACATTAGCTAGAGATTTTTTCTAGAGTTGTGTAGTCTCTATGGCAACA
Source organism: Pardosa pseudoannulata (assembly GCA_032207245.1). Taxonomy (NCBI): domain Eukaryota; kingdom Metazoa; phylum Arthropoda; class Arachnida; order Araneae; family Lycosidae; genus Pardosa; species Pardosa pseudoannulata. Next base: position 17,207,098 of record CM063503.1, on the reverse strand, counting down.
TAACGAAGACTTCTTAAAAGTTGAAGAAATAAGTCACTTTATTACTTATTTCATCTCAAGAAAGCTGTTTTTATGTTAGCTGTATGTTAGAGAACTAAATCTCATTAGCCCAGAAACAAATGATACCCAGAACAAGACTTTTTGAACAAATATTTTTCAAAAAATATTGTTTCTAAAATTTTAAAAGCACCATTTTCCGAGAAAGGTTTCCATAGTTAAATGCCTTATAGAGTAATTAGTTGCAAAAGTTTGGCTTTAAAAATTAAAAAGCAGTGAGATAAAAACTACATATTCTATCATGTATGTAACATAGTATTGTGTTACATATATGAAGACCTTATTATGCATCAGGATGTAAAACTATAAGATAAAGTATCTTTACACACAAATACATAGAAAATTATCATACATACATGAATTGCTGTGATCTTTTGTTTTGTCTACGAACTTTGCGAAAAATGAGAATAGCTTTATTACCTAGTGTCTAGCAAAGATTAGAAAACAAAATCTTATTGGAAATGGGAAAGAAAATCATTGTGCTTAAATATTACGTAGTTAAATTTGCTTACTAATATGCGGAAAAAAGGTAGAAAGAGACAGGTAATAGAATTCAGCAACATTATAACTAATTATTTACCTATTGATACCGGGGTTATACAATTTTCATACCATATTCCTTTCAGATCAGTTGCAAAAAGGTAGAAAGAGACAGGTAATAGAATTCAGCAACATTATAACTAATTATTTACCTATTGATACCGGGGTTATACACTTAGCAGGTAATTTATTTTTGTTTTAGAACGCTACGGCTAAATTTTTACGACATGAAATCTAATTAAGCTATAATCTACTGCTTGAATGCAATTAAAAATGGCTACAAACATGCATGCCACGGCACGGTTTGATCTCAAAAAAGATCCCCTTACCTGTTCGTTTATCTTTCGTTTTCTCCACCATCTAACTCAGATGATTTAAGCGATACAAAGGGCAGATTAACTCCCTGTTTCCGCTGTGTACAAATAAATCTATAACATATGTTGGGATCGTATCTCAAATTACAATTCTTCTTATCATAAAGTTCCATACTTAAATGAGGAGAAGGATAAATGGGAACGTACAAATTAGTCATTTTGGTATATCTTCTATGCACAGAATTATTTAATGTCATAAGGTTCAATAAAACCGGCGTTAACATCCACAGAAAAGCTTGCTCTGTAAATAAAGTAAGGAACAGGGAACAATATGAATGATTATTAGTCATAATAGTTGACAGTTTAACATCTATAGTACTGTTGGAATAATTTCAACATTCTGCTTTACCATAACATCTTCTGTATTATGAGGATAGTTTTCAGAACAATTTTCCTTGGTCATATCATATTCCTTTCAGATCAGTTGCAAAAAGGTAGAAAGAGACAGGTAATAGAATTCAGCAACATTATAACTAATTATTTACCTATTGATACCGGGGTTATACACTTAGCAGGTAATTTATTTTTGTTTTAGAACGCTACGGCTAAATTTTTACGACATGAAATCTAATTAAGCTATAATCTACTGCTTGAATGCAATTAAAAATGGCTACAAACATGCATGCCACGGCACGGTTTGATCTCAAAAAAGATCCCCTTACCTGTTCGTTTATCTTTCGTTTTCTCCACCATCTAACTCAGATGATTTAAGCGATACAAAGGGCAGATTAACTCCCTGTTTCCGCTGTGTACAAATAAATCTATAACATATGTTGGGATCGTATCTCAAATTACAATTCTTCTTATCATAACGCTCTACCTAAATGAGGAGAATGACAAATGGGAACGTACAAATTAGTCATTTTGGTGGATATCCTCTCTGCACAGAAGTACTTAATATCATAAGGTTCAATAAAACCGGCGTTAACATCCATAGTAAAGCTTACTCTGTAAATAAAGTAAGGAACAGCGAACAATATGAATGATTATTAGTCATAATAGTTGACAGTTTAACATCTATAGTACTGTTGGAAAAATTTCAATATTCTGCTCTACACCATAACTCCATCTGTATTATGAGGATAGTTTTCAGAATAATTTCCTTTGGTCATACCATATTCCTTTCAGATCAGTTGCAATGAAACCATATTTCATACTGAAAAGATTTATCAGTTAATATAATCCTGGTTCATTCATCCTTATATTTATTTAATTTTATATTACATTATACCACCTTTTTACACGGTGAGTGTTTTTTTTTTGTTGGCGATCACAATAGCAGGACAACGAGCATGTATCCTAAAGGGGCACAGACTCGGGAAAATATCTGATGTTACACATTCTTTTCTCTGGCAGATTCAACTACAGTGATCGCTCATTTTTAACGGTTAATGGGGACTAGAACCTTCCGAGAAAGCTGAAAAACCGTGAAGTAGGACTTTCCTCTAGGAATTTTCGTGTATGCGGGTACACGAATGTTTTAAATATGTAAACAGTATTTATGCTTTACACATTTAAGACTCAAATTACAACAGTATACGTATTTATTTAAACGTGTCAGTGCTAATTAATAAGGTTAATTAGAAACCTTAAACAGTAATAAACATTAATCAACATTGCTTTCTGAGAGAGGCAAAGAGTCTTGCGTTGGTGGTGGAGGAGAGGCTCTTCAAGGAAAGGCACTTAAAAGTTTAAATTTTTCGCTGACGGTCATCATCTTCTTCCTCTTGGGTTCCCTGGAGGAAGCTTTCGCAGGGGCACAGCTCTTAGGCGGTATTATAAGGACTTAATTAATAAAAAAATTATCGCTTAAACAAAACAATTTATCGCCAACACAACACTAAAATACAGTAGGCGAGACAGTCAACATCATGGACAAGATTGGCCAAATACAACAAGAGAAGATATTAGGTGAGGATGCGCAGAGAATCAACTCACAGGGATAAATTCATTCGTACTCTCATAGGTCGATGTCACACCAGAAACCAATCAAGCTCTTTTATATGTACCATGGTATGTACTCTGAGTCAACTCATCTCTTTGACACGCAGGGATCCTTCTCTTTAGCGCATCAACATGTATTGGAACAAAAACTCTTTAACAATAAATATATCTAATAGAAAAACAAAGTTCCAACATTAAGGAAATAACCTAGGAATGTCTACCCGACATTACATGCAGGTTCAGTTCTAAAAAAAATACCATAACACAAAACATCTCATAAAAGCTTCTCATTTCGCTCATATCAAACGGATGAGTACCAGAAAAATAAACAATGTATTCGTGCTTACCTGGGTAGCAATGCTGGAATAGGAAATCCACTGTAAAGTGACAGCCATGGGACCTTTAATCTACACATATAAACTTATATATAACTCAAAACTAGGACTTTTTATATTTTATTCCACACACAGCACGACATATTGACAGGGGACTTAGCACTTTTCCCCGTTAGACAAAGAACACGCATATACCACACAAAAACAGAACTCACAACAACTTACATAACTAAGAACTAACTAAAAATCAAAAAACAACATTCCTTAGAACATAGTCTGTTCCTCTTTTTCTTGGAACACCTGGCGCCATCTCTTAGCACTATAGACTACTAACGTCAATTACACAACAACATGAAACAAAGCTCCTTTCCGCAATGTGGCTGTCGACATGGTTGTATTTTTCATTATTATTTTTTTGATGAATATTTTGTAAAAAACCCACGAAGCACTGAAGCCGCAAAACATGAAGCGCGAAGTGGCAAGGGAACACTGTACTAGTTTGAGTGACATCTGCTAATGCTTCATGATCAATATTTAATCATTTAAAGTATTGTATATAGAAATAAAGAAATAGATATAAAACTATTTAAGGTTTCAAATTTCATTGCAAAACTAATTCCGTTGTCATTTATTTATTTATTCTTTCTCGTACTATTTTGTGTTTCCAAGACAAAATCAAAATTTTGGCTTCCATTCAACTTATGGAAGTTACTATCCAAATGCATCAGCTTATTCTGTGCATCAACCAATGACCAAAGTCGCTGATATTACGTAATTCTCTTGAGTAACCAAGAGAAATTTGCATCTCCATTCGTTATTTCCCTCTTTCATACAAGTATGGAAATGTCATTCATGCATTCAGAAATTTCCAACAGTCCAAACAAATGCTTCGATAGATAACAACTACATACAAAAATAAATATTCTTACCGAAATGAATGTAGTCGGATATCTATATATCCGACTACACATGCATTAAGGCATAAAAGTAAACACATGTTCTAAATTATACGCCTCCTTCATCAAACATATTTCTCTCTACCGCAGTCTGATTATATGGTTTACCAGTCATTCGTAAATAATGTAGAATACTTAGGTTCATTGAATATTAGATTTAGGGCAACAATGAAAGCCCTCTTGAACCTCCGAAACTCTTAATTCCCATGCATGTGTTGAGTCTCAGAGATTCAATGCAGTAATAAATAAACATCTAAAGAAAATAACTCTTTCACTTTTATAAAAATGAATACTCTGAATATTTAACTGTTTCTTAAGATTACCAAATTTTCAGTATCAGAAAAGGAAAGGTTGTATCAAAGTTTTTAATGAATGAAATAGATTGTACGAAATTCTGAACTGTGATCGTATCCTGTATATAAACATTGCTATTTATATATAAATATATATATGTCAGGTATAAATAGGGGGGGGGGGGTGAAAAAAATTAAGCGGGTTGTGAACAATTTAAAAGGGAACTGTTACGTAATAACAAAATAAATGAAAAAAAAATCACGCTTCCGTAAGCTTTTAGGATAATCTGGACAAGCTGAAGCGTATTGGAAGAATTTGATGAGTATGCAAATAGATAAGGACAGTTGGCGTGCGGACATCTAGCTATCAATCTAGCTATCAAGCCCCTCCACGCTTATCTCTGCCACGAATAAATGAAAATGGCGCAAGTGACGCCTTAAAAAGGAAACTATACTTTGAATAAAGATATGATTTACTTAGAAAGACTGCTTCTTCCGTTCGACTACCACTGGATAGGATCCTATTTTCTTAGATATATGTGCCTGTATTGCCAACTGCATTGGAAAAAAATATTGTATTTTTCTTACCTTAACTTTTCTACCCAAATTAAAATCAAGGACATGATTTTTTGAGGCTCCATTCCTTTCCCACTTCCCAAATCTAAAGGCTGGGTTAATAATTGCTGCATTTGGCTTTTTCGTCCTCTTTCTGAACGAACTGTTATTTTTCCAATGAAAAACTGAAGATTTTTGCATCTTTATGTCGTTTTTTTCCCTTTCACTGTTATGGTTATTATGCATGTTCGTTTATAGGCTGCTATAGAACATATGGCTCACTCTCATGTGAATATATATATATATATATATGTATATATATATATATATGTATATATATATATGTATATATATATATATATATATATATATATATATATATATATATATATATATATATATATATATATATATATATATATATATATATATATATATATAATGTAGATTTCCTTTTACAGGTCAATATTTTCTTAAAAAGTCAAATGTAACATCTTATACAAAATTAAAAAAAAATTACATTTTTCCTTTTTTGATTTTAAACAATACTATAAAATTTTTAAACTCAGATAAAACAAACCACATTATTTGATTTTAAAAAATGTTATAGTTTACTTTTAGTATTTTATTTTGTATAAGCAGTTATTACGCATTTTTATGTTCTCATGTGCTACAATTTTTGCCAGAAAAGTTTGTTTACTTTAGCATAATTGTTTTCAAGAACTGAAAATTTGAGATTCATATTACCAAAAATTCTATTTCAGTTAAATATTTGAATTTTTGAATAAACTTTTTTTATGTGTTTCTTCCAGATGACGTTGGAATTTTTAATTATTGAAAAACAATTGAAAATATTTTTCCTGTAACAAAAGATGAATCTTTAAAACGTGATTGTTTACTTTAATAATCATTAAAAATATCCCAAGCAACAGTTTTTTAAACCTTATAAATTATTTAAAAATATTTTTTTACTGGAAAGAAAATTTTTTTGAAGGTAGCTATTGGTTCAAGAACAATATTAAAATTTAATAGAGCATGAATTCTTAAATTTTAAATCTTTTAGAAAGGAATTCAAATTTTTCTAGAATTATTTACATTGCAAGTATATAAACATACAAGCTAAAGATAAAAGTCACAGTAAAATTTGGAGTGTTATATAATAGACCATTTTAAACAATGGAGTAAAATGAATTAAAAAAAACAGCAAATATATTGTTATCCTTTAAGTAATTATTGAATTTTAAATTTTATATAATATAATTTGTACTTATTATTAATATAACATTTCATATGAGTCACATACATCATTATTAAACAAAGATTGCTTTGTATTATTTCATTTGATTATTTGAATATGTATATTCTATGTGATGAAAAAAGTTTAATGATTTTAATAATATGTATTAAACAACCTTTCTTATTTAATTTCAGAAAAAATATCCTATTTAAAATTCGAAACTGCAATCCAAAATTAATCTACAATAAATAAAATTCATATTTCATTTTAAGTGGATACAAAGACTTTATTTAATTATAAATACCATCGTGTTTCTTTTACTTTTTGTTTTTTAATAACTGTGTAGTAATATAATTTACTTCAGAATTCATCAAATAAAATTTTCCAAAAGAATAGTAGTTTAATACAAATATTTTATTAATATTTTTGGCTTTTAACCTCGCGGAAGTACTGTTTAATTTAGATTGGCAGGAATTTAAGTTACGTTATAATTTTGATCATGGGGTGATTAATTTACAAACAGTACTTTGCAGCATCAGAATTTAGTTATTCCGTCAACACTCAAAGATCGTCAGTATGATTCCCTATAACGAAAAGAAAGTGGAAATCACAAAGTAAACAAAGTTACAAAGACAAATCATACTGTATATAGAACTAGATATATTATGCGATATATTCATAACGTATATTCATAACTAGATATGTTCATAACGTATAAAAAGATGAAATATTTCATTTTATGATTTTTAGCATTACGTTTATGAAATCAATTGGACCTTATATTGGACTTTTCCAAAACATTATAAAAATTTCAATAACTGTGGGCAGTACAAGAAGTATAAGAGAAGCAATAATTTTTTTTATTCCAGTAATCTTATGAAGAGGAGGGGGGAATAAAGCATCTTTATTCAACTAGGCACATCTCAACTCTGGATTTCGTTTCTAACGGAAGGGCAGCATATTGGTTGCCTATTGTCTATCATACTCATGAAAATGAATGGGAAGGGCATTAAAGTATTTCATGACGTTGCTTGAAATCACTCTATATGTAATTATCACGTTTATTAGTAGTGGAATATGAGGATTTTGCGTAATGTCTACCCACATTACCATGTCTTAGCTATATCGATGACTTTCAAGAACAATAAAAAATTTTTTTTCTCTCTCTTCACACTAATTCCTGTTCAGAATCACTTGTCACAATGAAGCGGTATTCTTCTGAAACCATCGTTCTGAACCACTGTTGCTGATTCTAACCAATATATTCTCCAAACCAACGCAATCATTCTCGACGATAGCATTATTTAAATGAGATGTATTGGCCAGGTTTCCCTGAATACAAACCAGCTTAGTTTATATATGATTATATAGTTTAAGAAATAGAATATGTAATTGCTTTAGGATCACAGGAAACATTTTAAAGATAATATATATGACATGGACGAGAGGTTAAGGCATGGAAAACACATTTGATTTCATATATAAGACTTCTTTATTGTAATACTTCTGTCCATGATTATGACTTTTAGATATCCTTTGTTCTCATCTTGGAGCAACAAGCGTGGAGGATGTTATCAACCCGAGTTCCCGCTCAGAACTGACTATTTTGGCGTTGCTACCTAAGCAAAATTCCTATGTCTACTTCCGCCTCGGCTTCTTCACTTTGCATAGTTCCACTCGAGGGACCGTCTTTCTCCCATTACGCTGTCGTTAATGAGTTCTAACTATTTTTAATTATAACTCGCTTAATTCTTAACTTCATTTTTAAACCTCTCTCTCTCTCTCTCTCTCTCTCTCTCTCTCTCACACACACACACACACACACACACACACACACACACACACACATATATATATATATATATATATATATATATATATATATATATATATATATATATCAGTGGCTTATGTTACATAGATGACGTAGAAATGGCATTTTTCTTAAATTTTAAAAAGTCAAAAGTGTTTTTAATCTGCATAGTATTTGAGTTTTATGTATCTTTATTTCACTTTGACTTTTAATTTTGATGCTCAAGAGTGATATATAAGATACTTTAAATGCTTAATTGAGTCGTGTTCCTCATTCTTGAACAGAATCTGATTCCACGCTTATCTAAATTGTTTAGCTTAGGTGAATCCCATGGAAATCAAAAAAGAGATTGTGTACTTTGTCCATGAACTCTAAGACACCTTGTGGCGAATTGTTCATTGCTTATCTGTTATTGAGCTTCTCCTGTAGCTAATGAATGTGGTTAATCATCCCGTATGTATGGAGTTTTTCTATTGGATTAGAAAGTTCTGTCAATTGATAGTTTTGTACGCTACGGTCCGAAGTCAATGGTTCATTAATACAAAGTTAAATTTTTTCAAGATATTTTATTTCTCTTTCTTTAAATTAAGGTTTCGTTTAATTTGTTTTTTTTTATTGTTGTGTTTCACTAATGGGTTTTTAATATCATACACTACAGCCCTTAATATGGATAATTAAAATAAATATGAAAGTGGACTGATTTTCGAGGTTGATGTAAATTTCAACTCATTAATTGAAAATACAGCATAAATATATGCTTAGGTTTCAATTTAGGAAGAGATGACACATTAACAGCAAATATTAGGATATTAATGAAAACATTTTATTAGACTGTAAATAAACTGTCTGCTTAACTGTTAGTATCAATTAAAGAGAGTCTAATATATATATATATATATAATTAAAACAAGTACAATATCATTGTTACTCAATTTTAGAAAAGAGAGACTTACACAAATTGTATATTGTTGTTTTCAACGCTGTATTTTGAATTTAAATTTAAATTTTCATAAAAAATATTATGGTATCCTCTTTTCTTTATATTAATTAGATCATACGAGTTAATGTATTTTTTCCTTTTTTTTCAGTGGCTCTGTGAAACGATAAAGTAATTACTGCATCGGATATAACCCACTAGAATCAATTACTTTGAAGAGTGTAACACAGTTTTGTATTTTTATATCTGTAAACCATCCATTACCTTATCTCTGTCATCAGCAAACTTTGAAAGTACCGTAATTATGTGTTGCATTAATTACAAATCTAAATTATCTCAAATAAACTTAATGCATTTCTGCTCATATTTTATTGATTTAGTGCCCACTAGGGCATTAAACTATCCACAGTTAATCTTTTTTTTTTAATGTACAGACAGCTCCCAATTGATATGAGAAAATAACCATAATATGAAAACATGTTTTTAACACATTTATTCTATTGATAAAAAAAATAAAAAATGGAAGAGGCAAATGGCTTTACAAAAGTTTGCAAGATCTTCGTTTAATAGAATACTTTTAAACAGCAGAAAAAATGTTGTCATCAAAATAAAACAACTTGTGTATAAACAGGAAAATAAGTATATAAGTTACAAAACTTGAAAATCTTGTTTCTGCTTGTTGATCATTAAATAAGAATCTAATTTTTGTATATTATTTACCTAAACTTCTTTTCTTTAGGTTCTATAATTTACCCAAATTGCCCAAAAGAAAAATAATAGTGATATTTATGTAGTTTTAAATAAGAAAAGTTTTATAATTTTCATTTCACAGCTAAAATCAAATCGATGTATAACTAGTAAACTTTGATATAAGGTGTGGACAAATAAAAAAGAAGACTACAGTTTTACGTAAAGAAATTTTTATAACATTATTATAACATGTGAAACTGTGCAGATATAAATAATCACCATTGATATTGATGCACTATCCCAGAAAGTAGGAAGGTGTGGGGGTCTTTTATTTAGAAACTCCTAGGTCGTTGACTGATCCAGCTATACATGTATGATACACTTTCTTATCACAATTGAACCTCTGACCTTTTAGGGGTTTTTAAAGAGGCCGAAAATAGAGGAGTCACAAGAGCAAAAATCGGGGCTGCAAGGAGGATATTGCAGGATGTTCCTATAAACAATCGCCATTGACATTGATGCATTTATCCCAGAACGTAGGAAGGTGTGTTTGTGTGTGGGGGTGGGGCTTTTATTTAGAAACTCCTGGGTTGTTGACGGATCCAGTTTTACATGGTATCCTACACTTTCTTATCACAATTAAATCTCTGACCTTTTAGAGGTTTTTAAAGAGTTCGAAAATAGGGAAGTCATAAAGGCAAATATCGGGGCTGTAAGGAGGATATTGTAGGACGTCCCAAAGTTTTTCAAGGAGCTCGAGGGTCTTGACTCTCGGGGCGTAGCGTTTTCCTGGAGAATCACTATCTCAATCTAAAACTTGCCCCCGAGCTTGTTGTTGCTGCCATGTTTGAGCCTCAGCAACGAGATGCTATAATGAAACACACTGCTGTTAGAGCATCTCACTTTCATTACGTAAATAATTTGTAAAGAACGCTCCCCTCTCTGCTCAAAGAAATCAGATAACTGCTCTTTATACTGATCTAGAAGAATCACTCTTGGAGAAAAAAGAAAAAAAAGAAAAAACCCTCTTCAGAAATGAGTATATTGACCCAAACTTGTTAATTAGCCATGTGCAACTAGAAATAATACTATGCCTTTTTTGGTGTGGTTGGTATTCCTAGATTAACTCTCTGGAATTCAATACAAAGCCACTATAGCTACATTCTCTATTTAGCCACATCTTATATATTCGAAATTTTATAACAAATACTATTAGTTATACCATTTCTGTCGGAGAATTATAATTTCTTAATTATTTTGCAATCCCACTGATGGCATGGATGGCCATAGTCGTTCGAAATCGAAGTAGGTTCTAGTCTCATTAGTCCTTGTGTAGTAAAGAAAGAAGATCACGGTGCTCCAAACCAAACCCAAGCTAACTTATTTTTCCATGGTTTTATCCGCAGTTAAAATGTCTAAAAAGCTGATTTAACTCCAACTTAATCGGTACTTTCAATATTGAGTGTTTAGGAATATAGATGCAATAGTGATAACTTCATTTATGACTCTCCAAACGGATGTCCAAAGAATGTTATTTGAATCCCTATATTCATTAAATAGCATGTGCATAAAAACTTTTATGGAGACTTTCATGATTTAATTACGTCTTTTCTAAAATTGTATTGTATATTTTCTGATGTTTGGCTTACAGATATCAAACAATAAAAAGTAATGAAAGGAGTGGAAGAAGCACTTTCTAACTGGATTAAAAAAGTCAGATTACAATCGAAGCTTCAGGATTATGTTTACATAGTTCAGAATGTTTTATTAGAAGCTCTTTGTAGATCTCGAGTCTACTGTAAATGTAATTTATAATTAGCTTATATGACTGAGGAATTAAAAAATCCAAGTAGCTTTGATTCAATAACAGTTCTACCAACTTGTTTGTGAATTGTAAGAAAATTATTTATTAGAATTGTTTTTACATTAGATGTTACCTTGCTGATAATTTATATTATAGACTGTAATATCAGATCAAAATTTTTTCCACATTGTCATTCAAAAGCATTGCACATAAATTGTCCCTAATATGAGGTCTTATTTCACATAAATTTAATCTTATATTTAAGGAAATTTAATGGAAGATACAAGGGAAGAACATATCTGATTTAAACAAACTTCGAGAATTTTAGTTACTTGATTGTTTTGAAATTATATGATGTTTGGAAAACAATTTTTTCATTTATTGAAAAGTTTCTGAAAATAGAACACATCTTTGACAAACACTTTTATAGAAGTCTCAAAAATACTAAGCTACTGTTCCTACTTTGATTGTAAAAATTTAATTCTATTTATTTTGGACATTTTCGCAAACAAAATTTAATGACAGGTAAAAAAGTGGGTTTCCAATTTCCTCCTTTGAGATATCGGTAGAAAAACACCATTCACTCCATTACTGAAAGAAATTTAAAGTAATTGTGCTTTGAAAAAATTTTCTTCAGAGTATTTTCTCAACTTTATTTTGAATGTTATGAAATGAGAAACAAATAAGCTTAAAACTAATGCAAGTATACAGATGAAGTCAATTTTAATAATTCATGCCAAAACTGAAAGATTTTACTTCACTTCGGGTCATTATTTTGAGTAACTTACAAATTTTAATAGGATATAAGATTATAGAGAATAGGATATAAGATTATTGAGACTAAAAGTTTTGATTTCATTTTTCTTACTAGTGAAAAAGATTTCGAATAAACAATATTTTATACTTTTTGGAATTGCAAGTTGATGCTAAGTGAAAGACTAAAGTACAGTGTATTTTTTCCAACTAGGTTATAAAGAAAATTTATAATCTAATATTTATAGTAAGCTTTATACAGGTATTATATCAAATAAAATTGTATGAAATTTTTAGTGATTTTATTTTGTAACAAGATGATGCTTGCAAAATCTTTTTTTTTTCAGTTATTTAAAAGTCTAAAAATGATAACGTACCTTTAACAGATAATTTTATAGAAGCTTTAAAGGCATTACGCTATAGCTGTTTCTGGTTTGATTGCTTAATTTTTTTTGTCGTATTTTCATTTTTACAAGCACATTTTTACTAGTACAATAGACAGAGAGGTACAAAAAAAGGAGGTTTTAGATTACCTCCCTTGTACCAATCCGAGCACATTTGGCAACAAGCTTATACCGGCGGTGGTTGGCAGATAGCAAGTAGGGGAACGCCCCACGCATTAAACTCCCTTCGAAGTAGCCTGCTCATGCCTGTCGCACCACAGTGGCTATGGGTGAGCAACCGCATTATAAATGTAGTGGATGAGGAATTTGGAAGAGAACTGGATCTCTAAAAGACCATCATTCCCTTCATTAATAGAAGAAATATATCGCAACTGTACCTGGAAAAATTCTTCCTCCAAGTATTTTCCTTAAACTACCTTTTGAAGATTTTGAAAGGAGAATCAAATACTCTTAAAAATGCTACAAGTTAAGAAAGTTAATTTCAGAATATCAAGTTAATACTCATTGAAAGGTTAGAGTACAGTGAATTTTTTCCAACGAGGTTATAAAGAAAATTTATAATCTAATATTTTGAGCAAGCTTTATACATATGTTATATTAAATAAAATTTAGGGAAATTTATAGTTATTTTATTATTTTGCAAACAAGATGTTTATTCTAAGACATTTCTTTTCAATTATTTAAATAAAAATCTAAAGTAAAAAATGACATATTTTTAACAAATTCTTTCACAGAAGCCCCACAGACTTTTAGCTTAGTTGCACATGGTTTAATGTGAAAATTTCAGTTTCTTTTATTTTTGACCTTTTTATTAAAACAATTGATAGAGAGGTAAAGAGCAAGTGGGTTTCAGATTCCCTCCTTTGAGACATCTTTAACAAAACATCTTTTACTTCGTTACTAGAAGATATATAAAGCAATTGTCCTAGGAAAATTTCCTCCTTCGAGTATTTTCCTCAAACCTCACTTTGGCGATTTTGAAAGGAGAATAAAATAAGCTTGAAACCGAGGAAAGCATATCATAGTTACCCACATATTGATATAAGAAATGTAACTTATATAATATATAAAAATTGATGTAAGTTTATTTTGTATTGTTAGAATAAGTATTAGTTCCATGTTTTATAAAATTGAAATAAATTATTTATATAGTATTTTATAAAAATGTTTTTATGAAACTAAGCTTTTCTGTTAGTTTATTTGTCTTTTTCAGTTTCCTTACATATGTAACAAGATGCAATGAAATGCTATTGGACTACAAAATTACACAGTAATATTTCAAAATGTTAAAATAAATTTAAAATATTTTATGTTTTGAAGAAAAATAAATTCAAATCGAGAACTGTAATGTAGACATATCAGGTAAACACACGATATAATGTGTTTAAGAAACATTATTCATTAAAACAAGGGCATTAATTTAAATTTAAATTAAATACATCTTTAATCCTATGATACATTTGTGTCCAAAATAAAAATTGCTTGGATAAAAAGTTGTAAAGTTTCTACATATTTCTGAAAAATAATTCACAGGAAGGAATGTTTAAAAGTGTTTTTAGATGCTTTTTTTTTATGAATATTTTTATCCTGTTAGAATTGTATACGAAAATGATTTTATTATACGTGTAAATGAATTACATATAAACTCGTAGTTGACTTATAAGTATATATATATACATATATATACATATATATATATATATATATATATATATATATATATATATATATATATATATATATATATATATATATATATATATACATATATATATATATATATATATATATATATATATATATATATATACATATATACATATATATATATATATACATATATATATATATATATATATATATATATATATATATATATATACATATATATATATATATATATATATATATATATATATATATATATATATATATATATATATATATATATATATATATATATATATATATATATATATATATATATATATATATATATATATATATATATATATATATATATATATATATATATATATATATATATATATATATATATATATATATATATATATATATATATATATATATATATATATATATATATATATATATATATATATATATATATATATATATATATATATATATATATATATATATATATATATATATATATATATATATATATATATATATATATATATATGAGATTTTCAAGACTACACTGGTATTTTTTCAAATGGCAGCGATACTTTTGATTTAGTTATTTAATGCAAGGTCTTGTTGAAGATTCATGTTGAATTAGAAATCTCAAACTTCAGTTTTGAAATGTTATTACATTTTCCTTGTGTAAATATATCTCTCAGGCATGTTTTCCTTGAATCTCAAAGAGTTATTATAGATGAGCTGTGACCTGTGAGCTTAATTAACCCCCACTACGTTCTAAAGCTTTTCACCATATTCTAAAGCATTATGTTAAAAGGAAAAAGGATTTTGTAAAAAAAATGTTAAACATACTGGCTAGATTCTTGTTTTCCAGTTAATACAAATATGATATTGTTGGTAATGAAAAAGTAGGCTTTTTCTTTAGAAAGAGTGGAACCTTTAACAGCCAGCAGTGCCTACAACTCAGGTTTAAAAATATAGTAACATTATCTTCATTGGAATCATAGTGATGGTCTTAGATGAGATGTGTAGGTAAATTGTAACAAATTCGGCGCAGTGGACTTACGTCTGCATATTTTTAATGGCAACATCCTAAAATTTACCTCCTATCCCTTTTTCTCTCTTCACCTAAAACATAATGGTTTGGATGCAGATGCTGTGTCTTTGCCGGTTTATGGAAAGAATGAGTTTTATATATCTTTCATCTTTCAAAGAGTTATTATTATACATCTGAACTTTGAGAAAATAGAGCTGTTTTATTTTAAATGGTTTATCTGAAACTTTTGTGTATTAATAGCCTCTCGACATAGAATATAAATTGTTAAGGTATAAATGATAATAGTAGAATATCATTTAGTGCAGAATATTACTATTTTAGGCTTAAATAACAAGTTAGATAATTCAAGACTATTTTGTAAACCAACAATAAAGCACAGTGGCGTGCGGTAGGTTTTCATGCAGGGTGTGCAGAGAACATGGATTTTCCAATAAATCTTTAATAATTGAGACATCTAATTTAAAGATTACCATAAATAAAATATTTACCTATGAGTAGTCGAGTTATAACTATAAAAACAGCTAAACTTATGAGAATTCTACTAGCACTGAAGCAAAAATCATGTCTTTTGTTGTATGGTGTCATATCGGCGTCGAAAAAGCAACGCTTCGGGCTTCCACGAAAAAATTATATGTTCAGCAAACGTAGCACCACATGGCACCCGCCGCTGCTGTGCCTCATCCGGATGCTCATTGGTGCCATCAAACCGAAAGTCTATTCCACGTGCAGCGTATTTCACTTCAAGCTGGCACAATAGAGCAAACTGTTTCTTGTTCGGCCAGTGGGTTAAATTATATTTATTAATTGTTTTTAATATTTGGAAATCATATATTCTGCGAAAAACATCTTGACAATTTTAAAAAACAAAACCAGGGATATGGTGTTACAGATATAACTTATATACTGTCTGTAAGGCACAATGATTGGTAAAATTTGAACTGTTCTCTTAAAATTCGTTTCTTAAAAACAAAACAACATTGTTTTTCAGTTAATTTTTTCAATAAATATAATACATCACAGAAATTACTTTACCACACTAATACATTTACTTTATATTGATGAAATACTTCTTTTATATTTCCATGAAAACAAAATCTTACAATATATAAATTTAAACATTAACAGTCTGCATCGTATGGCCAGTTAATCAGTTAAAAAACCAAAAGCTCTTCAGCACGGAAGTCCCCTCTCTAATACAGCGCTTAATAAACCGTACCTTCGGATGATTCTGAATGGCAAGAGCAGAAAAATAGCTGCACTTGCCTCAGTGCCATAGTATGCTGTTATTCTCCATTAGCCCACACATATAAAGCGTGATTTTCACTTTAGTGCGCAGTGCGTACACATCAGAACTTCCTATATTCGTTTGCGCGCTACGTGGTGCAGCACCTAGTACCGAACACACTGCGGGAATACAAGCAAGCAAATCAACATATTTGAATATATTATAAATTATTATTATATACCATATGAAGATAGGTAGACAAAGGTGCAGAAAATTATTGTCCCTCATAATTTTGCCAGGGTATGCAGTGCACACCCAGCACATATGGACCGCACGCCACTGATAAAGCAGTTCTTTATATTTTACAGGCTAAAATAAGAGAGACTTAAGCTTCATAGATTTTGATGTATACGTGGTTACTTTATATATAAACTGTCAGAAGTTTTTAGGAGGTAATATACAAATTTCTCCAAACTAAATAATTGTAACGGAAAATAAACTTTTGTATCGAAAAATATGTGATTAAAAGAAAATAACTCTTACTTTTTTAACAACAGGTGCTGAAGTGTTGCTAGATACTTTTAAAAATTTTCCATAATTGAATTTTTCTTCAATAACAGATATTTTTATAGAAAATAGAATACAAATTACCGTAAGATAGAATGGGCTTCATCTAAATATACAAATAAAATAAGAAGGCACTTTTGATTAGTTTATGTATTATACCCGAGAGTGATATTATGTCACATTACTATAATGTTCATTTTTGTATCACTCAAATTTAAACAGTGAGTTAGTATTAAAATTATCTATGCACCTCTCCTTGAAATAATTTTTTGAATACTGATTATGAAACAAATTTTAATATTACTCTTAGGAATTCATTCTATAACTGGGTACGTAGTTTTGTACATTTCCAGTTTAGTTCTGTCTAATAATAAATACACCTTGTTAGCCTTTTTTATAAATTCCTGAAAAAAGCATCTATTTGGGTCTGTAAATAACCCAAGGCTTTCCATACAGTTTTTTAGAATTCCGTAGTATAAATTAGAAAAAAGTTTTATATGATTTTTTATTCAATATATTTAGCAGTCATGGCAAAACTCCAAATTCAGGGTTTTACTTCGCTTCTATGAAAGTTTTTTCATGACTTCTGTGCTTTAAAAATGCTTGTGAAAGTTAGGAAAAAAGTTCCATTTCAGAAATTAAAATTTCAAGTGACTTACTTCAAAAACTTTATTTTTAGTAAGGAGTAAAAATTTTAATTACATGTAGCCGACTTTTATCGCTATGTTTCAAGGAAGCTTTAAAAAATATTTTGATGTAATTTATTGTTTAAAAATACTGTTATATCTTAACGATACAAATTCATCAAAATTAAAAAAAAAATTAAGAATTTTATTGCCATTTCTGGATATAAATAAACTAGAATTGTTTCTTTCTTTATTTTTAATGTACGGTATGCTAACTTAATTAGAAGCAATTTGTATAAAATTTAATTATCTTCAAACCAATTTATAATTAATAGAAGAAAAAGACTCTCTATAAAAGATATCTATGTAGATTTAAATTTTAATTTGTACTACTCACAAAAGAATTTATGATTGGTTTATAAAGACTTAAATTTTTTAATGGGTCATTTAGAAAGATGTAAGAAGGGAAAAATGGGAGAAGTAACTCTGTAATATAAAGAAACAGATATTCTTTATTAACACATTGTATGCGGGAAATGTACTAGTACGTTTTCTGACGACTGGTACTTGAGCGCGGGACACGTACTAGTACGTTTTCTGACTATTGATACTTGAGCGTGGGTCTAGTACGAGTTAGTGTAACAACATGGTTCGTTTATGGGTTCAAAAATAACGGTATATACAGGAAAACGAAGCCAAATGTTCTTGTTTACAAAATAAAAACTAGTTTTAACATCAGTCGATGCGGAACCACAGAACGGGAAAAAATTAAAACTATATACTACTATTTCTATTTGATTTTTTATATTTACTATACTATTATAAATTTATCGACTAAAAATATACTTTTTGTTTACAAAAATCTTATGGTTGTTATTTATATATTTCTATTTATATATTTCTATTTACATATTTGTTTATATATTTCAATATAAAATACGAAAAGTTGGTTAAAAATTAAATAATTTTCAATCTATTGAGATTTAACTGAATAACTAAATTTACACTCAAAACGCCCATCCCCGGTACAATTCCGCTGCGAAATGTACCCGCACACAATGTATTAAGCAGTCTTAAAAAAGTCTTTATAGAGGATTGTGATTCAGGAAGATATTTTTTGGACGATTTTTTAAATATAGCTATGAATGTAAGTCGATACTATCTTTAATTTATAAGTAAGTGCAACAGATAAATCTCATAAATTAGTAGAACCGTTATTTTAAAGAGATTAAAATTCTGGTAATAAAATTTGTTCCAACACAATATTTTAAGACAGTGGAAGCTTAACATTCTGACTGTCAAGATCTGAGAAGAAAGAAATACAAGGGTCGTAACTTTAATAGTGGCAACTATATATTTACATAGAATACAAAAGTGGTTTATGTCGCAATATTTTACAGTTATTCAATATAGTCGCCAGGATTGTGTATAATCCGTTGTAAACGATGTGGAAGTCGCAGAACACCTGTACCAGCTCCTGTTCTGTTGATAATTCCAATGGACCGGTCTATTGACGCAAGAATCTGTGGAACAGTTCTGTAGCGAATTCCCCAGAGTGGTTCCTTCATCTTAGGTATTAAATCAAAGTCACAAGGGTTTAGATCTATCCCAAGTCTCATCCAGCGTAATGATACAGCTTAAAAATGTCTCTCCTTCGCGCTTATAGCGTTCCAGGTGGGTTCGAGCAGCCTCGTATCGTAGCCATTTGACGGAAATACATCATTCTGCATTTCTGTCTAATGATGTGGTACCCATCGAGAAGCAATTTTCTCATGCCCAGGCGTTCTTTCAGAATGTGCAACACAGTTCTATGCGTAAATCCTGTCTGTCGGGCGAGCTCAAGAATCGTTAGGGGTCAATCACTGTCCATTAGTGAGGCAACATCATGCACTTCTATTTCTATGACACTAGGATGATCTGGCCGATGCATGTCTACCCCATTTCGGCGTCCTTCATTGAAGGCTTTTACCCATCTTGCTACACTTCTGCAAGCCACTTGAAGCCCTAGATGACATTGTCGTGCTATACGACCTCTGGCACATTCAGTTATCCGACTTCGTTGTTCTTGTTTTGAAAATATCCTGACAACACTTACTTTAGACAGCAAGCTAATACAAGGATCAGTTCTTCCTGTTACTCTGCATGCGCATGACTTAGGAAGGGCGAGTCTTTTTGATGAGAGGTAAGGTAGATATGTAGCTCACGTATGGTATACGCGATATTCTTTCGTTTTGTTGCATAATGTTTTTACATCAGTGTTGACACTATTAAAGTTCCAACCCTCGTATACGACTTATCTATGTAATCAACTGAACACACTAAGTTCCATCTTGAAAAAAAAATTTAGCTTGAGATAATAAAATCTTAATATAAAGGAAAAAAATGTGTGTTGCAATTCAAAATCACAATTTACAAACCGTAAACCTATGCTTTTATTAACAAGAGTGACATTGAGCGAATCCGCACATTTATAGATTCAGTTCGACAGTCAGAGGGTTAGTACTTATGCAATGTAAAACAAAAAATATATCAAATGGTATGCCTATTATTATTTACCGAAATTTCCTTAAATTGAAGTCAGTAAGGAAGTATGACATGGACGAACTTTGACATGCTAATGGTTAAGTGTGACCTGAAATGCTAATGGTTAAGTGCCTTAGACAGAATGCTAAAACGAGAAGAAGATAAACGTGAAACCCAACGTAGAAATGAAGAATATATATAGAGAGTAATGAAGAAAAAGAAAGACAAGGGAAAAAGACAAACGACCGATGAAGGAGCAGCAGTAGAAGAAAAATAAGAAGGAGGCATAACATCGAGCGGTGGATGTGAGAGATTTTGCTACGGTTGGGATACACTCGAATTCCAGAGCAAATGCTGGGAATCCTTGCTATTAGATCAAGGGAAGTTTAAAGGCCTAACAAACCAGACCCTTGTCCGAGGTGGCTTCTTGTCTCAAATTCGTTAAATATTTTATTATTATGTTAAAAAGAATAAAAATATTTTACAAAATATAATTCTTTATGTAGCTTAGAAGCCTGGAACATTAATATTCTTTACTATGGTTTATTAATTTGAACAAAATGCTTACCAGTGATAGTATTTTCTTTTTTTCAGTAAATGGATTGATTAATATCTTGGAACATAAATTTTATTTAATGGGAAACAGCAATTTTTTAAAATTTTTGTAGAAATAATATAATTTAACCCTTTTGTGGGCCGTGGGAAGATTACTTCGCACCTACATGATCTTACAAAATACACCTGTGGGAAGCGCAAACCCATTATAATATATTGGTCTTGTTATTGAAATGACGGAAAGACTGATTCCCGCTTCGGTTTTGCTTTCATCAATTATTCGATCTATTGAATAAAATTAGCAGCTCTGTTTTGAAAGTTTGGAAACATGAAGTGAGAAATAAATGGCCCACGAAAGGGTTAAAATATACCTCTAAAATGGCACTAATTAAACACTCTAAAGAATTGGAAGTAATGTCGACCAACGGAGTAACAGTGAATATAAATGCATTTGATATGACGGATGATAGTATATCAGTTTCAACTTTATTAGGCAAAGAAGGAAAGCGCAATTTAATTTTTAAAGCTAATTTCATCTCTCGAGTCTTCACTAAATCTTTCTGTTGTATTAAGTATTTTGCCTTTTTATATTAATAAGAAGTAGAGAGATAAGTTTCTCAGAATTAAATTTGTATCTATCAACAATTTAACTTTTTTAAATAGTAACTTCATTGTATGGTGCCAAAGGATGGTAGAAAGATTAGGGCACTGGTACCGGAGTTTGTGGGTTCGAATCCCAGTGTGACATGGTTGTTCATAGCTGTTCGGAATTGCCTTTAAGTAGTCGGTCCCGGTCTCATTAGCCTTCATGTTTCAAGAAAGTAGACCGGTAAAACTGCTACAGCCAGTTCTGATTAAATACAAAGGGTAGTGGTAGAGTGATATCTGAAGTAACATTCACCCCTTTGCCAGTGTTATAATTAAAACTTTACTGTTATTGTTAAAAGTCAATCAATTGTGACTTCTGAGGAAACGGTATTTACGGGTTTAAAGTATGCGCTTAAATGGAAAGATAGCGGAGAAGCGACTGCTGCAAGCTCTTATTTTGTTTCAAAATATTGAGGGGACCGGAAAGTAATGTCATTTTTCTACATTAACTTCAAAGAGATACATTTTTAAAAAGTTTTTATTTTCATTCAATAATGTAATTTTTATCGTTATCAACAACTGTTTGCCATCTAGGGATCGAATTTTCAATTTGGGATTGATAAAAATAAGTTGGTTTTTGAGCAAAATATCTCGAGATGGCATTTTGTACATCATCCAAATTTTTCCAATTTTTCCACTTATAAAATTATGTAGCAGTCAGAAAAAAGTGAAATTCCATGGCACATTAGCGGTCAAGTATTGTGGATGAGGCAATACATTTCATCCTAATTCATTATTTTTTTCCAGGATTCGTTTTGCACAGAACGATCTTGAATCAGCGTGTTGCAGAATAACACCTTTTATAATGACAATCGCTGTTCGCTTTTCGATTAAAGATTGATTTACTTGGTCCAGTTGTTTACAGTAATGGTATGCCTTCACCTATGTTCAAATTTCAACACTTAAAAATCAACAATGCTTGTAAAATCAGACCGAGCAGAGCGAAGAGAAAACCGATATGGCTTCACAGAATTAGTTTACTGATGGCTAATGTTCTGAACAACCTGGGGCAAGCTCTTTAGATAAAAATATACTGGCAATTTCACAGATACGTTCACAGAAAGACAAGGGATCTGACCTCCCTGAGGGAAGCCCACTAGTTAAGAGTTTACTGATAATAGTCCGTATTGAAACTATCGACATGATGTTGGCATGATATTAGGAAGATGAAAATTTTAAATTAGTTAAAAGAAATGCTGAAATTACTAAAGCTGGGAATTTACACACCAGGTAGGCTTATATATCCAATGCGTTAAAACTCCAAGGACATATGCACGAAAAGCCAACGCTACCTTAGGCCTGCCCGCTAGGGACTCAAAGAAGAAACAAATGAAAAAAAAAAAACGAAAGAGGAAAAAATGAAGAGAGGAAATTTAACTCAATTTATATTAATTTTATTATTTAATATTTTATTTTTAATTTCTATTTATTTGTTTTTATTTGGCACAAAATTATATAAACGATTTCCAAATTTTTGAAAACTTATGAGTTCTGTTTAATATCATTAAAAAACATAGGTTTGTTTTAGGATATATATAAACCTTCCAAGAAATCATGATCAACATAAGAACGACATTTTATAATAATAGTAGCTGGCGAAAAATCTTAAAAGCTATTGCAATTCCAAGTAAGCTGAGTGATTGCGGAACTCTCAGAGTGTGTAGTGTTTTTAGGTGCTACTTATCTCTTAAAGTAATTTAACTTACTTTTGAGTTTCTCACCCCTGATTACTTCATGCTTTGTTCCAAAAAGTAACCTCTTCTATTATAGAAGAGAAAACATTTTGGAATTGTGTAAGACAATGGCATATTGCAACATTCCTAAAACGCATTGTAAAAGAATTAAATCAACACGTTTTAACTTCGATATTTATTGTTTATTGTATAGGATGTAGCAATTATGGCATTATGAAATCTTATAATAAATAATCCATACAACATGAACTGCTGTTTTACTGTTATGCAGCAAAATTATAAAAAAAAATAGTTATTTACGTAAGCGTTATGCACTATAACGTTTTTAATAGAGCTAATGAATGCAATAATATAATAAATAGCATCTTAGGTAATGCGATAAATAAAAAAATACAAATAATAGTTGTTTTTAGCACAGCAGTGGGCTTTTATAAACCATTCTGTAAAATGACTTATTACAATTATTAAAATCCTTTATATTAGTAAGAAATTATGTATTTATGTTAACGTTAGGACTGTTAGAATTCTTTGTTAATATCATTTTTTTGCAGAAAACCCAAACCAGTAGTTCTCTAATATTCTCACAATACAAATCCTTTTATTCCTCTATCTAATGTAACATCGGGTCTCATAATTTAGTAAATTCACTATTCCTGTGAAGCGCATGAACAGTAGGATTTGCATGCCACTCTAATCGGTATTCAGTATTGATCTTTCTAATGCCTTGCTTGTAAAAGGCTTGCTTACTAATAAACCATTTATATCGCGTGATAAGACGCATTCTATTGAGTTCGCTTCTATAATAGTTGTCGGGTTTTAACACACAGAGTCACTCTTTTGTTTTTAATAGTAGTGTAAATGTGTGTGTTGGCTTAAAAGTAGAAAAAAAAAGCAATTATCTTAGTAGTTTCTGTATAAGTGACAGAATAGAGACTTAATTATAGTAGATCATTTTGGTAGCGAAATGGTAGTTTTGCCAGGACAGTGGCTGAGGCTGGAAAAAACCGATAAAATTCGATAAAAAGTGCAAAAGTTGGTTGGATTTAGGAAATGTAAAAATAATATATTTTTATGTATAGTGCTGTGGTGTAGTACATTGCTGTTGTTATTTCAAAGCATTTTATAATACAAGTTTACTTTATATCGTATTTAATTATAGTAAAATACCACTGATCTATATTACAACATTCAAATATAATACAAAAGACAAGGAAATATGCTAAAAAATATTTAAAAATTAAAAATTAAAAGAAGCACTCCACGTGCTACGCCTGAAAAAAAATTGCTAATGTCCAAGAGAATGCTCCATTCTTTTCCTTCCTTCTATCTACTCAGGCAACCCTATACTTTTTCCATTATCCTGTGCTGATGCATTCGTTGTTCCATTGTCCTTAGCAGAATGCGTCCTTTCCTGGCTCTGCCTAGAAGGACCGGGACTCCAAGGATGGTCCTGAATCTCCTCCTGTAGACCAATCACAACTCTCCAAAACTTGGTGAAGTTTAAGTGCAATCGTTTTCACTGGCCACACCACACGCTTCCTGGAGTCATGAAAGCTTGTAGTGTGGCTGAGCGTGTGGTTGAGAAATTAATGTGAATACTAATTTGATATAATTGATAATTAAAACTAAAATAGTAATTAAAACTAAAATATAATTAAAAATAGTTTTTATTGATGATAGTAATTAAAATACAAGTATAAACATATTCTATTTTGTAAATAAATTTATATGGGGAAAAACTGAGATGCTGTTTTCCTTACTTCTCAATTTAATGTTGTTTTAAATGTATATATATATATATATATATATATATATATATATATATATATATATATATATATATATATATATATATATATATATATATATATATGTATATATATATATATATATATATATATATTTTTTTTTTTTTTTTTTTTTTTTTTTTTTTTTTTCTTTTTTTGAAAAATGCGCAACAGCCCCTAGGGGGCCAAGGCTTATGGTGCCAATCTCCGTTTGTGTGACCAAAGGCCCTGGGGGTGCGAAATTCCGGTTAGGTGGTCAATCTTACGCGGAACCCCCAGTGTTTAGTTCGCAAGCATGCTTGGTCCTCAATTTCTCTACCCACTAAAGGGATGAAAGGCTGAGTCAACCTTGCCCAGCCCGGGGATCGAATATATATATATATATATATATATATATATATATATATATATATATATATATATATATATCTGTGTATATGTATGTGTGTATGTATGTGTGTGTATGTGTGTGTGTGTGTACGAAAAGATTTAAGCCTACTATTTGTATATCAAAGAAGCTAATAAATAATAACTATATTTAAAACAACATTCTGCGTAAAAAGTTGTAAAATAACTCTTTATTTTTATTTTTTTTTCGTATCTCTAGGTATGACTTATAAGTAATTTATAGAAATTATCTTTTAAAAATACTTACATTTTTTTCTTAAAAACACTTAAAAAAAGGAATACGCATAGACAGGGAGGGCAAAAAAATTTTAATTGATTTTTAACCAGCAAGGACGGGCCCTTCCCGGAGTTAAGCGCGTTGGGTCTTACAGGCTCGGTTCAACTTTTTTGAACAAAATAGTAACACAATTGCTTTTGATGATGAATCGAAAATTTGTATTGACCAATATACTTTATTAAAAGTTTAAAATATATTTCAGAATATTTGAAATATTAAATTTTAAAAGAATTTTAAACTGTAGATTTTTTTATCAGCATTTCGAAAGCACAAACATGAGATCCACACAAATTAAAAAATAAACCACATCCTTATAGTTCATCTTTATATTTCATAATTTTAACCATATAACGATAAATTTTTGACAGCATCTCTCCTCCGAACACAAACACTAAGCAAAAATGCAAAAGTATATGCGCATGCATTTGGTCTCTGGATTCCGAATAAATTAAAACTCTATTTCTGGGAAAAAAATTCAAAGAAAATTGCAGAAATGCATGTTATTGGAGTCTATAAGACCTATAAGATAGCTTCTGAAAATTTAAGAAGTTTATATCATTTGAGTGATTTTTTATAGACAGATTTTTTTTAATGATTTTTTTATTGAGTGATTTTTTATAACGCTTAGGCCTCAAAGGCCCGGTGAAGGTCCTCGTGGGTTACTGTTGCAAATATAGATAAGTTAATTTTTTACTGGATATTCTCACAATATTTCCTATTTTCATCATGCAGACTGCAGAACTAAATATAGTTTTATCATTGTAAATGAGAATAAGTTATTATTCTTATGTTCTTCCTAATCTTTATCACTCTATGGCAAAAGCGGTGAAAGAGACTAAAACGTATTTTTGCCAAAAGAATTTTACTGATGTTTTCCAACTTTAACAAAAAACATGACAGTCGTACTTTTAATGGAAGTATATCTAATGTATAGCGTCTAATGCAGTTTTCTAATGAAAACAATTATTATAGCTTACATATTAATATAAATTATATACTTAATATACGTTCTTAATCTAATTTAAAACAGTAAACGGAAATATGAAAGAAAACTAGTTTGGTCAATTGTTTGTCTTCTTTACATGCAACTAACGTCATGCAAGAAGTTAAGGAGGATGTAATAAAACCACAGTACTATCAGAGTACAACAAAAGAGCAAAGCAACTGAAAGTTATAGCTAATAATTAAGTAATATTAAGCTCATGAGATCTTCTAAAGAATGGAATTATACATATATATGTAAGTAAACAAAATTCATACATACGACTTTCACATAGTCATTTAAATGTTATATTTATTGCGTTGAAAAATTTTCCCAAAGATTTTTGTAAAGTAGCATTTAAATAATACCATGTATTTCTGGAAGCTAAAATGTTATTTTAAAATTTTACTTTAAAAAAATATACTATATTTACTTACATATCATACCATTTTAAGAAAAGGCCACAATGGTCATCCATAGAAACATATTAATTTTTCTATAAGAATTATGATAGTGAACAGTTACAATTTTAAACAAAAAATGGCATGGAAATGTTTATAAAAATAATAAGTTTCCCCTTATTTATTTTAAGAAAAATAAACATTTATTTTATTAGATAAAAACAAGTTCCTGAATGTTGTTTAATATCCTGTTTTGATAGCCATTTATTTTTTGAAGTTGGAGAAATATTGAAAATATAAGCTTTTTAAAATCAGTACCTTTGCTGTATTCTAAGACTAATTGATATTAACCAGTAGAATGTGGTAGAGCTTTTATTTTTGGGAGCGTAATTTCATTAGATCCAAAGTTGCTGTTCAAAAATACACTTTGGAATCAAAATTAAATTATAAATTACAACTAACTTATTAACAAGCTATAATATAGAAAAAAAGTATAAGTTGATGTTTTGTCCGTATTCGTGTAGACAACGACGGGATTATTGTGTTAAATGCTTCCACTTTTAAATATTTTTTGCCACTATCCCTTAGTGCAACAAAAAGCAATATGGAAGGAATAATGGTAGTTTTAAAAGTGGGTGAAAATTAATAGCATGGAAAAAAGGACTAGTAACAGAATTTATTGATAAAGATAGTTCTGCCTCACCCTAGACAACATGAACAGTGGACCGTGGAAGGAAGTGCCTTGTGCATCTCGACCAGGCCGTACTTTTCCTACTTAGTCTACTTGACTGAAATATTGACTAACCGTCCCCAAAAGGTGGAAGATTACAATTGTCATCAATACTGAATAAGCTAGTAATTACCACCAATGGTAATTTTCAACCGGTTAAGTCAAAACTCCTGAGAAGACACAGATACTTCTTTTCATTTTCTTTTATAAAATACTCTTGAGGAATACCTTTTTGAAATCAAAATTAAATTATAATCCTCGACTAAATAACAAACTTTAACATAAAAAATCATAACTATTAGCTTTTTGAAGATTTGAGAATCATCTTAAAGTTGTCAATAACAATGAAGCTACTGATTACCATTATTAGTCGTTTTGTGTTATCACCAAGATTTCTTCCCCTTTTCGCATATAATAATGTAAAAATGAGAAAATTAAAACAATCATACAGGATGTTTGAAAAATTACCGGTATATTTGAAAAATCAATAAAAATTAAACAGACAGTGATAGAAATTCACAGTTTATTGCAATATGCTTGGGACAATAGTAAATTTTCAGGCAGACAAACTTTAAAATTAGTTACAATATTCCACAACAGATGGCGCTGCACTCTGGAAAAATCTAAACTACGATATTTGTCTGTGGGGACTCTTAAAAGACCAGGTGTACCGCCACTATCCAGAAACAATCGAATAACTGGAACAGTACATCTGTTCTGCATGTGAAGCCATCCCGCCAGAGACGTTTACACGGGTTTCTGATAATTTCGTTCTGAGAATACCCCATATTATTGCTGCACATGGTGGATAGCTGGAAAATATCGTAGTTTACATTTTTCCAGACTGCAGTGTCATCTGTTGTGGAACATTGTAACTAATTTTGAAAGTTTGTCTGCTTGAAAATTTAATATTGTCCCAAGTAAATTGTAATAAACTGTGAATTTCTATCACTGTCCGTTTAGTTTTTATTGATTTTTCAAATATACCGGTCATTCTTGAAACACCCTGTATAAGAATTCTCTGTGTGAGCATATTCTGCCACCTTGGTAGTTCTCTGTCGAACAATAGGCCTAAAGTAATTTCAGTAAATAATTAAAGCACTATTCATTTCTATTCTACTGATAATTCCTGTGGGAGCCAACTTTAAGTAGTTAGGCGATAAATATTTTAGGAAGTACTTTGAAGTAGGGAAAATTAAAGAAAGGAAATTCATTAACTAAAAGCAAAGTGCTTTAGAGGATTTAACGAGAAATTATTTTCAATGATTCATTCAAAATCTGTTTATTTATCCGTAAGTGTCGGGTAAATACGATAAACAATTTGATAGGTATTTCACAGATATAAATTCTCAGAAAAGTAAATAAATGTGTTTAAATCTAATCAGAAAAGTAAATTCAATCAGAAACGTATTAGTCTAAGTTTGATCAAGCGTTAAAGGATGGTGTTACATAATGTTTTAATCATTAGTACACAATGACTTTACTTATATAATTTCAATGTTTAGAATTTACAGATATTAAATGAGTAGTTTTAAAAGTATTAAATAAATTTTAATCTCTGGCCAACAATTGAAATCCCATAATTACAAATTAAATTTGTCATAATTAGTAAAATTTTTGATTAAAGCTTTTGCTGGACAGAAGGAAACAAGTGTTTCTGGAGTTTCGAAATTTTAATGTTCAGCTGTCATAAACTTACAGCTTAAAGTATATATGAAACAAAGGATTAATTTAATTTAAATTTAATTTTCATTTATTTGTTCTTAATTTCAACCATATTGATAATTTCTTTAATAAATTGTATTATTTTACTCTCCCAAATATTTGATACATGCTTGATTTAATTAAAACATCGAAATTAAAGATTATTAAGTACTATTAAGTTATATTTTTAGCATATAAATTATCAATATATCTCAATATAGGTTACTTTAGTTATAGCCAGAAGGATATTTTCTATAAGAGGAATGAATATATGTTTTAAGAAAATATTGCGTTTAGTATTGAAATATCGTACGTACTTGACATTTACAACCATAATGCATAAAAATGTAAAATATGGTTAAATATATTAGTGTAGTATTTAATCATGTTTCAAGTGTTATGTAGCCTCCACATTTTGGCCAATTGGTCACTACATCCTGATGGTATCCTTGGGCGATGGTTTACTGGTTGCCTCCATACACTGGGTCACTAAATGAGCCGAGCTCGTGGATTCGTTCATAGGGTCTACTGCGCAGTTCAGTTGTGCATCTGGCTGCCTTTAATGTAGCGTCCACACTATGGCCAATTGTTCACCACTTCCTGATGGTGACCTTTAACGATGGTTCACGGGTTGTATTCACACGCTGGACCACTAAATGAGCCGAGTGCGTGGAGTCGTCCATAGGGCCTACTACTCAATTTAGTTGCGCATCTGGCTGCCTTTGACCTTTGGAGAAAAACCGCCACCGAAGCCATCATCATCCAAGGCTATTTTGTCGTCTGCCACCATCGACCACGATAAGCCATATCCCCTCCAGACGGTGGTAATGGCTTGCAGTGGACCATAGTGTGGCGGGGACTTAATTTTTGGAGAAAAAACACTTCCGAAGCTATTCTCCACCAAATCCATTTTATCTTCTGCCATCGTCCACCTCGATAAGCTATACCCCTTCCAGACGGTGGTAATGGCTTGCAGTGGACCATATCGCGGATGGGCCCTTACGCATTTACATGTCCACGTGGGTACTATGTTGTTATTTTGAAATAACCAATGAATATCTATCTGTTAATGTTTTACCCTTATAGCATTTTTGATGATACACCATATATACCTTCAAAATTCTAAATTTATAATTATTTTCATGGGAATAAATACATATTCTTATAACTTCGTTTTCTTCTAATGAGATACAAATAACAGATTTTCAGGCAAATTTTGCTCAGCTGAACGTTTACTGTTGTTTTTAAGCTGATCCTGAATGGTTTTGAACATTTTTACTAAGAGTGGTATTTGAACACACGAATTCATGTTCTGAAAGTCAACGGCCATCATTCGGCCATTATTCAGTTTTCAATTCAGTGAAAAAAATACTTTGAATTTTGTCCACTTATCTCAATTTTAGGAATAATCGTTTTTTATAAAATTTTTTTTGAATAGCTTGAAAGTTTCCTACTCTGCTTCGTTTTAATAAGAAAATTATTTGTTTTTCCCCCAAATTTCCCCCCAAAAGAACATATATTTTCCAGATTCTTTAAGCATAAAATTATTTTTTACAATTTTATGTTTAAAATATCTAAATGGTATTTATCCCAAGAATATTCTATGTTATCACGGTGTTAAGACATGTAACAAAATATATACGAAATATTGATATCATATTAACAGAGGTTTCCATAGAGTAAGTGAGATATTGACGAACAATTAGTTCCTTTAACAGTACAATGGTCGTACTTTGTGCAATTAAATATGAGTGATAACTGCGTAATCAAGAAATGCACCATCCATTTTAACGAGATGTATGCTTGATAATCATGTCTACTACACACGCCCAAACATGAAACCACCATTTATGCATGCATCACGCAAATGATTAATATAGTTAGTTTAAATTACTTCCTAAAGTGATGCATCCTTTGGAATTCTAATTCTTCTTAGGAGAACTGCGTTAAAAGGTATTTTTTAGTCTTTCTTTTTATCAGAACTTAGAAAAAGCTTCTTCGAAAACTCATTTTATGTAAATGGGGATATGCGCAAAATAAAATGGATTTAATATGATTTCTTACGTAATTTTGCGGCAATCATTGATGTTTCTTCTAAAAATAATTTTAAAGAAAGTAAAAATAAAACAAAAAACTCATGGCCCTTTTAATGATTAACTTCCAGAAACAGGAAAGGTAATTTAAATATATGCATTTGTAAATCTGTGGCCATAAAAATGCCCCCGAAATAACCCCGATCTTAGCATTCAAAATAATAGTTTTTCCTTAAAAACATTATTAATGGTTTCAAATGAGATTTTGGGTTATTTCGTTTTTATGTTTGAATCTGAAATTGAAATTCTTATTACGTATTTTTAAATTTCAATAGAATAAATTAAATGCATTCAATGTGATCTTGGTATGTCTGTACATAATAATCCATGTATTTTCTTTCCTAAGTACATAAAAGTACATATATACTAATCTTTATCAGAATATTTATTTAGTTTAATTTCCTTTCAAGTTTATTATTATAATATTAAGCTATATTCGTAACTGGTTTAGATTACTTATATATTTAGTTTATAATATGCATAGTCTAGGGAAATAGTATTAATTTAAAAGTTCTGTAATTATTACTACTTTTAACCCTTTCTAGCCGTTATAATCGAATGTAATTTATTAAAATTCATTCCCGTTGGAGTATAATTAGTTTACTTTATTTCACATGAATTATGTCTACAAATGAACAGAATGTCACTAAACGCCTTTAACAAATTGAACTTAACAAAGTTAATGACCATTTTCAGCAGTATGGTTGCTATTTAATCTCACAGTATTCCCATTTTTGAATAAAATAGATTAAAGTACATACAATTTCTTTTTGAAGACTTATAATTCAAAACAACTAAATAAGTCTATTCTTGGAGAGACATTAAAGTATATATAGAGACGATAGTAATAAACAATAAAAGAGAAAAATAGAGAAATATTAAAGTTGATGAAAAAATAGTAAAAAGTTCATAATGCGGCGATTTCACGCAGCAGGGCATATGTCAACTTATGACAATTCTGGCTTTAGTTTCAAACGGAAGATCAGTTAATTGTTTGCCTATTGGCTGCTGTAAATATGAAAATGAATGGGAAGGGCATTATAGTAGTTCGTGATTTTGCGCGAAACTGCTCTATTGTATCCAATCTACATCTACGTCATTTGCATTAAAAGGAATGATAAATAGTAAATGAGACTTGTCATCATTCGGGAAAAAAAAAGAAAAGTTAAGAATTTATTAGATTAAGAGTCGGGCCCTAACTCTGGACGTTGCGGTTCGTTTCGAACCTTCGTTGTGACGTCATTTTGACTTCAGCTTACGGACATTATGTGAGCAAATAATCAAGCTGACGTCAAAGTGACTTCACATCGAACGTTCGACCAGACTCGCAATGTCCAGAGTAAGCCCCTAAGTCTCACCAAAGCCGTTTAACTGCTAACCCCGATTAACCCATGGCGCCCACGAATGGTGGGACGCAATTCTCCGTTTAAACGGAGATTAATCGCGGTTAGCCGTCAAACTACTTTGGTGAGACCGTCCCTAATATTTGAAATTCTCCCATTAACCTCATGATGTTTCACAAGATGTCTTATACCGATATATACTTATAACCAGATCCTTTTTGATTCTAGGGGTAATATGCTAAGTCGTTAATTTAAAAACTAACCATCCATTGAAACAAATAACTTCATAAAAATGAGCACTCATTCCATTAATAGCAATACGCTGAGATTATAATTTCTATTCAAAATCATAAAGTTTAACATATAATAAATTTATTTTCTTGTAGAATATGATTCATGATTTTCTTTTTCTTTTTATTAACTTTAATCAGTTTATTTTGCTCTAGAAAGGAAATTTGATTACTATTATTAAAATTAATTTATGCTGATAGTCTTTTTATAACATTCGTAAACACGTATTTGTATTTCAAAAATCGTAATAGTTATGACACTGAATCTTACTTCTATAGACTATTTTATTAAAAATATATTTTTACTGAATGAATTCTACATAATCAAAGCTCTAAATTATGAATAAAAGTGTATACAAAGTTAAATGAGGGATAACCATTAAATGCATTTATAAAGCTTTCTAAAACCTGGTTTAAAATTTCAAACCTTATGTTTCAAACATCTTTTTCTTGAAAAATATCTAAAATAGTATAAAGATTTAACATAGTTATTGATCATAGACTAAAAGAAAGAAAAAGAAATACATCAAATAATCAATTTTACCTTAAAGTAAGCTGTTATTCATGAAGCTTATTAATTAAAGGTTAATTAACTTTTTCTTCTTATTCTTTCTTTTTTGTATTGAGTGATCCTTATAAGATACTTTTCTAGCAGCATTACAGATTCATGATATTCGTTTAAGATATTGATTTGAATGAGGAAACCTTTCAAATAAATGACTGGTGTACTGTATGTAATGAAGGCATTTATACATCATGTTCTCACAAAATGTTTAGTATTTACATATTAAATGTGCGATTATATACTGAGATTGCGATGGAAGCGGATTTGTGTTTACGCTTATATATTATTTAAACGTTACACATAACATAAGAGATGTTTAAATTTGCAGCAAATTAAATGCATGTTGATACATTAATATCGAAATTTTCCTCGTAAAAAGTAATCACTTTTGGCAATACGTCAAAAGCATTATGTAACTTAAACAATTGATTGAAAACAAATATTACCTCAAATAATGACTAGGCTAAATGAAGTTTGAACCTTTTAAATCTGTTAGATTAAAGGCTTTTCTTGGATTATAAAACAAGTAATGGGTTATAATACAGATTCTTTGTGGAGAGACCCTCTATATATAAAGTACAGACATAGTATTGATCTATTAAGAAATGATATTATTAATAAACAAATTTTAATTATATAATACAGTTAAATACTTCCTATTATTTAAAATATATTATTAAGAATTAGAAGAAAAAATTGCAAGTTAAGAGCATGTTTTATCATTGTATTACAAAATCACGAAATGCAAAAATTTCTGAAGGTTTCCGAAACATAAAAATGTATATCTTGTAATACTAGAATGTTATTTTCTCCTCATGACTTGAACTGATTCTAGCAACTAATTTAATGCAGAAATTAGTATCTGGAATTCTTATGTGTATCCCATTATAAGCAGAATTGTTGAACACCGATGTTGGATAGCTAAGTTAAAACGTAGATAAGAACCACATTAGCTGATAATGCGGAAGGTGGCAATAACTCTGTGAGTTTATATGTATGAAAAGAGTTTATTGTAGGATGTTGTATTACCGGAATATCTATAAGTACGAATACGGAAGCGTTTGTAAACTGAAAGGTTTAACCTAGAATAACAATATTCACTTACTCGTACAATTAGTACTAATCAGTTAGATTATCACGTGGTAATACTTGTTCATTTTCTATTGAACATAATATGCAATGCACCTGACTATTCATGTGCATTCTTTGTCCCATAATGTCTGGTGCTTCACTTGAGTAATACATTTATTAAATTAACCTTTTGTTGTTTACTACTGCAGTAGATTCTTCATATATCTACTGCATAGTACTGACTTAAAATCACTAAATTGTTTCACTCAATAATTTTGCAACTAGATATGATTCACATCTATTTTTCCCAATAATACTTTTGTATAATGTTAGTTTTTCTAAGTCAACTATTCCTGTTGTGTAATTTAAATTCTGTATATCCACTTCCTTGTATTCAACGTTATCTGATATAAGTATACAAATATATACATATTCCAAATGAGCCAAAAGTACGTTAAAACTTTAAAAATATCTAAAAATGAAAGGAATAATGATAAAAATGTGTGGTTTGCACAAAAGAGGTAAAAAATAAGGCGAATGTTGTTTACATGCATGATAAGTTAGTTAAAAATACCACTGGTAGATGGCGCTTTACGAATGGATGTGGTGAAGCAATTTAGATCATTCTAATTAATATATAAATAAAATGAGAAGTGGACCTTGGATCTAAATCTGACTTCATCAAAACTGTTGTGAAGGAGAGATAACCTATAAAAATTAATTGAATGGATTCGTCGTGTGCGGGATTCTGTTCAAAGTCCAGATTAGAATCATGTAGCCTTTCATAACACTAAATGTACCTTTGTGGAGTTATTTATGAATTCCTAAGGAACAGTGACCAATTTGAAGGGGTAAGATTTTCCCTATGTTTGTGGTTTAAAGGTGGTAGGGAGGCAATTGAATATGTACAGCTCTGCTGATTGGAGTAATAGAAATAAGAAAGGACAGAAGTGAAAATAATATAAGACAAAGAAAGAAGATAGTCAGAGTTTTGGAGATGGAAAACAGAGTTGAGAGGAAGTTGAAGAGCGTATTTGGAGAGCAGAGTTCGATAGCTGGAGTTCGGGATTTGGAGAGTTCGGGGACCAAAGGAAGAGTTGGGTCCAAGAGAGACTCCAAAAAAATTAACGAGGAGGACATCTAGCAGCGACCAAAAGTGTTACGGAGCCGCAGATTCTCAGAATCACCCCAAGAATTTAGAAGGCCCCAGACCAGTGTGGGACTAAAGTCAGCATTGTCAACCCACCAATCGAGAGTACACGCAAAGAGGTCTACATCCTACCACCAACTCCAAGTCTGAAGAGATCCCGACCACAGTACCGTCTTGGCACAGCCCTGCAGATGCACATCAATTTGCAGATCCACAAAGGTACTTGTTATAAAAATTTGAATTTTGGAATTAGGTCCTCTCTCTTCTTTTTTACGTAAATGTTATTATATGATTAATGTTAAATTTTGGATAAGGTAGCACATAATACAAAATTTGGAGAGGCAATTTTTTTAAAATTTGAATCAATTTTCTGTATATGGACATATAAATAGTATAACAATAAATACTCTTATTTTTATTTAAAACTATCAACTTTTTATGTGTTTATTTAAGTGTATAATATTTATTTTAGCAACTTTTTAATTAGCTTATTAGTTTTTAAAAATTAGTCTGTAGTCTCTCAGAATCTGTGGTTGAATTTAAAACTTAAATAATCTACACAACGCAATACAAATAAATTTAGTCTTAGACTAACTAAATAATAACCATTATAAATCAATCACAGGTAAATACCTAAATTTAATGGGAGCTACACTACACTCGAAACCCAATGAACGAAACATCAGTACGTTGTCTTCCTTTATTCGTGGAATAACCAGTGTTCCAGCACATTCTACAACATCTTAGAACACCATTACAGCAGCATGAAACATGTCGGAATAAATAGCAAAAATTTCCTTGAGATAGAATAGTTAAGTTCAACCAGTGTTGAAGGGGATGGATGGTATATTGGTGATTTCGAATATCCCCAAAGCTCGAAATCGGCTGGAGTGAGGTAAAGTGATCACGAAGGCCATGCAATCTGGCAACCACGACAGGTCACTCTGTCTTGATCAAAGGTTTGCAACAGAAATCGTTTCACTGGATTGGTACAGTGTGGTGGTGCGCCATCCTGCATAAAGGTGGTTATAGATAACAAACCGATTTGATTTAATGCGAGCACGACTTTGTCGTACAAAATAGTGAAATAATGCTAACCAGTGACTGTGCCCGTTTCCCAACCAAATTTTGGACATGACTTATTAAAGAAGAATGGTCCAAGGATAAAAGATGAGGTAAAACCACACTAGAATGTCAACTTCGATGATTGTATTCACTGCGCCGTGAATGCACAATTCAACGTCACTCATATCTGTGTATTTTGGGAGTTAACATCCTTGTGTAGTGAAGAATATGCCTCATCCGTCCAGAAAACATCTTCACCAATAACTCTCGATCGGGTAATGAGAATATACTGAAACCGAATGAGAAATCCTCGTGTGTCATGGTTTTTTATTGCAAGACTGATTTGTATAAATGTGCTGTATCATGTCAGAGCTCCCTACTGGTAACTTTTTAAATATTTTTTTTTGCTTCTAAACAAATTTTGCCTTAATTTTGATCCTTTTCGATGAAACCACATATCTTTATTACTATTTCTTCCATTTCAATACATTTATAAAATTTTAATGACTTTTGGCTCCCCCGGTATATACAATGAGCCAAAAATATTGTTTAATAATTGCTGAGAAATTACACCTTATATCAGTGTCCATCTTCTTTATTTATTCATTTCTGATTTGAAACTAAATTCCTTCTTAGCCTGGAAGCTTCTTTTACAAAGTAAAATGTCTTAACTGTTTAGATTAGTTCATTTCGTTTGTAAGTAATAATGAATCTCATGCGTTTTTAAAGATCATAGTCTTATTTACATTTTTGTAACACTTTTCTGAAATTATTCTACCAACAACTTATATTTTGGTTAATAAACTTTAATCACAAATACTTTACTTAAATTCATAGGATTAACCATTTTTGTATTCTTTAATATATCAAAATAATTTGATATTTCCTTGGGAATAACTAAATAGATTTATCTTTGCTTTTAAACACATTTTTCTCAAAACTTCAGTTCTAAATACCAATTATTCTCCTTAAAATTGATTAAAATTCATCTCGGCATGTCATAATCCTTAGGAGTTATTTAGGAATCCCTCTAAAATATATGGTCAATAATTTGTGTTGAGTAATTCTTTAAATAGGAATAACTATTATTGATAATGCAATTATAATGAAATAAATGTTTACGAATTAATAGATACTTAATTTGATTTTGATATTCCTTACACTAGCTTTGGCCTATTTTAAACCATTTGACCTCTATGATACACAACTTAATTTGTATGTTTATCGAGTTTTAAGGTAACAGTAGACATTATAAAGCATTTCTGTTGGTTATTAACTATGCACAACTATGCTTTGAAGTAATACAAAATTAATTACACTACCTATGTACTTGAAAATGGTTAAGCTTTAATTCAGTTTTTAAAACTTTTTATTAAATTAAAACGCTCTTTAAGATTCGTTTTTTATAGATTGCTACAACACTTATGCCCAAAACTCCTAATATATATTAAAAAACAACAGTATACCCACTTTAAACTCAAACTCTTTGAAATTGTAAAATTGAGTTTCATTTTTTAAAAGCCGTGGTTCTCAGGTTTGGTTTGGTCTAAAGCATAACGGTCTACTGTTTTGCTACAAGAGGGATAATGAGATCGGGACCTACAGCTTAAAGTCAATTTCGAATGGCTACGACCATCCATACCCTCGGCGAGATTCGAAAGCGCGAACTCTGGTACTGAAGAGCAGTGCTCTACCCTTCAGACATGTTTCGACTCGAGGATTTCGGGAGAATTCAATGTACACACATAAAGCTATAAGTTAGCAAAAAAAAAAAAAAAACAATCAACAAAATAACACATAATTTTTTTCAGAATTTATTTTTTAATAATAACAAGACGTAATTAGGAAAAGAACCATGAATCAAAGTAAATCTATCACACAATTGAAAAATTGAGTTAAAAATAAATTAAACTAAAAATAACTTAGATGTGCAATAGATTATTATTTTAAATAAAAACGTATGTATTACCTCATTTCCTTTGTTTTAACCCTAGAATGTTATTTTGTAATTGTGTAATTGTCGAACGTTGGTTCTACATTACCGTCTGGCAGTAACTTTTTCTAAATGTTATTTTAAAGCTAGAAAAGGCAAATAAGAAATACGTTTTTACTAAAAAAAATTATTAATTACTTCTTAAAGTTAGGTTCAGGTTTAAACAGTTCATTATTTGTACTACAAAACTTCTCCTTGACGCAAAGATTGCATTTGAGGGTTAAAATAAGTTAAAAAGTTAAGGAATTGTAACAGCGTTCGACAAGAAGAAAATAGCGTTCTAGGATTTAGAGCCTAATTGAACAGAGTAACTATTCTACCGGTAATTCTTAGTAACTCAATATCAAGTATATGGAGCAAAATTTTGCGGATAAGAGAAAGTTTTGAGTTGGTTTAGCGAAAGGTTGCAGCGACTAACTGGTTCTATCCAGTGAGAGGGCAATAAGTTCATGGGAGGAGCGTTAAGAAAGAGGTACTTGCTACAAAAAGTAATACCCCATTTGCTTGGCTTTACTTAAATATGTATGAAAAATATCCTAATTGAAAGTTAATAATTTATATAAATGTTTTGTAGCGGCTACCGTCCTCTTAAATAAATGTGATGATATTAACAAAACCACCTGTTTTTTAATATTTTTTAATCTATGTGAATTTAGTAATTAAGTCGTATAATGACCACGCTTAAAAAGTCTAAATCTCACAGTCATATCTTTTGGTAATGATGATACGGTATGCAATTATAAAAATTTATACTTTTCTTAAAAGCTTATATCATCTATTTAATCTTCAGTTTCATTGAATCTGCAAAACGAAACGCATTTCATTTTCCAATAATTTGAAAATCATCATTAGAAATGATTAAAATCGTACTTATTCTTCAGAAACTATTTCCCATACCAACGAGTTTGGCAGTCAAAGAACCGATATCAGTGTCAAGGGAGTGTTTTTAAAACCTATTTAATGCAAAGAAAAACCCCTAAATGCGAAACACATTAGTTCATAATCCCATCTAGCTACAAAATACCTCAAACTTTGAAAACTCTACATGGAGCAGGGATTAAAGTTTCTGAAATAACTAGAAATCTGCCAAATAATTCTCTACAGCTTAGATCATGCTTTCAGATTTTTAAACTTTATGTTACTATATGAAATATTTATTTTAGGGATTACCATAACACCTATGCTGAAATTAATTATCATGACTAAAGGA
Source organism: Pardosa pseudoannulata (assembly GCA_032207245.1). Lineage (NCBI taxonomy): Eukaryota > Metazoa > Arthropoda > Arachnida > Araneae > Lycosidae > Pardosa > Pardosa pseudoannulata. The sequence continues at coordinate 17,166,774 of CM063503.1, read as the reverse complement.
TAAATTTTAATGTAGCGTAACATTTCTATGTTTCATCTATTTCCTAAATATTATCCATTTCCTAAATATTAATTTGAATTATGGTATTCTATCCAATACCCATTTTTAATATATTTGTTTTCTTTTAAATTGTATATTATTATATAATATAAAAGCATAAAGTATGCATAAAATATTACAGTATTTTATAATTTTAGTTTTTTATTACGCTATATACTTGTAAAAACATGGCTATATTGATTGCTATTAAGAAAAAGCATTGATTATATATATAGAGTGAATGTAAAAAGGATTCGTAAAATCACTTTGCTGATACGTAAAAACTCCATTTTCAAAAAATATGGATGTAAACTTTAAAGCAAGCAAATATACATTTATGCTGTACCATACTTTACTGTTTTCATGTGAAACGTAAATAAAAAGTATTACATATCAAGTAGAATATACAGAAAACATAAACAGTCCATCATCTCGTGGTGTAAAAAGTATTCGTTCAGTGAATAATATTTCATATTTTAAAAAGTGAACTTAGAAATTCACATCTTTTAAGGTGTTTTTCAGCTTAAAAAATGGTTTTGAGTGTTTATGACATTGATTTGATAAAGTTTTTTATAGCAGAACTACATGTAGAGTCCTTTTTTTACATAGGTCACATATTAACTCCTTATTTGTGATGCCAATAGATATTAAAAATGTTTCAAGAGTTTTCCATAAATGTTCAATAGGATTAAGAACACTTGACAGTGGAAGAGTTTTCATGAACTTTATTCTGCTTTAGAATATCTAGAATTGAATATTTAAAGCTGAGAGCTTGGGATCATTATCACGATTGAAGAGGTAATCCTTATTTAAACTTATATTTGTCCAACTAGATCGCAATCATTCATAAAATATCAGTATAAATCTGATAATCAGTCATGTCGCAAATGGTAACTAAATTACCGATCTCCGATCTTACTATTCAATCCGAAACCAACACGCTCTTACCTCCCTGTTTTTCTATTTGTAGTACATTTTCGGTATGCATCTCTGAGCTTCGTTTTCTTCACACCATTTGCTTACTGTCCAACACAAAAAAAATTAAATTTATTTTCGTCTAAAAAATTCATGTTTTTACAGAACTATTGGATTTCATTCACTAATTGCTTGGTGAAAGATAATCGTAACTTCTAACTCATAACAAATTTTTGCTCGACACTTGACCATGAAAGCCTTGTTTCATACACATATTTCACACTATACTTTCGAATACTGATGTTTCCATAGCTCTCAGTTCTGATGCGAGCTTAAGAGTGCTTAATTTTAAATCTATATTTTAAAGATTGTTCAAGACATCGTCTTTGAGCGTATGCCAGTACACATGGTTGTCTAGACCAAACACTCTTTTGCACTAATAGTGGAACCAATAAACTTTTGTATGATTGGCGACACAATCAATTTGAGTCTGCAGATTATAGAAGCAATTTCATGGTATGAGTTTTCTATTTAAGTTTTAAGACGAGTTTTCATTCAAGAATATTCATTTCCTTGCCACCACGAGCTATTTTTGATATATAATTTATTCAATAGCATTTAAAATCACATCAAAATAGTCTACATAAGCTGAAGAATTAGAGACACCAAAAGTGATAGACAATTTGAGCAACAAATTTCCACAAAACAATGAAAATTTGGATTTGTTTCAGTGTATTAATACTTCATGCACGTTCAAATTCACTTAGATTTGTTAATCCTATTTTACGAAAACAGTTTTATTATTTTTAAATTTTCTTTCAATATGATAATTTTTAGGAAAAAGTAATCTAACTGTGATTGAAATTTGAACTCAAAAATCCTCAGTATTCTTCCGAAGAAATAATATTTTATTACAAAACTACGCCTGTAAGAATAGTTTTTACACTTACTGTATATTTAGAAATGTTGTTCAGTAATAAGATTACACACAAATCAGATTACCTTCAATCATCACGATTTTTATGGTATATATTTAAGCAACTATTGTGAGATGCAAAACATCTATCCCAATTTTCTTTCCACTTCTTAAACACCCGTGAATAAGTCTGTTTATTGAGAGTTGCAAAGTATGTGTAAAAGTGCCTCCACTGCTTTTACACATACATTGTTGCTTTAGTAATGACAGCCTTTTAGTAGTTCATTGAGATGAAGAAACAGCCAAAATAGCATGGGTAAGATCAGGACTCTTTAGAGGGTGTGGTATATTCTGTATGCTGTTTTTCAATAAAGCTCCCAGTAAGTAACCAGCAAGATGCAAACATGCGTTGTCATAGTAAATATTGAAACCATTCTTCATCAATAGGCACTTCTTTTTATCTTGTCTGTAATTTTGAAACCTTCCTCGATAATCGTTGGTTTCTTGACTTTTGCCTCTTTAAGGTACGTGGAAATCATGTTAAAAGTGTCACATGTAGACTTTCACCCACTAACAAAAAATTTAATCTAAAAAGTTGCTCTATGAACGCA
>CM063503.1:17111793-17161793 GCA_032207245.1 Pardosa pseudoannulata | reverse complement strand
TCCGACAATAAGGCGATTTCACGCAGTAGGGCAAATTCTCAAATTATGACAATTCTGGCTTTAGTTTCAAATGGAAGGGCAGTTTATTGTTTGTCTATTGGCTGTTGTAAACATGAAAATGAATGGGAAGGGTATTATAGTAGTTCTTGACGTTGCGACAAATTGACTTATAGGATCACCAATAATATAGTTTTAAATTACCAGAATCTCACTTTTCTACATTTTAAGGATAAAATAATTTTATTTCCCTAAATAGTGTAGAATTTAGTAATTAGACTAAATTAAATAAGTATTATATTATGTATTTTCTCTTTCCTAAACATCGCATCCAAGTAAAATCAATTGGTCTAAGAGTTTAATTACAAAACTAACTTTAATAAGTATTTTTGTTGTTTAACAATAAATATCAAATTACAATCAAATCTTTCTTCATGGCATAAATGAGATTACGTTTGCATTTACCTTACAATGCTCTAATAAATAGATAATATTTAATTATAGGGTATGTTTTAAATTTTAATTTCATTTTGATATTTATAAAATAGAAATTGCTTAAATTGGTCTCTTGAAAATAATTAATTGTTAACTACAAACAAATTATGATTGCCACCAAATTATGATCTCGATCTAATTATTTTATTATGGAATTATTCTACGAAATAAACAGGTTAAGTTTTAATAACTAGGCAACATTATTTCTAAGAATAACTTCACAGATGAATTAATTTCAAATTACTATGTACTCTATCTTATGTACTTCAAAAGGTAAATTAATTTCATTTCTGTAAATAGTGCAGTCAGTTGTAATGATACTAATTTAAATAAGTATAAAATTACACCTTCTCTCTTTTCCGAGCATACCAGGAATGGGAAGAAGACTGAGTTAAGTACAGAGTTTCAATTACACCTGACTTTAATGTTAATTGAGCTTGCGTTGTTAGTTTCATGATATTACCTCATTAATTCTATCTCTCTGTATTAAACAGCGAGCTCTTAACTTCAGTCGCATCTCTAGTAAAATTCAAATAGCATTGAAAATATTTAAAATTACGTGCAATTCATTAGCTTTAAACGGATATGATGTTTCCCATAATGGAAGAAAACCCTATCTTTTATTGATTTTAATGTTACAAAATTAATATATTTTACTAAACTACACCATTAAGAGAATGGATTAGAAAAATGTTAATATTTATTCAAATGTTGCTTATGATGAGGGTTATACACAATTCGTTCTAAATGTAGATGACATGTAATCAAAATGATATTTTAAGCATGCATGAGTATGTTTCTTTCATATGGTAAAAAAAGAACTAACATAGAAATGCTAGAATATCTAAGTATCTTATTGTTAAGGCCTATTTGGATGGAGTCACAAGATTTTAGCATAAAAGCCCTTGAAGTATTCCAGAAGGTACGAATTTGCCTAGTTGAATAGTTAGCAAAATGGTTAGTTGTTAAACAGATTTAAATGTGAGGAATAAATAAAATGCATCAAAACAATGATTGTCGCTATCTCAGGAACATTGTATAGCAGAAAAGAATGGTAACACAATCACACGCCAGGGAGGATGTTTGTATATTCTTAGAGAAATACTGAGGCTCGATTTAGTATTGTCTTGAAAAGTGTAAATGTACAAAAGAGGATGGTTAACACATCTCACTTATCTTGTTGTGTACGGACAAAAAGCGTAGGGATTTGTTAGAACTCCATTAGGCCATTATGTATTATTTAGTAAAATTCAAGTGTGCGTAAGTGTAAAAAAATAATGTTACGTTGGTTTAGTGTTTGAAAAAGAAATTAAAACTCATTAAGAAACACATGGAAAATAGGTCTTGATTAAATGATTTTATACAATTAAATAAACGCCTAAGGAATACAAATAGTTGAATCAACTTATCATTTGTAGATTGAAGACTGCTTTCGAGTCGGCGTCGGCCCTAAGAAAATTGCTAAGCTTTCTTTGCCAAGGGTTCTCCCACAAAAAAATGGATGCCATCCGTTCACCTTCTCTTTTTTCTTGTAACAACCTTGTCCCTCAAAAAATTTCCGACTCTCCGCGGAGACACACACACAAAAAAAGAGTCCACTCCAGAACGGGGGAGGGGAGTCAAAATTCTCCAAACGAACGGACACCTCTATTGGCTGGGAGAAGTCCGAAGTCTCTCTGCATTCAAACCGGTCCTGCCCCGGCATGTCCCCGTCGAAGACCCACGGGGGCCTGAACCGAATGTAACTTATTGTTACAATAAGAAATACTCTAAAGTGAGCATGTTATTCTAGTTAAGAATTCATGTTTTATTTAAGCACACAGGATGCATAGTGATCCTGTAAGATCCCGTACAAGTATCTAAAGTACGTATAGATACTTTGGAGGCGACAATTTTTTCAGCAAACAATAATTCAACCTAACAAAGAGCATGTAACACTCATGAAGGGTTGACGAAGCATCAGCCCTACTCTAACCAACCCTAACCACTGAAAGAATTTCAGCTTATATAGAACGTTTATAATACTTTCGAAACTCATATCTGTGACTGATTTCCTCACCATTTACTTTACAGGAAGTCTGCATATCAATCGCATTGTATTCAATCGACTTAAACGCAGACAAAACTTATGTCGAATTTACATTAAAAAGTATACATACTGTTAGTAAATAAAAAAAAATCGTTAAAACACTCATAGAACCTTTTGAGGTTTTAAATGCATTAAGCAGTATATGTAGTTTATTTTATTTCATTGAGTGCGAAACCCAACAGACATGTCGAAATTTGCCCCATTTAAAAGGATACTTAAATTCTCCTAAGAACAATAATACTTAAGGTTTTACTTACTAACTTTAAAAGTATATATTGATCTAGACTATTTTTAAATATGTTTTGTTACAGTCTACTAATTATCATATTTTGTATTGTAGATGTTGAAAATGACACAAAATTTTAAAAATACTTAATCTTGACTTTGTGTACTTTGCATAAAATATCACTTCACAATTTTGTGGAATTGGGAAATAATACATTATTTATCTTTAAGAATACTAGGACTCTAATATATAAAATAAATTAAATAACGAGCATTAAAGAAAGACATGAAGCTGCAAACAATTCTTAGTGAAAAGTATATTGATTGAAATTAGTTATGGCGCTTATTGATTAAGCGATGTTACTTTTGTAAATGGTAAAGACGTTGACCAAAGTGGCAGTTATCTGAATGTCAAACATACATTTGTAAATGTAACAAATATTGTTCTGCGTATTACAAGTAAAATCCTAGTCACATCAGTGTTAATTGTGTTTACCTTTCTGAAGAAACAACAATTGATGCCGTGTACGTCCTACAACTGCACGTAATTGATCTATTGTGATGTCATGTCCGTGAAGCCATTGAGTTCATTTATATTTTACCTAGGACATGTTTACAACGTCATGTCATTCTTTAACCTTAATTTAACATTGGTATTTATTATACAGTATTCTAATCAGTGATATGACTATTATGACTATTTTAATTATGACTCTCCAGTATATCCAGATAATAGCATTTTAAGGAAAATAATTTTTTAAAAAGTAATTGTGACGAATTTGTGGAAAGGCTTACATTGTTATTCCACACTTTGTAACATAAGATAAAATTATGTAAGCCTTAAAAATGTATTACAGGTATCTTCGTCTAATACTTAAATAAAAAGACGTAGCATGTATTTAATACATTATATTCATTAAGAATCTAGTATATACAAGAACAAAACAACTATATAATGGGAAGACTTAAACTAATATGTCTTTAAATTATGTATACACATTCTAATCTCTTACATCACCTCTTTTTCTATCTACTTTTTCAGTTAGTGTATATTGATGAGAAAATAATAATTAAGCATGTATATAATTACGCAAATTATGTCAAGATACGATAGTTGATGTAAATAAAAGAGTTTTATATTCTATTAGAGAAACACAAACAAGAAATTAATGAAGGTGTTTGGATTATTTTTTATTAATTAACGATTTTTTGCTTCTTTTTCAGGTAGGAAAACAAATATCCCTTTAAATGCTTTTGCGCTGTAATTTAAAAAAAAATTATTCTTATCAACAAGTTAAAATAGGAAAGTGAGGCATTAGGATTAGATCTTATGCCCACACGTCTCTTATAAAATATATTTACATGAATACACACACATATATATATAAATGCACAAAATATTAAGTAAAAACTGTAAAAATTGTACAGGAGGAGAATCCTTGTTTGCAGTACATAAAACTGATCAAAGCACAGTTTTTTTTAAAGAAAAACGTCATTGTAGAGTTATTAAAATAATAAAAGTGGTTTTAGCTTGACATTTAAGTTGTACATTTAAGAAGAAAAGTTGCAGATGAATATATGATTACCTAACTAAAATTTTGATTAGTCTTTTAACGTCGGTATTAAAACTGAAATATGTAAATAAAAAGATTTCTACTTTTTCTGGTGATTTTTTGAATAAGGATAATAGAGTATACTTTATGGTCAAATGTACTGAATTTCATTAGTCGCTGTATGCATTAATCTTTTAAACTTGTTTTGAGAATAATTAACTAAATGAGCAAATGATAAATTGAAGATATACAGAAATAAAATAACTGTAATGAAGAAATAAAGAAATCTTTTTTTTCTTATTTTATAATGTCATATATATAAAAGTTCTTGCTTGGTCCAGCAAGACTCAGAAAGATCAAACCATGGTGATATATCATAAGGCAAACAAAAATAATTACCTTGTGAACAAGCATATAAGTATAATACTATCATAGCAACCATAAACAACGCATGAACATTGCAAGGAAATCTTCTAACAAATTGAAATTCAGCTTGTATTTAACATTATGGTAATGCATCCATAAATTTCAGTAAATACCTAGCACTCACGGTTTAGTTTGTTAATTGAATAGAACTAGATGCTAATATCTCCATCTTCAATTCAAATATTTTACGCTTATATGTATTCTTATCGTATGATGCGTTCTATGTGGAATATTCTAACGCTTGATCTCCAGGAATATTTAAAGTCATTTTCAAGAAAATATCCTTAAGCTGACAAGAGATAGAGACGCATGTTGAAATTTGAGACCGTACTTACTTTTATGTATTCTGAAGTAATTTTGAAGTAAGATCTCTTAGATTTTCAAAATAAATAAGGATGTAATTAGTTATTGATATTTTATCTAGAAATCTAAAATTGAAAATTACAAAAATGATATTTTGCCAAAAAGCAACTAAAGAATCACCTCATGAGCAAGGATATGCTACTATCCCGACATGTTAAAACAATATACAAACGTTGAAAGAAAATTCGCTTAAAAAATTGTAATTCAGAGTGTATTTAACATTATGGTAGTGCATCCATAGATTTAAGTACATTCTACTTCATCTGATACAATTCAGTTTATAACAGAGTATTTGACGCAAATAACCAATTTTCAATTCAAATATATTACTTCTATATGCATCATAGTTATATAATATACTTCTATCTCAAATATTACAAGGTTTTCTTATCCTGGAATATATATAAAGTTACCTTTAACATTCTATCAGCTGACAAAAACGAAGGACACATATTGAAATTTATTGTGACCTTATTTACTTTTATATATATACTAATGCAATTACGAAATAAGATTCTCTTTTGTATGAGTGAATCAAAGAGAATTATATTAGTTAATATCATCATTATCTTATCATTACTTCATCAGTTATTATCATTAGCTATTACCTATCATGTTGACAACATGAACAAAACTTTACGTATAGCGCTATCAGTGCACGCATAAACAACGTATAAACGTTGAAAGCAAATTAAATTGAAATTTAGCGTGTACTTAACATTATGGTAACGCACCTATACATTTCAGTAAGTACATAGCACTTACAATTTAACTTGTTCTCAATTCACTTAATTCAATCAATAAATTGCTCTCTATATTGTACCTTTATATGCATCTCTGTCGTATAATGTCTCCTATCTCATATAATGCAATGCTTTGTTATCTAGTTTTCCTTGTTCCTGGTTTACGTAAAGTTTACTTCTACAAAATATCATTAAGCTAACAAGAAAGAAGGATGTATATTGAAGTTTATTGTGACAATCAAGAATCGAACCGGGTCCATGTGGCCCTGAGGCCCTCCAGGTGTCTCCCGGTGATTGTGGGCAGATCGCAAATATTGGGTCACTCCACCTCACCGATCACCTTTGAAGTACCCGGAGTGCGTCCGTCGCGCTGCAGGCGCAATTCATGAGACAGGCAGTAGACAGGCGCTGATAAAGAGGAATGGGGACACTTAGAGGGCCTCTTGATGTCGGAATTATTGAGGGTGGCTTGAAGCACGTTGGCCGAAGAGGAGCCAAAGGAGGGAGCTTGTTGAACCTTAAGACGGGAAACGGGGAAGCTATATAAGGAGAACATGAAATTTTGAGAGGCGACAATCTGAAACCTGGGCCTCGGAACCATCACTCAAAGGTCATTGTGAAGGAACTTTGGCCCACCCTGCTAAATCCCCGTGACTGGGCTTGCTCGAAGAAAAGCCCTCTGAAGTCTCTCAATAGCTTGAGGGGTGAAAAGCTCTAGCTTAACCTGAACGTTACAAAAAATTGGAATTATCACAATTTGGAATAATAAAAAAAATTAAAGCCAAAACGGAGGAACTAAAAGAATGAGCAATGGCCCCTACGGGGAGTGAGGTCCCTGTGGGTATATATTCTGAGAAGACCTGCCCCAAGGGTCAAGGCTTCCGTTTTATGCTGACCACTTTGCCGAGTCACTCATCATAGCAGGAAGTTTGTTGTATCGTTACTTACTTATATACATTCTAATCTAGTTATGAAGTAAGGTTCCCTTTTGCATAACTAAATCAAACATAATCGTATTAAACTCCTGCTAGTAAAATCACCATGAAGGAAAAATTGGAATTAAATGAAATTTACTTCAAACGACTTGCATTGGTACAAATAAATAATTTCTTTATTTTAATGTTTGAAATTACTATTTCATATAACTAACATGCGCTACAATATGTGTTGCTATATGATATGGGATGGAGTGAAACAGATTTTAAATGTCTAATTGGGGAAGAATATTTCATATTGTGCATCACCATGGTTTGGGCTATTATGAATAATGCACGACCACAAGTTACAACGACTGTTCAAGATGCTTTTGGCTCTCTTTGGCACCAACTACCAGGCGCTAAAAGATGGACTTCCGAGTGGTTCGGTTCCACTCCCAAATATGTATCTTGTATATGTATGTTTCTGAAAATATGTTTCCTGTATACACAAAAATGTATGTCAATGTAAATATGAAAATTTTCCCTAATCGAAATAAGAGTCTTCCTACCCAAAGATAATGCACATTTCGGATTCCGGGTTGTAGCATAGCTAGGAGTGGATAGTTCGTGCCTCCCACCATTCGCTCGAGGACCAAGTACTTTATGGCTCGTTTGGGGAGATAGAAGTTGTGCTTCCACATATTATATAAATACGATATTGTAAATTATATATGAAAATAAGAATAAAAAAATTATGTAATGTATGATAATTAAGAATGCATATATTGTAAATAAATAAAAAAGTTTAAAGATCAAATGAATTGAAGTCAATAATAAAATTATGTAAAACATTAATAATGATGTAATTAAAAAAGTAATAATTATGGAAAATGTATAAAAAGAAATAGTGAAATAACTGTTTGTAACACGTAACAATTGTAGAAACTAAATTGATTTAAATTTAAAGATATTGGTGTAAGAAAGCTTGAAAATCATGCAATGTTGAAATAGTATGTACTAGTAGCAAAAATAATGCTTTAAATAGAGATCAATGATAGATATGGATAAACCAGTCTATTATGGCGATAGTAAAACCCTTCTGTGCTAATTTATTCTTGATATCAACAAAAATTCAAAAGGATGCGCGTAAGATAAACTTCATTTTGAAACAAACATGAGTTTAGTTATTGTCATTTTGTCAGGTATGAAACACGAACAATCATATAAGTTTAGTGCTGCCGGGGCATGCATAACGTTGCAAGAAAATTTACTTAACAATTTGAAATTAAGCGTGCACTTAACATTATGATAGTGCATCTATACGTTTCAGTAAATACAATTTAACTTGTTAATCGAATGCCACTAAATGCAAATAGTCACATCTTCGATCTAGGTAGTTTACCTTTAATATACATCGTAGCGGTATAATGCCTTCTGTCTGAAATATTCCAATACTTTGTTATCCAGGATTATATAAAGTAGCCTTCTAGAAAATATCCGTAAGCTAGCAAAAAATAAAACGCATATTGAAATTTATTGAGATTTCACCTACATCTATACATTCTAATGTAATTACGAGGTAATATTCCCTTTCGTATCACTAAATCAAACAGAATAACATTACTTATCCTTATTTTGTCAGTTATGAAACTCGTGAGATTATCTAGAAATAACAATTTTCTTATAAAAAAAGAGAGTAAAATTGGATGCTTACGATGAAATGTTGGTCATCTTTAAAGTGGTTTTGAACTAAATTTCTCAAATGGAAGGAATTTATATATTCTAGGTATCAAGCGTGCAAAAGAGCTTTTATATAATAAAGCCTATATATCTTTATAATGCATTCCTCCACTATGCAATACCATAAAAATATATGGAGGAAATAGCTATATTTTTTGTACATATATAATTTCTATTATACCGCCATGGTTTTTTAAATGATATTAAATAAATGACATTTTTAAAGATTGCTATACAATTTTTAGAGAGTATTTTTTTATTATATTTTCATTACATTTTCATTAGTTTTTGGCTCAGATTAAATTATTTGAAAACGTTAAAAAAATAAAGAATTGCATGTGAAACTGTTGTTTACCTTTTACCAATTTATATGTATGCATTTAAATTTAAATTATTAAAATAGTTTTGAAACTATTCTAGGAGAATAAGCTGTATAAAATATACTTTTTGAATTGCTATTAAATGATAAAATTGTTTTAGTTTTAATTTGGGATATTTGACGAATCATTTTCAATATACACATATAATATTATTTAGTTTTCCAACAATATACACAACGTTAGATTATCTGTTTGTACTTATATGATTTTTATTTTATTAGGAGTGCGGTGAAACGCAATTACGAAAGTTTTCAAAGATCAATAAGAAAAAAGAAAGGCGGTAAAATATAAAAGAGCAAGTCTTATATTTTTCGCACAACGGGTTTCTGGTTTACTTTATTACTCTGAGATTGATAAAGAAAAAAACTTTCAGAAATAATTGTTTTTTGTGAAGGAAATGTTATTTTTCCTATTGAGGATGATTTTTATTGTGGTTTTTCACAAATGTTATTACACATCTTCTAAATGGGGGATTATAGAATCAAACTGTGTTTGTATTGAACGAGCATAAACCATATTACGACCTTAAACAATATTTCTATGACTTATCCATTTCTAGCGTCTATAGTTTTATACCTTAAGGGTACAAGGGATGTTGAATTTTAATTTTTAATGATATTTTTTAAAATGAGAATATATAATGTTGCATGAAACATATAAGGCACAAAAATCTACTAGAAAATAATTTTTGATTAAAATGAGAAGCTATTTGATAAAAATTATGCATTTAACAATATTCTTTAAAATTTTTCCTAGCGCACTGCATATTAACCAATTGCTTTTACTTTTTCATTTTACCTTTAGAATTTATATTAAAACAAAACTGGGTATATTTTTTGTTTTACCTTAAATACTATTTATAGCAAACCATTATTTAAAATTATACAGTGTTTTAGCAGCCGTTTTCGACCATTTTGGGTATTAAATCCTCTGTAATTTGAAAAAATACTTTGCGATTTTCAAAGGCATATCCAATATAATGACAAAAGCATTAGTTGAAAATCTCTAAAATTTTAATAAGAACTATATGAAAATAAAACACCGGGAACATTTCAGAATTATTAATTCAATACAAAATCGTCAAACTAGAAAATATTATTTTTTGAAGTTTGAAATAAGGATATATGAGAAAAAGCAGGTTGCATTGCAGTAGAATAATCCTGTTATTCCAAAAATGTCTTTCGGTAATGAAAAGCATACCAAACTTGATTTTTATTCAGAAAAAATATCACATTTTTGGCCTCAATCTGTCATAATGAAGGTTCCTTGTCCCTTTAAATTGACTCATTTTGACCTATTTGATTTTATTTTGTTATTTGTCTTCAAGATTCTCAAGATTTTTTTTACGTAAGGGCAAATTGCCTGTTAAGTATTCTCCTAATATCTGTGAAAAAGTTACTCATTTAACCCTACCCGAGAAGCACGTGTATCTTACGGTATGTTACGGACGTGAGTATCATTACCTTCGCTGGGTTTTTGAAAAATAATTATTAATTACCGGGTAATTTTGAAGAACTTACCAAGCAGAAAATCTCCTCCCCCAGATTCAGTCTGTCACCTCCAGAGTTATCGTTTGAGAAGTTTCAGAACATTGGAAACACGAACATATTTTACGTGACTTAGTCGTCGTTAATGAACATTCCCGAACTTAATGTGGCTCAAGTCTCGACCATGTTACCCACCGGTTACGAAATCTCTGCCTTTATTGACTAAGCTATTGCTGCTCTTCTCAAGAAAATTGTACATATAACGGAATCATTTGCCTCATAAAGTATCGATAGTTCCTTGAAATGGAAGAATATTATAATTTTACTTAAAATGTCTTCTTTGTAAATATCAGAAATGATAAGCTTAAAATATATCTTTTCAAATGTCAATACAAACATTTTAACAACTTTTATAACTGCACAGAAAGTGGACTCTTTATGTAAATCCCTCTATACTTTTTTTGTTTACCTGCCATATGCCTTGCTATGATTAACTTTTCCAATATCAATCTTTATTTTATGTCATCAACTTCTGCTCGACTCATTATTTTAACAGTGATACAAACTGTATAATTCGATTTTTATATTCATGTTGCCCAAAAAGTAAGTTGTTTTTATTTGCTGATATAAAGATACTTTTCTGTATCTCTGAAAAGAAATTTCGATTTCTCGGTGTAATTACTAATGCAAATATTGAACGTTATATCGATTACAAATATTTTTCCATGTGATAAATGCTGAATAATTCCTAAAAATTATGCATACCTGAGAGGCCAATAGCGAGTATATGTCTCCTTTAATATAAGGTTGTTTTTATAAAACATGATATTTAAAAGTAAATTACAAAATTATAATTAAATTTATTTCTATAATTTATTTTTCAAGTTCTTAAATTAAACTTGTGATCTATTTTATTATACATGGTGTCTTGATTTATACATGGAATTGGAAATGAAGATTTTTACAAAAATTATTGTTTTTATTAAGACGAGAATTAACCGCTAACTTTAGAATCTCCTAATATTTTTTTAATAAAGAATTTAAAACAAAATCCTAAATAATTCTGACATTTAGAGATCTTTCACGTTTTCAAGATTTAAATATCTTGTATTAAAACTAAATGGTATTAAACTGATTCTAGGAATAAAAATGCTTATAGATTCTCTGTTTCACTTGAACATACATAAAATTGGTTAAAAATTTTATAGTACTTCTTACTTTCTCATAGCCTTTTATTACTGTATTATTATGGGAAAACAAGGTTTTGAAAAGTTAAAAGAGAACTGAAGTGAATTTTACACATTACATAATTAAAATATTAGACGCTCCAGAATATCACTGTGTTAAAATTACAGGTGTTAAATTTAATAAAGTTTTCTATTCTTCTATGTAAATATGTGACAGATATTTATGCATTTAAAATGTTCCTCTTTGAAAGTTGTCAAAAGTGAAATATTTTACATTTCTTTGCCATATTCTAACACTAAAATTATTCTAAATACCTCGGAGTGACTGCCCAACTGACCAGGGGCATGACCTGTGGTGCTAATCTCCGCTTTCAAAACAAGAGGCCCTGTAGTGCGATCCATACGTCCCCCTTATGTGGTCAACCTTAAGCAAAACTCCCGCTGTTAAGTTCTCAAGCATGCTCGGTCCTCAGTTTATCTACCCACAGAGGACCTGATACAACCCTGTAAGCCAGAGAATCCAACCTTGGACCAAACCTCGAAAGGCACACTCGAAGGTTAAGACCCGAATGATCTTTCGCTGCTCGGTAACTAAACCTTCTTGAAGAAGTCGCTGTCTGTGCGATCCATACGTCCCCCTGAGGTGGCCAACCTTACTCAAAACTCCCGGTGTTAAGTTCCTAAGCATGCTGAATGTTCACTTTATCTACCCACAGAAGTTCTGATACAACATTATCCGCCTGAGAATCCAACGTTGGACGAAACCACGAAAGGCACACTCGAAGGTTAAAACCCGAATGAACTTGCACTGTTCGGTAAGGAAATCTTCTTGCAGGAATCACCATCTGTGTGATCAACACCTGCTAAATGAACACTTTCTGCTGTTTTAATTGATATTGATGCTATAATTAATAAGATCGAACTAATGTTCAACGCAATTTGCAGCTATCTGTTTAACCCTCCGAGTGAAACACATCCAGGAAAAAAAGTCTCCAAAAATACGCTAAAGGTTTACTGCATCTGTTGTCAAAACGTTCTATGATTTTTTCCTTCACCCTTTGTGGACTAGAATGGAATACGGGAAACCCACCCTCGTTATTGTTCCTTTACTTCCGGTTATAAATAGATATATAAATAGACGTTATAGATTGCTAATTTTTAATACACATAAAGCTCTTTAAGTCTCGAAGATCATCCCATAAGAAATAATGGATTCTAAAAGTACAATTAAAAATATTCTTTGAGAGACTTGTTTATATTTTGTTACGAAAGTCATCGAAGATATTTAAGTGGTGCAATTAGAGAAGCATCTATTACCGCAAACGAAATACTTCGAAATAAAGATTTGCAAAGACATGAAAAGCTATCAGCGTCTTTGTGGCTCAGGTGGTAGGGGTGCATCTCTCAATAAATATCAGTCAAAGAGGGGTGCAGTTCCTAAACAATCGACCTGATCCTCCTATCGCAAAACTCCATGGGGGATAGCACTGGCAAAAATGTACATTACAACCATTTTCACAGCGTTTTTGAAGGTCGAAAATTGTATGTTTTGAAGACGTGATCGGTTTGGTGGAATTGTACGTGCGAACCGCTTAGAGGGTTAACATAAAATTTAATCTATAACATAATACAAAATTAACTTAAACATCCTGTATGTATTAGCATATACCTCAAATATATAATCTACAAGGAGTTTTTTAAAATCCATAACTGAAATTTACAAAATTGATAAAAAAAAAATGAAATCACAACTTGAAAGAGAAATGAAAAACTGAATCAGAGCAGAACCCTGTAAAGTAGTTTTTCTATGAAGGCTTTTGAAGATCAATTTTTCTCTTGCTTGCTTACATTATCTCTGCGGTGCCTTCCCTTCTGTGTCTGTATTCTTTGCTTGAACATAGGCCTTGGGAACCCAAAGCAGTACTCTACCTCCACCAAATCACCAAACCACCTCTCAAATATATATCTATACTATTGTTGTTAGAAATCAACAGGATTTCTAACAACGATAGTATATATATATATATATATATTTTTGATATTAACTTTAATACTTATTTTAAGTGAAACAGTTAATAATTTATTAATTTTCTTCAGACTTAAGCATAAAAATATGCAGTACATTATCATTTATGCAGAATTGTTATGATAATATATTAGCCGATAATGTCAAGTTCTAAAAATAATGCTTAATTTTTTTTCCTGTAAAGAAAAAAATGCTCTTTCTTTAGCTTATGGTATCAGACAAAAGGCTCAGATGTTCCAAGAACTATTTCTGATAAAGTAGTGTTTTCACAGAAAATAAATCAAGAACTCTATTTCTTGAAAAGTTTTATTTCGCTCATTAACATAAAATGCTTTTAGTTTAATGACTTTATTTACTTTAATTCCATTATTATTCTTTCTTTCTTTATTGTGAAATTCAGAAATTTGTTATAATCAAATTTCTTATTTTATTTTGAAAAAGAAGTAAGTAGTACTTGTATTTCAAATATTTTTATTCTTTCTTTTAAGGGGACATATTATTTTTTAAGTTGAAAAAGTCTTTATTAAAATAACCTCTCTTTAATTCAGCCTAAACAGCCGAACGGTAGCCGAACAGTTTACTAAGCTGATTGTAAGTATTGGAGTTCGTGGGTTCGAATCCCACTGTGACATGGATATTCGTAGCTTTTCGGAATCGGTTTTAAGCAGTAGGTGCCAGTCTCATTATCCCTCGTGTTGCAAGAAAGTAGACGTAGTGCTTCAAATCAATATAAACGATATTGCTCTGTTTGTAAAATACTTTTTTCTAGATTTTTAATATTGGTCTAAATTTGTATAAATGATTTAATTTTATAATATGAAATCTCTCCAAAAATTGTTCATCATGATAAAAATATAAATGAACATATTCACGAAATAAATAACTTTTTAAATTTGTACGTTAGAAACTAATTTTTTATATCCCATCTGAGTTAACTCCTTGACATACAATAACGACTGGGAGACATCAGTCATCTCATGTACCAAAGTAGACTTTCAAGACAAAGACGACGTCTATAGCTGTCTCCGATAAATGTCATGCAGCATTATATTAAATCATGATTTTATGCTGTTACTTAATTGTTGTACATTAGTATCATATATAAATCTCATTAAATGTTACATAGCAATGCAAATTTTAAAATAAAATGGACTCTTTCTCAACTTGCACAAAATTGTTCAGATGAGCCAGAAATAAACAGTATTTTTCGGACACATCAGATTCCGCTTTACTTATATGTCAACGGGTTAATTATCCTTTTTATTTTCTCTGTTATTTTAATACAAACAATATATTTTATTTATACCACGATAAAGGCTACATTTTTTAACTATTCAAATTTTTAACTATTAAATTGTTAAATTTGTAAGTTAGAAGCTAATTTTTTATATCGAATGTCAAGATTGAGTTCCTTCACACATTAGCCTTCCTGGTAAGACCGTTTTCAAAATTCACTTTACAGAAGAAAGTGTCATAAGCTGCCACTTTATTAAAGTGTGGCTACACCGATCCCCAGACACTCAAGACTTTTGACTCTATAACTCAAGAGATATCATCAAGACTCTCATAACTCAAGAGACTTTTGACTTTGGTGGCATTTAAGACATCTAGTCAGTCTTCATAAATCTAGAACGATACCTGATCTGAAAGACAGGTATCGTTATTCTTAATTTTATTTCAAAACTCAATAGAAAATAGAGTTTTCAGTCAAATTTTTACCATTTGAAAGCATACTGTTGCCTTAAACAAACAAACAAACAAAAAAACTGTTTGAAAATCCCCTATATAATAATAGCCAAAGTTATCTGTCCGTCTGTCTTCGGATTTATGAAGCCGTTCGACCTGGAATGGATAGCGGCATCCATATTACATTTTTGATGAGTTAGGGTTAGCAAAATTTAAAGTGAGTTCAAAAACGTTCAAAATCCACCCCTTCTTCTCTTTTCCAGCGTTTAATGCCATTATTTCAAGCTCTATTGTAACCAGATAAGAGCAGGAGATTAAATTTACCAATTTATCATATAATAAATAGGTAAAAATAACATTTTTTTCTAACATTATTACGTCATTCCTTTAATCATATCATTTAATCATTTCTTATTTTAAAAGATTTAAATATCATTTGCATTATTTTCGTACGTTTTGTCACGGAACTTAGCTATCACGTAAATAATTTTCTTTTATATTTGTCTTAAATAATAGATTAGGTACTTATGTGATAATTTTAAATTTAATCATCGATTATTTTTTGTTGAAATGAAAATTTTATCATCGGTATTAACAACAAATTCGTTTCATAAAAGTCTAGAAGTCTATTTCATGAACTAATAAATATCTAGCGTTTAAGTTACATATCTTTGAAAATTAAAAAGTTTGTTCGTTTGTGTGTTTGTTTTTTATACATAACCACACAGTTAGCGATCGATTCGCTAAATAATGGACATTATTCATATATACTGCCAAATAATTTATGTCAATATTAAAACCTCTGCTGTCCATCCTATCACGTCATATTATAAGATAAATTAAAGTTGGCAACTAACATGCGATCAGTAAAGATAAACAAATTATTGAGCTTGTAAATGATAATTTCAGACAGAGAGCAAACCGTTTTTTTTTATCTGCCTTATAAAGTACTTTACAATTCTAGAAAATTAAAAATTTTACTGATCCCATCATATGACAGGCTATATGCTAGTACTTCAAATACTTTTCTTCATATTGTCATGTTTATTGTGACATTGTTACAGTAATAGTTATTCCCTGTGTAATTCTTAGTTTTCATAATCAATGGACACTTGTAAAAACATTATTTAAAAAGTGACTCTCTATCCCTGTACACTACACTGATTCACAAAATAATCTCAAATCAAAAGTTGAAAATCAACAATTATGTATAAATAGTAATAAGGCAGCAATTTACTGTTTAAAAAGATAAAGCTGATATTCAAAAACTAGAGAACAGGTGATTTGTTATAAGGTTTTTATTTACTCTGGAAGTTTGTCTTGCAAGGTTCGATGTTCATGTATATATAATCATTTCTTCCCAAACTCTATCATAAAAGTAAGTAGTATTACCATTTCATATGAATGATAACTACAAATATTTGAAAAACATAATTTACTTTTTGTTATCAAACTCTGAAGTTAAATTTAACTTGTTTAAATCAGAGTAGTTTATATACATTTTTTTTAAAACTGCTGTAAAATAAAATGTATTTAGTGTTATAAAAATAATTAATATTTCCATTTTGATGTTATAAATGAAATTTAGTGTTATGTGATTCATCGAACCAAAACGTCTTAGAAATGCATTAATTATAAGAAAAGTACACAGCTGTTTATTTTGTTCGATTAATAAATAGTATTTATTGAAAAGAAGAAAACATACCTTTAAAATTTCTCGCATTTTATATTATCCATAAAAAAGCAAATATACTTTAACGAAAACATTTACTGATGTAACAAGTTTTCGGATCAATATATCAGTTCAAATGCATTTTTTTTTCTCGAAAAACCACCTTCCACCAGATGTTTTCTTTAGCAAGATGAACAGCGACATGAGTCTAATGTTTATCTAAACAACCGCAAACTATTGCTATAACCAAACAACCAAGAGATCTTATCAGTTTTCTTCAATATTTTCCCTGCTATATTCTGAATTAGAATCAGTAGGTTCGTGCTGTAATAGGTAATAAACTCGTAATAGCTACGACACACGATTCTCATATTGGATGCAATGCAAGCAAATCAATAAAACTGCTTATTTTATTTTCAGAAAATAGGAGAAATAAATATATGCATTGGGGAATATTTTGATCTCTGTGGAATCTTGAAATATGGATTGCTAGAGTGTATGATTTATTGACTACATAAAAGACTATTTCGATATTTTTTTATTCTAACAACTGTATTTACTCCTAAAAATCCCTTTTATATTTCTTTCGGTGTTGTCCAACATATTTGTCTTATTTTAGATAGGTTATTCGAAAGCATTACGCAAAACAGCTATCCTTTAGATATTTATGCTCATTAATGACTTTAGAAGAAAAGACATATTTTTCAATATTATGTGAGATGAGAAAAATAAAATATATCTTGTGATTTTTATTTGTGATGAAAATATAATCTAATACAGCATTGTTGATAAAAATATTTTACACAGATACAATTAAACTATCACCAGCTGAAGAATATTTAACAGTTTCATAAAAATATTCTTAAATAAATTAAAGCCTTAAAATTCTTTTGCTAAAATTAATCAAATTTTTATTTTGGAAACAACTACTTTGTTAGACGTTTTATTACAGAGCAGTGAACATTGAAGTTTAAATGTAAATAACTCTTTAGTAGAGCTTCTATTTTAAACTTAGCAGGACGGATAAGTCTACGGATTAAAAAATCTATAGAGGATTCTGGGTTGAAAATGTTTTTGGAAATCTGTGACAAAGATTTTAGGAAACATTTGTGACAATGTCATGACATTTTCTGTGGTTTGTTTGAGTAAATGTGAATGAGTTCTTACTTAACAATTAGTTATTAATCAAATTTTCATTTTGGAAACAACTACTTTGTTAGACATTTCATTCCAGAGCAGTGCACATTGAATTTTAAATGTAAATAACTCTTTAGTAGAGCTTGTATATTAAACTTAGCAGGACGGATAAGTCTAAGACAATGTCATGACATTTCCTGTGATTTGTTTGAGTAAATGTGAACGAGTTCTTACTTAACAATTAGTTATTAATCAAATTTTCATTTTGGAAACAACTACTTTGTTAGACGTTCCATTCCAGAGCAGTGCACGTTGAATTTTAAATGTAAATAACTCTTTAGTAGAGCTTGTATATTAAACTTAGCAGGACGGATAAGTCTAAGACAATGTCATGACATTTCCTGTGATTTGTTTGAGTAAATGTGAACGAGTTCTTACTTAACAATTAGTTATTAATCAAATTTCCATTTTGGAAACAACTACTTTGTTAGACATTTCATTCCAGAGCAGTGCACATTGAATTTTAAATGTAAATAACTCTTTAGTAGAGCTTGTATATTAAACTTAGCAGGACGGATAAGTCTAAGACAATGTCATGACATTTCCTGTGATTTGTTTGAGTAAATGTGAACGAGTTCTTACTTAACAATTAGTTATTAATCAAATTTTCATTTTGGAAACAACTTCTTTGTTAGACGTTCCATTCCAGAGCAGTGCACGTTGAATTTTAAATGTAAATAGCTCTTTAGTAGAGCTTGTATATTAAACTTAGCAGGACGGATAAGTCTAAGACAATGTCATGACATTTTCTGTGGTTTGTTTGAGTAAATGTGAATGAGTTCTTACTTAACAATTAGTTATTAATCAAATTTTCATTTTGGAAACAACTACTTTGTTAGACATTTCATTCCAGAGCAGTGCACATTGAATTTTAAATGTAAATAACTCTTTAGTAGAGCTTGTATATTAAACTTAGCAGGACGGATAAGTCTAAGACAATGCCATAACAGTTCCTGTGATATGTTTGAGCAAATATGAACGAGTTCTTACTACACAATTAGTTATTAATGTTTTAAGACCTTTCCTATTTTGTTTAGTTTTCAGTGACGGATGTATTTTTAGCTTTTCGTATTTGAATAAAGGAAAAGAAGAACAAAGCAAAATTAAATTAGCATTAGATGAACATCAGTGAAATAAGCAGAGAGTTAGTCAGGACTTCGAAGGGGTGACTTCGATGAGTATCACTGCGGGTGAAATTTCTCGAAGTACTCGCTATTACCATCTGTGATTTGCATAAAACTGTTAGTTATTATTTTTAAGTAACTGTGTATTTGTTAAAATGGATGAAATCAAAAAGATTGGAGGAGGGGTTACGGCTTAAGATTATCAACGAACAAAACTTGGAACAATGTAGAACTATCTCCAGGAATACAGAATGGTAGAGTTGTAAATGAGACGTGGTAGCTCAGTCGACAAAGGCAACGATCTCGTAACTGAAAGGTTGCGGGTTTCGAGCTCTAGTCGGCCTAAGATCCGCCGTATTCGCTAAAGGTGACTGGGGCTCGTAAAATATGTTCATGGTCACAATGTCCTCCAAGTCTCCATCAATACCTTTGGGGGTGACAGGCCAAGTCCATTGGTTTTTGCTTCGTTTCTGCTTCAAAATTACGAGGAGCCACTTAGTCTAGCGGTTCTCATTAATATGCGCCCCCATTTACTTTAATAAGAGCAGCGCACTCAATCGTGCTTAATTGTGTTTGACAAATGGCATGAGAAACAACAACAGTTGAAAATAGAGTTAATGACTGCCAGGTTATCGTTACACACTGTTCTAGAACAACGGTTGCATCTTTCCTAGATAAATTTTCTTCTATTAAACGAACGATATAACTTAGGCTCAGAAGGGTGAAGGTCAGAAAGTTAGGGGCATTTTTCCTTTTAAAAAGTGTTTTCTGTATAAAAATAAAAATTCAAAAAATACAAGAAAGGAGATAATGAAATAAATTACTACGATTACAGTTTAACTTTATGCTTACTATCTCCCCCGGAATAAATGAGCTAATAAAGTTTAAATTACACAAATAAAAAATATTAATCTTCATCATCCTAATAAAGTACTAAATTTAAATTTTTAATTTCCTTCTATGTTATGTCACAATTTGTTCTCCGTAATTAATGAAAAAAAATTATTCCCTCTCATATTTTTTCTCATTCGTTGAATGTTACAGTTTAGATTTTTATTACTTTAATTAAATTTTTAAAAAGGTGCATCATAAGAATTCAATAAATATTTGATAATTAAATCCCTATATTTTAAAATGATAATCTTACCACTCCTATAATATTTTACTTTTCTGCTAGAAAGAAATACAGATAAAAAAATAAATAGGTAATCTCAGGTTTATTAAAAACATTATAAAAAATTACGGATCCTAAATGCATGATAATTTGTAACAGATCTAAGCATCAACATTTTTTTTAAACCAATGAATATTTTGTCCCATATAAGACTATAATTATCTGTAATATCTATAGAAAACATGTGAAAATCCAGTTAATTAACATTTTTTACTTTATTTATCGTATTATATTTTCTTCTTTACCAACTGTACAAAAACATTCAATTAGTAAGAATAAAATACAATAGTTTATTTTTTAGTAATAAACCACACTAGCTCAGTTGGAAAATGTACTTATCTCATAACCGGAGGCTAAAGCCACCCAAAGATCCGACGTGTTCATTAATGGCGCTTGACATACGTAAAAGAAATTCTTGGGACCAATGTCTTCAATGTTTCCGCAAAATACCCTTGAAGGTTGTGGTCCAAGCCTACAAATGATTATATATATGCAGTCCATTTGGTTATTCTCTTTCTAATTTGTGATGACCCAATGGATTTGTTTGTGTTGTCCCTGGAGAGTAATGTTGGTTGTCTATATGGTGATCACATAACAAAATAATAATAAAATAGGCAAGAAATATCTCCTTCTTGGTACTGGAGAATGCTATAAAAGCAAGTTCCCTGCAAAGCAAGTATTCCGTATTGGAAATAAGGATATAAATAATAATTTTTAGATGTTTACTTCCAGGAAAGAATTACTTTTCTAAACCATTAATTTGCGCATCATTTATATGAAATATACATTTATGAACAGCTTAAATGTAAGCTAATATAGATTCCTGGCGTAAACTAAATATGAAATTTCAGCAGTTGTGAACAATAATTAATGCTGTTCTCATTAGTGATGAGTTGAAATTTGAAACAACATAAGGAGTAATTTACTAATATGTATGTATATATATATATATATATATATATATATATATATATATATATATATATATATATATATATATATATATATATATATATATATATACATACATATATATATATATATACATATATATATATATATACATATATATATATATATATATATATATATATATATATATATATATATATATATATATATATATATATATATATATATATATATATATATATATATACATATATACATATATATATATATATATATATATATATATATATATATATATATATATATATAATATATATATATATATATATATATATATATATATATATATATATATATATATATATATATATATATATATATATATATATATATATATATATATATATATATATATATATATATATATATATATATATATATATATATATATATATATATATATATATATAGCGTGAACTGCTAGATTTATTTGCTACATGTAAACAGCATTGATTTTTTTTCTATTGTAACTAGCAATACAGGCATATGTTTATGCAAATCCCACTGTTACTTATTTGGCACTACCCAGAGAACACGTGTAACTTAAAGAACGCTATACGGACAAGAGTGATGTTTCTAAGTTGGGTGCTCATAGTTTAGAAGCAGGAACCGAAGAGAAAAACCGGAGGCTTGGCCTGCCACTTCCAGAGGAAATGTTTACTTTCAGAGAACATTGCAATCACATACCCATTTTGCGTGCTTCAGCGGCCAGTAATAAAAATGATGGATGTTTCGACGGTTTGAGCCTCGAAATGAAAACCTTCCGGTTATGTTATCGATGCATTTGCCGACTGAGCTACCGTGTCTGAGTACTTAAAATAAAACTGGAATTACTTTTAATCCCAGTTGAAGTACGTTCCGAAAAAGTAAATTTCTGTGTAAGGCATAAAAAATCACGAAGTGCCGATCAAAATGCTAAAATTATAAATAGTAGCAGAAACTTGAAAGTTTAGAAATTAATTTACAGGATTACCATCTACTTTCCCTGAAAAAAAAAGGTGTCAAACATATATATCAAATCTACAAACTATATTTTAACTGTCCCTATAAACGGACGCTAGATATTAAAGGATTATGAAAGTTTATTTCTTAGTAATTTACTTCTATGAACATTTTCGTATACAACATTTTATTTCAAACGTAGAGAAATTTTACAGTTTCCCATAAAAAATTAGATTTGTGGAGCTATTTTTGCTTCTTCACTTTTCCGAAAGCAAAATGTATTTTAAGGTTTTGCTCCATCTGAACATAAGTACTCAGAGAGAAAATGGTTATTCTTTATCATAAATAAAAAACACGGTATTATTCCATGATCGCCTTTCCCCTACGTATTTATGACATTTCAAGTATCTATCCGATGCAACATTTATCTATATTCTCCGAAAGGCAGAAATTCCTGAAAAACAGCTTTTGAATTCAGAATTGTGTTTAGGAATATGGAATATTTGATACATGTATGCGGTAAAGGAAATCTACCGTAAATATTTACGCGAGTTTCAAACAATTTCTTCATTTCAGAGAAAAAAATATAATACCAGATATTTGCATATTCTATGCTATAAAACTTTTACCGTGTCATGAACTAAAACTTTATTTCATTGAAATTTTAAACTAAATAATACGTTATATATTCATAAAAAACATAGGTGTATTTTTAGATTGCTAAATATTAACTCAATATAGCAATAATTTAATATATTCATGTATTCCACAAAATATTGAGAAATTTGTTGCTGTCTGCGTCTAAAAAATTTCAGTTGCTGCACTAAGTACATTAAGAAATTCGGAGAGGCTTTTTCATCCTTTAGCGGACAGTGGTTTCATAGCAAAACCACCTATTAAACATCTTTTTTTTACCTTTACTTTTTGGAGTACTTTACTTTATCCTTTTTTAATTATTTACGGATCCAATCTCATACATTTGTGATGTATGCATGCCAATGATGTGGAATCAAGTGTTTCTGAAGTTAAAAAAACTTTTTAGAGAAATGAATGATTTTGGATTTTTTTTAAAAATGTTTTTTACATTTTAAATTTACAACAGATGATAGCTCTACACCTAATTTATTTTTTCTTTTGAAATATATGCATTTAAACTTGCTGTACCTGAGTAATCCAATTTATCTTACTTATGACGCCAAATAAAAGTATCTATACAAATAAAAGTACGTATAGATTGAAAGTACTTATAAATAGTTATTTATTTATTAAATCATTTTAAGGATTATTATTTATTGTTCTTCCAGTATAGTTAAACTTTTAAAAAAAGCATGATGTTCAATCTGTACAAGGGGAGAATTAGACAGTTTAACCACTCCTCAAACTCTCCTTAGGTATCCTTTAAGACAAACCCTCCTAATGACTGTAAAGAAAACTTATATTTCACATTTATAGTTCATAGATAACATTTATAATCTAATTACATTAAATTCCCTTGAATTTATTTTGGTGACTGTTAAAGGGTTAATGCATAACGATGCTTTACTATATATATTTAATTACTACAGCTATTGATTCAGCATTGTTTTTAGGAATATGGAATATTCTCTACTCAAAATATTTTTGAGAAATTTGTGCTTGTTTGTGCGTTTATATAATATCTATTCTTGTAAGCTTGTGAAATTGTTAGTCAAGATATCTAAATACTATAAAAATATGTTTGCATATATCTGTACGCTCCTTAATTACTATGAAATGTACAAATATTTGGAGTCAATTCATGGATTTTGAAGAGTGTGGGAAACTCATTTATCTAGGGTCATATCCTCATACATCATAATTAATGGAGATATTAATAATCACGAATCTACGGTGTCCACGGATTGTGAAGAATCTGGGAAACTCATTAATCAACGCTCGTATCACCACACGACCATAATTAATGAAGATATTAATAAAAATCCCCAAAAATGTTTGTCTAAATGTCTTCTTTTATGAACAGTTAAGATGTTTGTAACTGCTCAAAAAGCCATAGAAAGTGAAGAAAATTATCGTCCTTTATGACTTTTTGAGCAGTTACAAGCCTTATCATCTGATTTACAATTCAAAGGAGTAACTTAACAAATGAGTGTAGAAGTAACTTTTTTTTAAATTTCTGGAAATTGTGGAAACAGTTTAATCTTTAAAGCAAAACCTGAGGATTCTTAGCAGTTATGGAAGTATAATATGCCAAGTTGTGTACCCCAATTATTTATTTCATTCCCGTTAAGATTAATACGTTTTAAGTTTTAAAATACTTTGATTTAAAGTATTTAAATTTTAATCATGTTAATCTTTCCTTTGTCAATTAATTTTTTAAAGATTGCTAATGATTCTTTTAGTTTTTCAGCTTTCTTAAGTATCATAAATAATTCAGTTATTCTTTTTCATGCTTTTATTGTTACAAGGCTCATTTATCTTAAATGCCTGATTGTACAAAATCTTTATTCTTAAGAAGAATTTAATTCCATAACTGCAAGTTTTTAAAGTGCTAAAATTTCCAAAGATTCTATTAAGATATGATAGAAGATAATAGAACAAAGTTCTGTAAAAATAAATTTCGGTTCTATATAATAGTTAGTAATTTAGCCTGTAACTTTTTTTCTCAAAAGTGTAATCAATAAAGATTCCTAGAAGTATATAAAAATTTCCTCGTTTCAAAGCATATTCAAATAAGTCAATACGAAGTTAGTAATTAAATTCACGAATTTATAATTATCAATGGAATACTCCGCTATACTAGGTAGTAGTAATTTAGGTATATTTTCAAGCAATGCATATTAAATTGATAACTTTTAGACTGCTTTGTTTTTTACTTACGATAAATACATACGATATTTCATTTTTTAAATATTATTTCCTTCTGTTTTGATTGTTTCCTTTGAATGTATAAAATGTAGAAATAATATCTAGTTAGTTTACGTTGTTCGCCATAACATTTATTTTTAACATAACAGTATTTAAAATCTGTCATTAAATAAGTCTAGTATTTTGCAAGAGCTTTTAATTTAGGGTGACCGATGAAGTTAAATAAATTTCTCCTGCTAAATATCTAACCTTTATTTTTATTCACATATAGTAGAACTGTGAATATAAAAATAATATCTAATTAAAATATATCTGTTGAAAATTTGCTGTCTATACTTTATCGATTTCTTGCTTATTCTTTATTATTATATTTTTTAATATTATTCTTCATTTTTCAAATTTCTTTCTGAACTCGATGCAATGCTGAACACAATTAAATTGAAACGTTTCTGTATTTTCACATTTTTTAATATAATGTACATTAATATTCACAACACGTATCCCCTTTTCCTTGTATACCAATTTGATAATGACTGTTATGAAAGGGGAGATAAAATGGAATCGCGATTGATGCTGAAGTAGAAGCGAATGCGCTGGTTTTTTTGTCTTTTTCGTTGTAGTTTTAGCAAAGTAGAAGATAATGAATGGAGTACTTGGATTTATTCAAATGGAAAACATGACTGAACAAAGAGTTCCACCAAAGCAATATTTAAGAGGACAAATTCTAAGGATAAATAATAATTAGAATATTCATTCCATTGCCGTAGTTATCAAATGCACCATTAAACAAATTAATGTTCAGTTTTTTAATTTTCTTTCCTATAAATGTAATATCTTATGGCATTTTGTTTAGATTTTTAAGATAGTAAATATTTTTTAAGCATTTAAACACTTTTAGCACATTATAGTGATTTTACACTATCATACAACCTATAAAGTTTCCTATTAGATACATTTTAAAAATTCACAACTAAATATGTTCTCTAGTAATATTTGTGAATTTAGTATGGATGAGCTTAAAAATGAATTTCTCCAGCTAAAAGTCAAATCTTTATTTTTTATTCATTTGTAAATTAACAATAGCAACTTATGAACTTAAGATATTAGTAACCTACCAAGAAAAACATCTTTTAATTATTTATTAAGTATATTTTATCAATTTCTTATTTATTCTTTATTCTGTTTTGTTTCTAACTGAATTTGAATTTTATTTCTCCACTGGGTGTAGTATTGGACACAATTAATGTAAATAATACTGAATTTAAGTCTGTTTTAACCGTACATTGATATTAAAGCCTCTTAGTCATTTTATATATATATTGCGTGATCCAAAAGTCAGGAAAAACTTTAAAATTCAATAACTCAACAATCAATAAATATAAACAAATGATGTCTGTACCAGTAGGATGGAGGTAAAGACGACCTCTTTGAGGAGGGAAAAATGCTAGATTAGTTCTGTCGGTGGTACAAAGTTATTTATCCGTTAGAAGTAGAATATTGCTTACCAAACAATAAAACCTCATAAGGAACTTAAGTGTAATAACTTGCAAGTGTAAGTGACATAAGACCTTAGAAATGTTCAATGGGCATTCCGACATCGTGCAGCACAGTTGTGGAAAGAGGCATCACAATGTTCACAGCAATAAGCAATATTTATTTCGATATGGAAGACACATGTTGCTGAGGCACATCCGCTTCTTGCATGTAACACCAAAAAACCGGTAGCTTAAATTTTCTAATTATTATGGTGAATGCAGAATACGACAATGTTCTATTACTATCTCAAGCATAAGACCTTACAAGTGTTCAATGTTCTGTCGAGACATCCAGCAGCTCAGCTGTTTTAAGAGGCATCACAACATTCACAACATTATGCAGTATTTATTCCGATATGGTAGACACATGTTGCTAAGGGCTCTTCGATATCTTGTACGTGACACCAGAGAACCTATAACTTGAACATTCTAATCTTTTTGGTCAATGCAGAACTCGTCAAAAAAGGATTCTTTATAACCTCAATCATATGATGTATTCTCAAATTACCGCACTGGCACTGTTTGAATTCTTGATGAACAGTTTAACTCAGAGTGTCTTCTACAATGCAGACATTATTTCTAGACATACAGTTGTGACCATCCTCCTGAAGATTCTCTAATAAATCATATACTTCTTCGAAAAATTCGATGGCAGAAAATAGGTAACAGTGATAAAGGAAGAATTCATTAAATCGTGTTTTATTTATACAAAAAAATTCAACCCAGTGTAATCATGACTAATCGTTTGGTGCAAACTGCATCTTTCTTTTTTCGCTTAGAGACAAATAATTGAATTATAAATATTTCTCCACCTTCTGAATCCTCGGGAACACCCATTCGGAAATTGTTGGTTACAAAAAGAGAAGGTAAAATAACATTCTATGGGATGCTGACACCTAAGCGTATGAGCTAGCTCTTGCTTTCTTCTTTTTTCGAAATTTTACCAAAGCAGTATCTAATGATTGGCATATATGGCTTTTTTTCAACAAGGAAACGTGAATATCAAGAAAGTAATACTGAAATGCACAAATGCTAAGATATAATCAGGAAAAATTCCCTTCACTAATTATTCAATACACCATTAAAAATAAGTGCTCAACTCTTTAATTTTCTTATATATATATATATATATATATATATATATATATATATATATATATATATATATATATATATATATATATTTATATATACATATTATATATATACATATATATATATATATATATATATATTTGTATTATTATATATATGTATATATATATATATATATATACACACACACACAATATATATATATTTTATGTATTTATATATATATATATATATACATATAATATGTATATATATGTATATATATATACACACAACACATATATATATATGTATATATATATGTATATATATATATATATATATATATATATATATATATATATATATATATATATATATATATATATATATATATATATATATATATATATATATATATATATATATATATATATATACACTGCAGAGCCCAAAAAATTTGGTACACCTGCGTAGTGTCATGTAAGGCCCCCGCGAGCACGCAGAAGTCCCGCAAAACGA
Source organism: Pardosa pseudoannulata (assembly GCA_032207245.1). Lineage (NCBI taxonomy): Eukaryota > Metazoa > Arthropoda > Arachnida > Araneae > Lycosidae > Pardosa > Pardosa pseudoannulata. The sequence goes on along the minus strand of CM063503.1, from coordinate 17,133,423 downwards.
CGTGGCATGGACTCGACTAATGTTTGAAGTTGTACTGGAGGTAATTGACACCATTGAATCCTTCAGGGCTGTCCATAACTCCCTAACAGTACGAAGTGATGGAGATCTCTTGTGAACAGCATGTTGCAAGGCATCCCAGATATACTCAATAATGTTCATGTTTGGGAATTTTGGTGGCCAACGGAAGTACTTAAGAGTTAGACGAGTGTTTCTGGAGCCACTCGTTGCATTATCCTGCATGGGGTGTCGCATTGTCCTGCTGGAATTCTAATGTCCATCGGAATGCACAATGGATATGAATAAGGGCAGGTGATCAGAGAGCATGCTTACGTACGTGTTACTTGTTAGAGTGGTATCTGGACGTATCAGGGGTCCCAAATCACTCCAACTGCACGTCGCCCTATATCATCACAGAGTATCCACTAGCTCTAACAGTCCCTTGTTGACATGCAGGGTCTATGGATTCACGAGGTTGTCTTATGCTATGTCCAATCTTAGACAATGCATCCACTGTAATACCACGTTCAAATTCACTTAAATCTTAACCTGCCAATGTAGGAGCAGTAACCGATCTAATAGCTGAGCCAGACACATGTTGTCGTATTCTCTTTGGTTCCTTATATCTTTATTTTCATATAAATGCCTATACCAGTTTTTTTTCTTAAGTGTATATCTATATCTATCTATCTATACATATATAACAGAAGATTTTAGAAATAACATATTTACATGTAAATATCGAATCTTTATTTTTTACATATAATTTAACAGCTAGTTATGAACACTAAAAACTAATATCTAATAACGAAAACACTATTTATTTACTTATTAAACATACTTTATCAATTTATTACTAATCGTTTAATCTTTCCAGTAATATAATCCAGTAATCTAATTTAAATTTTCTTTCTGAACTCTGAAAATTCTATTTCTAATGTTGAGAAAATTAAATTTAAAACATACCGCATTTTCAGATTTCTTTTTATACCGTACTTTAATATTGACAGCTCTTAACTATTTCTTTACATACATTAATTTGAAAATGTCTGTTATGAAATCGGAGATAAAATAATGCAGCACTCTGTTATTGAAGTACATGCATATGCGTTGTCTTTTGTAGTTTGTTTTTAATCATAGTTTTAGCAAAGTAGTAGTTTATGATTGGAGTACCTGCCTTTTTCCATTAGGAAAATAGGACTGAACAGAGAGTTCCTAGAAAGTAATATTTAGAAGTACAGGCATTATATATAATGCAGGGAAAGTTTTAGACTATTCATCATAATACGTTCTACTTGGCTTAACTTATTTCGTTAAATTTTTTCTGAAAAAGTCATCGTTTTTCTTATTTGGGTTAGAATGCCTCTACATATCTCTAACGTTGGGAAGATTTTTGGTATGTCCAAAAACACATTTTGAGGTTCATACTAAAAATTAGAGAGAAAATAATACATTAACTGATGTTTTCAAAACTTGTAATTAATGCCACATTAATAGTTTTTAGCTTAAGTATAAATAATTCAGTTATTCCCATATTCATGCTTTTATTGTTACAAGGCTCATTTACTTTAAATGCCTGAATTCACAAAATATTTATTCTTAAGAAGAATTTAATACCATTACTGCAAGTTGTTAAAGTGCTAAAATTTCCAAAGATATCTATTAAGATATAATAGAAGATAATAGAACAAAGTTCTTTAAAATTAAACTTCTCTTTTATATAATAGTTCGTAATTTAGTCTGTAACTTTTTTTTCTCAAAAGGGCAATTAATGAAGATTTCTGGAAATTTATAAAAATTTTCTCGTTTCAAAGCATTTTCAAATAAATCAATACGAAGTTAGTAATTAAATTCACGAATTTATAATTATCAATGGAATACTTCGCTATACTAGGTAGTAGTAATTTAGGTATACTTTCAAGCAATGCATATTAAATTGATAACTTTTAGACTGCTTTGTTTTTTAGTTACGGTAAATACATACGATTTTTCCTTTTTAAAATATTATTTCCTTTAATGTATAAAATGTAGAAGTAATATCTAATTAGTTTACATTGTTTGCCGTAACATTTAGTTTTAACAAAACAGTATTTAAAATCTATCATTAAATAAGTCTAGTATTTTGCAAGAGCTTTTAATTTATGGTGACCGATGCAGTTAAATAAATGTCTCCATCTAAATATCTAATCTTTATTTTTATTCATATATAGTTATCCAATAGCTAAGTATAAATATAAAAATAATATCTAATTAAAATATGCCTGTTGAAAATTTCTTGTCTATACTTTATCGATTTCTTGCTTATTCTTTATTCTTATATTTTTTAATATTACTCTTTATTTTTAAAATTTTTATTATAGAAAATAATACATTTAATGGTGTTTTCAAAACTTGTAATTAATGCCACATTAATAGTTTAACTTTTGACTACGTAAGACCCAAAAAAGTATGTATATAGATCCTAAATGAATGACAGATAACTTAGGTGATATTGAAAATCTTGATACACATCATCTGTAGTTAATACAATAGTTTTGTTAAAAATAATGAAATTTTTAATTTTATTCTTATTTATGTAATATATTTTAAAGAATATAGATTGAAATGCTTTGAAAATTTGTTATTTCTTGCCAAAATAAATTTACAGTTTGAAACTTATTAATATATATATATATATATATATATATATATATATATATATATATATATATATATATATATATATATATATAAACTGTCTACCAACAAGTATTTGGGTACAACAAGTACATCAAAATTATTTTTTAATTGAAATTATACATTCTCAAACTTTCTCTCTCTTAGTGAATCATTAATTACTATAATCAATATACACTGTCTACCAACAAGTATTTGGGCACCTGTGATAGAAAATAATAACCAACTTTATTGAAAATCAATAGTTGGTAGAGCCTCCACGAGAGGCAATTACAGCTTGAACCCTCCGGGCCATACTTTCCTCAAGTCTTTGTATTACAGCTAGTGGTATTGTCTTCCACTCGGGTTAGAGTAGACATACAAGTTCCTTCACCGATTTTGGACAGGTAGTGCACCCCTTAATTCGGAGATCAAACTCTTCCCAGAGGTTCTCGATAGGGTTCAGGCAGAAAACCAAGCAGATGTGCTTCCTTACGGCTGGTATTCATTGAAACAATTCTCCCGGATGCCTGCTGAAACTCCTCGCAGATGAGGGCCATCAGTTGGGTGCGGTTTTTCCGAATTTCTCTGGACATCACTCGTAGGTCTCCATCTCCCAGTTTCTTTGGTCTGCAACTCGGGGCACATTACGACAATCACCGTTCACCTTCCACTTCTAAATCACATAGGCCATTGTCGATTTTGGGTACTTCAGATCTCTATATATGTCCCTTAAGAATCGGCCACATTTGCGATACTCGATAATTATACTTTTCTCGAAATCAGAGAGCACCGAACTACGCGGCATCTTGCATGCTACTAATGCCGATGCTGTTTCCTACACGATGTATACTGAGGCCATGACGTACCTCAGGATCGCAGATATTGTCATTTGTATAGGTGTCCAAATACTTAAAATTGGTAGACATTGTATATATAAAATCTTAAAATATAATGCAATACGTTAACATTAATTAACAAGAATATATTCTTTAATACTATGGTGTTTTAGCTTAAATAATAAAATAATTAACGATATTATATTTTTTTAAAGCTTTAATTTCAATTTGTTTAGCACTCAGAAACTTTTCGAGTCTCGATAAAATACATATACTTACGCGAGCAGAAAGTTTTGTGGTTAAAACTCTTGAGTTTTAAATGTATTTTTCTACTTACGACAAACATAGAAGCAAAAATGCAGGATCTCTGATTTTAAGATAAAAAATACTTTTATATCGAATGTATGGAGTTCACTAGACTTTAGCTTATTTTTTTCGATTTAAAACTACTGTAGTCTCTTGAGCAGTCGTAAATGTTGTATTCAACATTCTGATCTTTGGTGACCAGAGAAATAGTTCTGTATTTACTGAAATTCTTTAGTTTTGTAAATATTGTGGTGAACAAACGTTCTGCATTTATTTACACTGCCCTCATGCATATGTATGAAAATATGGAAAAATAAATAGAATTGTGCTGTTTACAACAGGCTTTGTAAGGAAGGGTAATTTGTCAGAGTGTGGGGAAATATTATATCATATATTCTAACTAGATGAAGGAAAATAATTTAAGATTAATATTTCAAATTTTATGGTGTAGAGGTATATATATTAATAGAAAGATTATAGAATATTTAATGGTATTATTTAAGTTAAATGAATAAATATATTAAAATAAAAAATAACATATTAGCCTTTTTTGATTTTTCATATATAAAACAATATAAGGGATATAACTGTTATAATATCCTAATCCGTTATTTTTATAAATATCAACGTTTTAATATATTTTAACACCAAAATCGTTTTAAAATTAACATAGGTTAAGACAATGGGAACATTAATACTATTAAAAATAAAAAAACGATCTAAATGGATGAAGCTTGAAATGGAGTTTTAACATAAAAATTTTACCAACCTGTCAAATTTTTGACTAAATTCAACAATTAGATAAAGTACTTTACAGCAATACATTACAAGGTCCCTAAGGTACTGCATTGTCAAAATTAGCCATTTTAATGGTTCGCTTGTTAGATAAATTTGAATGCTTTTAGAAGATAATTATGTCAACCAAGAACATTTGGCCTCATAACATTTGATGAATCATGAAATAGTTTTAATGAGTAAAGTATGCTATGTAAAAATACAAAACACAGAGAAAGAGTACTGTTGATTACTTTTGAATTTTTCATATCTAGTTCCATTAACACAAAACTGAAATATTTTTAAATATATTATTTCACTCGTTTGTTCCTTTTCTGAGCATTAACATATTATTTAAATTACGGAATTATAAAACCTGCAAATAAATGATTTAAATTTATGATCAAATCTATTCCAAGAATGTCCATGTATTTTTATTTTTTATATGAAAATCAAGTAATTCTGTGACTAATGAAGAACAAACGAATTCTTGAGATAACTCTAATTTTCTGTTCTATTATATAAATAAAAATAAAAAATAATGCTAGTTTTAAGTAGCTGCATGTCTGAATTATTATGATTATTGGATGACTTTTTTTCCTATAATTTACTGCATAATTTTGTAATTCGTAACGGCATTTCTCTCATTCGTAATTTGGTGGTTAAAGCAGTTTCTTAAATAAAGTTACTATGCTTTCAAATAAAATAATTACTTTCTGTCTGAATTCATATTTTGTGACTTGATGTAAGCAAAATTAATATGAAGCCTATAAGAATAACTGAACAATAAAATTCTATTTTCGTTAGCTCTTAGATATTTGCACTAGATATATTTACTCCCTTTAAGAATGACATGTAGCTTGCGTTAGTAAGTCTACCATTTTTCTATGTTTAGGCTATTAATATATTCAATGTCATCCACAACCATATTTTTGTTCTATTTTGTGTTGGTCTAATTGTCTCTTTTCGGAGACCCGGAGTTTGTGGGTTCAAATCCCATTGAGGCATGGTTGTTCGTAGCTGTTCAGAAAATGGCTTTAAACAGAAGGTCCCAGTCTCATTAGCCCTCTTGTTGCATAAAACTAAACCAAACCTTGTCTGAGACCAATATCATACAAGGTATGTTCTGAAGAAACACACGAATAACACAGTAATTTTAATTTAATTTACAATATATATTATTGTACTTTACATACTTCAAAATATGAATCTTGGACATTAGCGTTGGAAATCCAGAGAGTTCCTCACTTTTTGTAGGCGTCTTAAAAGTACTTTCTGGAATCCTGCTGAACATCATCGTCGCAGTCCTTTGGATGTTTCAGGATGTTTCATTTCACACTTGGAAATACGAAAAACAAAGTCAGAGAGAAGACAAGAGAATGGTGTTGTACTACGGTAACTAGGGTAGTGTGCTTATGCGTTGTCCTTTCAAAAACACACTGATAGCGAGTGACATGTGCGGCAAGCCGTTGTTGTAGTGCAAAACCCATGATGTCCGAGATTTCCATTCAAGTCAAGTGCAAGACATGTATCAATCTTATCTCTGGAGACCTTTTATAAATCCTTAACTATACCATCATACGGATACTTAAATGCCAATCTGTGTTCAATAAAGCTTCCAATCAACATTAGCATCCGTTATAACCAAAGAGGAACATCTTGACAGTTTCACGACATGAAAATGTTTATAGCTGTCTGTACAATGCTTTGAGCTATTTTAACTTTCGCGATCTGTCCGTTGCGTCACTTTTGTGTGCTGTTTTAATCAAGCTAAACGTTTTAGTATATATTTCCTCTGTTTAATGCTAAATTTTACCGTCTAGTGCTATCTACTCTATTGTTGCACTGTGTCTGCCGAAACAAATTCACTCTGAAGATTGTCCATTCACTTTGACTATTTGAAAACAAATTTACTTGTCAGAAAATTTCTCCGTGCATCCTCATTGTTTGATCGATCAAGCAGTCGTGTGTCCATCGTCATGACTTTCATAGCATTCCTAACTTGGACTGAGAAATATGGTATGGGGTAAGTGAGTGCAATTTCAACGCTCATGTTTCTTCAAGAGAGGTATTTCGAATTCCGTTTAAGGAATTCGGATAATTTTGACCCTCCGAGTGTAGATGTATTTTTCTCGTGAATCCAAACTTCTTTAACATCCAGTTGATTATCAGACTGGCATATTTAGCCTGAACATTCATTTTGTGTAGAAGTTTTTTAATATTTCACAATCAATATTTAAGTGCTACTACATGAAATAAGGGGGAGTTTTAAAGCTAAAAAACTGATACTTAGAATCTTTAATACTTCACTCTTATTGTTTTTTAAGAAACTATACAATTTATCCTTGGTTAATAACAATATAACAATTAATTTTTTAGTTTAAAAGGGCAAATTTTTAAATCTAATAAATTATTTATTTCATTTGGAAAGTAGAAAATCTCCATTAAATACACGATATAAAAATGTTGAAAACTTAAAAGTATTTAATTTTCAGACAAACTTGTAATTTTTTTTTCTTATGTCTCGTTTAGGAACGAATCAAAGTAATGAATAAAAAATAATTTTGTAAATTCATTAAAAGTGCTAAAAGATAAAAAAAAAATTGAATTTTTTTTAGAGAGATATTAATGGAAAAAGCAGGATTTATATTCAAGTACCAGATAAATCTCCAAATAGAAATTGAACAACTAAATGAAATGCATTTCAATGATTTATTTTATTTAAAATGTTTCTATCATACCTAAATTAAATGGATTAATAAATGGATTCTACAAAAATTGGAATAAATAGATACAATATTAAGAATTCTTGAAAATTAGAAGAAACATAGTCGCCAAAATATACCAACACGTTCACAGTTTGTATGAAGACTAATATATTATTTCATATATTTTTTATCATTTTGCAGACCCTAGACGTATAATAGTTTTGGACATCTGTTTGATAAAATACTTTATCATAAATATTTTTTTTTATAAAAATAGTCTCACAAATTGAGTTTAAACACTGTATTCTTGATATATTTCAGTAAATTTCAAGATTCATATATGATAAAAAATATATATGATAAAAATATATCATGATAAAAAATATATAGATAGATTTCATATATTTTTTATCATGTTGCAGACCCTAAACGTATAATAGTTTTGGACATCTGTTTGATAAAATACTTTATCATAAATATTTTTTTTTTATAAAAATAGTCTCAAAAATTGAGTTTAAACACTGTATTCTTGATATATTTCAGTAAAGTTCAACAAATTTTAAGATTATTTAGAATTTCAAAATTCAAAAAATAGTCAAATGTTATTTATATTAAAAGATCACGTAAAATTTATTCAAAAAGTATTTGATAACTCAAAAATGGCTACAGATTGATGAAAAATCGAAATAAATGTTAAATCTTGTATGCATAAAAACTTTGTCGATACTTCCTTTACATTTAGAAATTCATTTATTGGACAGCATTTTGCAGACGTGCTTGAAACCTCTTCTTCGCCTTTTCCTAATGTATCTTACTTTGCCAGAACCTGAAAAAAAATCACTTTAGAAATGTATTACAAATCATACAGTAGTTGAAGAGAAGAGTAGAATAGAAGGACGAGTTTTAAAACAGATCTTTATTCTATAATGTGCTACGATTTTTAGAGAAAATCAAAAGACAAATAGATTTTTATAATAATAAATTTTGATTTTAATTTAGAATAAGTACAAATTTAAAGTTAAATTTCTTTCCAGAATTTTCATTCTAAAATGTTTGACTGTTTTGAAGATTTGATGATTGATTCATTTTTCCTTTTGACGATTGATTCATTACAAGTAATACAGTTAAATATATTGCATACTGAATAATAATGATGTCCTCGTTGCATTCGAGTAGCACTCAAAGACATATGACTGTTCAGTTTTAATTCTTCCCAAGAGTCCTTTATAAAACATTACTAGATACAGTACTTAAATATTACAACAACTAAGCGTTTATGCTTAAAAAATCACTGCCACAGTTTTTTCACATTACCATGCTACTGTGTCTATGGTATATTGTGTATACATATTTGATGCTTTTCTTCTGTAGTTTAGTAGGTACTCAAATAGAACCATATAAGTCTATCTAGAAAAAATATTGTTGAATATTTCTAAGTTCATGCTTAAATAAGAGATACTTCACAAATCAATAAACACATAAAAAAAATTTTTGTTAAAAAATAAGCATTACATAGTTAAAAAGCTGAATATTATCAGTATTTTAGAGCTCTTTTTGTCTTCATAAAATGCTGAAATGTTTTTGGTATAGATACATAATAAACTTCTGTAAAATATTTTAATGGAAATAGAATAAAAAGTAGATAAATATCAATGTTACATTCACATTATACATAGCTGTCATGTATAAGTACATATATCCCAGAATATTTAGTAATACAGGTATTGAAATATTTAGTAATACAGATATTGAAAAGCTTGGGGTGAAGGCACAGATTTATTTCTCAAAAGTGTTTTTAGTTCTTGAATAATTCAATTATATTCTCTGCAAGAAGTCTTTTAGTCAGTGACATAAATGATAAAATTCGCAGAGGTCCCTGTCAATTTCTTCACATTTTGTTGAATTTCTGCTCTCAAGTGACCGAGATTTTTCGAAATGTTGTACCAATCCTAAAACTGTTGTGATTGGGGTACTGTCACCTATAAAAGTCCCATGTAGTTTACAGACAGTGCCTGCTTGGTCCTACTTAATTTTCACAATAGGTATGAATTATTGGGCAGTGAGTTGTTCTGCAGCTATAAAATAGTAAACAATAAATGATTTTGTAATAAGAGTAGCAAATATAAAGAAAATTAATAGAGTAGTGCTGAAAATCTTCAAATGAACTAATTCCACCCAATTAAAAAAATTTCATGATGCAATTTATTAAAATTATGCAGAACTGAGAAAATTTTAGTTTTATTAATTATAGACTGTACTCGAAACATTTGAGTACAGTCTATAATTAATAAAACTATGAAAGACAGTAGTGTGACTAACTCAATTAATATTAATAATTTCTTTACTATACAAAGAAAATAGATGAAAAATATTCTTAACATTTTCTTTAGGAAGAATATATAAAATTCACACTATATGTAATTTAATTTGTAATGTATTCCAATATTTAAATCCTCATTTAATTATAAATTTTGATTAGAGTTAATAAATTGGGTATCAAAATTATAGTTATCAAATGTTATGAACCTTTCGTTTCAGTATTTTCAAATGAGACTTCAGAATGATCGATCGATGTTCTACTACATCTTTGTCACCTACGCTCAGCCAAAATGAGGATTCGTGGGTGGTTAGAGCTACAACAGTACCGAAATTTTATGCATAGGTCAATAAATATATTTTTCTCTGTCATAATCAGATTTATAAAATCAAACAGCTGTTGCGCGTAAACTATTCAATTTTTCAAATATTTTATATCAGAAAATGCTTTAAAGGAATATTATGAAAATTTGAAATCAAATATTTTTAAAAAGCAATAAGATCTGAAGTACTTTTTGATGTTAAAAAGCAAGTCAGGAAAGTTAAAAAGAACAAAAAAAAAGGCCTTTCATTGTTGGTACAGAAAAAACACAGTTTTAAAATTAACAATTTAAATTTCTAAAAAATATCTAATAGATGTTTGATCTTGTTTCTTGTTATTAAATAAGTATTTTTAATGGATATTTTAAAAGACACATTTCAATGAAGACAATATGCGACATGCAAACTTTAGAATTTTTTCATCGTTTCAAAATACTTCTTCTGTTGTTCCATTTATTTCATTTGACAATTATTAGAACAATGAGGTAGCCACATATTCTCTATCACCTTTTAGAATTTAATCAAAGAATTCCTTGTATGGAATCAAATAAAAACTTTGATTTTTTTTCTTTATTCCACTTGAAAAACTGCGTATTTTATGAAATTATGCTATGAAACATCCTATATAATTTATTATGATTTTACCTTATATTAGCTAAAATAGTTTAAACGACTTGGTGATAATTCAGACATTGTGAATTTTTGAAGATACTTTATATTTTGATCTATTATAAAACTTTATCATTTTAGAAAGAATAGGCTTGATAAATCAGCTTTATTTATCATATTTTTCAAGCCTAAACGAATGAAAGGATTTAAATACGAATAAAGTGCTATTACTAACTAAGCAGTTACTTGTTCTGTCATTAGATCGCTAAGCTTTACATCTCACACTAAGATTGCTTATAATAGAGGTAGATTAAATTCTAAAAACTTTACCTTTTTATATGAAAAAATAAAGAACATAAGTGCTTTTCAACACAGCAAGATTTTTATTTATATGGAGTCATATGGCACCATATTTAATGTGAGAGTGGATTTTGAGCTAAGCAAAATTTACTGAAAATTCAATCTTTATACCGCATTTAATTATAAATATCATTAACAATGAGCAGCAACAAAAAATAATTTTGTTATATCATATGCATCTTGTAATAAGTATAATTATTCCCAAAAAGTACAGCACAGTTATTTTTTACTAATAATAACTTCAGATGTTTTTCAAAAGAAAAGTTTTGCTATTTTAAGAGTACCTAACTCACTCCAGGTGATTTCCTCATTGTTCTTTCTTTTTGAAAAACATCGACCTTTTACTTTATAGTTACAGTATATCTTATACAGTATACTACAGTATATACTGTATATAGTATATAAATTTTATAGTAAAGGCTAAAAAGTATACAATGAAAGAAAATGGCCTTATTTTTTATAGAAAGAGTTAATATAAAATATAAGGCTTAATAATAATAATTAATAATACGAAAATAATAAATAAATATTTTCTATTTTAAGAGTACCTAACTCACTCCAGGTGATTTTCTCATTATACTTTCTCTCTGAAAAACATCGAACTTTTATCTTATAGTTACAGTATATCTTATACAGTATACTACAGTATATACTGTATAAGATATACGGTATATAGTATATAAATTTTATAGTAAAGGCTAAAAAGTATACAATGAAAGAAAATGGCCTTATTTTTTTATAGAAAGAGCTGCTAAGATGGTATTTTTAATAATGTCAATTTTTAAATAAGTAATAATTACTCGTTTGTAAAATAATCAATATTTTCTAATTATATTTTAATCCCATTTACACATGTACACACACATACAGAAATATATATAATAATAACAGCATACCGGATTTTAAGTATATCGATTTAAAACAAATTAAGTTAGTTATAAAAGTCCAACATTTTCTTAAATCAGTCAAATTATCAGTCATGCTTTTACTTAAATTTTTTCTTGAATTTTATGTTTTTATTTCAGGCAAATAAATAGTAGTAAAAATTTTATTTCTTTTCCTAAATTCAGGAAAAAAATAGCAAGCTCTTTTTTTTTGCATAAATGCTGATTTTTGGACATCTAATTTCCATGTTTTTAGAATTTTCTTCGATATTTTAAATTTATCGTGTAAAAATAACTACTGGCGTAATAAGATTTTAAATGGTTAGTTTAAATTCTCTAAAACATGTTCTTCTTTGATGAAGAAAATACTTCTTTCTTTAATTTAGCTTTTCAACTTTTAAAATGAATTGGATCTCCAGCCGCAAACCATGCTTAGAATATAAATGAACCCCAGCGAAAATCTAGATTTAAATTAAAATTTACAAATCTTGATTATTTTAAATTCTTTCAAGGATCTTAAATTTTAATACTAGGATATTGTACAGTATTCATTAGTATTCTAATCTATTGAGCAAAAACAAATATGAGTTTTTTCCCCTTTTCTTGATGGCTTAAAAGTCTTTTGATTAACAACAACTTACACCATAACGCTTCTCTTGTTTGAATCTTGATTAAATAACAGGTGCAAAAATAATCTAACATAATAAGTGATTGTTCAGAATTTAATTAAAAATGCCGAAAGCTTTAAAAATGTGCAATATTTTAGATTGAAAAACATTAAAAATACATCAAATATTTCAAAGTGAAAGATTATTAATTTACATAAAAAATGATTTTTCATTCTTCATTCTTTTTAAGAATTATACAAATTAAAACGTGTCAGAAGTCTTTAGTTTTAAATATTTTCTTTTAGTACAATGAAAAAAATGCAGTATAAATCAATTTATAGTTTATAGACACTATAACTTATTTAATTATATATATGTCATGATGTCGAAATATTAACAAGTTTTGAATAATAAACGTCTAATTATAATTTATGTTGAATAAATTTAAAATCAATAGCATTGCTAATGCAGTTACATTGTATCAAAGAAATTATATCTGCGCCTCTTGTAAAACGTATCTGTTACAAGCATTTGAAAATTGCATATAAAATCTTATATGTCATTTAAATGGTGTTTCCTTCAGGATAATGCAGCATACCGATTATCTTCACAATTGTGCAGTTACATGATTTTGATGATGTCAGTTGTCATCACAGCATTCCTCCAACAAGCGGTGTTTTATTGTTTCAGGCATAAAAGGTGTAAGTCTGAATGGAAAATACGATAACATATATATCACTTTTCTTCTTGAATACAATAAAACTTTTTCTTAAAATTCTCTTTAAATATTTTAACGCTTCAGTAACTGATACAATATTAGATACTTTGATAGACATACCTTATTCGTAAAGCAAGACTGTATACGTAGGAAATCCTCTTGTCAGAAATAAAATATTAATTCTTATCAATTCCTTTTTTCTTTTTGGATATACATACATAGGTGCATATATATATGTTTATTTTGATTTTTAACATTTCAATATCTCCCTCAGCACTGATTACAGTGTCAGCAACGTCAGAAAAATTCATATTTCATGCATGAATACACGTATCTATTTGTCTCAGGATTGGCTTGGGATAAATATTCTTTTCTAATAATTTACGTATCAGTATTAGAATATCCAGCAGATGTTTTTGACCTCTTAATATATCTATTTATATGCAGTCTTTCTTTGTCATACAAATATAATTTTTTAATTCTTACCAGAAACGTCAGTTACACAAAGTATGAAAGATATGGCTTTTGTAACATTTTCCTATTTTTTATGTCTTTAAATAAAGGCATGTATTTAGAAGACACAGTCATACACACACACACACACACACACACACACACACACATATATATATATATACATACATACATATATATATACATACATACATATATATATATATATATATATATATATATATATATATATATATATATATATATATATATATATATATATATATATATATATATACATATACAGGTGTATAGTAAAGTCGTGAAACTCCTTTTTCTTAGCAATCATTGGTCATGTATGCATATACTTCTAATAACAAAAAGTTTAAGATAAAATGAGCATTTTTTATATAATATATTAAGAGGTAAAAATTGAATTTTGAGAAAATGGCAAAATCTAAATTTTTATACAATTCCCCGATTTATATCAATATATTTTGGAAAAATTTAAACTCATCCTAAGAACCGCAACACAAAATGTTCCACTTCTCTGTGAGAGAAAATGACAAAGATATTTAAATTAGAAAAAAGGATTAGATTTTTTCTTTCATTAATTGATCGGTAAATAGATTAATTATAGTTATTTGAAGTTGAAATACGATTGCATAATCCCTTTTTTGGCAAAAGAGGGATAATTTTCTGATTATGAATGCGGTGTGTATCCATAAGTATGTAGATCAAAACGTTTTTCAGTACAATATGTTTTTAATCTTATACCCCTTTGCCTTAAAAGAAACACTGCAACGTAATTTTCAATTAAAATTACTGTAATTAATCTATTAACCAATACACCCAGAAGGAGAAAAAATTTAAATTTTAGTAAAGTTTACATGGAAATATTTAGATCAATTTTTGTCATACTTTATGTTTTACGTTACATTACGTTTTCACGTTTCATAGTGCGAGTTACTAGATATGATGAGAGGGAATGGAGAAGTGTTAAAAGTTTACGTTTTGTAATTTTCTCAAAATTGAATTTTAAAATACAGTAAGAAGAATGTTTTTCTTATTTGAAACATTTTTGTAAGTGGAAGTTTGCTTCTATAAACAATGGTGTTGGAGAAAATGTTTTAAAAAGAAATGTAAATATGTACTAGTGAGAATATTTTTTACCGATTACACGGGAGATCAGCCCATACTGTTTAACTTGCCCAGGCTTCATGGGCAAGAATAACTCGTAGTCGAAATGCAGGCGTGAAGCTATCAAATAAAACGAGGTCCAACATTGAGGAACTTCACATTTATTGTGGATCAAATCACATCTGTCTAGCGTTAGTCTGTATAATAAAACTGCTCAGCATAAAATGTTCCAAGAATATACTATACATATATCTCATCGATGTTGGAACCATAGAGAGCTAGACGCCCGATTTTGTTCCCATAAGACTGATAAGGGTTCCACATTTTTGGGGAGGCAACAGTGAACTTTCCTTGATAATTTAAACTAGCTCAAAAGCGGCCAGTTCTTCAATTTAATTATTGCAGAATCAATACCATTTTCCCAAAACAGTTTAAAATTAAAGCAAGCGTACAGAAAATTAGCATTTTATGCAGCGTAAGTTTTGAGAGGAATTAAAACGGAGAATACTCCTTTATCTGAGACTTTATGGCTAGAAGATCAGGTATTACAAAATAAGAAGAGGAAAAAGGAGAATTTTAGATATCTATATTAGCGGTAATAATTTTGATATATTATACACACACATATATTTATATACATATATAAATATATATATTATATATATATTATATATATATATATATATATATATATATATATCTATATATATATATATATATATATATATATATATATATATATATATATATATATATATATATATATATATATATATATATATATATATATATATATATATATATATATATATATATATATATATATATATATATATATATATCGATATCGGATCCAGTGTTAAGGCGAATGGAAAACAACCTTTCTTGATAATAATAAGTTTGTTAAATCATAGTTTATTTGAAAGCAACTTGCGCCATTTTCATTTTTCCGTCGAGGATACTCGTAGAATGTGTTCACAGTTCCATGTTTACGCGGCAACTGACTGTTATCTGTTTGCAAACTCATCAAATCTTCTAAAATGCTTCCACCTGACCGGATTATCGTAAAACCTTATGTGAGAGTGGGTCTTTTTCATTTATTTTATATATATATTTATATATTTCATTTATTATATATATATATATATATATATATATATATATATATATATATATATATATATGTACGCGGATATCGGAAGTCGATGACATCAGAACACAAATTCTAAATTTTACAGGAGAGCAAATTTTATTTTACTGCTCCAGTTGGTCCATTTGTATTGAAAATCTTTATGAACGAATTTAAAATAATACAGAAAACAGAATGCCTGAAAAATAGCAGAAAAAGACACACTTATTATGATATACACAAAAATAGTAGAAATAAGAAGTTTTGCGCTCAAATAGTCTTCTTTACCTCAAAACCATGTTTAATCATATTTTTATTCCCAATCAGCAAAATCTCTCAGTTTTAGGAAAGAAGCTTAACGTTTTTATAACACAATAGAGGAAAACAGGTTATACTCGTATATACAAAAATGTTAATTTTCAAAAAGATGGACATAGTGATGGACATGTAACACACATATATGTAAATATATATATATGTAAAGCAAAGTGCAAATGCTTGGTGCCCAATTGCATTTCAAAACCTTATACTCACACTCACATACACACATCACACGTACTTACATACATATATATCTAAATAAATATGTATATAAAGCATAGGGAAAATTCTTGTCGCATATTAAATGTATTCCTTAATTTGTTGCACTATTGAATTTACAAAACCCTACATTTCCCCTAAACAGAGATGCTTTAATTTTAAATGTGTGACAAATATTTTATATGAAATAGTCAATCATTTTCTACATTTCATTAATAGCTTAAGGACTGTAGTATCTAATGTTTTTCAACATAAATAATCAATCTTTAGAGATAAAAGAAATTAATAAATGTATTTACTATTGAAGCTTATTTCGTAGACAAATTACAATCAGTAATATTTTAATACAATCTTAGAATATTCTACCGAAGTCTTTTCATTTAAAAGAGCTTAGGCATGAGAGCTGAAAAGTATCCCAACCGCGATATTCAACATCAAATAATTATTTAGTTTCCATTTTGCTATTGAATTCATACCTACACAAACATATATGCATATGCATAAATATGTAATGAAGATATTAAATACTTGTCATATCGTAAAAGTATTCATTAGTTTGGTGTACAATTGCATCTACAAAACCCTTCGTACAATTAATCTTTACAGAAATGGACAATAGTATAACGTAATTTTATCGCATTTTTATATCATAGCATAATTTGTTTTATATGAAACGAAATATAGTCAGTTAGTTCTTACATTTTATTAATAGTTTAACTACTATATATGGTACCGAATGTTTTTCGACAAACCTAATCTTTTGAGAAACAAAATATATAAACAATGCATTTGAAAATGGAACTTATTGGCGAGGCTGTTACAATCTTTAAAATTTTATTTCACTCTCAGAATATACTACCGAAGTATTTCCCTTCGTACACTTAATATTTATAGAAATGCATTATCGTATAACTTAATTTTAATCGCATTTTTATAGCATAGCTTAATTTGTTTTATATGAAACGAAATACAGTCAGCTATTTCCTACATTTTATTAATAGCTTAATTACTATATATGGTATCAAATGTTTTTCGACATATCTAATGTTTTGAGAGACAAAATATATAAACAATGAATTTGAAAATGGAACTTATTGGTGAGGCTATTACAATCTTTAAAATTTTAATTCACTCTCAGAATATTCTACCGAAGTATTTCCCTTCGTACACTTAATCTTTATAGAAATGCATTATCGTATAACGTAATTTTAATCGCATTTTTATACCATAGCGTAATTTGTTTTATATTGAAACGAATATACAGTCATCTATTTCCTACATTTTATTAATAGCTTAATTACTATATATGATATCAAATGTTTTTCGACATATCTAATGTTTTGAGAGACAAAATATATAAACAATGCATTTGAAAATGGAATTTATTGGCGAGGCTATTACAATCTTTAAAATTTTAATTCACTCTCAGAATATTCTACCGAAGTATTTCCCTTCGTACACTTAATCTTTATAGAAATGCATTATCGTATAACGTAATTTTAATCGCATTTTTATACCATAGCGTAATTTGTTTTATATTAAACGAAATATAGTCATCTATTTCCTACATTTTATTAATAGCTTAATTACTATATATGATACCGAATGCTTTTCGACATACCTAATCTTTTGATAGACAAAATATATAAACAATGCATTTGAAAATGGAATTTATTGGCGAGGCTATTACGATCTTTAAAATTTTAATTCAATCTCAGAATATTCTACCGAAGTATTTTCAGTTTAAAGGACTCACGTATAAAAACTGAAAAGTATGCAAACTATGATATTCCACAGCAAAGAATTCTTTAGCTTCAATATTGCTTTCGAACTTTGCGAATTAGATCGTTAGACTCCCTGAACTCATATTTCTTCCACATTATGGATTTTCTTCAATATTTTAGTATCGTAAAATGTTGAGAATCCTCCGGAAGAACATACTTTTGAGGAGTATTTTTACGGGAGCTATAATACTTTATTTCACTTTCCTGTTTTCGAAATTTCGTTTTACACCTGTATTTTATTATGTTTCCCAAACTTTTAATGCTGCTTGGAATTGAGAAATCATTTTGATATATATTTGAGTCTTTTTGTAGAGTAACATTGTTATCTAAATACTATAAGATGTAAATATGTATAATTTAAAAATATATTCATTTTTTTATTACATATATACCCCCATTTTATATCAAGCTTTTTTCTTCTTTTATTTTCTAATATTACTTATAAACTTTAAATTATATGAATGCTGGAAATACGCATAAATTGTATTTTAACCTCACACAAAATATTTTCATTTTTTGATAAATTGAGCACGAGGTAATGAAGTCTAACATAAAAATGATCAATTAATATATTTCAAATTCGCATTTTACTAGACGTACACTTATAATTTTATAGAGTGTCCCAATATTCATGCAAGAATGTTTATAGAAAACAGGTTATGATTTCAAATCGGAACTTTTTTATTGATTGAATGTTATGTATGGAATAGCATATCGGTTAAATGCTGCAGTTACCAGTTTTGCATTTCATGGCGTGGTTGTCGTGCACTTGTTAGCATAAACCTTATACTTTAAAAACACTAAAGAAAATGTCCAACCATGTTGATTTATTGTCTGGGTGGGCAAGAATTTACATTTCAGAAAATGATTCATGCAGTAATTGAATAGTTTTTTGGGCTCTATGACATATGGCGTCCTCTTGTTGAAACTCCACGCAGTCTACTCCATATCTTGTAAAGTATATAGAAAAATATGGATTATTGTATCGAAACACCAAAAAACATTAACTGCTATTGCTTGACCAGTCACATTTTGGAAGACGAATGGTCTGATGATGCCTCCACGCCCAAACCCACACCACATGTTGTTGATGCCGTTGTTCCTCAGCAATAATTCATGGATTCTCGAAACTCTAAATGCGACAATTTTGTCAATTAACCAAGCCTCAAGTGAAAATGGGTGTCATTGTTAAGGATGAATTTTATTCGAAACTAAAGATTCCACTTCATATTGTTCCACAATGCACTCTACTAACTCTATTCACTTTGCGTGGCCATTTTAAATGGCTCTGAACCATCATCTCTCATGCACTTAATTATTAATGCAATATTAACTTACTTCTTAACTAGAGACGCGGTAGATCCGTCTGCAAAAAGCACCGACTCTTAACTCAAAGGTTGCGGGTTCGGAACCCGAGTCGGCCTATGTTCCGCCTTGTTCGTCAAAGGTGACTGGGGGTGGGGGGCACGTAAAATATGTTCGTGGTCACAATGTCCTCGAAGTTCTCAATCAATACCTCTGGGGGTGGCAGGCAGAGTGTGTGGGTCGTCTGCTTGGTTCTTTCTTCAAAATTACGAGGACCTACTTGAGCGAAGTCGTTCTTTCACCTTAATGGTGCTCATAAAAAAAGAAAGGCGCGCCCCTAGTCCTTATTACGAGAGCCTGCAGGCTCAATCGTGCTTGGTTTGTCCAAGTGGCATGAGAAACAGCAATAACAATAGCTTAACTTAATGCTTTATTATTGAAACACTAACTTACCTCACAAACGGTACAAACTTCAAATTTTGTATGAATTTTGGGGCGTCTTGTTTCTACAGCAACAGTCCGTGTGTTCATATATATACATATGTATACACAAGCACGCGCTCGCACACACACACACACACACACACACACACACACACACACACACACACACACATATATATATATATATATATGTGCATATATAAATAATATATATGTAAATGGTTGGAACTTGTACAATTAATAATTCATCAAATTGTGTAAGTAATTAATGCAAATCATTAATTTAGTTATCCCAATGGAAATAATATTTTCTTTCTCAGAAAAGCTCTGCTCCAAAAAGCATTATAACTATATTAGTAATTTTTTAAAAATCCCCGTCTAACAGTCATTAATATGCAGTATTATTTCTTACCAGAAAATATATACGAACGATCAATTTTTTTCATTAAAAGAACTAAAACATTTTCTGGTCTGCATATATCTAACTTTTTTGCTTTGCGGTTTTCTTAATTTTTTTAATCAAACCATTTCCTGTATTGATGAATAAAAATAACTTTTCGGAAAAGTTTTTTAATACCTTTTTTTTGACAACTAGTACTTGCACATAACTGAAATAATCATCTCAAAATGTGTAATAGTATTTATTGTTACGAGAACAGCCATTTTTCGTCTATAAGCATTTAATCAATTTAAAAATTGAAAGCTGAAAATATGTAAAAAACTAAAATTAATGAAAATTATTCTTCTTTAAAATAAATTGACGTTTTAAACTTATACCACATAGGAAACAAAAATAGTATTATTAGTATTTTAGTTACCATATGCTTAAAAATACTAAGATACTTGACGCTAATAGTACGTTTTTAACTACAGACAGTTAAAATTTTTAAAAAAAAAATTAATTACTGTAGTACACATGTAAAAAGTATATCTTTTGACGAAAAAAAGCAGATTTTTAAGAGAAAAATGTTTTAATGACTAATTAAATACATATAACGTAGTTTCATATTTTTATTATTTTATCTCATTTCAAATATCATAACGTCCAATGTAAAATATTTATAAGTTTACTTGTAAAAGGTAAAACTATTCAAAATTATTACAGAAAGATGCATTTAATGCACCATATTTAGAGGTATTTAAACTTAAATTAATTTTATATATGTAGATCTGTTGCATTCTCAAAATACTAATTAAAATTAGGCTTAATTATTTTTCCTGTAATTTCCATCACTGCTTACCTTTATGAAGCAATATACCTATTTCTATATATAAATTCATTTTACCTTAAAATCTTTACCTTAAAAGACGGTCACTATTCTTTTCTTTTAAATTGCATTAGTTCTCTCTAGCTTTGACACTAGAAGGAAGTTTACCATATCACTAATCTTGTAAACTCCTACCTAATTATTAATCTCAGAATGCCTTACAAACTAATCTATGTAAGGATTTCATTGTCTTAAGACTGTCTGGCTAAAAAAACCACAAGGATATGTGTCCTGTATTCCTGAACAAATAATGAATTATTTGAAAATTAACATTTGTTGCTTTTCGAAAAACATTTCAGACGGTACATATGAAATGTAAAGTCAAGTTCCAGAAATGTTAAAATATCGACAAAATGCATTACAGGAAATTTGAAGGTTCTAGGAAGTATAATTTTGTTCATAATTTCAGCATAATTAGTGTCAAACTATTTAATGTTCATGAAGAGTCTGAGGAAAAAAATTGAGATCGTAT
>CM063503.1:17051793-17106793 GCA_032207245.1 Pardosa pseudoannulata | reverse complement strand
AATTGCAAATAATTGTGAACTCTTATTTATTCAGAAGGGCTAGAGGGATAAGCCATGTTGAATCGTATTTTAGATTTCAATTTACCTGTACTTTAAGTCTTCAAGTGATTCAAGTGGGTCTGACGAATTTCTGTAAACACTCAGCCACTTCAGCATTATTGTATCGTCTACCACTTAGATTGTAACTGAAATATAATTAATTACACATTATATTTCCAAATATTAAAGTGTTTATATATTTTTTGGAATAAATATATCAGATTCACTCACCACAATTTTTGGTCGGTTTTAACAGATATAGGTATTTAGCAGCGTAAACTATTCTACTTAGATATAAAATATTTTTAAACAAATATTAGTAATAATATATTATAAATAATAATGCTGGAAATATATTTCCCTACTGTTATCTACCATTTTAAAATCCCACTGCTTCATTTTATGTACTAATAAAGTGCTAATATCTTGATACGTACGTTGCAATTTATTTTGTGTTTTATAAAAACTTCCAATTTTAGTCATCATAAACAGAATATAAAATTATTATATATATATATATATATATATATATATATATATATATATATATATATATATATATATATATATATATATATATATATATATATATATATATCAGTGGCGTGCGGTAGGTTTTCATGCAGGGTGTGCAGATAACATGGATTTTCAATAAATCTTTAATTATTGAGACATCTGAGTTCCATATTCTGAAAAGTGTTATTTATTATGAATATAAATTTAAAGATTACAATAAATAAAATATTTACCTACAAGTAGTCGAGTTATAAATATAAAAACAGCTAAACTTATGAGAATTACTAGCACTGAAGCAAAAATCATGTCTTTTGTTGTATGGTATCATATCGGCGTCGAAAAAGCAACGCTTCGGGCTTCTACGAAAATCTTAAATGTTCAGCAAACGTAGCACCACACGGCGCCCTCCGCTGCGGTGCCTCATCCGGATGCTCATTGGTGCAGAGAAACCGAACGTCTATTCCACGTGGAGAAGATTTCACTACACGCCGGCACAATGGTACGAACTGTTTTTTGTTCGGTCAGTGGATTTAATTATATTTATTAATTGTTTTTAACATTTGGAAATCATATATTCTGCGAAAAACATCTTGACAATTTTTAAAAACAAAGCCAGGGATATGGTATATAATTTATATATTGTCTGTAAGACACAATAAATGGTCAATTTCGGACTGTTCTGTTAAAATTCGTTTCTTTAAAACAAAACAACATTGTTTTTCAGCTAATTATTTCAATAAATATAATGCATCACCGAAATTAATTTACCACACTAAAACATTTCACTGTATATTGATGAAATACTTCTTTTATATTTACATGAAAACAAAATCTTATAATATATAAATTTAAGCATTAACCGTCTGAAAAATTGTATGGCCAGTTAATCAGTTAAAAAAAAAGTTCCTGTTCTAATACAACGCTTAATAAACCGTACCTTCTGATGATTCTGAATGCCAAGTGCAGGAAAAATAGCTACACTTGTCTCAATGCCATAGTATGCTGTTCTGCTGCAGTAGCCCGTACATATAAAGCGTGATGTTTGTTTGCGCTCTACGTGGTGCAGCACCTAGTACCGCACGCACTACGGGAATACAAGCACGCAAATCAACATAATATTTGAATATATTATAAATAATATTTATTATATACCATATAAAGATAGGTAGATATAGATGCCGAAAATTACTGTCCCTCATAATTTTGCCAGAGTGTGCAGAGAATACAAGCAAGCAAATAAACATAATATTTTAATATATTATAAATAATATTTATTATATACCATATAAAGATAGGTAGATATAGGTGCAGAAAATTATTGTCCCTCATATATATACATATCAGTGGCGTGTGGTCCATATGTATATATATATATATATATATATATATATATATATATATATATATATATATATATATATATATATACACATACATATGACACACAACGGAATCAGCGGAAATCTTTGACGGCATAAATCGTCAATGGTTTCCCGAAGTGTCGGTGGACATTCAAAATTACCTGAACATTTAAAGTGAGTAAGCCAAAATAGGATTACTTAGGCTAGGCTCGTTAAAGACAGTTGATAACCGTGTTCTTTAATATATCATTTTATTGATCTGAAAATTAGTAAATAGATCTTATCTGCTGCATACCTTTGGCTGCAATGTCAATTGACAGAGAATTGATAAAAACTTGAAATCCTCAAGAAAGACTGCGCTGATTTAAAGACAAAAAAAAAAATAGTTCAGTATTCCTATGGTTTGTTAGTGGACCAATCAGTTACTGAAAATTGCGAAATCAGCAGTCAGTTTCCGTTTTACGGAACACGGATCTAAGATCCTAAGAGTTTCGAAGTGGATTAAAGAACGAAACTTTTACAATTTTGCTAATCGAAATTTTACAATTTTGCTAAGATATTATGAGTTTGAAAAGATTCTGTTTGATTCTTTTCTTCATAATGAAATAAATTAAAATTGGAAAAGATAACTTAGATGAGTTTTAGATTAAAATTTTATGTATTACACACACATCATAGCTTTATTGATAAGCTTTATTAATATGTTTTTTTTTCATGAATGTTACGAAAACCCTTGTTTAGGATGTGAAGCATTTGAATGATTGAGGTCAATAAAGGATTTAAACTAAATTTTAATTTCAAGAGTCAAGAAGGCATGCTGAAAAAAAACTTTCAGAGAGTAAAGCTATTAAAATTTGTTTATTACTTGTAACGAGTAACTGCTAAACTGTTTCATTTGTTTTAAAGAGATGGTGGAAGTGTCAATGAATATTCGGAAATTGTTACCTTCATGTCAATAATTTTCAAAAATGCCCTTAAAAGGCTCTTAATTTCTAAATGTGAAAGTTATGATAACTTCCAAAGTCAGGACATTTTATAAACATATATATTGAAGTGTAGCTAAATCAATAGCACTTAAAAATTTAAACCATATAAATTAAAAAAAATTAATTTTTTAGATATAATTTTCAAAATATAATTATTTTTAATTTAATGTTTTTATTATTTAATATTACCTTAAAACACTTTTAGCTACAACTTTGTTAATTGATTAATTAATTATTTTGTAGGAAAAAATGAATGCCTGAACGTTGAATTTTGGTGAAAAATTCAGGCTTTTCTACTCTGACATTGAAATTTAATAATTTAAAATCTATCAAAATTTGAGATGTATTACCAGATATATTAAACTGTATATTAAGAGTATTTGGCAAATATTTTGTAATAATCTATGAAAATATTTTGTAATAATCTATTTAATCGAAAGGAATTTTCTAAAATTTAACTACATATTTTAAATAAAATATGAAATTATAAAAACATATTGTTGGATCTAATAAATATTTTAATGTAATTAGTTTACATATACTTTTCTTTATATGTAAATTTACTTTTTTATGTTAATGATTTTTATAAAAACATTTAGTAACATTTACTATCCCCATAATCTGTAGTTTACATTGTTTTGAACAATAATGCAAAAGATTGTGTAGGAAAAGGGAGATGTAGAAAGATTGCTTTACGAAAGATTATAGACATCAAATTTCCACACTGGTAATACGAAAAATATTTTCCAGCTACAGATTTAAATATCATTTAAACTATCCTCTTTTTTTCTAAGTATTTCAGAATATTACATTGTTTTGAAAAGGCCAAATGCAGGAAAATTCCGAGAAACTCTCTGTTTCTTTGGAGCGTAAATGAAGCCAGGCAGAGTTTTTTTTAGATTTCTTTTTCGATACCAACTTAAAACACTTTGCTCGTAATTTCTTTGAATTGAGAAATTAATTCTGATTTTTTAGGAAAAAAAATGTATGACTGAACGTTGAATTTTTGTGAAAATATTAGGCTTTTCTAATTAGACATCAAAATTTAATAATGTAAAAACTATTAAAATTTGAGATGTATTACTAGATATATTAAAATGTATATTAAGAGTATTAGGCAAATAATTTGTAGTAATCTATCAAAAAGTAAATCGAAACGAGTGCTTTAACTACATATTTTAAATAGAGTATGAAATTATAAGAACATGTTGTTGGATCTAAGAAATATTTCAATGAAATTAGTGTACATATACTTCTCTTTATATGTATATTTACTTTCTTAAGGTAATGTTTTTTCATTTAAATTTCACAGTGGTAACAAGAAAAATATTTTCCAGCGACAGATTTAAATATCATTTAAACTATCCTCTTTCGAGCGAAGCTATTCAGAATGTTACATTGTTTTAAAAAGGCCAAATGCAGGAAAATTCCAAAAAACTCTATGTTTCTTTGGAGCGTAAATGAAGCCATGCAGAAGTTTTTTAGAAGTACCACTGTTTCGATACATATCAGCTAGCTCGATTTTCTTTGAAATGAGAAAAATTCTGATTTCAGTTCAGTAAAGGGTTTTTGATGTTATTTGCTGGATTTGATACTGATTCATCAAATTCAAACGTGCTTACGACTGGAAATAAATACACATATTTACATTAATGCATCTTATTTTCAAGAAAAATAGAATTTACAATTTATTTTTACATGTCGAAAATATGCAAGCAAATCATAAAATTTTGTAAAAAATGTGATGTTTTTTTGTTTGAGCACAATTTAAAATACATAATTGAATAAAAAAAAAGCATTGACGTGTCAATGCTTTTTTGGAAATTGTTACTTTCATGTCAATAATTTTCAAAAATGCCCTTAAAAGACCCATAATTTCTAAAAATGAAAGTTATCATGACTTCCAAAGTCAGGATACATTATACACACACACACACACACACACACACACACACACACACACACACACACACACATATATATATATATATATATATATATATATATATATATATATATATATATATATATATATATATATATATTGAAGTGTAACCAAATAAATAACGCTTACATATTTAAACAACATAAATTTAAAAAAATATTTTTGAAATATAATTTTCAAAATGCAATTATTTTTAATTTCTTTTATTGCTTTTTATTTATACCATCTTAAAACACTTTTAATTATGAATTTGTCAATTGATTAATTAATTACTTTTTAGGAAAAAATGTATGACTGAACGTTGAATTTTGGTGAAAAAGTTAGGCTTTTATAATTTGACATCAAAATTTAATAATGTAAAAACTATTAAAATTTGAAATGTATTCCTAGATATATTAAAATGTATATTAAGAGTATTAGGTAAATAATTTGTAGTAATCCATCAAAAAGTAAATCGAAAGGAGTGCTTTAACATTTAACTACATATTTTAAATAGAATATGAAATTATAAGAACATGTTGGATCTAAGAAATATTTCAATGCAATTAGTGTACATATACTTCTCTTTATATGTATATTTACTTTCTTAAGTTAATGTTTCTTCATTAAAACATTTAGTAACATTTACTATCCCCATAATCTATAGTCTTCATTGTTTTCATCAATAATGCAAAAGTTTGTGTAGGAAAGGGAAAATGTAGAAAGATTGCATTATGAAAGAGTATAGACATCAAATTTCCACAGTGGTAAGAAGAAAAAAAATTTCCAGCTACAGATTTAAATATGATTTCAGCTATCCTCTTTCAAACGAAGCTATTCAGAATGTTACATTGTTTTGAAAATTCCAAATGCAGGAAGAGAAATTCTCTTTTTCAGGAGCTTAAATGAAGCCAGGCAGAGTTTTTTAGAAGTACCACTTTTTCGATACAGAAACGATAGTTCGTTTTTCTTTGAAATGAGAAAAAATCTGATTTCAATTCAGTAAAGGGTTTTTGATGTTATTTGCTGAGTTTAATACTGATGAATCAAATTCGAACGTGCTGACGACTGCCAATAAATACTCATATTTCCCTTAATGCACCTTAGTTTCAAGAAAAATAGAATTTACAATTTATTTTTACATGTCGAAATTATGCAAGCAGATCATTAAATTTTGAAAACAAAATGGTGTTTTTTTGTTTGAACACATTTTAAAATACATAATTGAATTCCAAAAAAGCGTTGACGTGTCAATCCTTTTTTTTAAATGGTGACTTTCATGTCAATAATTTTTAAAATTGCCCTTAAGAGACCCATAATTTCTGAAAATGAAAGTTATCATAGCTTCCAAAGTCAGGATACTTTATACACATATATATTGATGTCTAACTAAATATATAACACTTAAAACTCTAAACCACATAAATTTAAAAAAAAATTATTTTTGAAATATAGTTTTCAAAATGCAATTATTTCTAATTTCTTTTATTGTTTTTTATTTATGCCACCTTAAAACACTTTTAATTATGACTTTGCCAATTGATTAATTAATTAATTTTTAGGAAAAATGTATGCCTGAACGTTGAATTTTTGTGAAAAATTTAGGCTTTTCTAATTTGACATCGAAATTTAATAATGTAAAAACTATTAAAATTTGAGATGTGTTCCCAGATATATTAAAATGTATATTAAGAGCATTAGGCAAATATTTTGTAGTAATCTATCAAAAAGTATATCGAAAGGAGTACTTTAATATTTAACTACATATTTTAAATAGAATATGAAATTATAAGAACATGTTGTTGGATCTAAGAAACATTTCAATGCAATTAGTGTACATATATGTTATATCTCTTTATATGTATATTTGCTTTCTTAAGTTAATGTTTTTTCATTAAATCATTCAATAACATTTACTATCCCCATAATCTGTAGTCTTCATTGTTTTGAACAATAATGCAAAAGTTTGTGTAGGAAAGGGAAAATGTAGAAAGATTGCTTTATAAAAGGGTATAGACATCAAATTTCCACACTGGTAACAAGATTAATATTTTCCAGCTACAGATTTAAATATGATTGAAACTATCCTCTTTCGAGCGAAGCTATTCAGAATGTTACATTGTTTTGAAAAGAACAAATGCAGGAAAATTCTGAGAAATTCTCTGTTTTTTCGGAGCGTAAATGAAGCTAGGCAGAGTTTTTTAGAAGTACCACTTTTTCGATACAGAAACGATAGCTCGTTTTTCTTTGAAATGAGAAAAATTCGGATTTCAATTCAGTAAAGGGTTTTTGATGTTATTTGCTGGGTTTAATACTGATGCATCAAATTCGAACATGCTGACGACTGCAAATAAATACTTACATTTCCATTCATGCATCTTATTTTGAAGAAAAATAGAATTTACAATTTATTTTTGTATGTCGAAATTATGCAAGCAGATCATAAAATTTTGAAAACAATATGATGTTTTTTTTTTGTTTGAGCACATTTTAAAATACATCACTGAATTAAATAGTTATTACAGTGTGTCCTGCACGTGCAGATATCTGCTATATTCCAAAGAAATAATTTTCTTTTGAATATAGCTCTATGATTGACTGTTGATTTATGAGACTATTTTCAAGAAAAATAGAATTTACAACTTATTTTTACATGTCGACAATATGCAAGTAAATCATAAAGTTTATGAACACAATGTAATGTTTTTTTTGTCTGAGAAAATTTTAAAATACATAATGGAATTAAATAGTTATTACAGTGTGTCCTGAACGTGCAGATATCTGCTATATTCAAAAGAAATAATTTTCTTTTAAATATAGCAGACCGTTGATTTATGAGACTTGTGGACAATCACATAAATTTCATCTCTAAGCATTTTTACACCTCTAAATCATAACTGACCACGGCGGTTTTCAGTAGCTTCCTGTAGCCTTCTATCAAGACCATTTTCCATTTTCGAATCTAGTTAAAATTTAATTTAAATGACCAACGGGATATAGTTTTATCTTTCAAAATACATTCATTGTAGATCAAAAGTGAAAATTAATGTCAAAATTTTATTCGACTTCAATATTATCATCAAAACAGCTAAAAATTAGAGCATAAATAATCGAAATTTTAAAGCATACACCAGTTCCCATATGGGCATCTCTAGAGTAATATAAAACGATTAAGCTCATAATTAATCTGTTAAAACAACCCCAATATGTAATCATCTATAATTTAAATTATTCGTATGTAATAATTTTATTCAAATTATAGTATAGTATATCATTCAGTTTATTTCTAGATACTTTATATTTGAGCTTGCAAATTTATAAACAGATTTTGGCTTTCGGTATGATATACATACTTTATGTTTCTCATAAAACTATTAATTATTTATTATTTCATTCTTGTTGCACTGTATATAAATAAAAATGTCAACTGTCAAATTATATTTCTGATTTTTTGCTGCATGTTATCTTTCTTTAAAAAGTACATTTAAAGTGAACTACAAAAAGAATTAAATTAAACTGTCTTAGTGGATATTAGCAGAGTAACTAGAATAATTTTCCTATTTCCATCATATTGAACTTTTTTTCTAACACCCAAACATTTATTCACAGTATATTGAAGCTATTTGATTTTTAAATTTACGAAATACCTCCCACATTTACCACTTTGATTGACATCATGTATAAGAATATGTTAACACAATGTCATCTGTAATTTGAATCAACCGTATGCAACAATTCTATTCAAATTATAGTATCCCCTTCCGTCCAGTTATAAAGAATTTAACAAAGCCAGCTTAGTTTGTGAGTTTGATATTTAACATTGACATTTCCCCAGTGAGTTTTTATGATTTATTTACCCATATTTGTTGCATAGCATTTAACTTCCAGTCATTGAGGGAGATTAAATGCACGTTTCATTTTATTTCTACTAGATGGAAGTAAATAACAAAGCTCGTGAAAACAGTGTCAGGGATTTACTTTGATTTCTTTAAATATATTTTGAAGGGCACAGAATAATTAGCCATATTATATATCAACTTGGACTATAAGGTATCTGATACATCCAGAAGAAAAATTTAAGCTAACAAATTGTAATCAACATAAGTATTATGTAAAAAACAGAAATTTCTCCTGATTATTGAACCCAAATTAGATAAATTTCCTCACCAATGTAAAATTATATAAAGCAGTAATATTCACAAGTAATCTCTTAATCTACAACAATATGCAATCAATTACAATTTGAATTAATGTTATAGGCTAATTTTATTCAAATTTATTATTCAATTCTGTTTGACTTTAAATATTCCATAAACGCACGCTTAAGCTGAGTTTGGTATTCAAACTAGACATTTCTTCAATCGGTATTTATTATTTGGTTACTCACCCTTGTTACTTAGCATTTAAATTTTAGTGAGGGAATTTAAATGTACATTATATTTATATATGTATAAAAGAGAGAAGTAAATCTTAAAGTATATGAACAACGAGTCATGCATTTATTACAATTTTTTAAAATATATTTTGAAGGGAACACATGTATTTATGCTAATAGAGGAAGTTCTATTCAACATAAGTATTATGTTGAAAGTAATTTATAAATTATACAGGAAACTGCACACGAATCAGCTCTCATATACACTGATCCAGAATAATATAAAGGGATAATGCTCACATGTAACCTCTTGGATCAACGCCAACTATAATTAGAATTAATCATGGGGAATAATTTTGTTCAAATTATAGTATCGCATTTAGTCCGAATCTAGATAATTTATACATGAGCTCACGTTAAAGCTTATAGCATGATATTCAAATTTAACATTTCCCCTGCGAGTATTAATTATTTTCTTATTCACTCCTGTTGTACTATATGTAAATTAAGAACTTTAACTTTTAAACTATATTTCTGCTTTGATGTCATATGTCACTCGTTTTTAAAAACGACATTTCAGGTGAAATAAAAAAAAATTGAATTAAATTTCCCCACTGAATGTTTGCAGTGTAAGTACAACTCTTTGAAATTTATTGCGGAGGAAATAATTTTTACAAAAAACCAAAACATTATACAGAATACATTAATTTTATTTGGTGTTCAAATTCCCACGAGACTGCCCTTTCTTCCTCCCTTCTACTACCGTGGTAAGTAAAGTTTTTTAAGAATGTTATCCATCATGCAAATCTATTTTAGAAGTCCCATTTTATGGACTTTATTTAGAACTAGCATATAGCCCGCTATATGACGAAATCAGTAAAAGTTTGAATTTTCCAGAATTGTAAAGTACTCTATAAGGCAGATAAAAAATCTGTTGTTTTTCGGCTGATAATTATCTGATACAAGATCAATAATTCTTTTATCTTCATTTTTCTCTAAAGTCTCCCTTATACTGTGAATGCAGTTTAGAATCACGTTGAATTCATTTAGAAAGGTAATTCAAAGTCTTCTTAGCTACGTCGAAATTATCGTTAAGTTCTTCCCAATTTCTTTTGCAACAGTAATTAATGGAAGTAAAGGAATGAAACTATAAGTTACGCTACACACTAGGGGCAGATAGAATTTGTTGTTAATACCTGTTAGGAAATTTTTATTGTAAGAAAAATAATCGATGATTAAATTTAACATTATCACATATGTATCTAATCTATTATTTAAGCCAAATATAAAAGAAATTTATTTACTTAATATCTAAGTTCAGTGATAAAACGTATGAAAATAATGCAGACGATATTTAAATAATTTGAAACAAGAAATAATCAAATGAGATGGTTAAAGGATTGACGTCATAATGCTAGAAAAAATGTTATTTTTATATTTTTATTATGTGACAAATTTATAAATTTAATCAACTGCTCTTAACCGGGGAAAATAGGTCTTGAATTAATGGCATTAAATGCTAGAAAAGGGGGGAAGGGTTGAATTTCGAACGTTGCTAATTCTAACTAATCAAGAATCCTATATAGATGCCTCTATCCATTCCAGGTCTATCCGCTAAATTCGAGGACAGACGGAGAGATAACTTAGGCTATTATTATATATGGGATACAACCTCGTATTTTTACATTGGGTTAAAGTGTGCTCGTAAATCGATTTCAATAACAAAATAAATTTTACTGTACTCGACATCAATTTTAGTCAATTTAGATTAATTGAAATAAAATATATGTACAAATACATATAAAAACTTTAAATTTTGAAAAATGATCTAAATATTATAAAGGTTGTCGAAATATAGAATGTTATTAATTAGAACTCAAGCCTTAGTAATGGCAATAATTATTATAAGAATTATTTTGTATTTGAAATAACCGTTACAATTTTTAGAAACGGTTAAATGAGATGGTTAAAGGAATGACGTTATAATGCTAGAAAAAATGTTGAAATAATGGCATTAAATGCTAGAAAAGGGTTTAAAAGGGGCTAGAAAGGGGGTAGATTTCGACCGTTGCTAATCCTAACTTATCAAGAATCTAATAAGGATGCCTCTATACATTCCAGGTACAACAGCATCATAAATTCGAGGACAGACTGACAGATAACTTAGGTTATTATTAAATAGTTGATGGGACTCATAAAAATCTCGTTACAATGACTCTAAATTTAAATGCACATATATGCTACATATCTTTATAATAAAGATTTTAAATAGCTACAGTTTAAATATATTTAAGAACTTTTAGAAAAATAATAGCTCATATGCGAAAAAACCATTTTTGACTGAACTGTTTTACACATTATTTTCAAGAAATAAAAACGGCTTGATGACAAACATGTTTACACTTTTACGTAGAAGTTTAACAAATATATTGGTTTTATGTAAATATTGGAATACATTTCTTGTACATTAAAATATTGGAAAATTGAAGTTCCCGGAAGCATAAATTTTACCCTGATAAATATTCAAGCCTTTTACCCGATATATTTTCACAATTCATTGTCCTCGAATTCCTGAAAATTGAATTTTCTTAAAGTATTGATTTTTTTTAAGGAAAGAAGATTTCTATAGCTTTTGTAAAAAATGCAACACTTAAAGATATCTGTATGTACAGTTTTTATTTGTTGAATCCTTTGTGAGTTCGAGAGCATGTTGCATATAATAAAGTTTTCAAAGGATTAAGCTTCTAAATTAAAGTAAGTGAAGACCGCAAGAGGTAATTAGATTTTTCTGCAAACACGAACCGCTGATGTAAGCCTGTTACTTTCCCATTAACTCGTAAATCTGAATGGTAGCTTAGGCGGAAAAGAAAATGTGTGAGAGAAACCTGCCTCTTCTTGTTTTTAGAGCTAATTCCGAACCGAGTAAAACTTGTCTCAAATGTTTCCGCATTTTTTCGTTTTTTTATTTTTACAAGATCTGTAGGAACAAAGTTTTTAACACGCAAACTTGCATTTAACGAGCAACACTTGTGTTTTTAACTGTAACTGAAAATAGGAAACTAAAAATAGCTTGAATATTTATGAATGATTAAAATTGCAGCTATACGCATCGAATATTCATGTGTCTCTCCCTTAAAGTTGAAAGATTAAAAGAAATTTTAAAATTTTTGTTGTGTCTTTCTATTTTGTACCAGTATATGTGATACTATTTTATTTAATACTATTTTGAAAGTCTTAATAAGTGAAACATTAAATTTAAAGTATACCTTTTTATATTTATTTAAACGTAAGTCTTAGTAAATAGTTATATAACAGAATGAATTTAAGCATTAATAATTGAATCATTTTGAAATCTCTTAATACATTATTTCTGGATTACAGATGCTTTTATCTACTTTATACATCTTTAATGTTTAACCCAAAATATTTTAACTAAATAATAAATAATAAATTCAAACTAGGTAAAATTATTTATGTACGAAGAAAAATGGGATACATTTTAAATGGACAGTGCGCAGTTTATAATAGATTCTCTTATTTATGGAAATTGCAGCGCCATAAAGGATGTGACAGATATGAATGAAATTTATGGGAGATAAAGAAAAGAGTATAGTATACATTTGATAAAATTTCAAAACAAAATTATATACTTAGAAGCAGCAGAGCTTTGTGAACGTTTACGTAGGGCGTATAGAAGACTATTAAGGAAAAGTTTCGGCTAAGGATAGGTGTGATGATGTATAATCTTATGATCAGAATTATTATGAAATTATGATACTATTTAGAGGAATATATATGTGGTGATGTTCATTGAAATTAAAGTATTAACCAATTTTTAGTGCATTCGTAGCGTTATATTACAACATATTAATTCCTGAGCACTTTCGGAGAATACAAGCCTTTTTTGGCAAACCAGATACCACATTGGTTTATATGTTTGCTATGCTAAGGCCAATTGAGAGCGTATCGAAGAATATCGCTTAAAAGAATTTCATTTTTTTTTACCGAATTACAACAAATGAGTTATGAAATAAAAACAATCAGTTGGATAGTAACCCAAGATTACATCCGAAGACTATTTTTTTGATAGGACAATTAGAAATTTTAATGCCATAAATGATGGTCTCAAAAACCTTTATCTCTGCAATATTTCTACATTAGTAAAAATCTACCAAAAACATGCTAGTTCCTCTAGAAATGTCTAAGTCAGTTTATAATACATGTGCATAATTAGAAGATACTACAGAATCAGTGCAGGAATTTTGGAAAATGTACAGAATTCAGAAATACAACGCTTCTTTTAATTAAAAATTAGTTTATCTTTACTTCGTGGTTGAATACATAAAATAAGATGCATTTCCTATGTTAGGTATTGATAAAATTATAATTAATCTTTAGGAAATTAAAATCAAAATTTCAACTTCTGTCAATTTTTATACCGTGGTGAATCATATGCTGAGAAAGTGTCTCTGCTTGATAAAACAAACCTCCGAATATCAGGTTTTTAATGAAAATATCTTATATTTCAACTCGCAAAATCGCTCTCTCTCTAAAGTTTGGTCTTAAATTTAATCCCGGTTAAAGCATTTGCCTATCAAGTTGGAGGGTGTGGGTTTAAATTCAGCATAAGGCTTAAGGTTTCGTTGTCATTTGTATTGCTCCTTCATAGAGAGGACTACTGACCGCCTACATAGTGCTCCCATAATAAAATGGATAACTAATCTGGTATATAGTAGTGATGAATCCAATAACATTGGAAGGTGTGGGTTTAAATTCAGTATAAGGCTTAAGGTTTCGTTGCCATTTGTATTGCTCCTTCATGGAGAGGACTGTTGACCACCTGCATAGTGCTCCAATAATAAAATGGGTAACTAATCTGGGATATAGTAGTGGTGAATCTATAAATTAAAGCAATTTCCTCCTGATTTACAAAAAATAATAATTTAGGTGATGAGAATCTTGTGTTCTTTGCAGTTCATGAGAAAAAATAAAAGTATTCAGATTGAATTTTCTATTGTTACCGGATTTACCTCAATATAGCTTTTAATACGAATCAATATTTGCAAAGCTTTCGAGTTTATTGTTCAATTGTTTAGTTTTTTAAAAGGCTTTAGAACCTTTTTTTCTTCATAAAAATGTGTCAGTTCATTTGTTTAAAAATTACATATTCAAGTAGACTTTATCATCACTAGTAATAAAATTAGTTCAATTTGTAAAGTGTATTTGTATAGTTTTTTAAAAGATTAATCAAAAAAGAATTTACTTTAGGTATCAAGTAAACTTATTTTTATCCCCTTAAACAAAATAGTTCTTGATTTTATTTACAAAGCTTTCTTAAAGTAAAATGTCGTATATTTTATAATGTTACAAAATACTATTCCCTAAGTAAGACCAATGAATTTTTATAAAGATTTAGAATAAAAGTTTAGCAATGATATTTTATGGAACTAAATTTACTAAACACTCATTTCACGGGAAAAAAAAGAGTATTATGAAAAGCAATGAAGTTCTTAAAATTTTTAGCAAATATAATTATGTATTCATGAAACTGTTAAATGCCATAATCTATATACAAAAATTTTCATCATTGTTGAATAAAAAGGTTTTAAAATGAATAATTATTATATCGTAAATAATTTAAAATTATTTTGGGTTTTTCTCATCGATTTCAAAAATATTTATTCTGCAAACAAATAACAGATCAAAAGAATAATATACTCTCCACAAAATTGTCAGCAAGAATAAAAATTTATCTAACTACTTCTTCTCAGTGTAATAATTCTCTAAGTCTGGTTTTAGTGTCAACGTTTTTCTGTTCTTAAAAGATTTCTGTCTACGTCTCTTCATGATTATTTCAATAATCCTGCAGATCAAAAAATGGTTGCTAAATTTTTTAATTATGCATATTTTCGAACAAAATTTTATATCAATAAATTTAAAACTAAGGTATAATGTTACTTTCTATTACAAAATTTGCTATTTGTTTGTTTCAAATGCACATAACTTAGGCCTAAAGTACACGCAGCAATGAAGCAAGTTTAAACTTGTAGAATAAGTAACAAGCAAACATAAATCAGCATTGGTATTAAATTGTACTAGATTGTAAATATTTTCTTTGTTTTTGTATAACAATCTCTTAAATAGTAATATTATTAAACCTTTTATATATTCTTATACCATTTCAATTGTTTATTTTCTATTAAAGGCAGAAACATAACAGATTTGTAAAACAATGTAAAAGGGTTTAAGAATACTATCAAAATTTCTATATCCTACATACAAAATTGAAGAAAATATATATATATTCTTTCACAAAAAATCCTATACGTCGTTTCAAAAAGTTCTAGTGATTTAAAAAAATTGAAATATTGTCCAAATAATAAGTAATATCTTGAAAAATAGTGTGAAGTTTTTCCTTCACACATCGCATTTTCACGAATAATGGTTAAATCACAATAAAAGAAAGACTACAGTATGGTATTTTCTTACATCTATTCAAAACCGCAATGCTTTACAGAATATAGCAATTTTATTCATTAAATATAGCAAATATGATGTTAACAAAAATATTG
Organism: Pardosa pseudoannulata; assembly: GCA_032207245.1. NCBI lineage: Eukaryota > Metazoa > Arthropoda > Arachnida > Araneae > Lycosidae > Pardosa > Pardosa pseudoannulata. The sequence goes on along the minus strand of CM063503.1, from coordinate 17,091,020 downwards.
TTTATTTGTTAGAATTTATCTGCCATTTTAAACTCAGTTTTCTCAATGTAAGAAAGATATTTTAAGCTTTAGAAAATACTATAGCATTTATTTACAAAATGCAAAAATATTGCTAACATACATATATTTTCATAACATATATTTTCATCAAACTTGTATTTTGGGGATAATTTGATTCTATTTATTGATAATAGTTACTTTACATGAACTTAATGTCTCATTTCTTCTCCTTTTAAATGGTACACAACATGATTAATCAGTAAGCTGATATAATTCTATTAGCATTTAAATACAAAATAAATATCAGTCTGGTTTACAAGATGCAGTTTTCTAATCTTAATGATTCCATCTATTGATCATTTATTTAGTTGTAGTATTAATTAGATTGATTAAATGCTACTTTGATCTTTTGTGTATCTTTCAGACTAAATGACTTCTAATTCCGTTTGAAATAGCATAAAAAGCAATTAGATTCGAGTGACAAATTTCGAAAAACAGAAAAAATACGTTAACAATTGTTTTCACAGCAATTGTATTTTTTTTATTTTGAATGGCAAAGAATAAAAATGAAATTAATAAAAAAGAAAGAAAAACAAAAATGAAAAAGAAAATGATTACATTTGTTATTTTGTCACCTTTTGCCTCCCAATATCTCCCGACCAGGGAAGGTCCATCAAGGGTTCTGAAATAGAAATTGTGGTCACCATTCACATTAACATGACACAGGGTACAAAAGGAATTCGGGGAGACATCAATTTTAAAAAGATGACCAGTCGGACAGCTGTTTTGTGTGTAGAGCCTAAAAATTGCAGTAGCCTCTTGGTGGGACTAGTCAGAAACATGTCACAATGCTCATGGATACATTATAGTCTGTCCACATATAGAAGTTCATCTTTTGAGCTTTTGTGTTATATTTTCTACTTTGTCTTTAATTGAAAACTAACTTTGGCATATAATTTCAAGTACTGGCTTAGCGGACATCATACGGAATCACCACTTCTTTACCTGAAAGCTAACAGAATAACCTTTCCTTTTTCTCAAGGAATATTCGTCTATTAGCTGATAAGCAAATGCTGTACAGAATGTTAGCTGGTCTGTGTTGGGTTTTGAGCATCCTACAGGTGTACATCATAAGATCATGTATATGGGAAATAATCTTCTCAAGTTTCAAGAAAGGACTAAACTATTACTTCCAATTATTTAAATGCAATTTCCAGTTTGCCAGAAAAAATACTGTCATAACTTCTTTTCCTTAGATAGTAAAGATAAAAGACAAATTGTTATGGAAAGCTAACGTTATGGTATTTAAATAAAGTAATGAAGACATTTGTAATTTTTTACCAAAAACATCATTTTAACCCAGTCTAACATAATATTATTAAAAGAAATGGTTTAGGTATGGTTTGAAATGTGTTTGGAATCTTTAGGTTTAAAATAGTTTTATCCTTTTTATTTTAACAATGAAATGAGAAAACATGTGGGGAATGTGTTCATCAACGAGAGAGTATCACGTATCTCAGAAAAGAAAAGTTTACATACATTTTAAATAGCACCGAAATAGTATCTCTACCTATTGTTAGGCACTTTTCAAAATGATTTAGAGTTCCTGAAAATTGTAGGCAAAATCCTCTTTCAGTATTCGATGGAAGATCCTTTTCACATGGCTTTACGTATCTGGAATATTATTCCTACTCTTTTTAGAGCTTTATCAGGTGCAGAAAAGAATGATGTCTACTGGGGAAAGATCACTTCAGTATTTTTAAATAAAAATACTACAGTTTCAGAATCTTCTGATTGTTTCAGTGATTGTTTTTGAATTCAAATTATATTTCAAACATCTCCTAATCAACTTACAGATAAAAACAAAATAAGCAGTCAAATTGATAGTTACATGAAGTTAATCAGAATAAAGAGCGTCTACTGCAGGAGAAGGATTTTATTACCTCTAAAATAAATAGTCTATCAGTGGATGAAATTTTTAAATCCAATTTAATTAGATAGTTAACGGTAGTATAAAATGCAAAGAGAAAGTACGCTGGCAACTGTTTCATTGCTTCAGGCGAACAGTGAAATAGCTGTCTGGATACCATCTCTTGCTATTTGTGCCTTTCTTATGTTGGTTTTGCATTGTATGATATATTCCAGTTTAAAGGTTTTACCTCCTGATATGGGTGTGTTTTTGTCATTGTTGATCAAATGTGTCTCTTTTATGTTGAGAAAATGTACAAAAACTGTGCAGGAAAAATACTTCTTTTTCCAATTCTAATTGATGTGCAGAATTATATTGTTTTTTATTCTTAAAACTTTTAATTGGCTTCATACATAAGATTATTTTCCACGTTTAGAATGTTTTCTTCAATATTGCAGTGGGAAAATAAGAGTAAGCTATGCACAAGTTTCCGTGCTTACAAATATTTCGTACAAATAGCTTTATTTCTAATTTAAATCCTTTTCAAACCCTAATATTCTTACATGATCGTAATAAATTATTGATACGAAAGTATATGTAATTCTAGGTTAATTACCATTTAGAGACATACAAATAAAATTAATATATCTTATTTTTAGGTATTTCTATTTGGACACTTGAAATAAAATTTTGTTAAAACTTACACATTTGCTTGAAACCTTGTAACACAATAAATGCACAAATGATTTCTTATAATGTAAAAAAATAATTTTTGTATTTCGTAACTCTGCAATCTAATCATTTTCAGCTAAGAAATACGAGCATAAAATTCTAATTAAAATTTTCTTCATAACATATTCATAGAAGAATAATTTTTATTTTACTTTTAATAGTACTAAATTCCACCTACCAACTCAGTAGAAAAGTATTTCTAAAATATAGATGTCTAAGCATTAGCTCTTTGCTGTAAAGTAGTTTAAAAAAAGTTATACTTTTAAGCACCATTCCAAAAGCAATTCTTCATTTTTACTGGTAGGTTTTATTAAAATATAAAAAATAATGTGCACAGAGATACATTACGTTGTTTTAGATAAATTATAGCATAAAATCCCAGCAAAATAAAAATTTGATAGTGATTTATTGACGCAAGTTTCATAGTTGCAATTTATTGATTTTGATAATAACAAAAGGAAGTTAATATGCAGTAGGATCTTTTTAACATAATTCCAAGCTATATAGCTGAAGCAAAAATTTAGAAAAAAAAAACAGAAATATGCATACATAACATCGGAAAATATTTTATAGATATTACAGATTTATCAAAGTACATCAGAACTTTTGAATAGGAATTTTTAACACTCACGCAAAATACTAAAATATATCACTGACTGTTATCCATATTTTACTTGCAATACATGCTTATATTTCAAATGGTTTTTATTATTTATTATCATATCATATGGAATATATACTATTTATATTAAAAGGCTGTCTAAAATAAGAATATTTTCTCGTAAAATTTTAAAAGCATAAGATTTATTGAAACGGTTCCTTTCACAAATTCCTGATTTTGACCAAAATAGTAGGAAATTCAATCTTCTTTTAGCTACAAATTCTCTCAATGACAAGTTGGATAGTAACTACACTCTAAAGACCAAATTTTGTATAACCTATAAATATTTCTTTCCCTTCGGCATAATGTCAAACTAAATATTTCATCTTCCTCTGACCTTTGGAATCGCTTGTTAGTTCCATATTCGGTAACGCTGTGAACATTTTTTATACTTTTATCGGTCATTAACGAAATAGATATCGCTAACGTACATCATATTTTTTTCACAAACATATTGCCTGCTTAATGATAATTATTACCGTAATGATGATGAATATGTCTTTATAAAACAGAAATTGTCTTTTCATATTTGTTTTACTATACTTTCTTTTCATCAGTAATATTTTACTCTGTAAAATTAATTAAAGATGAACAAAACAATAAATTAAATTTCTTATGTTACTACTGAGAGCTAAAACTAATGAATGGATATTGTGATTAACTGTACTTGTACAATTAAAGCTATTAATATCCAAGTAAAGTAGAAATTAATGAATCTTTCTATCATTAATTATTAAAACCTATGATACTCTTAAATTTATATTACACTAGAGGAATTTTTTATGCTTAATAATTAAAAGATTTTTTTCTTTGCATATCTGAATTGCTTAACAATAAAAATAATTTTTGAAATGTAAGAATTAGAAATTATATAAAACTTTAAACTCAGGTATAACGAGATAAAAATCAAAAATTATAAAAGCATTATAAATGTATGATGACAGTGATTTAATTTTTATTTTTATGCTAAAACTCAACTTTCCTTTTGTTGATGTAACTTTGTATTTATTGATATTTCTTGAATGTGTTTATTTTCCCTGTAGGATGAGAACTATTTAAATTTTATATGTTATCACATCAAATTCTGCAAAAAATTTAAAATTTATTTTCAAATGGGATATTTTGTCTGTATTATTGTATCTACCCCAATTCTTAAACCTGAAAGATGACTTGCTGACATTTTAACAACTAGTACTCCAATTATACTAATAAACATTCGAAGCATATGCCATGTAGTAAACTTTCTATACACAGTAAACTTCATAAGCAGCCCTCAAGTCATCTTGCAAATAAAAATAGGGAGGAAATATTAAGTGATATTTGGTTTGGTTTCGAGTGCTACGGTCTACTTTTTGCAACACGAGGGCTAATGAGACCGGGACCTACAGCTTAAAGCCGATTCCGAACGGCTACGAACATCCATGCCACTGTGGGATTGGAACCCACGAACTCCGGTACCGAAGGCCAGCACCCTAACCAATCGGCCATCGTTCGGCAAGTGATATTTGGAGATTGTTCCGTAATTCAGTACAACTGCAGTTTATCATTGCTTCCTTTACATTTTTGCTATTAGCAGAAGTTCCAACCTTCACATATGCCTACTATGCTCTTTAATAAATGTTTTTCTCCATTATTTTTGCTTATCTCTTATAATAACACTAAGAACTTGTAACAAAGAGTTACAGTTCTACAACGCCAGCGCGAAACTGACTTAGAAGCAAAAGCGAAGTGAATGACCCTCCTTCGACACCAATGATCAAGAGGGTTTGCTAAACGCGGAGTAGCCATCTTCGGCCAAAGCAACGCTGTCCAACGACTTTTTTCAGGAGATCTGCGGGCTCCCTCAGAGAGAGACAAGGAAGAAAGAGTGTGGAGCTTAATTTCTTCTGCACCAGTTCTTACACCATTTCTTTTTTACACCAAGACGCCATGTTTGGCATATCTTCAACCGAGTGTGGTTCTTTTGGCATAATGGCCTAATTAGTATTTTTATTTCCTATTTACACTTTTATTTATATTCAAAATAAACAAAATTCAGCAGGAGGAATTAGTTATTTTTTCCAATTTTGTGTACTCAACTTATACGTGCGTCTGGCCTAGAAGCTGAGTCGGCCTCATCAATATAGAGCTAAATGTTATTAAACCTCTTGTTCATTGATATAAAAATAAAAAAATAATTTGTTAAATCAAAATTTAAAATGGTTTTGTGGGTTGTACAGCATGATTTTAGTACACCTTCCGTGGGCCTTGGGGAAGTTAGTTCCCACCTTCATGATTTTACAAAATACACCAATGGGAAGCGCAAAACCACCAAAGACAAACTAATATCTAATATGGTATCAGCTCGTCAGCTAATAGACGGATATTCTTCAAGAAAGAGGAAAAGCCGTCAGCTAGCTTCCAAGCAAAGAAGTGTTTGATTTCGGATTAATTCAGTATGGAAATTCTATGTTAACATTAGTTCCCAACAGTAGATAATGTAGGAGATGCTGCGTACAGACCCAGAGACCGGCTACATGTGTATAGATTGTGATGTACTCTTCGGCATGACAACATGATTTCATCTTTTCACGAAAACAAAATCCACTAAATTGAATTTTTTGTACAGACATAAATTGTTGCATAGGAAGTTCCATTCTACCCCTAGAATTTGACAACATAATTGTAAAATTTAGGTTTTCATATTTATTAAAAACTATTTTCATAAGTTTAACAATAACTCCTTCAAGTACAGCAATATTATTTTATTTAAAAAAATGTTACATATAATTAGTATTTTACACCATTTTAGCATGAATATCAATTCAAGAGAAAAGTTTATAAAAAGAATAATCCTTGTAGACTGTCACAAAAAACAGCAACTAAATCGTCTTAATGGACTAAATATAGGTGAAGGAAAATCGCTTTTAAACCCATAATCATAGAAAGAAAAATCTCATTTTGCTTATGTGAAACATCGTTTTGGCTTTTATTTATTACGTTAGTACAAAGTCTCTCCGATTCTCATTCTCTAAAACTACTGTTGGGCATTTATTTTAAACGTAGTGATTTTCCGACTCAGAAAGATTTGTTATCTTCATTCGGTCGGAATTACTTTAAACTACAACATTTTATATCTTTACTTATTTATAGCCTCAAAACAAAGCTCTAAATTACAACATAAATGCCTACGATTAGTAACATCGATATTCTTCAAGTTTATGTAATCCTAACGTGTTTTGCCGGCTTGCTGATTACAAGCATGTATAAAATGTTAAAATATACGTAAATACGAAATGTATTTAAAATCCACCTAAAAATATCGAATAAAAATTTTGTCTGCTGTTCTGAAGTAATTTAGTTGTGATGTAACATCACCCAACATACTTTATAGCTACTTTTTATAGAAAATTTATATAAGTAGAAATCATTTGCTATGAAAAATTAGCATAAAATGAACACATAAAGAATTAACATCTTTAGTGGTTTTTAAATAATATGACTTCTAATTATGGTCCAACAAAGATAAAATTTATAGTTGAAAGTGAATTTTCCCAAAATTTTCCAAATTCCTGGATACCTGTCTTGATTCCAAATTCCCGTTTTCAAAGTGTAGATACGTACAGATTTCAATTGTATTTAGATAATGTCATAAATTAGAATGTTTGAAACATACTATTTAAAGAAAAGAAATGGCGTAGAGAAAAATCGAATTGAAGAACAGACAGTTATGAAATAAAAATATAGAAATTAGATAATCTTATATGGAAACATTAAAAAAATTCTTATCATAGTTTACATGTAATACATATTTCATTTTAATATCGAACTCACCAAACCAAAGTTGGACAAGTTTATTTACATGAATAAGATCATTATGATCCTGAACAATTCCACCTCCTGCAGGAGACAAAGATATACCATTAGATGGATCTGGTCAGATAACTTCTTTACATTTCTTTATCTTTCCTTTCAGGGTTACAGTTAGACCAGTAGAAATCCACAATAAGGCTACTGATACCAAAACAGATCCATCTATATATTTGACAGTTTAAATGAGTTAATCACTATCATTCACTCTTGCAGGTGTGTCTGCAAACGTACACCCGTCCTATTGCGGGGAAAATGTGTGAAAGATGATTTGTATGATAACATTTGTTTAGAACTTATCAGTCTAGTAGGTTTAGGCATGTGATACCACTGTAGACGACATTTGCTATTAACATCTCAAACATGTGGCTTAGAAAGTGCTGCTCTGTCGTACATGTTCTGCTTTTAAAGGTGTTTTTTAAGTGTAATTATTGACACTAGAGAATCCCGATCCCGATTCAGCTCTGCAGCCACTTTGGTTGCAATTAATTTCTTTCTGGACATTACAATTCACTTCAATACTTTCACTCAGCTTTTTCTTATGTCAACTATGTTTTTTTTTATCTAGCTTGTGTGTGTACACTGACATGACTTTAGATATCGTTCCTCTAGAAATACCAAAAAAGTGGTATATTTCGATCCCAGTTACTCCAGTTAATCGGGTTTATACAATTTTACCTCTTTAAAAGTCTGTGAGGTCTGATATTTTACACTTTGAGCAAAAATCCACAGTGTACAAATTTTTACTAAAGCTATTTCATACAACCATTGTATTCTCATTTTATATTAAAAAATGGTAGCTAGAATTATATTTCAACGCTTACAAAGTTTTTTATTATATATAGGTCTTATTCACTGTTGTTTTCATTATTTTTATAACCAGCTGTGTATTACTTTTGTATATCTTATATACTAATATTAAATAAAAAAAAGACTCTTAAAATTTCGCACTTGAAATTTAATGAAAAATAAAAACTACCGTGAAAAGTGTTTGATCAAAGCTTTGTAACATCTTTTACGCTTAAAAATTTTGTAAAATATTGAACACATTTTCTCTACGTTTAATAATGTATATACCTAAAACTTGACTATAATCCAAGTTTTTGAAAAATTCAATCGCTCTTCATTGTTTGCTTACGCTATTTACAAATGCAGTAATTTATTTCACGAAGATGTAAAGATCAAGGAAATGTTCAAACTTGAATTAAAAAAAGCTTCACAATCTTGAAACTCTTGTTTACCGAGTCTTATTACCTTCGAAATATATCGAGAAAATGACATCTAAGAGTATCCAAAATTAATGTCAAGAGAACGTTTCTTGTAAATATAAAAATGTCTTCTTTAAAATTAGTATTAGGAAGCACAATGCATTTCCAGCAATGTAGCTCTTACAATGTTCTAAGTTTTGTTATTTATGTAAATTAAATAAAGTGTCTTATGAATATATATATATTATTATAAAAAATGTAATTAATAGAAAAAACTAAAAACATATTCTAAATTAAAATTGCAATTTTTCCTTTTCTGAAGTTGCTACTATAGAAAGTTCCTAATGTTCCTAATTTTGGCAAAATATATGAAAATGTAAATATATAACTTGAGAAACAAAATCAGGAACTATCATAACTTATTAAAACAATCTTTATTTATTATCATTATTTCCATTAACCCTTAATTTGACAAGATGTTTTTTCAAGTACTTTTCAATTTCTGTTATTTTAACATGTCTGTATAGACATTAGGATCTCTGTAAAATAAACCAAAAAAATATATAATTTTCCATTTTTGAGATAATTAATGTCCGCTGTGCCGAACACTGACAATTATGTAATATAGTAGTTATAAATATACATGTCCGGTGTAGCGGCCAGACTTAGACAAATTAAGGGTAATGAATTACTTGCCTCGATGTATACTAAATTAAAATAAATGCAACAGGTTATTTTCCATAAAACTATTTATACAATGGAGATGTTTAGAATATTATAGCTGTCTATTTCGATCAACACTGATCAATTTTGGTAAGTGAAATAGGTAGACAAGACAATGGAGTGTTTTTGCATCAAATATGAGTAATGCAAAAGCTGAGAAAACGAAATATTTAAAATGAGATCAGCAAATTACAGACTCATGTAGCAAGTTTGAAACAAAACCATTGAAAAAACGTACAAAATATAAATGAAAACTCAGGAAAATCTGTAGTTGAGGACTTAAGTGGAGAACTTAAAAAACATGAAATAGCGTTCTAATATATGTTTACCATTTGAAAATTAAGAATCAATAATTTTTTTTTCACACAAGTATTTGAAAGGTATTAATATCAATCAGTATTTAAACATAGCACCCGTGAAAATAAGAAATTGTAAGACAAACCATTTACAATAAGATTTTCAACTTTCAAATACCATTTAAATGATCATATATTTAATAGCAGTTACCTGAATTACACAAAGTTATACAGGGCAACAATACACAGTGAACTATGAAGGTTCAAACTAAAGCAATTTACAGAATACTATTTTAAGAGACCTATAATAGAAGACAAGAGAATTGCGTTTGAAGTTTAAATTGTAAAGAATTCAAGTAATCAGATTTCTAGCAACGCAAAATTTGAAGAAATCTAAAGAAAAAGGAACCCGATACCATACAAAAGTAAATTACACTTTGTAAAAAAATCTTACAATTGTAAACAGATCAGTAGCGACGGTCTTTTAAAATGTATTTTTCAGTAAAGGCCTCTAATATGTTTTTACATTATTCTTATGAATTTTAACAGCAAATTTATCTTCTTATTGTAACAAAATGAACTTCAAGTTAAGATTTCTGTCCAGTACAATAAGAATTGGAATGAAATAATATTATATAAAAATAAGTTGCTAACTTCATGGCATGTAAGAAATTTGCTAATAATAGTATTAAACCTCTTTCCTATTAGTGACATAGTAATCTATTTTTTACTTGATAATAATAAGTGTTAAAAACTTTTTTAATTTGATGGGAGGTTAATAGTTAAATTGAATATGCACAAGGGTTTTGCTGAATTGATTTGTATGCTAAAAATGAATATCAAATTCTTATTTCAATTAATTATATAATAAAAGGTAGTTAAAATTATAATTCTATTTACCGTGCTTCTTTATCTTTTAGACAATTGTTTTCCTCATTTAAATTTTAAATACTTTTTATATTTTGGAAATGACACCAAATAATACCATACTAGTGACAATTATAGATATTTCTTCAAAATAAATCCACATAACACTTAACAACACATTATTGATAATAATTTAAGGGATTTACTAAGTACTTTAAGAAAATGTTTAGCTTTAATTCAAATGGTAGGGAATTATCACAATTTTACCAGTTACTGTATGTATACTAAATAAACTTGTTTTGCTCTTCATCCTATATATAATATCTTATATAAACCAATTATATTGATAATCTTTCATCATTTATTAGAAACAATTTGTACTGAATACAAGAATAAACAGGCAAGTTACAAATCGAAATTACATAATAATGCTGAAATATATTTCAAAAGCGAAAGGTACGTTAACCAGCTTAAAAATTACTATGAAGTTACTTGTGATTATAAATACAAAAATAAAATTCTAGAAATTCCAATCTTATCAACATTTAAGGATATTTGTAATATTCCAAGTAGGTCAGATGAAGTTTCAACGATTTATACCTACTTAAAGAGTGTGAAATTCAGAATACATTTTGTTTTACACGTATCGTTTTCTGAAACGCTCTAAAAATGTCATAAAAACCACATATTTAACAGATCATTCAAAGAGACTGAATTTCATTTTGTGGTGTTAAAAGCTGGTACTGGGAAAAATGTCTATTTTTATAATTACCACCATTTGATAAAAAGTAGCAAAAATAACAAGTAAAAATATTTGCGAAAATTCAATGACAATAGAGAAAATAGGAAGGCAAATAATAACGTTTTATATATCTTGAATAACAATTATTTTCTAGGATTTTGAATACATATAAACTGGTTACAAGTAAGTCGTTAGTGTTACAATGAGATTTCTTAATTAACAGTTCATTAAGTTACATGGTATGAAGGATTACATTAATTTTACACTCATATTAAATTTATACAACTGTGGCTAAATCTCTTACAGAATAATAATAGTAGAGGCTATGATATAATATGTTACATCATCAAATTTGGTATAGAAATTATCCCAAAAATCCCATTAGCAAATAGGATATGGGCATTACCCCCCAAAATCCTAAAAAAAATCAGCAGCTGAATTGGTTTAGTTTCGTTTGGAACGCTACAGTGTATTGTTTTGCTACACGAAGACGAATAATACCGGAAGCTATTGCTTAAATTCGATTCCTAAAGGCTACGAACATCCATGCCAATAGTGAAAGTCGAAACCACGAACTTCAGTATCGAAGAACAGCGCCCTACCCATTAGGCCATCGTTCGGCAATTAACAGTTGAAAAACATAGTTAACTAAAACTTAGCAAAAACCCTGCTTAAATGTATTTAAAGCATAATGAATAAATTATTATATTATGACCCAGTTAACATACTATTTACAAAATAGGGACAAAAATTTTACTTGTTAGCAATGGCGAAAAAACATCTCAGACTTTGTGAAAACACATCTCAGGCTTTTCGAAGAAGTTAGTTAATCATTAAATAAGTCGCCAGGGGGAATCCATTCTACCTCCAATTACTAATCTATTACTAATTATCGACAAGCGGAGAAAGGTTTCATATGATTACCCTCTTCTTGAATTTGTTATGAGTTTCAGTTTGAGCAGACTAAAATACAAAGTTGTTATTGGAAAAACATGAGCCAAAATAAAAAAGACCTTTACTTTTTTTAAAGTCTTAATTTTAAGTTTTAACCTTTAAGATAAAAATTTGAGCAAAAGCCTTTGGTAAGAAGTAAAACTTTGTTTAACATTAGATTTACGGACCGAGTCAATTTGACTCATTAAAAGTTTGATCACTATATATATATATATATATATATATATATATATATATATATATATATATATATATATATATATATATATATGTATATGTATATATATATATATATATATATATATATATATATATATATATATATATATATGTATATATATATATATATATATATATATATATATATATATATATATATATATATATATATATGTATATGTATATATATATATATGTATATGTATATATATATATGTATATATATATGTATATTATATATATATATTATATATATATATATGTATATACATACATACATACATACATACATACATACATACATATATATATATATATATATATATATATATATATATATATATATATATATATATATATATATATATATATATATATATACATATACATATACATATACATATACATATACATATATATATATATATATATATATATATATATATATATATATATATATATATATATATATACATATACATATATATATATATATATATATACATATATATATATATATATATATATATATATATATATATATATATATATATATATATATATATATATATATATATATATATATATATATATATATATATATATATATATATATATATATATATATATATATATATATATATATATATATATATATATATATATATATATATATATATATATATATATATATATATATATATATATATATATACATATACTATATATATACTATATATATATATATATATATATATATATATATATATATATATAAAATATATATATATATATATATATATATATATATATATATATATATATATATATTCATTTCGAATTATCAAAACGGGACTGAAAATGACGGGAAACGAAACGCATTTATGTGGTATACCTATTGTCACGGTTGTGAGGCAATTTGACTCATAGAATGGTTTAACAGTTAATCGCATAACATGTAATTTATCTGTCGACTCAAGTAAATATTTCACGAAAAGATTTTATTTTCCAATGGGTTGAAGAGCTAAGAAGTACATATAGAGAAGTCGAGAACATTTCCCTTCCAATGACAGAAATTCATGCTACTGACACAAGGAAAAATTGTCAAGTTCAACAATCATGCAAAAGAAACATATGTAGATACCATTGTGCTAAATGTAATAGAAATGTTTGTGGAAAATGTGTTTCAAAAACAGATTTTATATGTAAAAATGTTTTCCATGATTTTTTTTATAATAAACATTTGATTTAAATTAATTTGAAACCATTTTCTTTGCAAAAAACTTGCAAAACATTTTCTTGTATGAGTCAAATTGGCTCACTTCAGTAAAAATAGGTATATGATCAACATCCATAAATCTAGTGTTAAAAGTTTTAATTTTAATGGGTATCGTAAGTCAATCAAATATGGTGCTGAACTATTTAATAAATATTTATTCTCGGTATAATTCAAAAAAATATATTTAATAGATAATTATTAGCCTTCAATGAAAAACTATATAATTCAAAAGAATAATAAAAATTTTTCCAGTACTTTAATTGATTCAACTAAGTATATTTATTTTAAGAATATATATCCGTGTTTAAAATAGAGACAAAAATTATTTTAAATCCCCATAAAATGAGTGTAAATTTATAAAATATTAAATATCCCATCAAAAGAAAAAACATAGTTAAATGTGTTTCAAGGCATAAATTGCATACATGTCAAACACAAATAAAACTAAATTAGAAAGCTAATAAATATCTATTTATGTCAGACTACAGAAAATCAATATAAATTTTTAACAGAGATGTTGCATATAATAAAATTCTAATATGTTTTAAATAGAAGATTTTATATCAATTTCGCACGTTTATGGTAATTAAGTTTCTTCGCTGGACAATTTTGAAAACCGTAGCAATATGCAAGTAATTTGAAATGAAATGATACATAAAAGAAAAATAAAAGCAATTAAAATATTGGTACCATCCACTGATAGAATTTTATCGATCTGCTCATTTCCTGAAAGTTTTTCTGAGATTGGGTTTTATTACGAGTAAAGGAATGACAGACACTGAGAATTTTATTGGTTCACATTCCTGTAGGGCAAAATTTTTAATTATTCTACAAGGGGAAGAGAGGCTTCTGTACCATCTAATTATTTGGTTCCTTTAAATGTATTTTAAAAAGAAAACATTCCCTCTGGAACAGATTAAAAAAAGTACTTTTCTAAGCATTTTTAAAGAGTAAAGTGGAGATTTTTTAAAATATTGTTCGACAAAATTAGAAAAAAATATATTAGTGTCATTAATTTTTAAACTAAAGTATCTGAGTAATATAGAAAGTTAATTAAGATATATAGCTGAAAAAGGAATTATCATGTAAAATAGCTTTTAATATTAGATATTTCAATGGAATTCCAAATTAACGATTGAGTAGCTAATATGATCGTTTGTAATGAATTAACCACCCTGTTGTATTACTTTAAGTAGTTTTGTTGCATCATGAAGGTATTTTGTAGTCTTTATGGATAATTTTGATAAACCACAGATACTTTAAGGCTGAAATTACATTTTGCTAGTTTAGTGCAAGTAATAGTTACTGAATCCTCTCTAGTATAAATTCCGACGGAGCAAAAATACTGTTTCGCTATTTTCCATCTCGTCTTATTCTTTTATAAATTCCAGGTATATGTATTTTTGTACTAAGGTAATGTAGAAAAAACTAATTTGAATTTCAAAAAAGCTTCGTACTTTTTTTCCTACAATTCAGTTCTCTTGGAGGATATTGTTATCACTCATCACAAAATCTTTGAGTAAACACTTAATGTTTATGCATATTCTTAAATAATTATTTTTATTAATTTTTGTATGATTAAAGAGTGACAAAGATTAATATTATGTGTGGAATCTATTAACCCTCTAAGTGGTTCGCACGTACAATTTCGCCAAATCGATGATGTCTTCAAAACGTGCCATTTTCGACCTCAAAAACGTTCTGAAAATGGAGGTAATGTACATTTCTCCCAGTCCTTTTCCCCATGAAGTTTTGCGACAGGAGAAACAGGTCGTTTGTTTAGGAACTGCACCCCTCTTTGACTGACATTTATTGAGGGATGTACCCCTGAGGCACAAAGACGCTGATAGCTTTTCATGGATTTGTCAATCTCTATTTCGAAGTATTTCGTCTGCGGTAACATATGTATATCTAATGGCACCCCTTAAATAACTTGGATGACTTTCGTAAAAAAATATAAATAGGTCTCTCAAAGAATACTTTTATTTGTACTTTTAGAATCCATTATTTCTAATGGGATGATCTTCGAGACTTTATGTGAATTATAAATTAACAATCTATAATATATACATATCTATTTATATATACATATCTATTTTTATAACTATCTATAATAATACATATCTATTTATAACCGGAAGTAAAGGGGTAATGACGAAGGTGGGTCTCCTATATTCCATTCTATTCGACAAAGAGTGAAGGAAAAAAAATCATAGAACGCTTTGGCCACTGACACAGTAAACCTTTAGCGTATTTTTAGAGAATTTTTTTCCTCGATGTGTTCCACTTGGAGGGTTAATAACACCATCAAAATAAAATACTTCAGATGTTTGCTAAACTGAAAATTTAATCTGTTTTCTTCGACCGTAAAGATAATTTATTTAATTACACTATTCTACATAAAAACATACATTCGACGGGCTTTTAATTTTATTTGATAAATGTTTCTCGTAGATTAAAATTAAATTTACATCTTTCAAAATAAAATATCGCTGTTTTACATCGGAAGCATTGAACGTGTAATCAAAAATATACATTCAGGATTGGAGATAGAAATAGAAAGTTGAACATAAAATCAATAAAAAGGATTGAAATTTTAAATACTTATAATATATGAATTGAAAATATAATATGAAACTCGCATAATATTTTAGTAAAATAGTTTCACTCTAATGGCTCAGAAGCTTGAACTTTAGTTCCATTCATCACAGAAAAACTACAATTAGGAATTATTTAACTGCAATTTGAGTACCTCGTGATATAATATATTTGTGTCAGTAGAAACCCCATTTAATAGAATAAATGTCTCCTTCCAAGTCTTGAATAGATAGTATATTTACTTACTATTACCGAAAAAGTAAACTTCGTGCTTTGTCAAAGTTGTTATTCCCTTGCCTTCATCTATAAACGTCTTGTTCAGGTAGGTGATAACAAAGTTAGGCTAGAATCTTGAAGACGAGAGCATAGCATTCCGGTCTATGAATTTAGATTCGTATTTGAATTTGAGTAACACGTTTTTATTCCGGCCGCTTACGCCTTTTGTAAACCCACTATACCAAATTAAACAACCTTAAAATTCTCTCATGGCAATATTATGTATATTTCGGCATTTAATTATTCTTTTCAAAGCTATTTTAAATTTAAAACAAGTTTGTTTTACACAAGTGCTGTTTATCCAACTTATTTGAGCCCATTAAAAAGTGAAGCAATCTCTCATGTTTAAATAATGTTCCCTACGAGATGGGCTATATTGTTATGGAACCTTATAATTCTAATCCTTTGCATAATTATCTATGACTAGACTACATACATAATATGAAATATGATATGCATAACAATGTATTTCAAAAGGTATGGAATTTATTTGTGTTTAGCGCTCTGTTATTTTTTACTAAATAGGATAATTATAAAAGAAATAATTCCCACGATACAAAATAGAAGCGCCAGTATACCATTCCAAATCAGAAGCAAACAAATCTCTGGCCAAATTGACAGTCATTTGGAAGAAGTAAACCTCCTGTGGCTTCTTTGATTAATTTTTAGTTCATTAGAAAGCTAGCAATCTGCCGTTTCATAAATCAGTGTTTCTAGCACATCCATAATGTGTTTTAAACACCCACAATGATGGAGTTCTAAAGAAAGTAAACGCAATGGTATTAAACAGACGTGGCAACCTCGCATTTAAAATCATGAATTACAGCAGTAAATTTCCATTTTAATAGACAGAAGTCTGGAAAATAAACTGATTCAAAAGAACACAAAGACCATCAAATACTTTCCATAAATGAAGGAAATTCTATTTTCCACTTCATTTCAGAAAGAGGAATTTCTTACAAAGGTAATGGAAAAGAAAGTGAAAATATTTTTCGCGTCATCTCCCATGTATTGGGTGCCGCCTTAGAGAACATGCTTTTTTGTTTCATTAAGGGATCCCGGCAAACAAAATTCTATTATTTTTAATTGTTATCGCTTTATAATGAAATTTCTTTTACAATATATGTTTGGGGGACAACGTCTCTCGCGTCCGCGGACACGAGCTCAAGCCGTACATGTCCTGTGGGTAGTGTTAAATGAGAGACAACGTCAGGGGTATACCTCCTTTAGGTATACAAGGGTTTCAAGCACTCAAGTTTCACCTGAGGGATATGGGTCTTCAGTTATTCCTCATAGACCTTTGTAGTGTTTGCTCGTTGTCGGGTTTGACAACAATAACACGGACCATGACGGAACTCTCGTCAGCAGTAGCTCAATAGCTATTGTGGTTACTGTCGTGACATCTGGTCCTCAGTATGCATGCTGCTGTATGTCTTCGAGATGGATCAACCTAACAATTAACTTTCAATATATCTTTACACGGGCATTAACATTGCCACATTTGAATTAAAACCGCAGTGCGCAATGGTTGTAGTCGAGGGTTATGAGCGGGAAGGTCTTCGGTTCGACCCCGCGTGAGGAAGACATTGATTTTCGTCCTTTTATGCTCGTTTTCTTAATTATTCAAGAACTTAAACATGTAAATTTTCCATATTATTTGAATATTTCTAGAATGTTCTACAACCCTTTAAAAGTTTGTGTTAAAACTGAGATTGTCAGTTCATCGGATGTGAGTTCAAGCTAGGCGACTTCTTGACTAATAAACGTTATTACTTGTTTATCGAGGACTCTTTATTGTGTTCAACCAGCATTTCGATTCTACGTAACAATATGTATATAAACAAATTTTGAATATTTTTAAAAAATTCAATAAAAAAATCAATTTTTAAAATTTAAATGCATTTTAATTTTCATATAACTTATAAACCAACAGGTATTTAAAAATAACCTTTTTCAATATTATGTACATAAAATAACTAATTTGTCCTCAGGATTTGTAAAAATATAGCTTAAATTTTTTTATATAATTCATAAGTAAAAATATTGACATTTTTTGAGGTGATTTTTTTTTGTTTTGTAGACAATTTTTTAAAATACTATTTCTTTTAAATGAAAATACCATAGACAAATCAAATCAAATATATTTAATACTATTTAAACAAAATTTCAAACACGTAGTTTATACATTTATGAATTATTCACATATGTATTATACATATAGGAATTTTAATATTAATAATTGTATATTATGAATATTTGAATATTAATTGAAACATATTTAGCTGAATTTGACAACTTTGGAAAAAATAGTCTAAAGTAATTGGATGGAAAAATTCCAGCATTCGTCTTTTAAGAAATACCTACCATTTGTTTCATATTACATAATTTCAAGCTCTTCTAATAGCTATTTTAATAACATTAATGTAAAATAGCTAAGATTAATTGGGCATAAAATAAAATTTACTTTTTTTTAATATTGTTATCTAGCACACAGAATAATTTATAAAAGAAAATAATTTTGAAGACATTTATCTCCTATAAAGGAAGTGGTGTATATTAACATTATACAAAACCAAAAATAAATTATTGTAGAAACTTTTTAAGTATTTTTTAAGATTAAATTTTTTTTTTCTAAATTTATGTGTCTTGGATTCCTTTTAAACGCGGGTTATGATTTCATGTATATTTACATTTTGGTCTATGCCTTGTGGAGGCAGTAATCGAGTTTTATAATTCAGACATTATACTATTCCCTTCTTTTATATGAGACACATATCATAAAAATATTATTCTCCGAATAAATTTATTCTAGATAACGATTGAAAATTAATTATAGAAATAAAGGACTTTTCCATTATTTTAATATCATTACCTATAATGTGAATAATTTTGCGGATTCAGAGAGATTGTATAAATATATAAAAAGATAATACCTGGTCATACAATAATTTATACAGAAAATGCTAATCCACTCTAACTTCATTCTTTTTGGCATATGCTGAGTCTATATATTATTCATACTCACAGTTATTCAACGTCTGGAATAGAAACATATGTATATTCATATTTATGATACTTATTATACCTCCTCTTTCTGAGATATTGCATTATGATCACCTGCTTAAGGGTATACACAGCGTTTCACGAAGAAAAAGAAATTGAAGAGAGTTTATTGAAAATGATTATGACCCTGCTTTGATTTCAGAATAGAAATAGTCAAAATATTTATAGACAGTCAAGACTCCTATAACGAGATTAACTCATACCGAGTTATATGGAAAATGTTACTCAGGATTAATTCAAATTAGGAAATTTGTTCTATGAAAACCACTTCCTGAGAAACTTAGAAATAAGATAAATCAGATTAATTTATTCCAAGTTACATGGAGACTGCGTTAGAAAATCTCAGAAATAATACCAAATAAATGAATACGTACCGCGAAATATAGATTCTTAATATAAAGAAAATGCAAATAAATGAGACCTTGTAAAAACTAATAATACAACTGCATTCGAAACTTATAAAGTCGTGAATGATACAGTTCATAAATAAAATCTACTCACCCGATGCCATTTATATGCTAAAAATAGCAATGAGTGTGAAGACTTTAACATATTAAGTTTACCGATAACTGCAATTGGTAATACCCGAAAAATGTCAACTACAAAAAATTAACCCATCGAATAAGTGCTAACATAGATAAAAGTTTCAAGACATTTGAGTTGTTGCCATGCTCTTTTTCGAAAAACACGTTATAAAGAGGCATATTATAAGACAGCTGTCGGAATTTTCACTCTACGTTATATGGGACTTCATAATGGTTTGATTTGGAGTGCTACGGTCTACTTTTTGCAACAGGATGACTAATGAGACCGAAACCTACAGCTTAAAGCCTATTCCGAACGGCTACGATTATCCATGCTACTGTGGAATTCGAACCCATAAGTTCCGGTACCGAAAGCCAGCACCCTAACCAGTCAGCCATCGTTTGGCTCTGCGTTATATGGGAACTGCGTTACATTAAACACCGCGTTGTATCAGACTTGCCTGTACCAGTAAATTCATTTGTTTTATTTTGCATTTATAATTGTATTTTACCCACCGCTGTTTCTCCTGAGTCATATAGTAAGATATCTTTCACGCTTTAACATTGGCAGTGCAACACAGAATTACCTACCTGAAGACTACTTACACATTCGGCAGTAATGATGGAGCTCTACAGGAAGTAAATGAAATTATATTAAAAAAATGTCAACCTCGTATTTAAAACCAAGAATTAAAAGAGAACAAACCTATCTTAATAGACCAAAGCATGAAAGAATGAACTGATTTAAAGGGACAGAAAACCATCGTCAAATACGTACCATAAAAGGAGGAAACATTATTTCCTGCTATATTTCAAAACGAGGAATTTTCCCAGGGGTAATGGATAGGAAAGTGAAAATATTTCTCAGGCCATCTCCGTTGTATTGAGTGCCGGCCTAAGAGTGAAAAGAGATAAGGGAACATGCTTTTCTATTTCATTAAACGGGGGTATGTTTCCTTGCATGTTTGGATCTCGGTTTGTAGTTGCAATCATCGAGTTTTATGAGTTGGAAACTAAAAATTCCCCTGCTATATACCTGGCTAATCCGAAACGGCATCTAATATTTAGAATTATGCAAATAGTTAAGGAAAATTTTATATAAAATATCATCTTCAATGTTTTCTTATTTAAAGGAAAGCCGCTTATGTGATCGTTCAAACATCAGTCAAATTAAATAAAATTTATGCAGCAGAATGATTAAAAATTACTTTTATGATAGCAATAATGCATTTTACTTCTTTTATACGTTTCATTTTATGGCGTATACAATCAATAACTCACTGGGATTCAGAGGGATTGTGTAAGCGTATTAAATTTTGGTAATACATAGTCATATTCATACTGAGGATGACAATCTACTGTAATTGATTTCTTTTGATATGTGCGGAGTATATGTATTACTGAATCTTGTAGTTATTTAACATCTGGTATAAAAATGACATACTTATATATTTCTTTATCAATATTTTTCAGAGTTATTTCGTTATTATCATCTGCTTAAGAACGTATACATGTGTGGAGTCTATATATTACTGACTCTATTAGTTATTCAATGCTTAGTATAGAAACGTACATATATTTATAATTTTTTATCATTATTCTTTCTTAGATATTGCATTACGATCACTGGCATAAGAACAAAGTCAACAACGGGTGAAAGAGAATGGAGTGAATTTAGGGAAATGTTTATGGCCCCAATTATCGTTTCAGTTGAGAAATAGCACTAAACTATTTATATACCAGTACATGCATTTATTATAATATTTTTTTTCATTTATGTAGAAATATAAAAATAAAAAAACTGCTAAACTGTGTGATAAAAGTTATATTTTCACCAATATGGAGTTTTTTAGTCTTGTAAGGCTTACAAGATGAAGTTACATGGCGCTGTTATAAGATGTAATCATCTCGCATATTTTAACGCATAAAAACTTTTTCTTCCTTTGCCTCCATTTTGAAAGATACTGAAAGATGATGAACTCAGTCTGCAAGCTGAAGAAGACAATAAAAATTTGATACGTTTGCAATTATTTTCATATAGTACTCATATTTGTACGTGTAATACTTTAAAGCATATAGAGTTTTAAAAATGAATCATATTTTTGTAGTAGTCCTGTAGAAAAAATATTTTCTCTATTTATAAGATGTGAGGTGCAGACACATACAGCTTAAAATAGCCAAAAATTTCAACAAAATGCAGTTTAAGAAAAAAATTAATTACCACGATTTTCACTTCCTTAGAAATAATTATTACAACGTAAGAATGAAATTATTGTACTAAACTTTTTTCTGCATTGGTAGTTATTTAGAGTATGGTGATCAAAAGCAATTTATCGCACTTTAAAAGAATATTTTAAAGATTTTTCAAAATGATTTAAAGCTAAACGATTTTTCTTAAAATGTAGAAGATGTATTGATGTGAAGAATATTTAACGATTTTTCTTAAAATGTAGAAGATGTATTGGTGTGAAGAATATTTCACCCTATAAAGTCATTTAAAGGCTTTTTCAAACAAAGGTAGTTAATCACTAGAAATATCTTTATCCTAGTTTAATCCGGAATAATAAAAAAATAATTCAATATGGTGCACCATTAACCCCATTATGTAATCCGCCACTTGACTTATATGTCAATATGATGATAATATGGACCACTAAAACTACAAAATGGGAAAGGAAAAATTTGCCCCTTCTTTTCTCCTTTTGAAAATAAATGGTATCAATTCTATGCTGCAAAGAGACGCATATTAAAGTATAAAAAACTTCTACTTTTTTAAAAAGTAGAAGATGGATTGATGCGAAGAATATTTCATTCTATAAAGTCATTTAAAGGATTTTTCAAACAAACGCAGTTAATCACAAGAAATATCTTTATCCTAGTTTAATACGGAATTAAAAAAAGAATTCAATATGGTGCACCATGAACCCCTTTATGTAATCAGCCACTTGACTTATATGTCAATATGATGATAATATGGATTACTAAAATTACAAACTGGGAAAGGAAAAATTTGCCCCTTTTTTTCTCCTTCTGAAATTAAATTGTATCAATTCTATGCTGCAAATAGACGCATAAAGTATATTTATCTTTATTTATACATCAACATATCCATTAGTAACTTCGATTTTGGATATTTTAAAGGCCCATGGAAACATCGTTACAAGATTAGCCACTTTTAGAATTCTTCGTAAATTGTTAAACTTCTTAGACGGCCCCTCCTGCTTAGTAAATCCAAACTAGACTTCAAACGGCATTATAAATTATCTTTTCATAATCCGAATAACGAATGGTTTTCTTTAAAAAGCTTTATTTATAGTGTTTGAACTATCTATCTACTTAGTTTAGAGAATAAGTTTAGGAATTACTTGCAAGCATATTCCCATTAATACACTCCATTACATATTATACCTCCTTCGAAGATTTTCTTTTTCCAATTTAGCAAAATTTTATATTTGACCCCTGTTTTTAGTCTATTATGATTTGTTAATTATTTGAATACATTAACAAGAAATCATTAAAACGTCTAAATTATATGGATGCTTTTCAAATATCTTGTTTGGTCCAAGAAAATCAACAAGGACTGACCCTTTTTGCACAATAATTTAAGTAAAAGTAAGTAGATAAATATATATATATATATATATATATATATATATATATATATATATATATATATATATATATATATATATATATATAAATCCATTACAGTTCATAAAACTATGCTGAATAAGCAGTACATAGTAAAAACAAACTAAAGTACCAATAGTAAAAAATTAACAACACACACACACATATATGTATATATATAATATATATATATATATATATATATATATATATATATATATATGTATATATGTAATAAATTATTTCCTCTGGTCACAATAATTATGTATTATTTTTACTTGCCCAGGCTACTGGGCAAGAAGAAGTCTAACTAGCTAGCAGTAATAACGATGCAGTCGGGCCACATTGAAGAGAACGACACAAGTCTAATTAAAACTTTATTTTAGATTTGCTAAAACGGACATCTTTACAAGTCAACGACAGACAAAAGAAAGACACAAAAATCACTCTGCTCGAACAGAATTGCACCCAAGAAGGAAGACAGAAAGAATTTTCCCAAGGAACAAGAAACTTACTCAGAGAATTAAACTGTTATGATCAGAAAAAACGCAGAGCCATTTGACGGCGACAGCTGGAAAACGTGTTGAATAGACAGAAAATTTACATCTGTAGTACAAAAAGCTTTGGTAAATGTTTCCACAGAATTTTAAGTCGAGGATGCTCCTTTGATTAAGACATTTAGAGACTGGGAAAAAGATTTTAAGGAATTAGAATGGGAGAGAGGAGGTTTTTAAGGAAATATTAAAGTTAAATAATTTTGATATATTACATACATACACACATATACTTAAATGTTATTACTATCCCATGTTGTAGGAAAGATTAGTGAGAGAATAAACTCTCAATTACACATTTTATGCAGTGCAATGACGCAGGACTAGTTATAACATGTTATAACTTGAATAAAATAGACAGAAGAAGATATAAAGAAGACTTTTCGTTGAGAGAAGACTTTTCGTTGATAACTATTTATTTAAAAATTTAACTTTTTTATTATTGTAATTTTTAGTCAATCCAGCTACACAATATTATATGCAGTCTACGTCATGTTAAGTCTTGATTATTTCAGCAAGGCTATGAGTACAGAGAAGGGCGTTTAACGATGTAACTTTTTGTTACATTTATGTCCTAAATGTGTAAAATAGGGAAATCATTTTAAGTAAATGCATATTAAAAAAACCTTACTAAGGAAAAATAATATAGTAAACTTTTTTTTCTAATCTTAAATAATTTCTTAAAATCATGACTTTCATTGGAATTAACTCATGCAATTACAGTATAAAAAAACGTAAAGTTTGTAAAAGTTCTCTTGTATGGGGGATTTTAAGGTCATAATTTCATTGTTAGAGAGGTAAATATAAGATCACACAAATATATAAAAATACTTACATACATATATTTTTTTCATTACTGGTATACATGCAAGAACATATTTAATACACAGAAATATTAATATACATAAATATACCTATACACACATATATATACCTATATATATATATATATATATATATATGCTTATATATACATATATCGATACACATATAGATACATATACATAGACATTTATGTGTTTGTGTGTTTGAGTATGTGCATGTGCATTGGGAGACCACAAATGAAAATTGGTGGGACTCTGCACTGTAGACTGTATACCTACGTTAGGTGCAGCAGAGAAGTGTCTGATTACCAAGAATCTGCTGGGTGACGACGATGCCCACTCAAACCTTTTATGTTTAATTAATTTATATTCCTTAATTAGACTCTTATCGGGGTGATTTGGGGAAATAAATGTTTCATATATCATGTTAAGTGTGGTCATCAGTATTTTCCGACACCCGGATCATCAATGTGTATATATATATATATATATATATATATATATATATATATATATATATATATATATATATATATATATATATATATATATATATATATATATATATATGTACCGAGGTACTTTCTCACGGTGATGTGCACGTGCATGCATAGCCGTGGGAGGATTTTCCTTGACGAATTTAAGACCCCAATTATTTACGTCAAGTTTAGGGACCCCTGCAGAGAGGATACTTCACGGAATGACAGCTTAACGGTCAAGCTCGCACAGAACTGTAAGCGTGAATTATGGGAGCAGGAGTTAAAATGTAATGTCAGCCTGAACAAAAAGGGGCTACTTTAATGAGCCCACCTGCACTCTCGAAGGGCATTTGATGTGGGAAAATTTTCCCGAAGGAAGGGATTGGACAAGAAAAGGAGGGGCGTTGGGACCTAGGTGAAGTTTTTGGAGTGAGAGCTGAGAGCTGAGAGCTGAGAGTTAGACGTGGGCAGTCGAGAGAAGTGGAACAAGGATCCACTAGCACCAGCTCGTTCCGTGCGCCCGGACTGACACCGCCCCGCTCACCATCACCAACTCGTACCGTATGCCCGTGAGGAAAGCCCCTGCCTGCTCCCCTGTGACTTGAATGGAGGTACTGTATAAAGAATATTTACAGTCATTTGACTTAGGCCTCTATTAATGATATTAATTCCTTATAAAGAGTTGTGGGATAATTAGTCTGTAAATAGAAAATATAAATGATTGATTATGTTAACCAAGTATTTTTGTAAATAAATGTATAGAATAAATGTTTGAATCTATATAAGGTATTATATTCATTCTGTGTTTCCCCCTTGTAACGAACACTGGTGTTTAGGTTGTATGTACATTACAACAATATATATATATATATATATATATATATATATATATATATATATATATATATATATATATATATATATACATAATACTATAAAAATAGATAAAACAAAAAAAATAGAATCTCTAAGATAGACCAAAAACAACCAATGAAATGATGTTTCGAAATGACTGGGGGGAGTCACCCCCCACTCTGGATAAAACCGGTTTTTATGCTGCAACAACTCTCCCAGAAGTCCGAAACATCATACAACCACAATAAAAGTATATAAAATGAGTATAAAACAGGGGAAGAGCCCGATAAGGAAACAGAAAAAAAATTAAGCACGTACTGAAAGAATAAACAAAGCTTGAAACAGCAGTTGAAACATGGCTACACTTAGTTAAATAACACTTAGCAGTTCAGAAGAAATCTGTTACGGCATTCAGGGACAGTTAAATTGAAAAAAAAATGTTTAGAATGTTTATCAAAATCTAGTCCACTATTATGAGCATATTTTATAAATCGTATTATATGCTTATCCATTACTTCGTCGTCACTGTTAAGTCTATTGCATCTAACCAAACAATTAATGATTAGGTTGCGTGTTCTATATATTGCTTAAATCTAAATATTTATGTTTTTCTGTTTTCTATCGTTATATTTAGTAAAATTTTAATCTCATCTTAAAAACAGTAACCCAAGTTCCACTTGGAGAAAAACTATTTAAATTCAAATTTTGTAAAAAAATAATTTCTTTCCTTCGTTTGTCGGTCATTTAATAAATTAATATATACAATTCGAGGTTTAAAACAGGTTGCAACTTCCATTTATAGCGAAAGTGTGTGTGGTTCTTTGATTGGGAGCAGGGAATGTATTCATAGTCATGCGGTTATGCCTGATTATTATAGTAAAATATCTTCATCCTATTCCACACTTCGTAATAAAAGGGATGCCTAATCCTCATTTCAACCTTTAATAACTGTAATTCATCTATAAACTGAACTCCTAAAGAAAGAGAAAAAATCTTTGAATTTAATTATCTCTGCCAATTTTTTGACAGAGAAGTGGATATTTTTCTGTTACGCTTTCTAGAATTTAGTTTAAATTTATTTTCAAAATATGAAGAATGGAAGGGAAAATTAGGTACTGTAAATTTTGGTTTGGTTTGGTTTGGAGTGCTACTGTTTACTTTTTACAACACGAGGGGCTAATGGGATTGGGACCTACATCTTAAAGCCGATTCCGAACGGCTACGATATTCCATGTCACTGGGGGATCCGAACCCACGAACTCCGGTACCGAAGGCCAGCACCCTAACTAATCAGCCATTATTGGGCCTGAAAATTTTGGAAAATTGAATCTTTAAATTTGAAACACCAAATAATGAAAGCTTTATTAAACATTTTTTGTTATAAAAATTATGGCTTCTACCTACGGTTTTGAAGGTAAATGTCAGTTAAGGAGTTTACTTGCATCCTGTATATTCCATCGACTTTCTTTTGACGAATTATCAGTACAACAAAACCTGATATATTTCTGTATTTTCATTTCAAAAAGCATGAGAAACAACCATTTAATAAAATTATATTCTTACACGTTTAGCCATTTATATTCAAAAGCATAATTTTCTCATGAAATACAAAATACATTTTTCTAGACCAGAGCCATTATTCAGAAAATAATACTTTTTACAACAGCAAAACCTTTTTGTCTGCCGTTATACATAGATCTCCAGTCATTTTTATGATAATTTATCTCACCAAGGTAACAAAAGTATGTATCATTCAAAGAACTTATATTCTTTTTCGCTTTAGAATGAAACTTTCGAGGAACAAATGCCTTGCATTATTTTTAAATACATTTTAGGAAAGGAAAACTGAAACAAAGCTTATAGTATATTCAGGTACTGATAAGTCTAAAAAATATAAAAGCTATATAAAAATTTTATGACTAATCAGTTTTATACAATACTTTTAAAAATATCAGATTTCATATTTTCCAACAATGCTGGATTTATAGTTTAAAAAGTGATATGGTTAAAATTTTTGTAATAACATCAAATATTTACTAGGTCTGTATTACCTATTCAGATGTCTGATATTGTTCTGTAAAATTTACTGGAAGATTTATTTTTTACAATTAGTTTTACTTTTTGTTCAGTATGTCACATTGTTTCCTCAGTTGTATTAGTGATACAAAATATATAACAAAACGTATGTCTAAATAAGAACAAATTAATAAACAAAACAAAATATAAATAAAGTAAAAATGTAGTTTTATAGATGATTTAAAGTTAAAATACTGTAAGAACACTTCTTCTGCTAGTAGGTACTTTTTAGAAATAAATGAAATGTAACTGTAGAGTTTAAATAGTGTGTTTATTTTATCACAGGAATATCTTTATGATATAATATTAATCAAATATATATCTTTGTATATTGTTTATTTTTTTGTTTGTTTTGTATATTTTGGATTTATAGTTTAAAAAGTTATATGGTTAAAATTTCTGTAATAATATCAAATATTTCCTAAGTATGTATTACCTATTCAGATCACTGATATTGTTCTATAAAATTTACTGGAAGATTTATTTTTTATAATTAGTTTTACTTTTTGTTCAGTATGTCACATTGTTTCCTCAGCTGTATTAGTGATACAAAATATATAACAAAACATATGTCTAAATAAGAACAAATTAATAAACAAAACAAAATATAAATAAAGTAAAAATGTAATTTTATAGATGATTTAGAAATAAATGAAATGTAACTGTAGAGTTGAAATAGTATATTTACCTATATATCACAGGAATATCTTTATGATAAATATTAATCAAATATATATTTTTTAATATCCAGTCTAAATCTTTATAGCTCATGAAAACAAGAGTTCAGAAAGAAAACATACTTCAAGATACATCAATAATCTGATAAATAAAGTCAAGTTTAGTAAAAGAGTTTTTAAATAAATTAGATTAAATCCTTCGAGTTATTACCCTTTACGGTTACAATCAGCTTCCTAATGTATTAGAAAATGCTATTAACCCTCTAGGCGAGAGAATAAAATCCTTTTCTGCCATAGACTTTAAGATGAAAATCTGTTTGATGGGAATTATGTAGGTTTAGAATATATTATTCAAACTAACCTGAGGCTCTACCTTTTAAGACTATTAAAAATCAAACAAGAAAATGGTTATCAAAGCTTTTTAAGTCCTAAATCCCAACAAACTAAAGTGCTTAAATAGTTGGAGAAAAATAAACATCTAGACGATTTACCATGCGTTTATGTTTATTAATTTTTACAGACAATTTACGAGCTATACAGCTATAAGTCAAGCTGGCGGTGGTCTGTTTCATCGAAACCAATTTATTAAACAGAATTTTTAGCAGCTATAGACCTTTCTACTATTAGTTGAATGTGAACTCATATAGGCTCTGCTTCCGAATTCCTCCGATCGAACTATCTAGGCAGCATCCGGTACTCGTTTTGTTGAAACCAAGTAGATTAAATTGACTTACGTTTAGAAATAAAGATGAAAATCTGTTTGATGGGAATTATGTAGGTTTAGAATTTATTATTTAAACTAACCTGAGGCTCTAACTTTTAAGACTATTAAAAATCAAACAAGAAAATGTTTGTGAAAACTTTTTAAGTCCTAAATCCCAACAAAGTAAAGTGCTTAAATAGCTGGAGAAAATTAAATATCTAGACGATTTACCATGGGTTTATGTTTATTAATTTTTACTGACAATTTACGAGCTATACAGCTATACGTCAAGCTGCCCGATGGTCTGCTTCAACGAAACCAATTTATCAAACAGAATTTTAATCAGCTATAGACTTTTATACTATCACTTGAATGTGAACTCATATAGGCTCTGCTTCCGAATTCATTCGATCTAACTATCAAGGCAGTATCCGGTACTCGTTTTGCTGAAACTGAGTAGAATATATTGACTTACGTCTAGAAATAAAATGAATAAAAAAAGTAAATGTTAGTTCAGAAAAGATGTCTTCTTACACAAAAAGACCCATTTTCGACCTGATTTACCGTCGGTCTGTTTTCCTTTTAATTTTAAAATTTCCGCTGAGCGTACTTTGCTGCAAGGCAACTCATACCTGTAAAAATAATGTTACGTTGGCATAGTGTTTGAGAAAGAAGAAATCTAAACTCATTAAGAACACACGGACAAATATATCTTCATTAAATGATTCTATACAATTAAATAAATGCCTAAGGAATACAACTGGAATCAACTTATCATTTGTAGATATCGAAGACGGCTCTTGAGTAGGCGTCGGCCCCCAAAAACAATATGGTGATGATTTTCCTCTTCCTCGTGTCGCTGCAAAAAATGTCTAACCCGCAAGCTGCGGATGTCAGCAGTGTTCCCCTCTTGTCTCCTCTGGTAACAACCTTGTCCACTAAAAAAATCAGACTGCGTTGCTGAGATAAAACAGGGGTAAACTCCAGAACGGCAGGGGGTCAGAATCCCCCAAACCAACGGACTCTTCTATTGGTTGGGAGAAGTCCAAAGTTTCTTTGTAGTTTAAACCGGTCCTGTTCTGGTATATCTTTAATAAGGAAAAATAGGTAAAGAAAGCTGAACTGAATGTAACTTATTGTTATTGTTAGCTTATTTAAAGCTATAATAGAATAATAGTTGAAGTAGAAGCATTTCGCCCTATCAATCCTGAACAGTATTAACTACATTTATTAAACTTAATAGAAAAGGAAAATAAACATCGGCTAACTATTGTACACACATAGCCGTACAACTGCAACCACTGACGACTGACACATAGCTTTTCCCCCGAGTACTTATCGGTAGGGAAAGAAACGATCTTCAGACGTATGCAATATGCCACGGCTCGAAAGAAAATGCATGCATAATATGCTAATATCGTCAGTGGTTATGAGATGGGTAATAAAATAAAATATTTAAATTACTTATTATAAAAATAAAGTATAAATACCATAATTCTGAGGAGGGTTTAACTTACTTTTTCTTTTGTTTCGGAATATGAAATAAATATTTTAAACATTTGACAACTATACTTAATTTTTAAACTATTTTAATTTGATATCTAATGTTTCCTTTAAAAAAAATAATTTGTATTCAGTTCCAAGAAGCTTTATGAATAATACAACTGTCGTAACATTGAAGGTAGTTAGAAGTGATTAACATAAAATTTGGCCAAAGAATAATTATAGAAATGAAAACAAAACGTTTCTCTGTTATATAAACACATAGAGTTCCTGTGAAATCACCTAGTCCCTGCTGGCATCAGAATAAGCTAATCGAACTTTCTAAAAGTTGATTTATATTAATAATTTCATATGCGCTTATTTCCAAATGTTTTTTCAATATTTTTAAAGGAATTTATAGATTTTATTGCAATGAAGATAAGACAGAAATGTAAAACTATACTTTCGTTCGACTGAAACAAAAGAAAACTATTAAGGCTCTTTACTTTGGTGATGTACACTTCACAAAAATATTTCTTTGTATAAGTAAAATTGGTAGTTTAATTTTTTGTTCCTTAAATATTTTTACTCTTCTGCTTCATTCGAAAACAATTGGAAAGTAGAAAAAAACCTCCAGTATGACGTTAAAGTCTTTTTAAGACTTGTTTTAAATAAAAGTTTTAGATAAACTAATTTTTTACTACTCTGAAAAAACAATTTTAGATTTCAGCGTGAAACTTTGCAAAGCTTTGTAATTTGAATATAATTGAAAGAAGAACATTTAAACGTATATGCAGTAAAAAATTGATTTCTACTGAAATATTTTTTTGCAGTTGTATTACCTACCGTTTGAACTAAGTATGTGAAATTTTAATATTAAAAAGAAAAGTTTAAAATTTTCTTTTTTCATTTTCTGTTTTTTTTTGTACAAACATAAAAAGTTGTGTAAAAACTGTTCTTTAAAAATAACCTGGAATAGAGGTGATTTTAGTCTACATTTAGGAACAAATTCAACACCGAAATTTGTCTATTTTGGTTAAATTGATAATAACACCATATAAATAATCAGTTACTTTCAGCCATAAGGCTATTCCAATGTTAAACAAAATATCTAATAACATACGAAACAAAAGACAGTTGGAATTGTTATATAATTAGTTCAATAAATCATTAATAAAAAGCGAATAATTAAAGAGCAGATAAACTGCTTTGAGTAACTTATATTAACCAGTCAAGAATTGGAAAACAAATTATTGTTACATTAAGAAAATTTTTCTTTTCAGAAGCAAAAAACATGACACTATTAGTTTATAAGCAGTGTACTAACTTTTCCTATCGTACAAGTATTACCGCGATGTATCATGCAACATCAGAGACGGTAAAACAACTACTAGATTAATATAGCAGATCAAACCTAAATACATCACTGGCATTTCCTTTAAGGTACTTAAAAGCAACTTGTGATTTAAAAGCACTTCACGCCAAACGATTGCCGAGTGGGTAGGGTGGTGCTCTTTCATACCAGAGTTCGTGGGTTAAAATTCTACTAATGGATGTTAGTAGCCACTTGGATTCGGCTTTAAAGAGACGATACTCATTAGTTCTCGTGTTTATACTCATTAGCTCTTCGATACTCATTAGCTCTAAAAGTATACAGTAGAGTTCCAAAGCAACCAAAATCACATCAGATTTGCTCACCCAGGTTTAAATCTAGAAATTGTCCTCTTCTCCTAGGTAGTTGGATATTTTGATTTAAAAAATTCCTTCACTACCAGAGAGGACAGAGGATCTCTACATGATTGAGAAAAGTAAGAACTTTACCGTAATCGTCTGTATAAATTGGATATAAAACACGGAACCTTATCACTGTAATCGAATCTTATTGTTGTACACTTCAGAGATATTCAGTTAAAGAATAATTATATATATCTGTGATATATTATACCTTATTTCAGATAAAATTAACACGCTATCATTTTGATACGTATATCTCTTTCTGACACTGACAGTTTTCTGTAATAAAATATATAATCCATTTAAAAGTTTTGAATAACTTTGAAAAATTTTCCGGATCTTTTAGACTTTTTATCATCTAATGTGAATTTTTAACTGGTAACCCTCGTAGTATTTCACCAAAAAACATATATGCATGGTTATATTCAGGGTTATATTACTTATATAAGTAATTGCATTAGAAATTTTAAGCTTCTTTGTTAAAGTCAGCATTTAAAAATCGATCAGTTTTTCAACTAATATCAACTTCTAACCATGAATAATCTTTTTATTCATAAACATATTAGTTTCTATGTTTATTACTGTGAAAAGTTTAGCTATCGAAAATTGTTTGAGTGCTTATTCAAGTTCTAGCTGATTTATTCCTTTTATTCCAGGTATATTTTATCTAACATATTATGTATTTTATTCACACTTTTCACCCTATTTTAATGCTGTTATTTTCGTTCCGATATTGATTTGCGCTTACTTATCATTCAGGGCTCATACCTGTAAACATTATAATCCTACCTGAATAATAGTAAACAGGAAAGAATTCATCAAAGAATATTTGAAAAACTTTTACAAAAACATACTTTGAATAATGCAAGCCAATTTTAATATTGAAAAATATAAGTATTGTGTTTCTACTAAAACTTTCAAATTGATGAATATATAAATATAAAATAAAATATTCTTTGAAAGTTCGCTTATAAAAGTACTAGAAACGTGATTTTCCTTAGCTTACAAAATATGTAAAATATTACAGACATTACAGCTATATTTGTTTTTATGCTATTTTATAAAAATTAGTATAATTACTAAGTTAAAGGCTATTAAGAGTCATTTACTGCAGTTCATAGAAGTTAATTGTTTGTTCAAACATATGTAACACAATGCAGTTATTATTTAAGAGATAATAAATGATCTTAATCAATAAATGAATTATATTGTTAGATTCTCAAAACTAAGAATTTTCTTCCTGATGTTGTTTCAGCTGTATAGTTTTATTTAAATTTTTGTTCAGTATTAACAACTGACTTTTCTTTATTATTTGCAATCAGAGTGAACCAAGCCCAATTTTTTTACAAAAATAATTTATCATATTAAATAATATTTTACTTTCACATGCATGCATCTGTGCTAGAAAATACAATTATTAATAGGCATTTTCCAAAATTAATTTGAGTCTAATTTTGAGAAGGAATTTTAAGACTTAGCATCTCTGCATTTTTCAAAATGAACTTGGTAGTCTTTGGTTTTGAATATTAATATTTAGATTTTCTCCTTAAGGGACCAAAGTATGTTTCGAGAATACTTAAAATCTTTCTTATCACGAAACATATGATGCCTTTTGAACCATCATAAAAAAAGTTCTGATCCTTTTAGAATGAATTTTCTACAAGTTAAAGAATATCACTCTAGCCTTTAAAAGTTATTTAGTTTTGTCTTTACAAGAAGAATATTTTTAAGGATAACACTGAAACTATACTCCAACTGAAAAATGAAATTCGCTTAACCACAGGATAAGTTTTCAAATAAGTTGATTAGAAAATAAATTTTTATATCTAATTGAAATTAAACATCAGATTCTTTCAGTAAACACAGGTTTAAAAGAGCAGTTCAGTAAACACAAGTTTAAAGATATCTGACATTTAACAATGAAAAGAATCATAAAACGAATCGTAAGTTGAAAAGGTAAAGTAAAATGAGATTTATCATGCTATAAAACAAAATATATTGCTCACAGTAATCTAAGTAAGTTTTTAAAAACAAAAGAGATAATTAGCTTCAGTGTGATATAAAAAATTAGTTTCTAATTTACAAATTTCAAACGTGTTTTTGCTGGTAAAGGAAATTCTACTTCTTTCACTTGGTGTATATATATTGTTTTATAAAAAGTGTTTAAAACTGTTATAAAAGATAACCCTTATTAAAGATCTTGGAAAAAACTATTTTAAATAGAGTAGATCATTTTATTTTATAATAAATCGAATATAGGCTATTACAATTATACATTTTCAGCAAAAATGTACTGTATACTCTTAAGAAACAGTTTTAAGCAAGATAAATAAAATAAAAAAAAATTATAACACTGTTATCAAGCCAGTAATCACATATGTATGTGGGACTTCGAACGGGACAAGATCAAATAAGTCTAATTTTCTTATATTTAACAGAAAATTCTGTTCTGATGTTGTGATGTTTTGGATGAAAGTAAAGCATTAAGTGCCACCAAATGGAAAAGGTGGATTAAAAATAGGAGTATCAGAATTAAAAAAAAAAGCTATATAGCAAGCAAAAGCTCATAAAAAGCTTTAGTACTGTAGAAAAATAATAGAAATTTTTTTTTAAATCTTTATGAACCAAATAATAAACTACGATAAACTTCCATATATAAAGTTAAGTTGCTTTTAACATTATATTATTAAGAGAAATTTTCTAATTTATTTCTCTCAACCTAGGTTAACATTTGTCAGTAAATTTTTCATATCCTTTTAGTAACATTTTTCAACTTGAAGTAATAATACCAAACTCAGTAAAAATGAGAAAAACAAATAACTTCTGTTACATAGTAGGTAGAAAGCTATTTTGTTTTCTTATATCTTTAGAGAAACATTTTTGATGGGCGGTATGTAAAAAATTTTGTTAGGTTCTTTCATGTACAGGTTAAACATCATTAAAATAAAATATAAATAATTTACGAACAGGAATGGAAAATAGTGAGGCTAAACAAACTTATTAGAATGCGGTATGTCTTTTGTAGTCATCCTGAATTTTGAGTCATCCTGAATTTACAATAAATCCTATGAATTTTAAACAGAGTTTCATTTCACCGAAACATTTTTTATGAGTTCTTTAAAACGAGGAATATATTACATATGATTCTGCACGTAGAATGAAATCGGATGATGAAATATTATAGAAATCTTCCCTGTTTTATCTTTCAAATTGATAATAATGAATTATTGTCATTTTTAAATTAAATTGAAAACAATTACTGCGGTGAAAACTGCAACAGATTTTAATGTTTTGCGTAACAATCTGAGATGGTACGTTAGGTTTAAGGGCTAAATTTTTGCTACAGTAGGCTTAATTAAACAGTGCCTACTGTTTACAACCAACTCTAAAAGGCTGCAAACATCCATATAATGAGATTCAATGCCAAAAATTCTTGGACCGAAATACAGCTTACAGGACATATTAAGTTATCGTTTAACTGAGTTTAGGAGTTTCAATCTATAGGTTATCTATACTGTAATGATTTTTATCAAACGTCTAATAATAAACTATTCCTAAACAAATTTACAGCACACCTTACACTGAAGTATAAAAGATTTGGAGTAGTATAGTTTCCGATTTGTTTAAAAATGTATTGCGTACCAATGACTTATACCAGGTCATGTTGAGATAACACAAAGAGTTAAGACACCAGATACAAATGAGCGAAGATTTACCGTTTTGCAGACTTTTTTTATTTACAAATCTAATTTTGCACAATCTGGGGATGCCAATAAAATATATTCAATCTCAATATGGAGACGCCGTAAACCGCTGGAATATGAAAGCAACTCCCGCTGATGATGCTATCTTCAGAGGAACAAAAAAAAGTTGAGCTTTCCCTGCCTCTGCTGAAGTTCTCTTGAATTCGTCTTTCCTCCGAAGGGGCCTCGAAATCTGCTGAGCAAAAAATCCAAAAGCTGCTGTTGCCAAGGCCAAAGACGACTGACCCGCGTTAGCCAACCCTCTTGTCCAATGGGTCAAAGGGGGGGGTCACTGACATCGCTCTCGTCCCTCGGTCAGTCTCCAGCGCTAGCGTTGTCCAGCAGTGTAAATCATTATTACAAAATGCTATAAAGTTACACAAAATTGAATTTGTATTCTTGCTATTAATGTGCCTTATTATCCACTTAATATGGTTTCAAATATATTCATATTTAAAGAGCCCGAAATAAAAAAAATATTTAAATTCATATATTTCAATTCTCTTGAAATACTTACATATTACATATAATTGCTTACTGTGAATAATAACTAAGAGATCTGAGATAAAGTTTAAGTTGTCACAAGAAAGTTATAAAGCTTACCACGATTGCATATAAAACTGATGGGTCTAATTGGAACAAACTATTTTTAAAGCATCAATTAAGATTCAAAATTTCCTTCGCCGTCAGTGGAATGTCACAAAGTCATCGAAAAGTTTCCTGGCCATAAAAGTTTCAACTTATTGTCTAAATTTAAAGTGCCATGCTCTACTAAACATTCTTCGTCGGAATAGAAAGCTGATCATCAAAGCAATAAATAACATATCAGAACAATTTTTGGTCATAGATGGGTGATTAATTTATCTGCTCCATAAACCTCATACTCTTCCTTTCCTTACATCAGCTTCATGATTTGAAAGTCTTTTCTTATCGGCCAAGCACAGTGAAATCAAATTTTTGTTCAAGAAAATGTCAGTAAATCCAGTAGATGGAATGTCTTTGCGGGTGATCAAATCCTCTTCCATTAATCGTTTTTTCTACTCCTGAAAAATTTATAGAAATGAGCTTCAGCGTTAATGGTTTTCACAGAAAAGTAAATCAAGAAATAAGACAGAAAATGCTATCGAGCTTAATATATAAGCATATTTTTAAAGGATAAAAAGCAGAAATCGGCAAATTGCACCCCACCAAAAATTGTAACGGTTATTTCAAATACAAAATAATTTTATAATAATTATTGACATTACTAAGGCTTGAGTTCTAATTAATAACATTCTATATTTCGACAACTTCTATAATATTTAGATCATTTTTCGAATTTTAAAGTTTTTTTATATGTATTTGTACATATTATATTTTATTTCAATTAATCTAATTGAATAAAATTGATGTCGAGTACAGTAAAATTTATTTTGTTATTGAAATCGATTTTCTAGCACACTTTAGTCCAATGTAAAAATACGAGGTTGTATCCCCTACATAATAATAGCTTAAGTTATCTGTCCGTTAGTCCTCGAGTTTATAAAGCGGTTGGACCCGAAATGGATATAATCATCCATATTGGATTCTTGATGAGTTAGAATTAGCAACTTTGAAATTCACCCCTTCCCCTTTTTTCTAGCATTTAATGCCAATATTTCAAGCCCTACTTTCCCAGGATAAGAGCAGGCGATTAAATTTATCAATTTGTTACATAATAAATAGGTAAAAATAACATTTTTTCTAGCATTGTGACGTCAATCCTTTAACCATCTCATTTAATCATTTCTTGTTTTAATTTTTTTAAATATCGTCTGCATTATTTTCATATGTTTTATCACTGAACTTAGATATTATGAAAATAATTTTATTTTATATTTGGTTTAAATAATAGGTTAAGTACATATGTGATTTTAAATTTAATCATCGATTATTTTTGTTGCTATGAAAATTTTATCACAGACATTAACAACAAATTCTAGCTACCTCCAGAGTGTAGTAAATATAATATTTTCATTCCTTTACTTCTATTTATTACTGTGGCAAAAAATTGGGAAGAACTTAACGATACATTCGACGTAACTAAGAAAAGTTTAAATTATCTTTCTAAATGAATTCAACGGGATTCTATACTGCATTCACAATGTCGGGAGACTTATGGGCGGTCTCACCAAAGTCGTTTAACGGCTAACCTCGATTAATATCTGTTTAAACGGAGAATTGCGTCCCACCATTGGCTGGCGACATGGGTTAATCGCGGTTAACCTTTAAACGACTTTGGTGAGACCGGCCCTTAGAGGTGTATGAAGATAAACAAATTATTGAGCTTGTACCATATTATTCTCAGCCGAAAAACAAACCATTTTTAATCTGACTTATAGGGTACTTTACAATTCTGGAAAATTAAAAATTTTACTGATCCCGTCATACGACGGGTTATATGATAGTCATTAAATTAAGCCCTTTATTTTAAAATCAAAAGTCAATAATGCAGATAATGCGAATGTGAAATGGAAATGAAAGAATTATTCATTTATTACTCTTAGACTAAAGTACTATTTATTCTGAGACATTTCTTCTAGTTCTAGTTC
>CM063503.1:16901793-17049293 GCA_032207245.1 Pardosa pseudoannulata | reverse complement strand
TATATATATATATATATATATATATATATATATATATATATATATATATATATATATATATATATATATATATCAGGTTTATATATATCAGGTTTGGTAATTGAGGGGTTTGAGAGCAGAAACGCAGCTCACTCTTTTAATGCAGACATATGAATCTTTAATAACTCCTTATAAAAGCACTTGACGCTTAAGACGTTTGCCAGACAAAGCGTCTTAAAAAGTGTTGCTGAATGAATTCTCGCTGAGTGGGGATCCTTTTTTAGATTGCGGACGCTAGCCACGCGCCGCCATATTTGATGGTTGGCTGTTAAACTGAGCAATATACATTAATAAAGATTTTTTCAAGAAATAATTGGCTCTATGACTCTTCATGTACCTGCAAAGTCTGCCATATCTATATATATTCATTTATATACGTATATACATGTCAGGCTTTTAAATTTAGTTAGGTGTTTAGAAGGTTATTTTGTGATCTTAATGGGTAATTATTTTATAACGCCGAAGGGTGGGTTATCAGGTAGTAATAAAAGGCTTATAATCGGTCGACTCGGGGAATTACAGAGCTGGTGAGCCCATGACCAGAAGTGATAACATGTCCAACTCTTGTTTGAGGTTGAGGGCCAAAAGATTGGCCACCATGTTTGAATAAGAGTTTTATGGGACTCAATAAATAGTTTTAGAATTATAAACCGTCCATTTGCCTTAGCCTGACCGGACATACACACACATATACACATATATATGTATGTATGAATGTATGTATGTATATATATAAGCCAGTAAGCATATAACATCACCAATCACACAGGATAAATAGAAAATATTTTTAGTTGAGCAGGCGTGCTTGGCAATGTAGCTCAAATTTAGTCATTATGGCGAGAAGGACTTTCACTCAGAACTCAAGACTAGGGGAAATACTTAATAAAAATCTTTTATTTTCATGTTAATAACGAGAATAAAACGGACGTGTATTACACAGGGGAGATAAAAATGAGCATCCGTTTTATCTGTGAGAATATTACGTTTGGGAGAGAAAAATACCGTGGATCCTTTTTCACAAGAATTAATTTTAAATGAGCATTTCGCTGTGATTGGTTAAACTATCAGTGGGGAAAATGCAAACATCGACATTAATATTGTAAAGAATTTTAGTTTTTGTTTCCTAGAATTGATAACAGGGCTACACGTAGCAATTATTAATCCAAACTTCAGTTTTTGAAAGTGTGAAAGGAATGCCAGCCTCAGTGATTTATATATTTTTTATATATCAACCTCAGTGATTTTTATAGTGATATTGATATTTAACCAACCTCAAGTTAATTTAGCTAGTTAGGAAATTTAAGAAATAAAAATGTGAATTGAGAGAATTGTAGGATTTATTGGGCAATATTTTTTAACATATTATCTATAAAACGTAAAATATCTGAGGTTTTGAGCCATTTCATCAGTATATTAAATTAACTCCAGAAAGTACCCAAGAGGCAAAAATTAAACATTTTTAAATATTTTTACTATAATAAATGCAATATTTGTTTTGATTATACATGTCGTGAATTCTCCCGAAGTTCGCAAAATTTTACTGACAGACTGCATGTGACATGCGGGCTGCCATTTGTGCAATCCTGAGAAGGAGAGAGAGAATAAGAGAAAGAGAGAGACAGAGAAAGAGAGAGGGAGTGAGAAACAGAGAGAAGAAAGAGGGAGGGAGAGAGAAGAGATAGAGTGAGAGAATACAGAGAGAGATAGAGAGAGAAAGGGAGTGACACAGAGAGAGAGGAAGACAGAAAGAGCGAAGAGAGAAGGAGGGAAAGAGAGAAGAGATAGAGTGAGAGAATACAGAGAAAGGGAAGGGAGAGATAGAGAAAGAGAGAGAGGGGGACAGAGAGTGAAGAGAGAGAGTGAGAGAGATAGAGAGAGATAGAGAAGAGATTGAGAGTGAGAAAGTGAGAAAAGAGAGAGAGAGAGATTATATGTCTGTCTATTTAAATTTTAATGTTTTATGCAACAGAAAACGATACTTAAATTTACTCTTTTAATATGGTTTTTTCCCTGGATTTTATGATAGTTTTTCCAAATTTAATATATTGTAAAGTGTTTTATTCTCTAAAAACATTTTACTGTTATTATCACAGAAATGTATCACAAAAATCCACATAGAATCATGTAATTCCGATGAAATTTCCTTCTAATTAGACCTTTAACCGAAAATATTTATGGAAAATATTTCTTACAAACATTGAAAAATATATTGTTCTGTCTCATCTTCTTTTGGTCTTTGTAATTTACTTTCATAAAATGTTCTATGCAAATACTGAAAAACTAATTAACGAAAGCAATGTTTTAACAGAAAAACTACATTCTCTGGAAATGAAAATTGAATTTATCGATTTCTGTTGAATATGTTTTATTTTATACAAATAAAAGTTTATCTGTTCCTAAAATTTATTCATAATGTGTGCAAAAGTTTTTTTTGTTTTAATGGTGTCAGGAGGGAAAAGCTACGAGATAAAGATTTCTTTTGGTGCAGGAAATTTGTATTAGAAAGTCAATTTTTCACAGATTTAACTTTCTAAATTTGTTTCTATGTGCCTAATGAAAACATCAAGAAAATAAATGTCTCTGTGGATTCTATAAAGCAGATGACGAAAAGTACTTCAAAAGTTTCCTTTTAAGATGATCAATGGAAACAGCTCTAAAAACTTCATTGATGAAAGTAATGGAACCTTCTCTGTTTTTTTTAAAGTAATTACTTCAAACTTCACCTTCTTTGTAAAATATGCTGAAACTTCAGTAACTTAGCAAAATTATCATAAAAATACAACTTATCCTTAGTTTTATCTTCTTTCACTGATTATCAATCCATTCAAATTAGACCTTCGTAGTCAAGAAGAAAGAATTGTGCAACACGTTTTGTTTCACAGTTCGGATCAAACTGTTTGTGAAACAGATTTTTAGAATCATCCGATGTTAAGTCAATACAGGACACCTGGATCAAAGATCGAATCCCTAGTGATGAAGGGACAAATCATATGAACAGTAAAGTGCTCATAAGTGTAATAATAAGATACATTCGGTGTTTCAACGTTGTTTTACCTCTTATCGTAAGCCTTCATCAAAGACATACAGAACAGAGCCGGTTTGAACTAGAAAGTAACTTCGGACTTCTCCCCACCAATAGAAGGACCCGTTGGCTTGGCGAAATTCTGACCCCTTCGTTCTTGATTGGACCCCTGTTGTTTTCTCCTTTTTTTTAGAGGACAAGGTTGTTACCAGAGAAAAGAAGAGGTTGAACACTGCTGGCATCCTTGCTTGCGGGATAGACATTTTTTGGAGTGACACGAGACAAAGGAAAGGCAACACCATTTTTTTTGCGAGACCGACGCCGAGACTTCCACATCTACAAGCAATAAGTTGGTTTCCTGTTGTATTCCTTAGGCATTTAATTGTATAAAATCATTTAATCAAGAACTATTAGGTGTGTATTTTAATGAGTTTTAATTTCTTATTCTTAAACACTAAATCAAAGTAACATTATTTTAACAGTAAGGTAAAAAGTAGTAATAAAAATACTGTTTTAAAATAAAATACAAATATTAAGATGCAAAAGGGAAAATTATTTATTTACAAATTTAGTTATTTATAACTGTATATTTAAAATGAATTCTAATTACTTATAATTGAAAAATTTACAGGTCAGATTAAAAACGATTAAATAGTAGAAAGTACAGTTCGTAGGATCGTAAAACAGACTATAAACAATAAGATAGATTGACCGTATGAGATGAGCACAGGTAGGGAGCAGCCTACCCTATTGGGTGTATGTCTTGCAAGTGCTACCCTGGGATGAGTCTAACCAGGACTCAATAGTGAATTAAAATTAAAAAATATAATAAATAAATAAAATAAAAATGAAAAAGAACTTTAAAAATAAGTTAAATAATAATAATAACAATAAAATAAAATAAAATAAATTAAGTTAATTTAACTTTAATGT
The DNA here is from genome assembly GCA_032207245.1 of Pardosa pseudoannulata. Lineage (NCBI taxonomy): Eukaryota > Metazoa > Arthropoda > Arachnida > Araneae > Lycosidae > Pardosa > Pardosa pseudoannulata. The sequence continues at coordinate 17,045,299 of CM063503.1, read as the reverse complement.
TAATAGCAGGGAAACGCTTTTTCGGTATAGAATCTTCTGAGATATGGTCCATTTAAGTGTAGGGTATAACAAGGAGAGTACAGTGATATAGTAATAAAGAAGTAAGGAGAATATAGAACAATTATAATAAATAAATAACATCTAACAATTAATAATATATAAAGTAAATAGCAGGTAAGGTGCTGTATGCTTTTCCAAATAATACGAATGCCTGGGAGTAATTCTAGTAACTGCAGGGTTGGTTAACTTATTATTGGTTTTTAATGGGTTGTGAAAATTAGCAAATTTGTGTAAAATTGAAACTTCTCGAACACGCGGAATTCTACGTTATTGTTACATGGCTTGTCTATCTGCTCAACATGAATTTCTCATTCTGCGTTGAATATCTTGGTGAAACAACAGACAAATGAATTTATGTAATTACTCATAATACGTTGAGTTTACTGAGGGCACCAAGTCATTTCTTTTCTAACGATTATGCTGAGATATCCAAGTCATTGACTAAAAGAAATGCTGGAAAAATCCACGGTCAAGTGACTATTTTGTAAAATGTGCCATGAAGAAAAATTCAAACATCTTTGGTAGGCTTAAAGCAAAAAATATACGAAAAATGTTCTGATATATTGTTGAAATTGCATTGGTTCACCTTTCATTTGATTGGTTTATTTGAATCACATCGCAAAATGAGCGCATAGTATTTTAGCTCATGTATATAAATAAAAAAAATTTTTTTATGGTCTATATTGCATAAATTTCTTAACACTATTTTAGCAGTGATGATAATACTGAAAAACTTAAAATCATAGAAAGTTTACTTGAATGTGTTTTTAATTAACTTTAAGCAACACGGGGTAAAACCTTTGACCCTCTGACACTACTAAAAAACTAAGTACCGGGAACCGCTGCCCCCCCCCCCGATTTAGTCCAACACACCTAGGTAAAACCATAAGTATTTCTGGATAGATATACCTTTCTTTATATTTCTGATTACAGATGATGTTTTCTGTTTGATACCTTTATTCTTTAATATTTCTAGTGTGAAATTTACTCATCAAAGTTCAATAGTTGAGGTCTTAAGGCATTAATATATAGATCCCCCTTTTAAGAACAGTTAAATATAGTTGTAGAATTGCTAGGTTTTCTCGGTTTAAATTTTGAGTAAAGGGGATTTGTATTCTTCTAAATAATGCAGAACATTTTCAAGTATCTGCTATTATAATTCAAGTATCTATAATTTTGTTATTTGCATCAACATTTTATGATTTTTGGAGGCTATCAAATAATTTATATTTTGTGGAAGGTACATTAGTTTCATTTAGCACTCAGCAAAGGCGTCCATATAATAACCAAAGGATTACGAATTTGAAACAAAGATCCGCCGTATTCTTTTATGGCGTCTGGAGAACGTAAAATAGGTTCAAAGTCACAATGCCTTCCAGGTTGAAGACAAAGAGGCTTCTTAGAGAGGCAGGCTTTTTCTAAGGGTCTTCTGGTTGGTCCTCGAGAAATATTTCATCTATGTGAGAAATATTTCATCAAAAACATTAGGACCCGTAATCTCCATAGAAGAATCCCTGAAGTCTGTGAGCTATATGAACATCCTTGCAGTCCAGGTTCACCCTTTTATGACAAAAGTATTTCAGGCGATGATGGTGTTTAACAACAGGATAATGCACCATATCAAATCGTCGAATCATGAAGGAGTGGTTCGAGGAATATTACAGTAGCTTTCAAGTCATGTCGACCTCCAAATTCACCTGACATTAATGCAATAGAGCATTTGTGGTTCCACCTGAAAAACAAAATTCGTGCTGCCACGTTATCTCCTCGCAATGTGGGGAATTGCAGGACTAATTGGTGATAATTTGGTACCAGTTACCTCAGACTACCTATCATCACCTCGTAAAATCAATGCCAAGTCGGGTGCTGGTGATTTTGTGGGCTAAAGGTGGTCTTACATATTATTAATAGGGTTATCATAATGCAATCGACAGTCTACGACGCACGCACGCACACGCACACACACACACACACACACACACATACATACATACATACATATATATATATATATATATATATATATATGTATGTATATATATATATATATATATGGATACAAGGTACCCATTGGGTATACACATACTATGGTGCTTTAAATGACAGCTGAAAACTAATGAGAAGAGGCTTCAAAATTGAATGCTGTTTAAACTACATATTTGTTTTACTTTATGCAGTCTATAATAGCTTAGATCTTAATCTTTTCATTAATATATGTTGTTGTTTTTGTTTCTGATACCAAATGAGCAAACCAAGCACGATTGAGCCATACGCTACTCGTATTAAGACAAAGGGGTCCACCTTTCGTTTTTTTTTTCGTTTTCGTAATTTAGAAGCCGAAACCCCCAGGCTTGACCTGCCACCCCAGATATATGGTTCGAGGACTTGGAGAACATTGTGTCCACGAACCTATTTTTAAGTGCCTCAGTCACCTTTAACGAACACGCCGGATCTTACGGTGGCTCGAGCTCAAACCTCCAGTTACGTGATCGTTTCCTTTGCAGACTGAGCTACCGTCGCTCATTAATATAGATAATTCACAGAAATTACTCGAACATTAATGGTGTATACGACGACATCTATACACACAAAAGACAATTATCTGGATATACACGTTTATACGTATACGCAATGGGTTTAATGTTTAATGAACATTAATAAATACTACGTATTTGTATTCAGGTGTATAATGCGTGTTGATTCTCTAGATATGTGAACTCGTTTATAGAACAAGGGTATCGAAATTTGAAGATATATTTATAGAAATTAGCATTGCAATTAAACTTCCAGCTAAATCTAAACTGTTTTGACCAAATTTTCATTGTACAGTGATTATAAATATGATTCTTGTTTGGTTTAATTTGGTTCGGAACTCTACTGTCTATGATTCTTGTATTCTTCATCTATCTTAATGAAAAACATTTCTAGTTAATTGTAAACTCTTCTCTGTAGACACTATTTTGGTTCCTAGGTTTCAATTTATTTAACAAGGTAAAATATAAGAATAAAATTAATGTACTGCAATCTGTTAGAAGATGTTTTACTATCAATAGTGAATTTTTAGTAACATCAAAGAATGCCTTTTAAAAGGTTTTGCGACTATGACAAACTGTACAAATTTGTATCATCAAATCTTTTGAAGCGTTGTCCTTATTACGTGCAAAACCTTTTGAACTTTGAAACGCTTTACTAAAATATTTTCTATATCACATACGCAAAATAATTGGCTTTGGAAGGGAAATTTTAGCATCGAATAAATAATTGGGCAGAATATTTAGAAAATAAAAGATCCTCTTTCCAATTCAGTAAACATTGTCGGAATGAAATATCATTACAATAATAACTGGCAAGCAAACTTTTATCGTGAAATCTGATTTTATTGAATTTATGTATTTTGTTCTCGTGTATTTAATATTTCCATGAATTATAAATATACGAAATACAGTAAAACAACCAAATTTCTATTTTACCAAGATAAATTTTTCTAGGCAAATTCAAAACCGTGTATCTCTACAGGGGCGTATGGTTTGGTTTAGTTCGCTACGGTCTATTTTTTGCAACACGAGGGCTAATGAGACCGGGACCTACTGCTTAACACTCTAAGCGGTTACATAGCAGTTATAAGCACGTACGATTCCACCAAACCGATGATGTCTTCAAAACATACAATTTTCGTCCTCCAAAAACGCTTCGAAAATTCATGTAATGTACATTTCTGCCAGTTCTGTGGTTGGAGGGTCAGGTCGATTGTTTAGGAACTGCATTCCTCTTTGACTAACATTTTTTGAGGGATGAACCCCTACCCCCTGAGGCACAAATACGCTGATAGATTTTCATAGATTTGTAAATCTCTATTTCAAAGTATTTCGTTTGATGTAACAGATGTATCTCTAATTGCACCACTTAAATATCTTGGACGACTTTCGTAAAAAAATATAAATAAGCTTCTTCAAGAATATTTTTTTTGTACTTTTAGAATCCATTATTTCTTCCAGACTTTGCGAGCTTTATGTGCATTAAACATTAACAATCTATAATATCTATTTATATATCTATTTATAACCAGAAATAAAGGGACAATAACGAGGGTGGGTTTCCCGTACTAGTCGACTAGGGATGAAGGAAAAATCATAAACCGCTTTGGCCACTGACATGGTAAATCTTTAGAGTATTTTTAGAGACTTTTTTCCTAGATGTGTTCCACTCAGAGGGTTAAAGCCGATTCAGAACGGCTAAGTATATTCATGCCATAATGGGATTCTAGGCTAGGATCCGAAGACCAGCACCCTAACCATTCCACCATTGTTCGGCTACAGGGGCATATGAAGTTGACATTATGGTTAAAATTTCCAGGTAACTGCGAAGACTAAAAATACTCAGAAAGATACTTAGAGTACTGGAGTGAAGATTGTATTTTGATTTATTTTATAAGAATGAATCTATTGGATTATGCAGGTACGTGATAGCTCTAAATATGTTGGGTTTTTATTTATACAAACTAGAAATATATGCCGTATATTTCATATTATAAATTATCTAAAAATGTTTTACATTTTCAGGATTATTTAGTACTTGTTAACTGTATTTCACAAAGATACTATTAACGCGTCATATTATGATAAAATTTCCTTTATTTTCCATATTTATGACAAGAAAAGTAATTACAACAATGTTCAGATATAAATATTTATCTATGCAATTATGAGGATTTAAATATTTTAAAATTGAATTTATTCTATGCATATTTTACAAACCTTTGGGGAAAATCTAAAAATATAAAAGTTCTTTTGATACTTGACTACTTGAAATATGAATAAAACATAATTTTACGCACCCTAAAATACTTTTTAATTCGTATCAACCCAATTGTTATACGCAAGTTTTGATACAGAACATGTAATTTTGCACTGTAATGTAGCATTTAATGCGATTCATATATGATGTTAATTTGTAATAAGTAATAGCATAAAATGAATTAGCATTTCTGTAAAGTATGAAGTATTTCAAAGCATTTTCTAATAGTAACTGATATTTATTTACATTTCTGTGTTGTTTCGCTTATTATATTATTTTTTAATGACACATGACAACTTGAACACTATTCAAAACAGAATCAAAGCATAATTAATTTATTTAGAACTTTTGATTGCTATATAGCAATTAATCTGGTTCACATATATTAATGAGGTACTATTAACTCTTTTAAAATAATCATTTAGCAGTTTAAGAATTGATTTCATTGCGTCTTCCAAAAATAGCTCTTGACGAGAGTCTACAGTAGTATACGAAATGATTGACGTCCCCAACTAGTCAATGTATGTTAAGGAATTAGTATACATTAACTGTCTTTGAGACTAAAATTGCGATATTTATTGTACAACGAAAGTGAGGGCTTGTAATGTTTTTTTCAAATTTAATACTTTAACTGCAACTTTAACAACTTTATATAGCGTTAGTTTCTAGTATTTAAAAAAAACACTGAAAATGAGGTGTTTTTAATTAGATTTACCTAGAATAGGAATCATTACTATAGCATAACTTTATATTACAAATGCAGGGTACTTGCTTTTATTAAAATTACTTTGAATCTACTAGATTTTTAAAGTAGATTATCGTATAATTATGTATTGGAATAAAAGACAAATTTAATCTAAGAATTCATTTATGTTATCTGTATATTTAAACTCGTATACTTATGAATAGCATTTATGGATATATATACATATATATGTAATCATGTAGAAAATTAATCCGCCGGTTACAAGTGAAATTAACCCTAATGTTTTGAACTCCACAAGCTTGCTGGGCAATGAGAAGGCTAGGAAATAGGCTCCATAAGAGAACTACGAGTCCATAGTGAAACTTAACTTTAATTTAGGATCTAAGTAATAAACACCTTTCTTTGTCCAAACAGAGTATGGTATGATACATGAAAATACTTATTGGGCTCCACAGAGAGAGACGCGTAGAAAATTCCAAAGGAACCCACAGCTTAGTCAGCGTTCTTAACATTAAAAAGGAACTTAAATCAATGGAAATATGAGTCATTCGCGTGGGTCAGCTGGAAAATGCGGTGACTGGGCAGAAAATTTGCTTTTATTTCGAATGGTAGCTTTGGGAAATGGGTTCAAAGAATGCAGGTCACGAAAACTCATTTTAGTTTTGAGATTTTGTAGCAGAGAAAATATATATCAAAGAATAAGAAGAGGAAAAAGGAAAATTCTTAAGAAATATTTGAATTTTAATAGTTTTGATACCTTACATATGAGTAAAACTTGGAGGTATTTCCTTATTTGAAACACATTTAGAAACGTTTGTATGCGAGAGTTGTATTGTTATTTCATCTATGTCAAAATTCATCATGTAGATTTCTTACAATAGTATATAAAATATGGCCTTTTTGTCTAGTTTTGCTTAGAATCATTTAAGAAGCATTATAATAGTATAGCTTTTATTTTTTATAACAGTGACGTAAATCTAATGACATGTTACACAAGAAATTTATCGTCACATGACTGATCTTATGTTTCAAGTACAATGATACTCTATTACTGAAGCGTCATTTCTTGCCATAGCTGGTTCTAAATCTGTCTACGGCTTTAATAGCCTCATTATTAGCGTACACACCCAACTCTCCTCGAAGTAGCAGCTTTATAGAAGTTTGTATTTGCCTACTTGAAATTGTTTTAAGATTTTCTAGAGCTCTCAATTGACTAGCTTCAGATGCGATTTTTTCAAACATGTCTTTCATAAAGCTGTTCAAAATCGACATTGCCATTCTTGAAATTCCTAAATCTGGATGAATCTGTTTCAAAACTTTGAGAATATAATGACTGAAAGGTAAAAGAAAATAATTTAGTTACTAAACATATATAGCTCTCAACTGCAAGATAAATGAATGCGATTATTAATTTATCTAAACTATAAGAAAGATAAATTCGACATACGGATTTAGATTACTTAAATACACCGATAAATTTTGTTTAACCCTAGAACAATATCTTTAAGTCTTGAAATTATAATACTAAATTTTTAAAAGTTGAAAATAATTTTAAAGTGCCATAAATCATTTTTTAATGTGAAAATGTATCTGTTACTTGCTTTTTCATTGAATTAAAATAACTACGTTATCTTGCAGACTAATAATATTAACAACGTTCAACAACATGCTAACGTTCTAGTGTTTAAACTACTCTAATCGACTACACCCATTTCAGCACTGAAAGCAATAAACTCTGGTTATAAACATAAAAGCTCCATTTAATGAAAGCAGATTTCACATCAATGTCATTCATTTGGTTCTAAGAAATATCAGATCTATGATCCAATGAAAATTAACTACTATTTCAGAAAAATATATTTTTTGCTATACATTCCTGATAATTTTGATACATTAAGAACAAGGAGTAAAGTCCACATACATACAATTCCGTCCAGTAAAATAAGAGGTGAGTTACGAAGAAATGTTCATTAACTGCTGAAATAATTACACTCGGATCATACTTAAATAAAAAATGATTCTGATATATGTATACATATTGTCGCAGACATACGAAAGGCACTTCTAAAAAGTAAATTATGAATAATTTGGAACAACATCAGCATTCCATTCCGCCAATATTCAACTTTCGAAACTATAAATAACCAACACGTCATCTAAACTTTCCTCCTATATTTTGAATTGAAAGAAGGAAAAGTAAATTCATTATAATAATTTAGTTTTAACCTTATTGGGAAGTGTAACAACATCAGTTGAGTTTACATATGAAACATTGTATTTCTACATATCTTATAATGATTCAGTTAAAAGATCAGTAAAACAGCAAGTGCAAAATTTTCCCTAGAACGCTATAATGATTGTTTAGAACGTTTAACTATTGTAATGCCTGTAAGGAAATAGCTAAGAATTTTTTAAAGTAAGAAAATACATGCAATACGTTTGATTTTATTTTAGAAAAATATTGCACATGCAATGTTATTTTCAACTTTTAATTACAAAGCGTTTCCAACACAGAAGATTAGCTTTCGAGGTTTAAAGTCATATTTTGTTGCCGTAGGTAAACACATTAGTTTACTAATGTGTAGACAATTTCCTTCGATAAACAAACAAGAATCGATCAACTAAATTTAGTTTTCATGTAAGAAAGTAATTAGAATCATCTTTTCTGGAACGAATTTTAAATTGTTTTTAATGCTTGCATAATAAAGATTCACTATTTGAAATGATATTACAGAAAGTTTTCAAATATAAGAGACACTATAATCGTAATAGTATTGCTTGCAATATTTTGTTACCCTTTTCATCAAACTAGAATGTTTTTATTTGTATTGGAGGATAAGTCACGTGTAAAAACTGGTAACTACTTTAAAACTCATTTAATATGAAATAATCACTTTCAGGAAAGTTCATTTTATACACTACTTTCTTTAAAAAGGGATTTAAAAAATTGTATGTGCATAACATTTTTATCGTTGAAACATGTATACCATCATTAACTATGATTTTCCAGTTAGTAGACACAAAGCAAATTGAAACATTACATTTTGAAATATTTTGTTTTGAAACATGCTGGATTCATTTTGAACACATCATTAAACATACCTGAAATCATATGTCATAAAACAAATTTATGATCAAAGTGATATTTTTAATTCTTTCCTGTTTTCTAGGAATTTAGAATTGTGGCCATTTAAAGTTGAATTAATTACTCAGAAGTGTTATTTTATGCTTTCTTTCTAATGATAACGTATCATTTTTTGAAAAGCATTTCTTTTAAAACCAATTATTTACATCAAATGGTTCTGTTTTCTTTCCCTTTAGAATTTTTATTTTCTACATTTTTCATTCAAATACCTAAACAGTCATGTTTTGTTTAGTTATTTTAACTATTACCCAAATTTTGAAAGTTATTCACTCTAGTTATCCATTTAAAATACAGAGGAAGATGTAAATTTCTTATCAACCATAGAATGAGTGTTTTGATCCTAATAATACAGAGTGGGGAAAAACTACGAGGATTCATTTTAGGTTATGAAAATATTTGATGTATTAATTTCAGGCAAAGGAGTTGTTTTAATAGTATAATATAATTCATATACTTAACCCATATTGGACCGCTGTCCTATAAACAGGACAGCAAATAAAATTCCAATTAATAATAAAGTTATAAATATTATCTGAGTGGATTTTATTTTAACTCCTTTAAAATAGAAACACTTTACCATAGTAACAAAAAAACTGAGAAATCAAATTATATTGTATTGTAAAATTTATTTTCAGCAACCTCTTAAAAATTGTCATTTTTTAATCTTTAATTTTATACTTATAATTATTATCTTTTAAACACTGTGGAGGTTACATTTAGTTTAAAAACAGAGCTAATAATGTAGCTGAAAGTCTTTGTTGAAAAATATATTTTACATGTGTATTTTATAAGAATAAAAAATGTGGCCTAAAATTAAGACGACGGTCCAATCATGATTATTTTTCTATGAATTCGATATTGCATTGATAGCGCACATTGTTTTCTTATCTTTCAATGAAAACCAGTTTAAACACCTGCTCACACACCTGGACACAACAAGGGTTAAATAGATGTCTATTCTATTCAGAAAACTGGAGATTTTTTGCAAGATAAACTTACTCTCTTACTGCCAGTTCAATAACTGCAAGAGAAAACCTACAACAGTATGCTTAAAATGTAATGTTGGACTTTGTTTTGACTGTTTCCCCGAATTTCAACTATGAATCAGCCTAAAGCAATCTAAGTGATATTTGTTAAGTTTTAGTAGTGTAATGGACCGTTGTTCTATTTATAGGACAGCCAATTACATAAATTAAAAATATTTTTTTTTTAATTTTGTTTTTATATACTTAGTTACACCATATTAATGATATGGATTAAGTTTTAATAACTTACAGAAATATTTAGTTGGAGTGGTACAATATATGTTAAATAGGGGAAGTTAACATTCGATTTGTACCCAAATACGAAATAATCACGTTATACATACTACGATTAAATTAATAGAAACTGCATATAGATTTGGAGCATAAGAGCAGTTTTGTAATATTGTTAGTCTAATACATTCATAATAAAACATGATATTCAAATTTAATCAAAAATTTCTAATGGCATTGAAATAGTAAATGATTTTAAACATTTACCTGAATATCTCTTGTTGTTTCTTTCTTCTATATCTTTTCCTAATCTCATTTCTCTCTAAATTGTTTGGAGATATATTCTCTTTGGGTTTTCTTGCTCTTGAAAATTTAGCCATTTTGCATTTAAAACAATAATACTTTGTTATTACGCGTATTTAAGTACAGACACAGAAAGTGTTTATTTCACACATTTTAAGAGTACGTATTTGTTCTATTCATTGACTTAAACATTTAATTTTATAAGGCATAGAATAAAAACACATTTCAAAGACTTACTATCATCAGAAAAACGCTTGAGGCATAACTAAGCTCATTTCAATTAATGCACTAGTAACCGAATACATTGAATAAAAAATGACGCAACTTGTGTTAACATATTTTCGCAATGATAAATTCCTCCAAAGAGTCATTGATTTAAGAGCTACCGTATTATTTCGTACTTTAGAAAATATTTATGACATTGTTCATAAAACACTAAGGGCCGGTCTCATCAAATTTGTTTAAAATCTAACCGTGATTAAACCATGGCGCCAACCCCTAGTGTGACGCAATTCTCCGTTTAAACAGAGATTAATCGCGGTTAACTGTTAAATGATTTTAGTGAGACCACCCTAACAATAGAAATTGGTATGACGGAATTATAAGGGTTAAAATTTTTAAGTTAACCGTTTTGCTACAAGAGCGAAATTACGTATGCTTAGTGTTAAAGCAAAGTACTTGCTATCAACGCGATGTTACAATTGTCTGCAGTTGGCAAACTCAGTTGCAATTGTCAGTTTTGGTCGTCTTTATATATATATATATATATATATATATATATATATATATATATATATATATATATATATATATATATATTAATGTGTTAAGATTCTAAAATTGCTATTCAAAGTACCAAAGAAATAAATCAGTGATTATTAAAAAGCAAATTTTAATGTTATAAATTTTTAAAAACAAGTGCCGCAAACCTCAAAATGAATTTAAAATATGTCTGATAGTTAAAGAGGCTGAATAGATAGAATGTCTCATAACTAAAAAGTCTGATAGTTGGAGGGACTTTATGTTTCCCCAACTGAACGGCATTATTGTCTCGGATCATTAGTTCTGATTCACTGTATGTGGTATAAGCGTTCATTGACAATGGTTACAAACACTTAGAATTAATTTAATATTCTTATTGCAAATGATACAGGTAGAATTATACAGCAAATACTGTAAAAATAGAACTAAGTAGCAATGTTCATCGAGTCCAACTTCAAGCATCAACTTGTACAATGTGACGCCATGTTCAAGAATTGAATTTACGGATCTGCTGCGATGTTACGAGTGTTCAAACTGCTTCTGCGTCATCATTTTTCAAATTAGCATGTAAAGGTATTTCCAATAAACCTCATTTTAAAAGGTAGCTTCACAGCCAGAAATAGTAAGAGTATCGATGGGTTCAACGAGAATGCCATGAAGAGAGAATTATTCTAGTTGTCTAAAATACAGTTACCAGTTACGTACAAAATACGTAACGTGAACAGCATATATGTTTCATGTTATGGAAATATGATAGAACTGAAGAAATCATGTGTTGAAGCAGAGAGATAACAAAGTTTTCTAACACCTCTCTGTAACATTATTTAATAACTTCAATCTTCTTGCTTTGAAAAAAGAGTTGTAAAAAATGCAAAGCATATATTTTACTGTACACATAATCTAAACGCTTGTTTTGGATACAAGATGTTTTGAAATGTGCAGATTTTGTGTTGCCAAGTTCTTTAGGTGCTTACTAACTTCACACAGATATTCGGTCCTTAACAGTATACAAGATGTTTGAAAGCCAGACAGTGATACGTTTGAAAGAAATACCAAAGAAAACTCTTTAAGGATATTTTCATGAAAACAAAACGGGTTTTGACACAGAACATTGAAAAAATAACATTCTAAAGTTTTTCTCTAACAATATCGTACAGTTAAATAGGCAAAAGTAAGTTACTTTGCTAGAACTCTAGGATTAATGGTTCTTGAATCTATGTAACTATTTTGGTTAAAATAATTCGTTAAACGCCACCAGTCAGTTGCATTATCATAGATTTGTGATCTCGATAGGGTTGAACTGAAAATTCTACACTACTCAAGAGACGTTGAAACAATGTACAGACGTCACATTCAAGATCTATATGAAACGGTTACAAACGTCTATTACTACTCATTTAGCAAAAAAGATATACCATAGAGCTTCAAATAAAAGTCCTAAAATTAAATATCCTATAGAATATTTGTAATATCATTATACAAATTTAGTATTCAATGTTTATGAAAATTGTATTAGTTTATGTAACTCAACTCAAATGCAATTCAACTTAAATTTGAAGCCAATTTGTTAAATTGTGTTCTAACTGGTGTTTGATCTCATCGTAATTGCATTACTCATCATACATCTCTGGAACTAATTTTATTTTTTGCATTATTCGTTTCTTCATGGTTTTAAACGCATACCACACAAAATTTTAGATTTATTACAAACATTGGTTATTTTTCCTAGAATTATCTCATAATGAATGCTTTTAGTTTTAGCCATATGATGTTTTGGTTGATCGGCGTCATTTAGTATGTTATTCAGATTAGTTCTTCCCTCTTTGGGGACTATTTTTACCCAAAGATACTTTTTTATAATAAAAGCAAAGAATTGATAAGAATATTTGCAAAAAGGGATATTGTTTATAAAATTTATGTTTTTGCGAAGGTAATATATTTACGTATTAAAATAATGATTTGATAGTTCATTTAATGTTTTTTTAGAGTCCCTTTCAGAATCAGTGTCAAGTGACAACATGTACCAAATTGTGCTAAAATGTTTTATTTTAGCTTTTCCGATGCTGTGTATATAAAATGAAGTCTCATTATACGTTTTAAATAATTTTTAAACCTTAATTCTAAAATTAGCAATCCATATAATATCAAAGTAATTACTAATGCAATCTGATCTAGCCCTCATAGTGGAACACACCGAGGACAAAAAGTCTTCAAAAAATACGCTAAAGTTTCATTGTGTCAGTGACCAAAGTGTTCTATGATTGTTTACTTAACCCTTTGTCGACTAGATTAAAATACGGGAAACCCACCCTTGTTACTGTCCCTTTACTTCCGGTTATAAATAGATATATAAATAGACATTATAGATTGTTAATTTTTAATACACATAAAGCTAGTCAAGTCTCGAAGATCATCCCATAAGAAATAATGGGTTCTAAAAGTACAAATAAAAATATTCTTTAAGATAATGATTTCTATCTCTTTTACGAAGTCATCCAAGCTATTTAAGTTTTGCAATTAGAGATACATCTGTTATCTCAAACGAAATACTTCGAAATAGAGATTTACAAAGACATGAAAAGCTATCAGCGTCTTTGTGCTTCAGGGAGTAGGTTTGCAGTTCCTAAACAATCAACCTGACCCCCCTACCTCAAAACTCCATAGGGGAAACACTGGCAGAAATGTACATTACATCCATTTTCGGAACGTTTTGGAGGTCGAAAATTGTACGTGACAACCGCTTTGAAGACGTGCGAACTGCTTAGAGGGCTAGGCATCTTTAACAAAAATATTTTTAAAACATTATAATGGTGTCTTTTCAAAGTACTGTTTATAGGTAGTTTTATCATAGTTCAAAGCAACCAATTAATAAGTGAATTTGAAATTGTTTAGATTTAATTTTTTTTCTGAATTGCTGACTTTTAAACGAAGTAGTAACAAAATTTCAACAGTAAAGCAATACAATTTATCTTTCGGTAAGATTCTTGCATATATTTTATATAATTACATCTAAATAATGCTATAACTAAAATCCTTTTTGATTAAATTTGATCATGCTTTGTTAGTGTAATTTCTTTCCACGTATTTGCCTTATACATGTTTGATTTTTTCTCAGGAAGATATTATTGTTTGAGTAGGAACCTATATGGTGCTCTTCATGAAGAATTGGCCTACATACTTGGAGTGTGGAATAGGAGAATACCAAAAAACAAGTATTTGTTACAATCAAAACTGTAAAAAGTTTTTTCTTTATGTCTCTATAATACCTTATTAATCCTTTAGTAGTGATTACATTATTATTTTACACATTATATGTGCTATGGAACTCAAACATTTAAGGTATTAAATTCAATGTACTTGTTCCAAATATAGAAGTCTGAAATAATTCTATTAAAAGCCATCAGAGAAATGCGGAATTCAACGCCTTTGATTACAGAATTTTAATTTTAACAATCTAATTTTTGAATATTTTGGATACCTTAATTTTAAGCTGAAGGTTTGGGTTTAGGTTTGGTTTGGAGTGCTACGGTCTACTTTTTGCAACACTAAGGCTATTGCTACCTACAGCTATAGGACCTACAGCTTAAAGACGATTCCGAACGGCTACGAACATCCATGCCAATGTGAGATTCGAACCCACGAACTCTGATACCGAAGGCCAGCCCCCTAACCACTCGGCCATCGTTCGGCAATTTTATGCTGAAGGAATCCTGTAAAATGAAACTAAGTGTAACAAAATGTATCTTATCACTGCAAAATAGCCAATCGTTAGTTATATGAAATCGTTTAACTAAGTAATTGTTAGACTTCTTTTAAGTTTTTTAGAAATATAAATGTTTTCAAGAAAGCTAATTCGTTTAAATTTATGTCAGATAAATCCTATTAGCCCTAACAAGTAATTAAAAGTTTCCAGGTATTCGAAGGAAAACAAAACTGCAGAAATTTATTCAGGGGATGTTACTCAATATTACTTTAGTGAAAACACTTTATATTGGTGCAAATTAGTGGGGTGAAGGTTTTGAAGTGGCAGGATCTGTTTTTTTTTCTACAAGAAGGAATGAGACTGAAACCTACTGCTGAAAGCTGATTCCGAACTGATACCAAAATTCATGCCAGCCGTTAGATTTGAACACATTAACTTACTTAGGGCCAGTGTCAGCTTAGTCGTTCAATGGATAACCGAGATTAACCCATCGCACCAACCAATGGTGAGACGTAATTCTCCGTTTAAACAAATATTAACTTCGGTTAGCTGTTAAACGACTTTGGTGAGACTGGCCCTTAGTCCCATCCCACATCCAGCCCCTATAGTTTGGAGCTCTATGGTCTACTATTTAGTATTACTATGGATATAACGTTTATCGGTGCAGAATCTTCTCTCGGTATTTGACTTCAAATCCATTATGTAGTAGTGGAATCCACTTATTTAACGGATAAGTAGAAAATATTTCCATTGATATGAGAAAAAAAATGTAGTACGTATTTTTAGTAAAATCTTGTATTATACGAGGGTGAATGACACCGGTCCCTACTGCTTACCGATTGCGAACGACTACGAACATCCATGCTATCAGCGAGATTCGAACCTACGAACTCCGGTGCCGAAGAGCAACACTCTACCATTTGGTCATCGTTTTATGAGCCTCTATAGAAGAGTTTATAAATGATAATTCTAAGGTGAGATGGAATATCTGCTTCCACTATCTTGCATAAACCAGCCCAGGGAATTAACCCGAGAAATCCGATGAGACCCCGTATTTATTAAAATCTATTTAAACAAATTACAATCTTATGCTTAATTGCAGGTTAATTTTTTACATACATCATCTTTGTATACATATTTTTATATTTTAAGATATACAAAAATGCATTATGGTTGTACAATATTTACAGTAACATTACATCATTTTTTACACTATTTTTAAACAAGTACATCCATATCTATAAACGTCTTTCATTTAATTATTTTACATATTTTTTAAGTTCATATTTACACTTATTCTTAAATATTTATTTTATATATTTATACATAAGTTTTCATTTTACCAATATAACTTACATAATTTTCTGCAATATACAGAAATATTTACCTTATTATATTATAGTTTACAATTTTTCAGTGTCTATCGAAACCATAACTGATTTATTTTATTTAGCTATAAAGTGCGAATATAATATTACAGATATTTAATTTTTATTACTGCGCACCTGTCAACGTGGAGAAGAAATACACTAAAACTTTTCATTGAATAAGTCATATATTTATTTATTTATTTTACAAATGCCAAACAATTAGCGCCTAAGCCATTAATTCACTGGCTCTCCAATACTTTTTAACATTGATCACATACTGAGAAAGTTCAATACAATTATTTAAATGTTCAAAAGTCATTGGATGACTAGAGTCACACAAAGCAGAGTCCGGTGAATCCACCACAGCAATTCTGTAAAAATGGTATTGTAAAAAGTCATGTCCAGTCAGACCCCCAAAAAGGGTCACTGCAAGCTTTCTCTTCCCCCTAACCCTCCATCTCTTATTCGCCGCATGCTGAACCATATCCTGTTTAAGAGTTTTCTTAAGAGTCAGATTAACAAACAATTTAGTTGTAGGAAATGAAAGAGGGCAGTTCAAGTGTTAATATATCAAGGCTTCCTTTTTAGCCAGTGTATCAGCCTTTTCATTGCCCCTAATTTCACAATGGATAGGTAATTATTTTTTAAGACCATCATCAAAAAAGGATTCAGGAGAGTACAGAAGAGCTGTAGTAGATTTTGTGTTATCCAGGGTACACCACGACGAGGCCTACCAGTTTATACCCAATAAGTCAAATATTATTTAATTCTCTGAACATTTGTTTTACATGTATTCTATGGTATTACTGCCAAAGAGCTTCTGATTCCTTCTTAAAAATACAATTATTTGAAAAAGAGCACCCAGTTATTATATAATTGTTCGGATCTCCCACCTTTCCACACGGACAGCATGGGGTGCAGTATTTTCCTATTTTGTGGAAATGTGAGAGAAAGCTACCAGGATTAGTAAGAAAACAATTAGTTTCATGCTTTTATAATGTCAAGTTATTATGAACAGTAGAATCTTCCCTTTTGTTCATGGACCCACCCCTCTTGCCAGGTGTTCAAGATATTATCTTTACTAGCTGTCCTAATCAGTGACAAAGGATAATTTATTTTTGTTATTATTAAGGTATGTATTGCTTGTTTTGCCAAAATATCCGCATATTCGTTACCCGTTTCACCAATATGTTCTGTTAGTCCAATTAAATACTACAAATTTGTTGCTATAGTTATAACAAAGATTTAATATTTTTAGAATAATTGCCGATTTTGTCACTGCGTTTCCTAGGCTTTTTAATACCGTTATGCTGTCCGTGTTTATTGACGTGTGAGAAACCCCTGTTGAAAGACCAGGGCAGAGACTTAAGACAGTCTGGGTTTCAGCTTGGTAAACAGAGTTATCATCACAGAGTCTCATTTGAGATACATGTATAATGGTATATTCTTTAAATACAAACAAGCAATCCCAGTTCACTGTTCCATCTCGCTTCCGTCCATACAAATTACAAACCTGTCTTGTATTAAGTTCGGAGTCTGTTTATGAGCATACTTTATTTTGATATTTGCTAGGTAGCTGTAAGGACACACATTGGCTTCGCTTTTTTTTGCACCTATATCGCTAATTATAATCTATCCATTATTGAATGCTATAAGTTCCTTATTATAATTAAAATTATCCTGTCTATAATTATTGCTATCATAATTGTTAATGAATTGTCTATAATCGTCTATAATTTCTTCGTGTGTTTAATTAATTGTCAATAATTATTCTTTTTGTTTGAGTGCTACGGCGTATTTTTTGCAACACGGGGAGGAATGAGACCGGGACCTACAGCTTAAATCCAATTCCAAGCGGCTACGAACATCCATGCCACTGTGGGATTTGAACTCACGAACTCCGGTACCGACAACCATCACCCTAACCAATCGGCCATTGTTCGGCGTCAATAATTATTAATATTATCTGATGTAAAAAATCTGGTTTGAACCCATAAACTCTGGTTTTGTATAATAGTGAATCGAACGATAGTGAAATGGATAGTATCGAACTTCAGTACTAGAGTAAGTGGACTCGAATCCAGCAGATGGCATGGATGTGCGTACCTGTTCGAATTCGTCTATAAGCAGTAGGTCTCTGTCTTGTAATTTTTCGTGTAGATAAACAGTAGACTGTAGCTCCAAGCCAAAATCGAAGAGCAACGCCTTACACATTCGTCCGTCGTTTGAATGGTAGAAAGACATACCATTATTAGAATCATATACCATTCTTTGCTTTAAGGTAAATAAGTTTTCATAAATTTAAATAGTTAAAATCTTCTAGTTGTTTCATGTTGATACATTTTCCTTATGAAACTTAAAATAGAATCAGCAAAAAGGGTTTCGGCCATAATGTTTTCGACTGGCGGATCTAAAGTCTTATTTATTTCGAATGTTCGCGATAAAAAGCAAATCAATCTTGTTTTAAAAATATTTAAGTACTTAAACACACAGAAAAAGATTTCTATCGATATAACGTTTATCGGTGCAGAATCTTCCCAAGGTATCTGACTTTAAAGCTATTATGTAGCGGGGAATACCACTTATTTTACCGATAGCTAGAAAATATTTCTAATGCTTTCGGAGAAATTCCTCATTAGTATGTATTTTTAGGAAATATTTCATTCTTTTAGGTCTTTTATGTTCGATTAATCGTAAAATATTTTGCGAAAGAAATTTTGCATCGACATCGTTTTAAGGATTTGGATCATCCAAAATGTAAAGTAATTGATTTAATAGATGTTAAGATTTAATTACATTCATCATAATAATACTGATATAGAGTTTGATATTTCTAAAAGATAGACCTTTTTCCCCGATACCATATTAATGTAGTTTATCTCAGTCCTTGTCTAAAGTGATTAATATAGTTCTTTAAATAACTAGACATGTCGTGTGTTTAAAAGTTTTTTTTTATGAGATTATTTCCAGTTTGACGAATATAGAAGGAGATAATAATTGTATGTACTATAAATTAATAACTTCTACAAAGTGTGATTTTTCTAATATTATTTCTGATATACAGACTACAAGTAAACTTTAATAAGCTTAATTTATGATTTAATTTCAAGTATAATTTTTTGAAAATACCAAATAATTATTTTAAAGCTTCTATATACATTTTCATAGCTTATTAATGATTCATAAGTTGAAATTGTAAAAGACTCACAAGTACAAAAACTTAATATCATTTACAGTCTTACAGGGTTATAAAATCTAAATGATGGAAGAGGTTCGTAGTATTATGTCTACAAAATACTAAATTGCATTACGCTTTTCAGCAAAAGTTATAATAAATTTTGTAATGATATTAAAAAGTTAACGGGAATTTAGAGCAATATGAGAATAAAGTAATAACTTTACAGCATTATTATAGAGACATTTACCTACATAATATCTAAATACATTTAAACCCCAGGTTGCAAATTCAGGTAAGTTTAAACCCACTGTAACGAATTCTCGTTACATTAAATTCTGATACAGACTTAACTAAAACCTCAAGAAAAGACGGCATGATGTATAAGAACAGCAAAAGTGCCTTTTGTAAACTTTCGAACTGGGCTCTTCTTTGCATAGTGAAAGGCCGTTGTTTAGAGTAGAATGGATGCTGAATGGAAAATTGTTGACATCTCAATCATTCTGTCTGAGACATTCATTCGGATGCTAGCGAACTGTTTCCAGTGTTCGTTTCAATGGCATCCCGAAGAAAGACTCTCACACTACAGAAAGTCCTCTACATTGCAACAATACTACAAGCCACAATACTTTCTTATCTTGTTCGCCAAGGGTTGTCCAAGGGCAACGCGAGATTGGTCTCGATTACTGCAAGCTTCAATGGCACCTGCTGGCGAGAGAACCGACAAGCGTTTTCCCCAACACGTCATCAACCATCTGTCCGATCAGCTGAGACGAACATTCTTGTGGCAGACGACTATATAAGAAGAGCAGAGTTCGAGGTCCAGAGAGAGGATTTTTGACCGATCGAGTCTGGTGTGTGAACTCATCGGCCCAGATTTCGAGGGAGCGACTGATAGTGTCCTCCCCCACCCTTTTTTTTTCTCTTAGGAAGCTGATGTCCTGCATCGATCATTCTTTTTCATTGTAGATATTCATCATTTTCATCTGTATTTAGCATAACTTCAATATTGTGTTTCTTAATAAATATCATAGTCTGTACGTAGGCCTCCGCTACCCTTTTTCGGGCTCACTTAGAGCCCCAGTACGCTACACCACTACTTCCTGTTGCAATTTACCGAATGATTATTGATCAGGTAGGACACTGATTTGGTTCTTTTTTCTCAGGTTTGAATGACACTCCTGGAATGAATGTAACTGTTCAGAATCAAATTTAAACAATAGGGCACTGTTTAATAATTCCTTATTCAAAATGAAATGGCTGTGACACCCAAAACATACGATTCTTATTGGAATTTATGTAATGAATAAACTAATGAAAAAAGTACTTAACCCCTTCCGGTAAAATGACGAGTCTAGCTCGTCATTAGTTTTTCATTCCATACCGCATAATGACGAGCTACACTCGTCATGCGATTAAAGTTACTGTTAAATATGATAATTAATTTAGTTTAAAATTTCTATTGTACTGAATTTGGCAACACTTTTATCACTTGTGAAAATCACAAGTCACTATTGCATATTGTTTACTTAGAATTTCTTGGTACAAGTCATTGCCAAATTAATGAGTCCGAATAAAAGAAAACCTACTAAGAAATGCCGTGTGTGTTACAAGAATCAAATTAAAAGTGAGACTACTTGGCGGTGTAAACAATTAAGAATTCTTTTGCACTTTGTTTTGAAATATACCACTAGCTTGAAGACTATTATCTGTATACCTTACTAATGTTTTGCTTTGATATTTTCTTAATTTTACTGTTTCTGATATTATTTAACACTATGTAAAAAGTGAATTTTAATTAAGAATATGTAAGAATTGTAAAATGAAACAAGTTTTTTAAATAAAAATTAAATGGTTATTTCATGCACAGTTTTTCATTATTAAATCATACCAGAAGGGGTTAAAGTAACACAGTACCTTTCAAGCTTAAAAACATTTATTATAACAATCTATTTTTGATGAAACAGTACATATTATAAAAAAATTAAAATAAGCAAAACAAGTGAAAAAATAGATATACACTTACCCGTAAAATATTTTTTGCAATTTGTAAATTAGAAATTGATTTTTTAACCAGATAGAATCCAATTATCTATTTTATTCTGTGAACAATTATTACGTGAATAAGAGAAGCATATTTTATTTTTTAGTTTGATAAAAGCTAATTTTAAATTTTCAATTCCATGCCTGCTTTCGCATTATTTAGTGTTTTATAATGTCAGATACACATGTTTAGATTTAGAATAATAAGCAGGCATTTTACTTCAATTTGATATAAAAATTTAGCTTATACATATTCCAAAGTTATCTTGAGCATAAATAAATTTCATGTTTTATTTTATTGGACAGTTATAATTTACGTTATTTTGCAAAATATACTACTTGAAATGGTAAAGCCAAATAATACTTTTTACATTAGAGGGTTTTCAAAGATCTTGTAAAAGTTCATTAAAAAAAATATATTTTTACTATGAATAGAAAAAAAAAAACACAATGTTTTAGGACTCCAATAGTTTCAATGTCTCATTAATGTAAGAAAAAAATCATATAAAAGCCTTTAATATTTATAGGCGTCAAAATACGAAATTAAGATTAACTGTACCGTTATTTGTGTTATATATCTGATAAATATTTGCTTTGTTAACATGAATAATACTGTTGACAGTCTGTTACAAAAGGGAGACTTAGATCAAGATTTGCGATTTGAACAGACTAATACTAAATATAAACAATCGTGTCCAAAATACGACCTACAAACTCTAGTTTTGTTATTATCCGGACTTGATAAATGAATAAATAGTTTAAAGTATGAATATAGTTATTATTTATAATAGATGAAATTCTGTTTGAAGTTGGTAAAATATTTTTTTCAAAGTTTTTTTCCTCTGTAATTGACAATACCCTGTTTTAAGGCAAATAAAAATTAAATAATACACAAAATACGCATTCTTTTCTTTCCAATTCATGCACAATTTTCCATGTTATACTTTATTCCAAAAAAATTAACTAGTCATAGCTAAGAGTTCAAATTCATTAACGAAAAATTATATTTTTAAAAAGAATGAACAACTGGAGTATTCCCAGACAGAGAAGCAATATAAAAAATCAATAAATTTTTCTTCCTTCCTCTTAAGAAACGTTATCTGTTATAGAACAGTAGCATCTTAATGAAGAATAGGTCTCATATTTACATTGTCAGTTTGTTTTCCTTAGGCTGTTATAAATATTTTCTTTTTGGGATTTACTTATTTATTTAAACTAAACATTTTCAATAAAGATGGCATAGAGGGAAAATTATTTAATGGGAGAACTATAAAAATGTTTTATTCTAGATATGCGTGTTAATATGCCATTAAATTTCAATTACATAGTGTGCGCAATTAGGTTCATGCAGTTATATATTCACTTCCATAAAATATATCTTGCGACAGTAAAATACTGTTTTACTTCGTTTTAGGATCTATAATAGAAGCATTAAACAACATAAAGCGAAAAAAAAATAACATTTTTAAATGTACTCTTTGCATCAGTAAAAATGTCATTAGTGAAAATATTTTAGTGATAAAATAGTTTAGGGAAATATTTCTTAAATATAATATTTTTTACTCTTACGTTTACTTTTTAAGGGAACTCAAGGTTATTTTGACGAAACATCCCATTTTTACAATTTTATAACAATTTTTAAACTTTACACTTGTAATACACATCACATCTAGCGTATTGTAATAAAAATTTAATACTATATAATGATTAGAAATACATAAAACAGTACTTATTCACGATCGTGTCCATTCATTTCTTTTGTTTAGAACTTTTACGTTATTTAATTGGTTTGAAATAGTTTTAAAAACTATACGAAATGAAGTTAATTCAATATATAAACGAGAACACTAGAATAAAAAGGGAAAGAATTCCTTATATTTCTGGATATTTCAAGTAAGGTTATGTTAATGTAAGAATCAACGAACGTGAAAAATATTTTCAGTTATAGCTATGTTATATAAAACTTCTTGTGAACTACATCCTATCTACTGGCAAAGTCAGTCTCCACAAGCTACCTCCAACGTCTCTTAACAGCTACGGTCCACCAACGATTGATTTTCCTTGTCTCGAGGTTTGCTTCTACACAGTCCATTCATTTTGTGAGAGGTGTACCTCTTTTCCTGGTTCTATCTACATTTGCAAAGGTCACCTATTTTACAGGGTTTGAGTTATCACATATAAAAATATGTCCAAGCCATCTGATGCGTTAAGATTTAATGTCTCGCATGATATTAGGTTGTTTATATTTGCTATAAAATTTCTTGTTTAAACAAAATTCTCTATCATTTTCTAAATTTTTTTAAATCTCAAAGATTTTTCTTTTTCTTTCATAGATTAAAACTATGTCTAGCCGCGGTAGTTTAGTTGGCAAAGACACCAATCTCATAACTGAGAGGTTGCGGGTTGGGAACCCAAGCCTGCGTAAGATACGCCGTGTTCGTTAAAGGTGACTTAAAATATGTTCATGGTTACAATATCCTCCTAGTTCTCAATAAATACCTCTGGAGTGGCAGGCCATATCTATGAGCTTTCTGCTTGGTCTCTGCTTCAAAATTACGTGACCCCACTTGAGCAAAATCGTTCTTTCACCTTAATGGTGCTCATTAAAACGAAAGACTCACCCCTTTTCCTTAACCCTTTCTTGGGCCATTTATTTCTCACTCCAAGTTTCCAAACTTTCAAAACAGAGCTGGTAATTTTATTCAATCGATCGAACAATTGATGACAGCGCAAAATCGAAGCGGGAATCAGTCTTCCCGTCGTTTCAATAACAAGACCAATATATTATAGTGGATTTTGCGCTTCCCACAGGTGTATTTTGTAAGATCGTGTGATCTTCCCACAGCCGACGAAAGGGATAATACAAGTAGCGTATGACTCAATCGTGCTTGGTTTGTCTAGGTGGCATCAGAAACAACAACAACAACAACAACACAAGTCTGTCTTCATCTGTTTTAGTTAATGGCCAGCACCCATTACCATGTAATATGAGTCTGATGAGATTTGTATAAAGACTTTTTTGTTTGTTGATATTCAAGATTTAGACTTTAACATTTTTTATGATACTATAATAGCATCTAACAGATTTAAATAATCTGTAGTTAATTTAAAGTTTAACATTATTATCTTTATACACTCATGTCCATAAATTAAGGATAATTCAGAATCACACAGAAACTGAGCTCTAAAATATAAAAATTTCACATGTAGAATTATCACACACATCTTGAAGAAGAATATGCAAATTGCAGGAAACCACCAGATGGCGCGGATATTACGTCACAATGACGAGAGTGTATGAAAGAGGTACATAAGGAATGGTAGCAAAGAAGTAAAATTATTCACAAGCACTTTAAAAGCCTTTCAGTGCAATAACCGCATAGTTATAGCACAAAGGAAGCATTTGGAGAATTTTTTACGTGGTAGAATTATCGGACGACTGGAATGTGGACGTACCCAGCTGGAAGTATCCGAGGAACTTGGAATCGCCCAGAGTGTCATCTCCAGGCTTAGGCAACGATTCAAACATGATGGTAATGTGAGTAGATGTTACAGCACAGGTCGTCCTCAAGTTACTACGCCGAATGATGACCGGTATTTGGCAGTTACTGCCAAAAGAAACAGACGGAGCACAGCATCAGACCTGTCTCGTCAGCTCTCTTCAGCTACCGGTACGACAGTTTCAAGGCAGACCGTGTACAGACGCTTAGGAAACATTGGTCTATATGCTCGTAGGCCTGCAGATGTGTTCCCCTTACCGCAACTCACTGTCGCCTGCGATTATGCTAGGCTAGAGAGCATGCATTGTGGATACCGCAATAGTGGTCTTGTGTGATGTTTTCCGACGAGTCTAGGTTCAGTTTACATTCTGATTCTCGCCGGACTTTCATATGGAGAACGCCAGGTACCCGTTACCACCAAGAGAACACCATTGAACGACACCGTTACGGTGTTGCAGGATGGCTGGTTTGGGGAGGAATTATTCTTGGTTCCAGAACTGACCTGCATGTTCAGAGTGTAACGATGACAGGCTACATCTATCGGGATGTCATTCTGGAACAACATGTACGTTTGTTTCGGGGCGCCATGGGTCCTGAATTTCTGTATATGGATGACAACGGTGACCTCACCGTGCAAACATTGTAGACGAATGCCTTCAATCGGAGGATATCACCCGTATGGATTGGGCAGCATACTCACTGGACTTGAATCCAGTAGAGCATGTGTGGGACATGCTTGGCTGACGAATTGCAGACCATCTACCCCCTCCCAACTGTCTATCGGAACTTCGGAGGGCATTGCTTGATGAGTGGTGTAATTTTCCCCAAGATCAGATTGATAATCTGATACTCAGCATGCGTAGGCGTTGTAACGCTTGTATTGCATCGTCCGGGAGACATACTCCGTATTAACCATCATACTAACCATGTTATACTGTTTTCTGTAAATAGGTTCTTTTTTGAAATTTGCTCCAGGGAGTAAAAATCGCAATTTTTATTAATTATGTCAAACATATAGCATCTTTTTTTCTCTTTACCTTTTTTTTAATAAATAAACTTTACAAATAAGTCAAATTTGTTTTGCTTTTGTCTCTTTCATTGCCTGAACTTCATTATCCTTAATTTATGAACATGAGTAATTGCGGTGACTCGGTCACAAAAACCGGAGGAGGGTGTAATAGGTTTACGCAACCAAGTACAAATTCATTCCCACATTATAGTGCTTGCCACAGAAATGATAGTACTGAGGTATGTAAACTGGTATGCACTCATGAAAGTATAATAAATTGCTTGCAGAGGATAAGAGTTATGTGCTTTATTTGTTAAATTAAGCACATAACTCATAAATTTTCTTTCATCCTCGTTAATGATTAAAACAATGTCTTTGGATGCTGACTCTGAATAAATAAGTCTCCACAGTTGACTGTTTACTTCTGCAAATTATGTCGATATTATCAGTGTACGCTAGTACCTGTAAAAATGGTGGATCTAGTGTCATTCCATGTTATCTGGGTAGAATATATCCGAGATTTAGATATTGAGATTACTGTACAGAAAGTGTTTTTACAGGGTGAGGTAGTTAGCTCCACCCCCAACCTGGAGGACCAGTCCTCTAAAAGAATTTTATATAAATTTCAAGTAATAATAATAAATATCGTTTATTATGCATTTATAATATACTAAAAATAGGTTGAAGGGAACACATAAAGTGTCTTCGGTAGGTGTGTCAAAAGAAATAGCTACCAGTAAAACTTTAAGGTATTTATTAAGAACTTAGAAACAAACTAAATAGTCACCGGAAAAATCTTACAAAAGAACCATCAGCAAGCTGGCTGGAACAAAAGTAAATTGTATCAGAAGATCCCTTCAGGAAGCGAAACGAGACGAGACGAGACCGTGGCTGGAACTGCTCTCTGCTGAATGAACTGTCCAGCGGACTATTTATTTGCTTTCCCTGTCACGTGCCGGTGGCGGAGTTTCTGACGTGCATGCTGTCGGCAGCAAAATCTGCATACGCACTGCTGCCACAAGGTAAAGAATAATTCTAATCCTGTATTAATAAGTATAATAATGATACATGCTTTACATTTTACACAAATTTACTGAGAATACTTCTTCGTAAACTGGAAAGGAGTAATTAAATATAAAATATAAGCTAATTTAAAATGATGATTTTTAATGCAAGATAATGAATACAGATAAATTTTAATGCTTGCGGTTATCCTGTAAATATTTGTTTCAATTTTAAATCTTTAAATTGATTATCTCAGTTTGTGATTTTTGTATACATAGATTTAATCAAAATTCTTAAACTCAAACACATAAAATGACTTGGTTTTTTTATACATATTTAAAATTTCCTGTCTACGAGAATTAGGTATGTATTTTATGATAAAATGAATAACTTCTTTTAAATTAAAATATAAAAGGATTTGCTTTTCGGTCAATTTTTACATATAAAATGTTTCTTGTTTTTGTCAAGAACAAATCATTTAATTCGAAATTTATTCTATAAAAGTATAAAGAATAGTTTTATAAATATAACAAAAATGAGGTAAAATATTAAAAATAGTATAAGAAGAGATGTTTTCGAAGTTTCTCTAGTAATAAAAAAATAGATCTTTTTAAGAAACCTGTTTAAGAAATTTGTGTCCATTTCTCAAAATTGACATAAGTAATGCTATTTTACAGTATTCAAAGTATTTATTAAAAGAACATTGGATTAAAAAGTATAAATATGATTTCGGGTATTATTAAGCTTCAAATATATAACAACTGTCACGGTATAACGACTATATAAAAAACGTACGCTTTGTTGAGTAATTTGGTTTAAGTTTTGTTTGTGTTTCTATTGCAACTGACAATACAGAAATATACATCTTTATCTCAATACATGTCTGCAAAGTTGTTACCCTTTTAGCACCATCTGAGGAGCACGTATAGCTTAAGGAATGTTGCAGACTCGAGTAACATTACTCCTGCTGGGTTTTCGTATTTTAGAAACAGGTACCAAGCAGAAGACCCCCCCCCCCCCAGGTTTGACCTGCAATCCTCAGAGGTATCGTTTGAGAACTTGGAGCACATTGTGATCACAAACATATTTTACTTGCCGCAGTCATCTTTAACACATTCGCTGCCACTAAAAATGATATTACCATCCTCAGAAGCCGCATTACAAAGCATGGTTTTAATGGTTTAAATGTTCGTTATATTTTACTACGAAAATCAGAAAAACGAGAAACATTATTTCCTGTTTAGGAGAGCGTTTTTTTTCGACGCTCTGGAGCTTCAGTGGCACACAGACTCAACCTCTCTTCGTGAGTGCCACTGACGCTCCAGCGCGTCTGATGAATATTCTCAGAAATTTCTGGTATATTGCATAAAATAGCATTTTAAAAGGAATAAAACGGAATACCGTTCATATATATTCATTTATTCCATTTATGAAACAATACTGAAAACATTTACAAATAATAAGCACAATATACAGATATTGGCATTGTTGAATAATTACTTCTATTTCTACATGTTGAAGCAAAATAATAATTAAACATAATAATGTAAAATTACTATCAACTCTAAATATTAAATTAATGTAGCAAAGTATATATAACACATAAACGATATAGTAAAAAAAAATAATGCAAACAAAAATTTTGAAAACCAACCACAAAAAATTAAAAAATAATGCTTCCCTAAGTGCCGAAACAACCTCGCCGTTCAATTTCCAAAGCCACACTAAACACAGAGCATATAACTTATCAAAGTCCGTCGCCGCGTTAGTGCGTCGTCGGCATACCTGGAGGTGCCGCTCTGACGCGCCAGTGCGTCGGTGGCAGCGAACGTGTTAATGAACACGGGGAATCGCTGCCTTTGCCTACTACGGTACCGCGGCTTCATTTTGCTTAAATAAGATGTTCCCACTATTACTTTGTTTTCAATTATGATTTAAATGTCTTTAGAAGATTATTACAATACAGTTTTAATTAGATTATCAAAATTAGTTCTGCAAGCATGTGCATTAATCTGTTATGAAAATGATAACATTGTACAATTGGTTTCAGTGCAGAAGAATATAAACTTTCAATAAAAGGATTACAGCAGAGTTACTACACTTTTTCATTGTCCTTGTATTCATAAAAATAGAAAGATAAAGAGTTTTCTAAAAATGCGTAGATTATAAGCAGGAAAAAAGAGAAATATTTTCTCTAGTAAAGTATTCTTTAACACCAATTGGTTTATCTTTAAACCCGCTTAATTTAAAACACTTCATAATCTCTGAATAATTAATTTATGTTTATAAACTGAACCAATTTTGCTAAGTTTCTATACATTTACATATGATGAATGAGCATGAGTATCTAAAAAACTAGATACGTATACCTATTTCTGAAAAAAATCTTCATTATATAATCATGCAAATTTGCTTTTTAACTAGTATAATAGACAAAAGTAACTCTTTATTCCCATTAGTAATAATGTGATTGACTAGCATTTCAAAATATGCATCTTCCTCCATGGTAATAGACAGATAATAGAAGATTGTTTTAGCACCAGAAACTCCGTCAAAACAAAAACTAAAGGCCTTTCACATCAACATTTACAAGTTTAAAAAGAAACGGATTAAGTTTATGAAATTTTTCCGATGGAGTTGTCATGTGATTACGAAATTTTTCAACTGGTTTATTTTGGTTCAAATTGGCGTGGGATAAGGCCTTTAATCAGCTGAAAAATATCGCTACCACACAAGAAATCCGGGCATTTTCCAAAATCAGGAATAAGCATTATAAACTGAAATCGATGGTTCTTCAATGCATACAGGGTGACATGAGAAAAGGTCTTTATAGTAAAATTTTACCTGGTTTTGTTTGATTTCGAGCGCTATGGTCTACTTTTTAACAATTCAAAGGCTAATGAGACCGGGACCTACTGCTTAAATCAGATTCCACAAACATTCATGCAACAGTGGGATTTGTACCTACGAAGTCCAGTACCGAT
This sequence comes from Pardosa pseudoannulata, assembly GCA_032207245.1. NCBI lineage: Eukaryota > Metazoa > Arthropoda > Arachnida > Araneae > Lycosidae > Pardosa > Pardosa pseudoannulata. The sequence continues at coordinate 17,015,484 of CM063503.1, read as the reverse complement.
GATCAGTTTCCTAAACATTGCGTCATCCAAATTTTACGTGATGCATTTCAATAGTAAATATCTGCAGATCGATGCCTCTCTATTTTATTGAGTATGTGTGAATCTTTATTGGAGAATCCATTATATCATATAACTGTCTAATTGATTTTATACAAAATTATACTTACATCTTATGTCATCATGTTTCAGTAATGTAACATACAGGTTTTAAAGTGTCTTTTAAATAACTTCGTGTATAAATGCTTAAAATAAAAGTGGTAATAACCACATCTTGGACAACATTTAGTTATGGACTGCTTTACTGCTTTGGAATTCTTCATAGACATTTTCATAAAAAGTTACATTCTACAAACATATTATAAAACTGTCTATTACGTTTCTACACTGTCTATAAGGAAATAAGACACTTTCTATTTTATTCTTTTTAGCCAATATCTAGATAACTACTTGATGAATTATCCTGTGAATCCTGACGAATTATCCTGAGGTTGTAAAGAGCATATTAGCCGTCATTTCTTTAAGAGAAAGTTTTATCCCTAAAGAAAACAACGTAACAGAAAAAACAAAAACTAAATTTTCTGGCATTACTTTATAAAAAATATTCATTGGATCACGCTGTGTCTGTAACATATAATTATGAAGCTACTTGAAATTATCTTTAATTTCCAACAGAATCGCGTGTGTAGGTACGTAGGCGAAAAGGTACCTTTAAAAAAAGAACATTGTTTTTTGTTTATAACACGCAAGTCTTTCAACCCAATTAAATGCCATTTTAAAGAAATTAGTCTAACAGCAGTAAAGCCAACAATGTAGTCTGAATAGATATTACAGATTTTGATATGTGTATAGTTACTAATAAATTTATTTCTAATAAGCGAATGATAATATATATTTACATACCTGAATAGCCTAATATGTAGTAAGAAATTACATCGATTCTCAGTTGAAGATCTTTAAAAATATTAAATGCACTAGTATTTTGTTCAGAATCTCAGTAAACCAAGAAAGCTTCGAAATAATTGATTTTTCACCCCATACCTTATTTAATACATTAAATTAACAAAAACATTACTGCTAAAGTGTTTTTTTATTTGAACCACTATTGTTTCACAATAGTAGGATATTTCAGTTTTTATAAAGATTCATAAGACATATATTACAAAATCCCCGAGAAATATCCTTTAAGATTTGAAAAATTTCCGACAGTTACTAACAAAAATTACTGAAAAAGTTAAAAGTATCTTTGACATAATCAAATATATTACACTGAAATTTTCATGTAGTTTGTATATGTCTCAGGTTACTGAAACATGCAACTGTAAAAATCTATCATTTCAGTGAAAATTTTTTTAGTTAATATGTTGATATATCATAAAATATTAAAATTATAATTAGAAGTTAAAATTTTAAAATAAAATGTTCAAATATCATTAAATATTTATTATTCTTATGTTGATTGCGTGGTTTTGAATTACTTTTTGTTTCCTGAAATGGCATTTTATTAATTTGAAAACCTTGCATGTTATTGACTGCAATCTTGCAAAAAATATTTTTTATCTAAGAGAACTTTTATATGTCCAATGTTGTGGATAGCACACAGTGATACAACGGATCTAGGAGTTTCCACATTTTTCGATTAAATATACGGTTTATCAGGAAAAATGACACAGGCCTTTAACAGTTTTGAATTACAATCTCATTGGATTTTACTTACCTAATAAGATATTTTACTTCCTAAACTTTAGAAATATTTTAAAAAATATTTTCCAGCCTTTATTATCTAAAATGAAAAGGTAGAAACGTTAAAACCCTATAGCGCTTAGTACATGTTATTTTATTATATTTAGTCTTAAACTATTTCCCAGATTTGACCGATTTTTAGTTGTTTCAATTTGTTACTGCATCGGATATCAATAACTACCTACTTTCTCTTCTAATCTGCTTTTCTTTTGTGTGTTCTTTTGTATGGCTTATAATGATGTTTTATGTACTTTAAAGAATTTTCTTACAATCCTTTCTTTAAAAATAGCGTATTAAAATACTGATATTATATAATCAAAAATGAAAATGAGAAGAAAAGTCTTTGAAGAAACCTTGTTTATTAGAGCAACACAAGATTATCGAAAGCTTTAAAGTAAATTCATAAAAAAATTCAAAGGAATTTTTTTGTACGATACTTTTTCATTGCAATATTATAATGGTTTATAACTAATGGTTTAGACAAATTTCTATGAATAGTATTTCCTGTTTTAGACTAATCTTTATTTTGCGACTGAACACTATCTCAATCGTTCACAGTTATCTGAATGTTATTCATGTTTATGATGGAATCACCTCAATCTTATTTGAAACACTATTCTGCAACAGAACAATTATACATAATTTGTAATTAATATTTCGTCTACATATACTACAGTTGGTGTAGTAATAGTTTATTTCTAGGACTTATTATAGATTTACCTGTACATATGACTAATTTGATTAATAACGATATAATATGTTGTTCTATTTTGTAACTTATCAGACACTTAGGTTATGAATGTCTCATAAATATCACAATTTAAAAGTAAACTCTTAAGAAAAGAAGGAATGCGTAACCATACTTCCCGATATCATACAAAATATAAATCGAAAGGAACAATCTGCTTTTAGTAATATCGATGACAATCAAAACAGTTTTATATGGATACATTAGATTCTAGAATTTTTAATTCACAAATAAAGACAAAATGTCAGCTTTATATCTCATCGTTTATATCTATATATACTTTAAAGAAGGCTTGAATGGAAGTACGTCATACAATTTTAACAAGTATTAAACATTATTTAAATTTTGATTTTTTTAAATGAGTATTAATGCTGAATATCATATCCTGAATAAAAAATAAGGCTTAACCTTAGTGAAACAACATTTCTACAATTATAACATCATAGTGAATATCCTGTTATATTATTCAACAAGTTATGCTGCGACATTTAAATCTATTCTTAATCTTTAACCATTTAAAGAACGCAATAGTTCATTTTAACATCTAATACCTGAATATGTATACACCTTTTGTCTCATGAAAGGAAAGAAATGTTATTAAAAATATTACCATGTGAAATGACAAAATTTAACATTTTCCGTTAAAGACTAAATTAAACTCAAATGTAATTGTTTAGGGAAAGTAATTCTTTTTAAGCAAGCTCTATTTACTGGCATTATCCTTTGTCTACACAAAATGTTCCTATTGTTCAAGTTTGTATTATTAAAGAATTTTGCACCGGACACAGCACAATGTCACGGGCACAAAGATGCCCGGGACGAGTAATTAATTAGTTTATTCTACAAAAGGCAATCTCCTTATGTTCAAATATCCTACCTTTATATGAGAAGTATTATATGTGTTGATGATGTTAAAGCTTGGAAAACAATCGCAATTCCTAAAACGAAATTAATAATGGAAATATTAAAGTAACTCAAATATTTCTACAATTAAAGTTTTAGAATTTATGAGCAATTACTCATAACTTGTTTACCTTATTTCTTTGATAAGGATTTGTTAATAACTTTTGCTATTATAAGTATACCTTTAAATTAGAAAATTTTAAAAGTTAAGTAAATTTTTGCTTTTCTCTGGTAGCTTTTGTACACGATTAATAATAATTTTGAAAGCTATTTACAGTGCTCATGTAATAAAAGTGATTATTTCCCAGAGTCAAAATACTTTAAAAGGCATTTTACTTGGGTCATTACTTCTAGAATATTTAACAAACTTTCTAAATGGGAGAACTTATCATTAAGGATTTGAAGTTCATTTCTGGAACATTTACGTTTAAGTTCACACAGAAATTAAATATCAAACTATAATACCGTAAATCTGGGAAATTGCTGAAATCAAAATTCAGTATTGAATAGCTTATGTCTATATACTTGGTTTAAAATATACCAATGGGATATATAGTAAAGCTATTTACACTAGAAATAATTATAGTGACTAGAAAATATATTCCATTTCTAGTAATGTTTGTAGGCTATTGGAAATACCAGCAAGATAGATTTTACTAAATTTCTATCCTAGTTCTCTTGAGCCACTCTTAGAGCATTTAATTTAAAAAATGTCAAAAATATTTCAATATACAATGCTTAAAATATATTTAAAATAATCCCATTTTCCATCCAATTAATAAAAATAAATTTTAGACAAAGGCATAAGTTTTAGTATCCAATACTTTGAAACGTTTCCTGAAGTGTGATGGGGAATATTAAAGAAAGATTATTCGCAGTGTATTTCCAAGTTTAATATTACCCACAAAAGTTCCCATGATAAATTTTAAAAAATATATTTCTTAAAATTTAGGTAATAACACTTAAATGAATCAATTTTATCGATAAAAACCATAGTCATTGCTGAGAAATAAATATTAACGAATATCTTAAACTTAAGTTATAGACTACAGCAAATTAATATGAAAATCAATTAAGGATACTATAGCATGCCCTCAGCTGTCTTTTAATACATTGAACGCGGGTCACGTACTACTACGTTTTCTGGGGATTGGTACTTGAGCGCGGGTCAAGTACTAGAAAATTTTCTGACCATTGATACTTGAGCGGGCATTACGTACTAGTACGGGTTAGTGTAATAACATGGTTTGTTTGTGGGTACAAAAATAACGGTATACAATAGGAAAACGAAGCCAAATGTTCTTTTATACTACATAGATTCTGGAAAAATTTAGACAAATAAAACTAGTCTTTACATTAGTCGATGTGGAACCCCAGAACAGGAAAAAATTAAAATTATACTACTATTTCTACTTGATTTTTCATATTTACGATACTATTATAAATTTATGAACTAAATATTTTTTTGTTTAAAAATTCTTATGGTTATATATTTCTTTATATTTCAATATAAAATATGAAAAGTTGTTAAAAAATTAATTTTGAGATTTAACTGAATAACTAAATTTACGATCAAAACGCCTGCTCCCGTTACAATTCCTCAGCGAAATGTACCCGCACACAATGTGTTAACTATCATAGGTTTGGAGCTCTACAGTCAATTGCTTGAAAATCAACGCTCTACACCATTCTGCTTAAGCATCGTTTATATAAAACTTCGTTAAATATTTGGTGTCGCATAAAGTAGAGCTTTAGTTTTTCTTTTTGGTCAGAATTTTAGTGTATGTATCTGCTAAAAAAGTAATTTTAAGAGCAAAGTTTGTTAACCCAATCTATTGATAGAAATAAAATTAAAAATAAGATACTCTCGAAAATTTTTTCGATTATAAGATTCTCATTTATCTTCACCGAGAAACACTTGGCCGGAAGATAAAATTATTTAAATTAGCTTAAAGTGACGCTAGGTATTGTACTAGTTACAGGGAAAATCGTACTAATCAATTATCTTTTTGTTAAGCACAATTAAGTCTCGCATATGACATTGAATTTCTATGAATTGTTTTGTCCACTCTTACTTGAAGATAATGTAACGATCAGTATACCTTTCTTTACAGCGTACTATTGCCTAATAGTTTGAAAATGTTACTCGTAGGCTTTAAACATAAGTGTACAGCTGTACTATATTCGTCATACTGTTATTGATGAAAACACTCTAAATATTTTGAAGTAGCTTCCGGTCTCGTATGTTCTATTGTAACTGATGATCTAGATCTTAGTTCTGAAAAACTAATAAAATCAAACATTTTAAGTAGAAGTTATCCGCCCTTAAAGAGCTCTTTATTAGAATCCCAATTATATTACTTGAACGCTTATCATAACGATCTGAGAACATGTTTCCATTTCTGTCATGTATTATGCATGAATAATATCCAACTCTTAGTAAATATTTACGAGTTTACATCGAAACTTGAAACAGTGGTAACACATGTACTTTTAGTTATTTGATTCTACGATGTCTTAAGTTTAGTTAATTTGGAGCGCTACGGTCTACTTTTTGCAACACGAGGGCTAATGAGACCGGGACCTACTGCTTAAAGCCGATTCCGAACGGCTACAAACATCCATGCCATAGTGCGGTTCGAACCCACGAACTCCGGTTCCGAAGGCCAGCACCCTAACCATTCAGCCATCGTTCGGCACGATGTCTTAAAATCTCCATTAATTAGAAATAAATTTTAAATGATTTTCAAGATTTTTTAGTTGACTCGAGAACTGGAGCAAGTGTACAAACAGCATTTTTACGCATCTCGTAGAAACATGCTGATTTACTCAATGGAAGTGACCTTAAATTAAGCCAAAAGAAATAGGAATGCGGATAGAAACATTTAAACCCCGACTGAAAAGGCTTTGGCATTCTTTACCCCTTTCAAATTTTTCCTCCACGCAACTAACACTTTTAGTCCCATTCAATAGTATGAGACTCTTCCACATGTAAGATTATGTCATATGTAGTAAATAGTATATCCTCAGACTTGGTCTAATTTGTCATAACCCTAGTTTTAAATATTGCACAAATGGGGAAGACTAGGTAGTTTATCTGTAATTAGAATGCGGAGGATACCAATCCAGCTTTAATACTAAACTGAATCTAACACTTCCCTCATTAGACGAATTTTCATTCAATCTAGACGAGACTGGATACCTATAAATATTTCAATACTAATTCTTTAGTAACGGGAGGAAAAATTAAAGAATATCAACAAATTTCTAAATATTTAAAATTCTAAAGACGCCGAAGACAAATTTATAGCAGTAAATAGCTAATAAAAATAAAGTCAATTAGTTATTCAAATAAGACAAAAAATATCCCAATTATCGTTGCTAATATTTATTGTGGTAATAAGTTTAAATGAAAGAAATATTCAAGTTTGACTTTATTGAAGTCAAGTAAGATCCTATATATATTACAATATCTACTATGTAGGAATAGTACGATTATGGTATGTACTATTGGTATAGTTGCTGATTGATTGTGCCTTAACCAACCATATGTCTACAGCGTTGACAAATCCTTACTGCTGTCGGTATTTCTCCGTTTGTGACTGTGATGCCTTTAATAATTCTTACAAGATGAGTAGCTTTCGTTGCAAATCTTCCGATAAAAGCGATCACACATCTATTCAAGTTGGACATAGCTTTATTCGAGACTTTCGCTTCAGGAAATTGTTTCTTCACAACCTCGTGTATCAAAGATCTATAAAAAAATTATTAACAGAGCTATCATCAGAACTATTAATTTATCTGAAAGCATATGTACCACAACATTCGTAATGCCAAGTTAAATATGCAAGAATAACTATTTGAACTATGTATTGTGAGTATTTAAATATGTATTTGAACTTGCATGGCCATATTCTAGCATATTCCCCCTAAAAACATGTTTACTAATTGTTCAACTCTAATTTGGTCTTAGAAGTAAATATTTTGATATCGAAGACTAACCGACAGAAAAACTAAACCCATAGACAAGTAATCTAGAAATTGTTTTGAAAATATTCCATTCGAAAACTAAGATAACTATCCTATTATAATATTAAGAAAAATACCGATATTTAAAACTTTAAAGTCTTATGTTACAAGTCCTTAACGTTATTGAAATTGCATATACAGAGGATATGAGAAAAATGGTCATACGCTATTAGCATTTAAGTAAATGTACCCTAGTTATAGTTTAATGATTGTACCTGAGAATTTGTATAAACTTGTCACGAGTGCTAAGAATTAAGAGTAGAGTATGGAGTCATTTTAAAATGAAAACTTACAGTATGTAGATTCTACTTTAAAATTCTATTCCTTTAAGCATTCAGGAATTGCCGCAAACTAATAAAAATTTAAACAACCTCATATGGAGTTGTCGAAGTGTCTACCACAGAAATTAACTGGTTCCTATTTCAACGACGTAGGAAAATTCTACGGAGTATTTCAGATCAAGTACGCTCAAGAAATTTTACGACCTTGCACATTCTTTTCATGTGTTTATTCTCTTCCACTGAGTTGAGCTTTAAGAAAGAAATCCTAAACTGTAGATTAGAAAGTATTTAATCTGAAATACGGGTTAAAAAAATTAGGCTGAGTGCCAGAAGAAAGTTTTTTTTGAGGAGGGGGAGGGCAAATGAAGCTCAGTTCTTACCAATTAAGAAAGAATGTGTACACAATGAAAACGTAATTTTTCAGACAAAAATATCCTAGTAAATATGCTACCAGTGAGCGTAAGTATATAAAGACGTCACCTATTTTTAGATTTACATGGAGAATATCACAAATTTCTTTAAATTAAAGTTGTTAGAATATACAAGAAAAATGACGAGATTTTTTGAAATTATATGGCAAGATGAAATCCTCCCTTTAGAATATGTACTGTAAATTTAAAAACTTAACTTTCATTTATTTAACGTTATTTCTTGCGACTTTTTGAAAGCTGCCAAATTTAAATATTCCATTAACTTACCGTAATTAAGAGTTTTATACTCAGGTGAACTAACATCTTGCTCAAACGTAGTCCTAAACATCTTCAAGCAGAGAGGAGGAAAAAAGAAAACTCTTTAAAGTTTTTTTTTTTACTTTTGAATTCACCATTAAATTCTAAAATCATGAAGTCACAGGTATAATACAACCCAATAGTTGTAAAGATAGCAAGTTGTGTAAACCTTACAAATTCTAACGAAACATAGTACAAAGAATTCAAATTTTCCTGGAAAAAAGAAATACATGATAGCTACGTGTACAAATCATATTTGATGGATTTACAGGTTTCGGACAGATTAGCAATTTTGGGTTTATATGTTAAATAATTACACTTTTCCTCGTGTTTGAAAATTTTAATCTGTTTACACAGGTTTAGTTTGTTTGATAATTTTTTTTGGAATTGAGTTCAGACCAGGGCCTACATATTAAAGTATTTTTACACTGGATACACACATACACGTGAGGGTTTAATGTTTAATTAAGTAGAGTTTCTAATAGTTTTAGAGTAAAAAAATATATAAATTATTACATCATTTCACAAAAATATTAACTCAATGCATAATGAGCATCTGAAAATATGTAAATGAAGTTTAATGGAAAATAATTTTAAGTTACTAAATATAAGAAATTTCAGTAATTGAGACACTAAGATAAACGAACTTTGTTTTCCTAATGTCTATTTGATACCATTTATTAAACATGAATTTAATGGTTTACTTCATATATTCCTTTTGGATTCTCAGTTTCAATTTCCCATTCCTAATTTTCCTGATTTCTATACTGGCAAAACTTCGACGAAGAGGTTTTCTTTCAACACCCTCCATAATTTAATCTCTTCAACGAATTTACCTTTGATTTCAAGATACTGAATTTTTAATTTACTAGGAGAATTAACACAAATCCAATAAAAGTTCTATTCACATGTGCTTATAAACCCCGAAGCCCTAAGATGATATTTCTTCTTCTTCTTCTTCCTAAGAAAAATCTGGTATTGTACAAAAATTTGTAGACTCGAAAATTTGCATAATATCTTCGAATATATCTGTATAGTTCAAGGTCAAATCTCTAACGCCATAATTACATTCGTCTGTCTATTATATTTTTCTAGCTCATTTTCATCAATACGATAGCCTCTACACAACCAGTATTGTGCCATTCTATTTCAAATGTATGCCAAATTTTTCATGAGTTTAGATATGCAATTCTGCTAAAATTAACCGATAAAGTAACAAATTAAGGGCTGATCTCACCAAAGTCGTGTTAACGGCTAACGACGATTAACCCTTTACTCCAACCGATAGAGAAATTTGTTTCAACGTCACGAACTACTATAATGCCCTTCCCATTAATTTTCAGGTTTATAACAGCCAATAGAGAAACAATAGACTGCCCTTCCGTTTGAAACTAAAGACAGAATCGTCATAATTTGAGAATTTGCCCTACTGCGTGAAATCACCTTATAGTGGCACACAATTTTCCGTTTAAGCAGAGATTAATCGCGGTTAGGCGTTAAAAGACTTTGGTGAGACCGGCATTGAATCTTCACTTTCTGACTCCTCTCTGAATTAAAATGAAGAAGTTTGGTTACAGATTATTATAAGGTTAATTAAGCATTTCCGACACATTTATATTAAATTTATTTACAGGGTAATGAGTTAAATTCTTGTGTTCTTGCACAACTAAAGGATTGCAGTTGGAGTTAAGTGAAAATGTAAATGATGTGTATTCACTCTAAACCTGGGACCGATTCGTAATAATAAATGCAATGTGTTGTTAGAAGCTGATATTTACTGTAAATATTTAATTGGCTTTTTGTAATACCACCAAAGAAGTGAATTAAAAATCTTATTTCGTGTAATTATATTACGTCTCGCTATAGCTAACAGGAGCTAACCACAGTTTAAAAGCCATTCAAGTTGTTTGTTAAATTTTGATTTACTCCAAATCACTTTTGAAAACGAGGTATTGTTTAATCTCACATACATTTTATTCAAAATTAATTTCATGTAATTTCAAAATTAAATTTAATGAAAATAAGAGGAAAACCATTGTATTTCATTAACAAATTTTCAGTATAATAAATTTTCCTATTGAGTTTAGCTTGTTCAGTAAAATATTTGATAAAAGATATATCAAGCTATTCCTTATTCATTACTATAAAATCAAGCACTTTCAACGTTAATCAAAAGATTCTACTATATTTTGTGTTCCATTTGTTTTATGCAGTAAATTGAATTCAAATTAGAAGTTTTAAATATACGTTATGCTTAATACATATCCAATCAAACACTATAAAAAGCTTAAATCATAACTGGCTGACTATAAATAAAAAAAGTTTATTCAATTTATGATAATATTTTGCTCTTTTTTGGTAAAAAAGTTTTCATCTATTTTATGGTTATTTTCCCTGGTATGTTTTTAACGTAGACAACTTTCTATTTAGGAATTTTAAAAATAGCTGCAAAAAAAATTATAAAGATTTAGGCCTTATCACATACAAGGTACAAAGCAGAAAATTCAGTTTAAGCCTCCTTTTCTCATTGAAGAATACGCGGATTATTCATTGATAGTGAAAAATATTGGGTTGGCAACTAAGTAATTGCGGATTTCACTCATAGATGGCGTCAGTTGAATTTTTAGGTTTGCAGACGTAGTACAAATGTAAAACACATTTTGTTATTTGATAGTTGGCAATTCAGCTGTTAATCAGTAAAAAAAGTTTTTTGATCGGTTGCGTAGTTTTCGCTTGGCCTTCGTTGAAGAATGAAAAATCAAAAGGAACATTTTCGTCATATTTTGTTTTTTATTTCCGCAAAGGAAAAAACGCATCGCAAGCTCATAAAAAGTTATGTGATGTTTATGGTGACGAAGCCTTAAAATAACGGCAGTGTCAAAATTGGTTTGCCAAATTTCGTTCTGGTGATTTTTCACTCAAAGATGAAAAACGCTGTGGTCGTCCAGTTGAAGTTGATGACGCCCAAATCAAAATAATAATCGATTCGGATCGTCACAGTACAACACGTGAGATTACAGAGAAGCTTTATGTATCACATACATGCATTGAAAATCATTTAAAACAACTTGGCTGTGTTCAAAAACTTGATATATGTGTTCCTCACGAACTGAAAGAAACGCATTTAACGCAACTCATTAACAGCTGCGATTTGCTAAAGAAACGTGATGAAAATTATCCATTGACGACTGATAACTGGTGATGAAAAATGGGTTGTTTACAACAATATCAAGCGGAAAAGATCGTGGAGCAGGCCAGGTGAACAAACTCAAACAACATCAAAAGCTGATATTCATCAAAAGAAGGTTTTGTTATCAGTTTGGTGGGATTACAAAGGAATTGTCTACTTTGAACTCTTACCACCCAACCGAACGATCAATTCTGATGTCTACATTAAACAACTAACGAAATTAAACAATGCAGTTGAAAAAAAGCTGCCCGAATCGATAAATCGAAAAGGTGTTGTATTCCATCATCACAATGCAAGGCCACACACATCTTTGGTCACTCGGCAAAAATTATTGGAGCTTGGTTGGGATGTTTTGCCACATCCACCATATAGTCCTGATCTTGCACCATCTGATTACTTTTTGTTTCGATCTTTACAAAACTCCTTGAATGGTAAAAATTTCAATAATGATGATGATGTCAAATCGTACCTGATTCAGTTTTTTGCTAATAAAAACCAGAAGTTTTATTAACGTGGGATTATGATGCTGCCTGAAAGATGGCAAAAGGTCATTGATCAAAATGGGCAATACATTACAGAATAAAGTTATTTAGTTCCATAAAAAAATTGTCTTTGATTTTCTAAAAAATATCCGCAATTACTTAGTTGCCAACCCAATATAAACCGATTAAAAGCCCTGTCACAAGTCAAAATGTTTTCTCTATAACAGAAAATAAAATTTTCGCATTATTCACCAGTAAAGGGAATCAAACTAACACATTCTTGTTGACTTTTATAAGGCCTCTATTGCTATTCATTTTAAGACAATTTTAATGATTTTTAATATAAAATAACTTTAAAATACTAAGTGTCTTTTTTGCATTGAAGTTTTACAAAATACCTAGTGAAGACATCATATGACTTCTTTAAATTAAACACATTTTTTTCTATGATGCGCCATCAAATTTATAATTTGCATATTCCTTTTAAGGTTTAAAGTTAGTTCCGTTTCTAAATTTAACAGTTCTACCACTACATGGTACTACACTCTGCCCAAGTACTACAATCTGTAAATTGTAGTACTTAATATTGTAATATCTAGTTGTGCATCTCTTCTTTCGATTGTAATCTTCTCTCGATATAACAAATAAACCTCAATGCAACAGAAATTATCACTACCGGTCTTCAACAATAAAACTGTTATCGACTCATTTATATACACCTGTAATAATGCTAAGTTCAAAAAGTTTTAAGTATGCTTTAATCTGATTTAAAGATATATACAAAAAACTATTATGTGGAGGGAGTAATGCTGAACTTTTACTTTTATTTACTTCCTGGTTAGCAATAAAGAAAGTTTTGTAATCGAGTAAAATTTTCAGTTTATGATGAAGTGCCTATATATAGAAAAATCTCAAGAAATGTTAACATTTCGGTTGTGTACAGATTAAGTACTTGGACAAAGTCTAGTACCATTTAATGGTAAAACTGTTACATTTGGAAACAGAACTAACTTTGAATCCTGAAAAGAATATAGAGAGTATAATTTTGAAGGAGCATTATAGAATTTCTTGTAAAATGTGTCTAATTTTAAAGAAATTATATGTCCACGTTAGGAATTTTGTAACACTTCTATTTAGAAACGACACTAAGTTTGTTAAAATTATTTCATATTAAAAATTATTAAAATTGCCTTAAAAGGAATAGCAATAAAGGTCTTATCACATGTGAACAATGTGTTGGCTTTTATTTCTTTTATTGGTGAATAATGTGCTAATTTTTTGTATTATGGCGAAAATTTTTAACCGATTTACTTTAATTCAGGTTCACTTGTGATAGGGCTTTTGATCGGTTAAAATGCTTTCGCACTAAGTCGACACTAAGTTTGATACACTAAGTTGACACTAAGTTTGTTAAAATTATTTCATATTAAAAATTATTAAAATTGCCTTAAAAGGAATAGCAATAAAGGTCTTATCACATGTGAACAATGTGTTGGTTTTTATTTCTTTTATTGATGAATAATGTCCTAATTTTTTGTATTATGGCGAAAATTTTAAACCGATTTACTTTAATTCAGGTTCATTTGTGATAGTGCATTTGATCGGTTAAAATGCTTTCGCTATCGAATACAAAATTCATGTATTCTTCAATGAAAAAAGGAATCTTCAACTGAACTTACTGCTTTCTTTTTCAAAACGAACACTTTGACGTGTGATAAGGATTTAAGTCTCTTTAATTCCATTTTGCATCTATTTTTAAAATTTCAGACATGGAGTTTAGCAAATTACGACATGTGTGTATAATTACTAAGATAATCGTGATAGTATGGACTACCTCAAGTAACACTTAGACGGACTCCTTCGAAGCAAGATTAGAGTCTTCAAAGGAATCTTGAAATAGATAAATAAATAAGAGAGCAAGACAAAAAGTTACTTGTACTGAGTATCATAAGTTGAAGGATTCAAAAGTGTTAAAGCCAGTAACAACATGTCAATGCAGAAATAAGATGTAATCCTTAAGTAAATGTACATGAGTGCTATAATAGGCTAATGAACACAGAAAAACGTAAGGCACTGGCAAGCTTTAACGGAACTTTCAGCAGTTATAAAGGCGTAATACTTTGAGAAAGAAAAAGTAAAATAAAATAAAAAGACTCTAATAAGAATTTCAATCAGCAATAAAAAGTAAAATTCAATTAGAAGAGTTAAAATTTAATTACGAAACCACACACATGCTAAAGGCGTTCTATAAAAAGATAAAGCATAACAGAAAAATATAAATGAGTTACGGCAAATGAAAAACAGCTTAAATTAAATCTTGTTCCTTTTTTATTTGTTACAGATATTACACAAAGCTTAGAAACAGTATCATTTTATTTTGAATGTTTTAAAGGTATAAATTTAGAAACTTTAGATAGTTTAAATTTTTCTTTAATTTATAATCCTAACTGTTATGTAATCTAAGACCGAAAGGTATTAGATAAGTAAAGTAAAAGACTCAGAACATGTGAAATGATATAAAAACTTTCATAGCCAAAGGTATTTCCTTTTTTTCATTTGTTACTCTAACAAGTTGATAAATATGAAAAGTTTTAAGGCATCAGTGAAGTATGTGTAAAGGCATTGTTTAAGGATTCTGGAGTAGATGTTTTCACTATAAAATCTTGTGATGAGTTTCGTAATAATTGAAGTAATTGTATTAATGAATATGGTAAATTGATTATAAGCTATAGAAATATCAATTCTGTTGTTGAAGAAAATTGTTGGAAAAAATAAAGCATAATTCAAAATTAAAAGAATTGGGCAAATATTGGTAAAATTTCTGAAGCTACTTGTGGTGAATTATTTTTAATTATATAACATTGCGTATATAAAAATATTAATATTGACATTTGGAGAAAAAACACAAAAATAATGCTCTTTGAAACAAGGACAAATTACTCTCAAGTGGTATAAGGGTAGGAAGATGATTGTGTGAAATTATTGTAGTAATAAACGTTGTTAAACAATTTAAAAATGGCAATTATATCACATTAACATTAACTAAACATGGTTTTTCAGGCAGAATTTTTATGGAATGCTGAAATATAATCTATAACAAACCAAAGTGTCTTGAATTCTGAATAGGATTCGGTGTAAGAACTTCAAACTACGAGGGAGGTTTAAATGTATGGTATACTACTAGGCAAGTTTAATAATAAAAATATCCATCTCCGAAGAACCCGCGTGAAATATCAAACCGTTAAGGGTCGAAGAACAACAACCCCCATTGATAGAGATCTCTAAGAGGATAGTTCGCAGGACTACCACCGCCGAATAATATACCTGAGCCAATCTTAGAAAAAGGGGTGCAATGACCTTAGGCATAGAATCGGTATCTGGAATAGGACTCAGACCATATCCACAGTCAGGTGACGGCACGTATGTCACGAGAGTCCTCCAATCTTGCAGATCTACAAACATACTCATTTGACCTATCTAGTGACAGAAAGGTTGTATAATGAGGGTACTGCCTGAAAGTAGGAACGATTACCAATCTCCACTGATTTCAGTAGGGCGAGAGATTCAAGGATCAAGTTGTTCAAACAACAGTACAATCATTTTCAATAAAAACCAAGACACATATTTTCAAATAACTACAAGATGTTAAAATACAGTTGTGCCAAAGCTATGGAATAAGAGTTTACACATGACACATGACTAGTTGTTTCGGAACAATCTTTTAACAGAAGGCTTAATAATGTTGATCTATAAGCTAGGTGTTCAGCAGTTTGTATTTCTCTCTCATCTTCACATAAACGTACTCGTTTAAACTGTAGTTTAAACTCAGCACTAGAGTTTAATATGGAGGAAGAAAGGGATATTTAATGACAAGTCCTACTTTAGTCTGTGCACTGGCTCACTTCAGATAAAGATATGGAAAAGAATGTAGTACTCATTTTCATCCAGGAAACTTTTGAAGGACTGACATAGTGTGGATAGGCACCATGCTGGATGGATACGAATAATTGCACATTTAAGAAGAGACAGTCTATAATTGCTAAAAGATACTGAGCCAAACCTGCTCATAGAGAACTCAATTAAACATTGTAAAATATGTATGTAGATTATTGTATCTGGTAAAAGATTTTTAGTAATATTTTGAGCAATTTAACTGTCTATTAGAGAAATTTAAAGGCTAGTTTTTCTAATTCCAATTTATGTAAAGTACAAAAAAGATAAATTTTTGCTGGTTCTACTTCTTTTACGTCAAATTTTGTATCTATTTAAAATATTACAGAAAATTTGAAAATTTTTCGATACTTGAAACATTTAACATTTTTCTTCAGTTAAATAGTTAATATTTTACTCTTACATTTTAGCAAGATTTTTAATATTTATACCTTTTTATAAATATATTAAAAAATTGGAACTTTTTTCCAAACATATATTCAGTAAAATCTTCTAGAGATTGAATTTCTGCATGAATAGAGCCGTGCATGTGTTAGGATTTTCAATTTTCTAGTACAGGCCACTCTTTATCGGAAGCCTTTCTTAAATGGTATGCATATTTTGGAAATATCGCGTTCCAATACCTGGATACAAAAGCGGCATAAAAATCAATAAAATCTCTTTTATTCCAAGATTCTTATTATGTTCTGAGCTTGTATGAACTGTGACCACTTTATCAATGTCGATTTATTTGGTTTCTATAGGAAAATGCTAAACATATATATTTGGTTAAATTCCATATTTATACCCCCCTCTCTCTCTTTATATATATATATATATATATATATATATATATATATATATATATATATATATATATATATATATATATATATATATATATATATATAATATTAAAATTATAACCCTTAAAGTATCTATCTAAAATTTTCCCTTTTCACTCTTCTCCTCTTTTCCTGCCGAATGATAGAGCTCTGCTCTTTTATACCAGAGTTTATTGGTTCGAACCTCACTACCGGCAAATACATTCATGTCCATAAATTAAGGATAATGAAGTTCAGGCAATGAAAGAGACAAAAGCAAAACAAATTTGACTTATTTGTAAAGTCTATTTATTAAACAAAAGGTAAAGAGCAAAAAAAGATGCTATATGTTTGACATAATTAATAAAAATTGCGATTTTTACTCCCTGGAGCAAATTTCAAAAAAGAACCTATTTACAGAAAACAGTATAACATGGTTAGTATGATGGTTAATACGGAATATGTCTCCCGGACGATGCAATACAAGCGTTACAACGCCTACGCATGCTGAGTATCAGATTATCAATCTGATCTTGGGGAAAATTACACCACTCATCAAGCAATGCCCTCCGAAGTTCCGATAGACAGTTGGGAGGGGGTTGACGGGCTGCAATTCGTCGGCCAAGCATGTCCCACACATGCTCTATTGGATTCAAGTCCGGTGAGTATGCTGGCCAATCCATACGGGTGATATCCTCCGATTGAAGGCATTCGTCTACAATGTTTGCACGGTGAGGTCGGGCGTTGTCATCGATATACAGAAATTCAGGACCCATGGCGCCCCGAAACAAACGTACATGTTGTTCCAGAATGACATCCCGATAGATGTGGCCTGTCATCGTTACACTCTGAACATGCAGGTCAGTTCTGGAACCAAGAATAATTCCTCCCCAAACGAGACATCCTGCACCACCGTAACGGTGTCGTTCAATGGTGTTCTCTTGGTGGTAACGGGTATCTGGCGCTCTCCATATAAAAGTCCGGCGAGAATCAGAATGTAAACTTAACCTGGACTCGTCGGAAAACATCACACAAGACCACTGTTGCGGTGTCCACAATGCATGCTCTCTAGCCCAGCATAATCGCAGGCGACAGTGAGTTGCGGTAAGGGGAACACATCTGACAGGCCTACGAGCATATAGACCAATGTTTCCTAAGCGTCTGTACACGGTCTGCCTTGAAACTGTCGTACCGGTAGCTGAAGAGAGCTGACGAGACAGGTCTGATGCTGTGCTCCGTCTGTTTCTTTTGGCAGTAACTGCCAAATACCGGTCATCATTCGGCATAGTAACTCGGGGGCGACCTGTGCTGTAACATCTACTCACATTACCATCATGTTTGAATCGTTGCCAAAGCCTGGAGATGACACTCTGGGCGATTCCAAGTTCCTCGGATACTTCCAGCTGGGTACGTCCACATTCCAATCGTCCGATAATTCTACCACGTAAAAAATCATCCAAATGCTTCCTTTGTGCCATAACTATGCGGTTATTGCACTGAAAGGCTTTTAAAGTGCTTGTGAACAATTTTACTTCTTTGCTACCATTCCTTATATACCCCTTTCATACACTATCGTCATTGTGACGTACTATCCGCGCCATCTGGTGGTTTCCTGCAATTTGCATATTCTTCTTCAAGATGTGTGTGATAATTCTACAGGTGAAATTTTTATTTTAGAGCTCAATTTCTGTGTGATTCTGAATTATCCTTAATTTATGGACATGAGTGTATGTTCGTAGCCATTCTTAATCGGCTTTAAACAGTAAGTTCTGGTCTCATTATCCCCCGTGTAGCAAGAAAGTGGACCATAATGGTAGAAACTAAACTATACTCAGACACCTCCCTTTTTACTACTTAATTTCCCAGACTTAAAATGCTAGAAGAATGAGTGTTCTCTGACTTAAATTATTTATACCAATATCTAAAAACTAAAGGTGGATTAAATGCTAATTTTTTTGTCCACTGACCACATTTTTCAGACGTGTCATTAAAAATATATCGTTTCTTCAATAACCAAATTACTATCTGTGTGGTGTTCTATCTAGCTTAAACGATCAAGGTTCAAATTACCTCCTGAAAAGTACTGGGCAATTTTAAGTTCCATGGGAATAAAATCCCGTGATCGTCCGTTCTGTGGTCCGAAATCTTTGATTGAAATATTGTTTTGTAACATTTGCTTCTGAGTATTTTCATTGTTCAAACAGTTGGTCACATCGTTGCTTTTCGATCGCCAATAAAAATATTTCAAAATGCTAGACTTGTTTTTCTAATGGATTCACGACTGCACTACCATTAAGATTTCTTTTTGCCCACTAAGGATATACAAACTAAATAAAAAGGCCTAATTTTCAGCGTATTCAGTTAAATATATATATATATATATATATATATATATATATATATATATATATATATAGGGGTTAAAAATTAAACGAGTTATAGTTAAAAATAGTTAGAACTCGTTAACGATAACATAATAGGAGAAATACACCGCCTCGAGAGGAACTATACAGAGTAAAGAAGCTGACAAGAAAGTAGACATAGGAATTTGCTTAGGTAGAAACGCCAAAAAAGACAGTTTTGAGCGGGAACTCGGGCTGATAACATCCTCCACGCTAGTCGTAGAAAAATATGAGAACAAAGGATATCTAAATGGCATAGCCATGGACAGAAGGATTACAATAATGAAGTTTTTATATATGAAATCAAATGTATCTTCCATGCCTTAACCTGTCTTCCGTGTCATTTATATGTAAATATATATATTTGTATCTCTCTCTCTCTCTCTCTCTCTCGCTATATATATATATATATATATATATATATATATATATATATATATATATATATATATATATATATATATATGTAGTGTCTGAGAATATCAGTCTCTAAATAAACAGTCGGGAGTGTGGTTTTTCGTTCTAATCATCCTTTATTACTAATCAGACATGAGGCATATACTAAATAAGTCTTTACGAAATAATGTTAACGCAGATACGGCTGGAGAGAGAGATGTCTACATGCTGTCAAACTAGCGAGTGTGAACTTCTTACTTAAAAATATAAAATCTGATCTAAGGGTTTTTTTTTTTGGGGGGGGGTGTCTGACCATTTACACTTTTCGAGGGCGTATTTTGGCCGTTCTTGAATCTCTTGATTGGCCGACAGATAGCTTCGGAGACGCCGTTTTTTGTGGCAGCAGGTGCTTCGCGTTAAATGTAAGTTAAACCCCAGATGTTGGGGGGACTAAAAGTTATGTGACTGTCTAGTGTCAAAATGGGATTAACTGGTTTAACTTACGACTTCTGTAACGTCAAAGGGGGATTGAAATTTCGTCTTTATGGGCCACAGGTGGCTTTCATGTGTGTTAGCTATGGTCTGTTTGTTGAAGTTGCTTACTTCTCACATTTAGGGGGTCTCTATTGCTTTTTATCTTCGGGGGTCTTATTCCTCGATCTGTTTTTCTATATTACATATATATATATATATATATATATATATATATATATATATATATATATATGTATGCATATATATGTATGTATATATATATATATATATATATATATATATATATATATATATATATATATATATGTAAATCTTTACTATTTTTGCTTTCGTTTTACCATGTACTTCTTATTCAGTATAGTTTTATAAACAGGGAGGGATATTTGAATTTTGATCACCTTTATACCATAGGTTTTTGAGGATTAAAAGAAATACAGAAAAATACTTATCACATTCTTTTAAATGAAATGCTTCGTTGCTTTAAGGCAAGATTAATAGTAGTTTTATTCTATATCAATAGAACCTGTAGTATGTGTTGAAAAACGATTACACGTACAATTTAAAGATAGTAGAAGTATTGTACTCAGTAAATGTCAGTATGAGGTACTATGTCCTTCTTACTATAAGAAACCGTAAATGGACTTTTTATAGAAAAATTTTAAGGAAGCATCTATTTCATTACATATGGATTGAAATAAATTGAATCATGTACTGCTTTAATTGCAAATATTGTGGACTCATGACATACATTTCTGTGACTGCAGAGTCATAAAAAACTTATTAACTCTATAATGTGTCATCATTTGAACCGCCTGGTCTTCAGCTTGAGTTTGAATTATCACTAGCATATTTTAGCTCATATATTAATCAATAGTAGATATCGTTTCTATCCATTGGTTTGGATTAGATGTTCCGTTTTATGTTTACCAAGTCTGAAAGAACAGACACCTACGCAATCCATTCAATGCGTGTAATTTATAAGAGTTTTTATATGACCCCCCCCCCCCAAAAAAAAAAAAATATATATATATATATTTAGTTTCCTATCTTAATATTGCATTTCTTATTTTGATTTGCAGTTCTACATCCCTACTTTTCCCTTCAGACTCAGTTAACACTAAACATACCAACACTTAATACATACCTATTTCTACCATAGCGGGTCATATTTATTTTTCTGATTATAAATGTATGAAATATGAAAATTGAAAGGGAATAGACAAATAAGCTTTATTATAATTTAACAAAATTGTATATTGTCAATTTTTATGTATTGCAAACACAAAGAATAAGAATTTTTAATTCATTTTGATTTGCAGTTCTACATCCCTACTTTTCCCTTCAGACTCAGTTAATTCAAGGCTCTTAAAGCAGATTCTAAAAGGATATAAACCACTATTATAATAACGGATGATTGTAACGACATCACAGATTTAGATTTACCCACCTATCAATCTTATTATATTTTGAATCGCTCCAATATCCATTGAAATCTGATGTTCAAAATTTTAAAAGTTTATAATATTTTATGAACTACAAAAGCAAAAAGATAGTTACTGAATAACGAATACCATCCTAACCATGCTATTTTTGATATAAAAATATGCACATGGCGATAAACTAACAAACTCACAAAACCTTCATTAAAGTTTTCATAATATGTCTGCTGAACGATAATGCGATGAGCGCTTCTCTTCGGTATCTGAGATCGTGTGTTCAAATTTTATTCCTGCCATGGATGTTTGTAATTGTTTTTAATCATCTGCAAACAATTGGTACCAATATTATTAGCTGTCTTGTAGAAAAAGTAAACCGGTCTTCTCCAAACCAAACCAAAGCATTACATGTCTTGTTTAATCAGAAATTGGACAATGTCACTATGTGAAATTCTGGTTCTTAAATAAGGCAGTGTATCGAGACAGACGTTTCTCTATTTGTTACATATGTTTGATAATCAGAGATGGTACTGAAAGTACCACACATGTGTCTTTTGAAATAATTTTACTTTTTTTATTTTCAAGCTATGACAAAAAGAGTATTACAAATGTTTTCAAATGTAGTTGTATAACATTCAAAATACCGATAACCTCTTAAAATAACAGTTCTACATAAATATTTTAGATATATTTGTATGTTTAAGTTAATGTGAATATATTTCTGCTTTAGACACGTTGTGTAACATACGTATTTTAGTTAAATATATCGCAGTATGAAAGGATGCATGGTAGAAGGAACAGGAAAATAATAACCTGGATTAAACGCCAGTCGAACGTTTTTGCTGCGGTTTTCCATTTTCATCCACTGATTAAAATGATACGAGCAACTGATTTTATAATCTTGAATGAAAATAATAGTCAGGGATGTAGGGGAAAATTCAATAAACGAATAATAATAGTCATTAATCCCTTCTGCTCTCGAAATTTAATTTTAGAAAAGAAAATATAGCTATTCTTGTGCTTTTTACAACTGCTTATTTAATAGAGGGTTAAGGGGAAACTATGTCTTCTTGAGAACTTTGAGTCTAGATAAAGTCTAGATAGAACGATAGAGTCTAGATATTTATCGTTGACTGGAATAATACCAATATATGAAGTAAAACTCAACTAGTTTTATTAAATACTTAGAAAATAATGTTTAATTTTGCTAACTAAAATCATAAATAATTCAGAATTATATAAGCGTTATATATTATTAAAATCTATTTTTGAGGCAGAAGTATATTGTTTGCAGTTTTACCATCTGTATATCCCTATAAAGTTTAAAGTGAATTTAGCCTAAAGTTGAGAGATGTCTAAATAAACTAGTTGAGAGTTACTTCATATATTGATATTCTTCCAGTTAACGATAAATCTGTAGACTATACCTCAAAGTTCTCAAGAAAACATATTTCCCCCTTAACCTTCTATTAAATACGCAGTTGTAAAAAGCACAACAATAGCTATATTTTCTTTTACAAAATTAAATTTCGAGGGCAGAGGGGGTTAATGTATATTATTATTCGTTTATTGAAATTTTCCCTCCATTCTTGACTGTTGTTTTCATTCAAGATTATAAAATGAGTTGCTCGTATCATTTTAATCAGTGAAGGAAAATGCACGACGGCAGCAAAAAACGTTCGACTGGCGTTTAATCCAGGTTATTATTTTCCTGTTCTTTCTACCATGTATCCTTTCATACTTCGATACGTGGTTTGTAATCTTTATATCAATTTTGTTTATGGACAAGCTTTGCTTCAAAATATGTTCCAGCAAAACATTTTGATTTTAAAACTGTTTCCTTTTGAAGCAAAGCACAGTAAATGTAAGTTTAGTTGTAGTATTCTTTAAAATGTTCTCGTGTGCAAAACAGTAGACCGTAGCGCCCCAAACAAAACAAAACCTTAAAATGTTTTACAAGATGCAATAAAATACGATTTATATGTTATTTTTATTGCAAACCAATGTATAATATTAAATTAAGAAGATATAAGGGAATGTTTTTTTATGTGCTGTACATTTTATAACAGAAGCTTGCTCATATGATAAAAACTGGCAACCATGGTGAAAGATTCAGAAACAAAATGTAAATCCGGGCTCTGCATTAATATCAGAATTAAAAAAGTTGTTTTTAACCACTGAAAGACTATGTTTGTGGTATAACGCTGTACTGTATAATAATATCGTTTCCTTTTGGCACCTTTTAAATCAAGACTCTGCAGATAGGCATTATATTTTAGTTTAAGATGTAAACCTGATACGATTCTTATGCATGACCCCCTGTAGAAAAAATAAACATAAAGATGTTTAACAGTTCAAACAAACAGTTTATTTGTGATAAAAAGGTTTAAAGGACATCATTCCAGTTTTGAAGACTAAAATTGTATGTATTTTCGATCTGTTAATTTACCTAATTTGTATTAATTTTATAAATACCTTGTAGTTACATATCAATATAAATATGCATAAATTTTAGTGTTTATTTGTCTACAATATCCCTAAATTGAGATAAAACCGTAGAACGGGATTAATGGATTATAAGGCATCATGGTGCTGTAATTGTGATCGTCTATACAATAAACAAAAAAACATTTGAAGTTTGGATTTTATAAGTCCATGCTATAAGTTACATTTATACTTATAATAAAGTCTGTCACTTTACAACACATGATTTTGTCTAGGTTCACAAACTTAATTCTATGTTAACTAGAAGCCTCTTACTTTTAATGTTATAACCAGGTTAAATGTAGTTAAATTTTACGTATTGTGGCTGTACCCGAGAAAATGATAGAATTACTTACTATAACTCCAAAAATGTTCAGTTAAAATATATAGATTAAAATTCCTTCAGATATGCCGTAGACATAAAAATTTTTAAACTTATATACCAAGACTTATCTACTTGAAATTTTGTTATACTTAACAGTCGTCTAAAGAAATCCCTAAATTTATGAGACTCAGATCCTTCACCCGTACTGGAATGTTTAACAACAACTTCTTCTACAAAGAAATAAGGGTCTTTAAAAAGGGAATTTCTTTTTCGATTATGTCTTTATGCTTACACCATTCCATTACTCATTAAAGTGGTTGTATTCAAGCCTCCCATCAAAATGCGAATAATAATTCAGAGCTAAAACTTTAGGCCATGCAGACGAATTACTAATGACCGGAAATTTTATTAAACCCAACATTAAAGTATCTAATCTAAATGTATTTATAACATGGTAACGTGATTAGAAATAAGTGTGTTTCAGCACGGAAAATACCTGTAGAAAGATTAAAAGTGCAAATGAGATACTAAGTAGTATGAACTTCAATAAATATCTCTAAACCTTAAACTTACAAGGGAAGCAATTTGAGGCAAATTTTTGAATAATTTTTTTCTTTGACTCACAATAAAAGTCAGATCATACTACGCAGAGTATGAAAATAACGAGGCTTAACTGCGTCCGTTTTTCACGCTTATGAACTTAAATAAATTGATTTACTCGCTTCGCAAGTCATTAAATGTAGAAGAATCGGAAGTCATTATTTTAGTAAAATTAATACAGTATTATAAACTCTTGTTAAAGTTCTTAACTTGAACGTCTTCATGCATTTCTAAAAGGTACCTTTTAGTTTAATTAAGGAACCTATTTCATTTTTATATTCTTATTATTTTAAAAATATTCTAGTCAGATTGCTTTGTCTAGTAAGATAATTAAAAAATTTGTTCCATCTTTATAATAATACTAGAATTTCTCTGCTTAGGAATATAAATAGACTGCTATTCATGCTGGGAAAATGCATTTTTCTTAGACTTCCTGGGGAGAGTATAAATTCAATCAATCAAGAACTGATTTCTTTCTATACCATGCCAATAACTACGTACTCCGAAGAAAGTTGCAAATATACGACTTTTTATGTTTCACTCTGTCTAAACATAGGACTATTAAAGTTTTTTAAAGATCAATCTGAGTTAATAAGAAACAAATTTCGAAGAGGTAACTGCATTTGAGAGTGTAATCTTTATATTGCAATTACATTTTGCAATTATCTATCTATGAGCCATTTATTAATCTATAGTAACTGCAAAGAAAAGAGCTTAAACGGATGGTTTTGTGACATTCATTGCTTTCTTCGTAAATTTTGTGCTAATAATTTTGATTTTTAATTGCTTTATTATAATTTCATTTTGATTGCGTTAAAATACAGGACAGCTACTGTATATGTGTGTCTGTTATTATTATTATTATTATAACATTTGAATTTTAACATTGAGATAAAATATCGTTTGAATTAAAACATATTTAAAAATATTTACTTGTTACAATTACTTAAGTCGTATAAAATAATTTATCTTTTTAAAGACAATATTGAGCATTCCAATGCATTTATACCAAAGAGGATAAATAGTTATATGAAGTTCTAGAACGTAAATAGTTTGGTCTTCAAATCATAGAAGCTCGAAACTGCTAAATTTGTGACATGAAACACATATTTTGACACCTATGTTGTTCTATGTAAACAAAGTAAGTTTTAAATCAGAATTGTTATTTAGATTAAAGTTCTACTACCTACAGATTTGAAATATGGGGGATAATAAGACTAGAACTTACTACTTTATGCTTATTACAAAATAGTATGAAGGTCTATTATAACAGAGGGTTTCAAACTCAAAAAATCCTGTGCCAAAAGTAGCTTTCTACTTTTTCGGTTATCGTTTGGTAATTTATATGGCAAAAACAGACTTATAAAACGTGCTTTTAAAACTTGTTTAAAGTACAAACTCTGTGAAACTTTTCAGGTGGAGGTCAAAATTCATACGTACAATAATTTTCCTTATGTCTTTATGGATTTGACTAAAAATTTCACAGATAATTAAAATGTTATAAGTAGTAAAAATATCCCATGGAATTATTTATGTTCAGTTTCTAGATTTCCATGATTTAATTATTGCATTATTTCATGAATTCTGTAAATATAATGCTACATCTAGATATATAAAATATCTGAAAATATCCTATTATAGTAATGAAAAATAAGTAAATAATTAAGCTGGTTACATTACGTACTACATATTAAATATTTAAGTCAGTTCAAATTGTGCTATAAGCATAATGAATATAGTTTGTTTTAATTAAATCATGCAAAATACTTTGATGTTCGATTAAGGATCAGTCTCACCAAAGTCGTTTAACAGCTAACCGCGATTAACCAATAAGGCAATTTGTCGCAACGTCACGAGCTACTATAATGCCCTTCCCATTCATTTTCATGTTTACAACAGCCAATAGACAAACAATAAACTGCCCTTCCGTTTGAAACTAAAGCCAGAATTCTCATAATTTGAGAATTTGCTCTACTGCGTGAAATCGCCTTATAGCGTCAACCAATGATGGGACTCAAGTCTTCGTTTAAACAGAGATTAATCACGGTTAGCCGTTAAACGACTTTGATGAGACCAGTCCTAATAGAGAACTATAATAAGATTAAACTATTTTATTACCCATTTAAAATAACCAAATTTAAAATTTAAAAATATATCGATTTTATATACTAGTTACTTTAAACGATGGATTATTTCATTTAATCATATTTAATCACCGGTTAATAAAATAACCTTTATAGCACCAGGACAAAAATTTAATAAATACACTCCATCAGTGAATAATTTTTGTTGATAAATTTTACACAATAGAACTTATCTTTAAAAACTTTCATTAATCAGTAATTTATCTTAAACGAAATAAGATAATTCTAAATGTTTACGAATATATTCTTAAAATCTATTGGCAATCATTTTGAAATTAATGATTTGTGTGAAAATGGCTCGTGCGGCTCGAAAAGAACCACGTAAAAAGTTTTTAAAGAGGAAAGAACCTCGTGTAGAAAATGAAAAGAAAGCAAGACGTAAGAAGCGTAAACAATCTTTCAGGTAAATTATATAATTAATATAAACATATCTGATGAATTAGATGTGTATTCTTGTTTTGTTAAATGTTAAGTGTACTTTACCACATTCTTGTATTTGCCATGTGTTTTTATTTATGCCCTAATTTGCTATAATAGATTTTATATTTTATGTTTTTAGAAATACTTATTTTTTATTTCTGCATTCAGTATAACTCTATGTCAAGGAGTTGTTAAAATTGCTCCAGTCTATCGGTTCTAAATTTTACGGTACATTTGAAACGAAAAAAAGTATTAACATTAAAAAGTTTTATGATGATGAACATCGTTTGTTCAACGAGTAAATGCAATGTATTTGTTTACTTTCTTTGATAAATATTAAACATTATCAAATAAAATTGCAGTATTTATGGTAAAACTTTCTGAAGGCCTTATCACACGTAAATTTTATTCTTTTTACTGATGAAAAATGTGCAGATTTCTTGTGTTACTGTTAAAAATTTTCAACCGATTGATTTTTATTCAGGGTAACTTGTAATAAAGCCTCTAAATCTGTTGAAAATATTTTGCTATCACAAGAGAAATCCACTTATTATTCAATCGGAATCTGCTGTTTTTTCAGCGCATGTATGTTGACGTGTGATAACGGCTTGAAGCACCTAGAAAGTGACTTTCAATTTCGGTAGTTTTAAAATTTTAAATTCTCTAAAGTATGAAGATACCTTAAGAATGCGAGTGCATATATCCCTTATGTATAATTATTTAGTGTCTGAATATGTTTTAGTTTAGATTTTATCTTGTTTGTGTACCTAAAATATTTGACAACCATTTTAGAGTTACGTGTTATTTCGTAGGAAATTGCTTAATTTTCTGGTCTTAACTTTCTTATTGCTATTCATTTTAGTAAATGTATAAATTTTCATATTAAATACCAAACATCTGTATAAGTTTCAAAACAACTGTGAGTAACTGCTGTTTATCTTTATCATAAGTAATTTTACATAATTATATCTAACTTCTTAAAATCATCCTATTTATATATGAATTCAAGAAAAAATGCTATTAAAAACAGTAAGGAAATTCAAACTTTAAAATGAACGATATTGTTATACTGTTCGTAGTGCATTAAGCTCATAGAAAATTTTGTAAACAAAATATAATGTATTGTATTTTGTTACAAAACGGGATGTGGGTGTATTTTAAATATAGTTTAATAAAAATACACTTGACTCCAAAATTTTGTGGATCATTTTTCTTAAAAATACCTTCTTTCGTGCAAACCAGAACTGTTGTAAAATAAAATTATTACGGCGAAACTAATATGAAGTTGGATAAGTCTCTATAATATGAATATTAGGAAATCATAATGTGTATGAATATATGTGTATGTTTTGTGTATGTATGTGCAGTAGCATGTTGCATGTCTTATTTAAATATGCATATAAATGAGAATGCCTGCATGAATATATATATATATATATATATATATATATATATATATATATATATATATATATAATCTACGTTTAAATATTGGCAAATCTTTAAGACTTTTTATCATACAATTTTAAATATTATTAGGATTCCTTATATACATGTGTAATATATTATGAACAAGAATTAAAAAAAATAATGCCAGTAGTGTCTTATTTAAAAACATTACTTCTGTTTAAAAGTATAAATTTCCACGTCAATAGTTGAATGTAGTACCATAACGAAAAAGGAAGAAAAATAAAAATGTCTACAGTTTTTCACGTGATAATAAACGCAAAGGTAAGTTACATAGATGCAGGGACAAATACGTTTAACTCATTAATGTAATTAAAAGGTAAGTAAATAAATCAAATGAATAGCAACACAGTAAGAGTTAAAATAGATGATCAGGATAATATACACTGATTTTAAAAAAAGAAATTTTTTTTTTGTATTTCACATTATCAATATATTGATATAACCTCAGTATAGTGGATATGTTTCATAAGTTGAAAACGAACAAACTACAAGGAGAGATTTTAGAAAATATCTAATTTATTAGTTTTCTCATAAACATAATGCAAATATTTTAGTGTTACAACAATTTGTTTTTTTACTGTTTTACAAGGTTGCATATTAATATTTATTCTGAAATGTTTCTTTCCAGGTTATACATCTTAAAGGTTTTAAGATTAATTCACCCAGACTTGAATGTGTCAAAAATGGCAATGTCGATTTTAAACAGCTTTATGAATGATATGTTTGAAAGACTTGCATCTGAGGCTAGCCATTTAGTAGTTTGTAAGAGGAGTAAAACTCTTTCTTCTGGAGATATACAAGCTTCAGCAAAACTTTTGTTAACAGGAGAACTGGCTCAGCATGCAGTAACTGAAGGCCTGAAAGCTGTAAACAAGTATTATCAATCAGTAAAGTGATGTGATTGGAAAATTAGTGCAATTTAATAAAGAACTGCGGTTTTGTAATTCCTCATTTATTACTGATGTGTATTCAATTTTCTAAAAGGAAAATAATTGAAAATGTTCTCTAAATGTTCAAGTTTATTGCTTTAAGATATACAGTTTGAAAAAGAAATTTTTAATAGTTTTATTCTAAATTATCTATACTAAGGAGTAATTATTAGAAATTAAAATACTCTAGAAAATATAAACAGGCTAATATTTCAGAGATCCTGTTTTATATTACTACTGCATTGTGACATGAAAGTCCTCAAGCTGAAAAATATCCAAATTGGTAAGGCACTGGTTTTCAGTAACTTGTGGACTGTAATTCCACCTTTGGTATGGATTTTCATAGCCGTTGGAAATCAGCTATTATCAGTAGATTCTAGTCAAACTAGCTCTCATATAGCGAAAAATTGAATCTTAGCACTCCATATCAAACCTGATGCTCAGGTTTCATTAGTTACTCAATAATCTTGTAAAGCAGTCACGCTATTTATTGTTCTTGTATTTCATAAGAAGCTGCCAGAAATGGAAGTTATTTTATGAAATAGTAACTTATTACATACATGAAATTTTATTTTTGCATCTTCTGTTCAGCTCAATAAATTAATTTATGCATTCCTGAAAAAAGGAAAAGCTGATAAATATGAAATAACGCTATAGGAAAATTAATGCAGTTGTTTTCATTTAACTTTAAAGATTTCGTTTACTTATTTTCAGTTATTCTATTTTCTTTAGAGCCTGATTGTTCAGCATCAAAATTTTTAGATATTTCTTTTTACATATATGTGAGACTAGATTTTACATTTATAATATCTGTTATATAACGTGACAAATGGACATTTTTATTTTAAAAGAAAATATTTCATACTTTGTGACCATTTCTTTAAAGTGTTTAATATGGGAAAACTTTGATATAGTAATTCTCCATTAATAATATTTCAATGGAGTTCATTTCTTCAGAGTTTGAATAGAACTTGTTATATGAATTTTAAAATTAAGAAAAAATTTAAAGAAAAAATCGAGGTTAACTAATTGAAAATTGATTGAAAGATAATGCTAGTAGCATTAACATTTTCTTGTTAAGTATATTTAAATTATTTAAAAACAATTGTATAAACTAATTTATTTAAATTGTAGCTTAACATAAAAACCATTTTAACTTATTATACTTATAACAGTTAGTGTTGGCTTTTATGTTCACATTTCTTTGACGTATTTTTCGCTAGCTACCACAAACTTTGATAACTAAATATTTTGGTCAAATCTCATTGAGCTGAAAAATGGTAGCTGGTATTCGACACCTGAGTTAGTTTTATTCCCAGTTTTGGCATGAACGTTCGTAGTCTTTCGGAATCAAATTTAAGTAGTCTTAATAGCTCTTGTGTGGTAAAATAATAGACAAAAGATAGCATCCAAATCATACAATTCAGCCAAATCTCGATGAATGCGGTTTGAGGTCATTCTAAACCGTGTTCTTTAATTCATTTCGTAGCCATATGGAATTAGCTTTAAGTAGTAACTCTGTCTCACTAGTTCTCATTTAGCAAAATAGTGACCGTAGCTCCATAAACCCACCAATCAATCAACCAATCAAATATCGATAACTGCAGTTTGAGGTCAATTTTATGTTCTCAAGGGTTAATGCCGGCCGTGTTTTTTATAAGGATACATTTCATAATCTTATGGAATCAGTTTTAAGAAGTTAGTCTCAGATACACTTGCTCTGATGTAGCAAAATAGACCGCAGCTGTGCAAACCAACCAACCAACCCAAATATCTATAGTTTTCGCTCGTGGTTCATATGTCGGGTTAAATAAGTCGTATTTACAAGGATGCTTTTTCCAGACCAATAAAATTTCTTTATTAGCTGTCTTTGAATTGAATGCCATTCCCTTATGTTAATTAAAATTACTCTAATAAATTAACGTTACCTCTTGTAAGTTATAAGATAAATTAGCAAATGAGTGGGCACTCTATTATCATTAAGCTTATAACAACTAGTTCGCATGTTAGAAGTGGGGAGGGTCATAGACAAAGATCTCCTATGGTAATTTGAATCAGATTCAAAGTAAAATTTATATTAGGACATGCACTGACTTTCACACTGATTCGAGCTTTGGAGATAAAAAATAGTCTCTAAATCTAAAATTGCAGAAAAAGTTTGAAAATTTCCAAAAATTCTTAAGGTGTAAATTAAGCCTCTAGTCACTTTGGAGCAAAACTAGATTTAAATACTAGCAGATACATTAATAGCGCTATGGACTAACTCGGATTTAAGTACAACGCGATGTTACTCTAGCACAGCATATCTTGGAAAAAGTTATTTTTACCTATTTTTCCGATCCAAAATATATGTATAGATCTGGATTCTTCTACCCAGTCTATCCACATAACGAAAGTAGTACATTACTCCATATGCTATTATGTGAGAAAATATTCTTTCGGTCCTGGAGTGTCCATGATTTTGAATCTCACTACTGGTATAGATGTTTGGAGCCATTCTAGAAAAGTATCGAAGAAGAAACGAGGGTTTAATTAACTGATGAGGTAGTACATGTACGCTTAAGCCATCTAAACCTACTAATCTGCTCATACATGTTTGAAGTTTCTATTGTTATTGTAACGTGTGATAAACTTGAATCCTGCAATAGAGCTATTGTAGCTAATAAATTCTTGAAACTTCACTGGACTATTTTTAATATAGAATGGTATATATGAATATCCAGCCACACTAGATAAATTTGCAAATCTAGGGACATTCTATTCAGAACCTTAGCCCTTGAGCTAAATTCTGCTGTTACATATGAAGGTGTTTGTAGCTTTAACCAGGAAGTTTCAACATCATTAGATCATTAGAAGAGAAAAGCCGATAAAACAATATTCTTCATCTACATGCTGAAAAAGAGCTGAACGCGTAGGAAGCTTTTCAGTACCAGAGCACTCACAGCATGGATGTTCTTTGTTATTTGTCCATTTTCATGATTTAAATTTGATTTCATTTCTAAAAGTAATCTTGTAATCCTCAAATATTGTCATTTGAAAAAGACCAGCAGCATTAATACACGATACATTGAAACCGAATAAAACTGATTTAATAACGCTGTAGCATCAAATATAGATTTTCAAAATGTGACGGGCAATCATTTTTGAGTTATGAGCTACACCGTTATCTTACGTCGTATTTGTTACACAGGGAGGAGCTTTCGATTTAAAGCGGAAGGGCACAGCTAGACTTTATAGTAGTTCTAAATACAAACCTTTGGTCTTCTACGGCTAATTGTTTGAGTTATTCAACCATAAACGTACAGACGTGAAGTTGAAACTAATGACAACTAGTTTAAGAATAGTTCAAATGGATACTTAAAGTTGCAAAATTAAAGTTTCATTGTACCCACGTGGAGCCATAACACTGAAACCTTTCAAAATGAACGAGTATTTGGGAATTAGAATGCTAATAATTGTCTCCATTACAATATTTCCTTTATTTTCTACAATTAAAAATACATTTAATAACTTTCAAGTGATGAATTCATTAAGGAAACATTCATTCTGTGTCATATAATTTCATAGACGTTTAACTAATTTAATGTGATGTTAACACTATGACTTTCATATAAAAATGTCCATCTCATTTGTATGAGTATTTCTATTTTTCATTCCATAAGTAAGATTTAATCACCTTCCTTGTGTCCTGAACTAATATATTTTAAAAAATTTAAGACAGCTGACCTTGAGGAATTGAATCTTTAACTGTTTTGCAATGTAATATTTTCTTTTTGTAGTAAAAAAATATTTTCTCTATTACTGAAAAATTAAGTTAATCATTTGACTTTTACTGAATATATTTTTTATGTATTTCAATTTACTAGCATTAGTTTTTTCTAACTGCTTCTAACTTTAGAGCACAATTTCTTTTTAACATTGCTTGAATTTATAATAGCTGAAACAATCATTTAAACCCCTTTTTCCTACAAATTTTAGCCGAAGTCTATAATAAGAACACCATTTTTACAATAAATACTTTTAATAATTTTAGTAAACCATCTTTACCTCGCGACACTAACCTACAAATGTATTATTTGAAACACTAATTTTACATTGTTCTTGCATCCTTTTATATCGGGCAAAACTATTTGTTTAAAACAAAGTTATATGCATAAAAATGTTTCTAACCTCATATTTATGGATGTCTTAATGTTCTTTCACGGAATAACATGTATGTGTTGAAAAAGTAGTAGAATTATGTTAGGATTCCTTTTTCCTTCGTGTGACAACGAATAATTTTTAACATATTAAAGGCCTTTTCACAAGTCAGCTTGAACAAAACCAAATCGATTAAAAGTTGTATTTGGAACACACAAGATCTGCACATTTTATATAATTAAAAGGTTTATCATATCCCAATATAAGTGTTGAAAAAGCAGAGTTCCGTTGAACAAAACGCGGTTTTCTCATAAAACGGCAAAATATTTTCAACAGATTAAAGGCCTTATCACCTGAAAGTCATCTTATCTAAAATATATCTGTTGAAATATTTTCGTTGTAACACAATAAATCTTGCACATTCTTTATCATTAAAAGGAATCGTAAACTAACACATTTTGACTAATTTAATTTCCAATGACTTTTACCCATGGAGAATGTGTCGATTTCTGGTATGATACTGAAATATTTTTGACCGATTTATTAT
The DNA here is from genome assembly GCA_032207245.1 of Pardosa pseudoannulata. Lineage (NCBI taxonomy): Eukaryota > Metazoa > Arthropoda > Arachnida > Araneae > Lycosidae > Pardosa > Pardosa pseudoannulata. The sequence continues at coordinate 16,980,841 of CM063503.1, read as the reverse complement.
GATACAGGATGACGTGCAGTGATGCCGTTACACCATTGGAAACTTTTCTTATCACACGAAAAATCGCACAATCTCCTAGGGAAATTATAAATGACTGAAAAAAGTGTTTTTCATAAATCAATACTACTATATTTTTATTTGTTGTAGAGTTAAGCTATCGTACATAATTTTGAAGCTTCATATACAAATACATTATTATATAGTGTTTCATGAAATTACCAAGTATAAGAAAAAATATTTTAATTGAAATTTATATTTACCCCCAAGCAAATGCATTCACCTCTTTTGCTTGAAAAAAAGTTTCACAATAAAAAAATATAGCTAATAGCACTTTCATTCTTATTTAACTCTGCTTAGTAGTACTTATATCGGCTGTTATCATTTACAGACAACATAAATTATAGATATTGTATTAAAATAATTTAAAAATAAGTGATGAATGATTACGTTGTAAATACATGAAGATTGAGACATAATCCATAGAACAGTCATCAATCTGATTATTCTGTTAAAGCTGTTAAGTCTCAAAGCAAGTTTTTATATTTAAAAATTCCTGTTGTAATGGGTATTTGTTCCTATTTTCGCTGATCAGCCAAGCTGTATATTAATATATTAAATAAAGACTATTTCTTTCATGGTGACAAATTTTAATACTTCGAAATGGCAGAAAAATTGCTTTAGGATTTTGCATTTTTTTAAGACGACTAAAAAAGAAATACTATATTGTAAACCAATTAGTGTTGTAAACAAAAAATCCATTAAAACCTGCTATATTATTTAGCATCAAATTTTTTATTGCAGATCAACATCAATAATATTCTTGCTTCTGACGTAGTACGATAGCCAAAAAGGTAGTATATTGGTGTTTAGATCTATGACATAAAGTTTCGAGTTAGCTACATTTGTAAACGATCGATATTGATTTTAGGCATTGGTTTTAAAAATCGAGAAAGTAACGGATTGTATTCCAGGTTTAAAAACCACTATGTTCTATGATTAAAGTTGCCTGAAAAGTGTTTATGTACAAGAAAAGGATATGCAAGATAAATTTTGAGATTTAAACGTCCTTTAGTGAGATGGTAAGTGAAAGACAGGTAGTATGAAATAATCTACGGTTAATGTAAAGGGCTGAATATTCGGTTAATAGGATGAACCTGGCAAAAGCCTGAAATATCTTTTTAATTTTAATGAGATTACTCTGCAGTCGGTCGAAATGTCTTACTATAGAATTTTTTAATTTTTTAATGTATGTTTCTTTGGTAGACACGAGGATACAGGAAAAAAATCAATCCCTTGGCTATTTTAGGGCCATGAATGCAAATGTTATATTATAAAATATATTATGCCTATCACTCAAATGAACCTTATAAAATGGTTCTGAGTTTAAGTAATGAAATGACTAGTTTAAAATGTTATTAAGTTCATCTTCAGCAGTATTTTGTATATATCTAAGCATCATATGTGGCTCTAAATTTGATAAATACTCAAAAACTGTTGGTAGTTCAAGAGTGAGAAGTACGTGTTTCAATTTAAAATAATTATTTTATATTTTTTAATATTTTATTTGATCAATTATTTTTTGTAAAGTTTATTTTACTCTCAATTGGATTGAATACTAATTTATAGGGTAATGCTAAACAGTTTTTCCATCTGAATAATAAAGAATAGCAGTTTTACTATACCAATTCAAAGATTTTTTTTTTTTGTTTTAATGTATAAAGTGAGCGAGAACATTAAATATGTTAGATTTGAGAGAATGTGACTACACATGGAAAACATTTTATTATTTTCGTATGTTTTTTGTCTCTTTACCATCATTAATTTTTAAAAACCAAATATAGGAATGAAAAATAATTATTAGCATTACATAATTAATATTAAATGTACTATTTCAGTAAAATGTTCCTTTGTTGAATGTTTAAATTAGATATGCATTTATAGCCTTCTCAGGCATTTAAATATCATTTGACATTTGAGTAGGTTATTGCAAAGCGTGTTTATAAAATAACTTTCTACATGTATAAACTTAAATATAAGTATATGACTAAAGTGTTTATAAAATCGGGTCATATTTAAAAAAAAAAAAAAAAAAAAACAGCAAATATGAAAATGTTAATTTTAATATAATCATTGTTGATTGTTTTTCATAGATCCTTATAAAATGTTATTAACATTATTAATATGTATATAAATAAAAACTGGTTAATCTTTTTAAATTTAGATCTCATTTAAAATATTAAAATCATTTTTAAAGAATTTTTCGAAACATTTTAATGTAGAGATATCAAATATTTTGACTAAATTGACCATTGAATATACTGAAAATATAACTCAAAATATTTGACAGATATTTTTAACTAATAATAAAGGAAAACTAATAAAATAGCAAGATGGAAATTGATGCTCATGAAGCATTTTATTAAAAACGGACCTATAAATGGTCCTGTCAATTTTTAAATCTACAATATTATAAATATATTAAATCTACAATATTATCGAATGCACAAAGGAAAAAATATGAAATTTACATAACTTTGTGTACTTCAGTATGCCATTATTAGTAATTGGCTGTTATTTTAAACATAACAGAATGCCATATATATATATATATATATATATATATATTAGTATTGTATATATATATATATGTATATATATATATATATATATATATATATATATATTGTAGTTAAACTTCCCCTAATTAAGAGGAAACTTTATACAAAACATTTTAGGGTAGAAACGTTTTCAGACGTTGTCATGCTTAAGTAGATGTTTCCAGCCGTACTTATGACGGTCTCGTTTAGTTAACGCGTGTTATTAGTGAAGATGTTTTATGAAAACAAGGGTAATGCATCTGCTGAATTTCTTGAATTTTGTAGTAGAAAGATCCTACGGCGTGGACCAAGTCTACTAAGGGTATCCAGGCTACTAAGGGTATTAAGAGATTTGAAGAGACGGGGAAGTTAGGAGGTCAATCTGGAAGAGGTCGTAAACGTGCTACACAGATACTTGTTGATGCCGCCAAGACAGCTGTTGACGCACAGTCCCAAACATCAGAGTCTGGGTGCAGTAGCGCGTGTGCAGCTCTTTGATAGATAGACTATTCTTACAGCACTGTCCAAAAAGTACTTAGAAATATAATGTTCTACTTCCCATACAAGATCCGTCATATCCAGGAGCTGCTTGATAGGGATAAGCCACAACGTTTCTCTTTGGTAGTTAGTTTTCTCAACATAATGTCTGTTGATGTCATGACCTTGGAATATTCTATGGAGCGACGAGGTTCATCTCTAATTCAATGGGACAGTCAACACACAGAATTGCCGATTTTGGACAAAGTGAAATCCGTGGATCCACTGTGAAACACCCCCTATAGTCTCCAAAGATCACTTTCTGATGTGGATGCACGGCGACATTCATCCTTGGGCCATTCTTCTTTGATGAAATCGGTGAACAAGATCCTGTAAGTATCGCGTCCGTCTCTGTCGGCGAGCAAAGGAAAAATGTGTCGGCTAAAGTGAACCTTTGGTCTATTGTAAGGCGCCGAACATTTTAAAACGCCGAACAATTGGGAAACGGCAGTAATGGTCCTTTTGACACACGGACTATTAGAAGTGTCAAAGCTGCCGTTTGTCATCGCGCCGACAGAAGGAAAAAATTGCTTTTGTGTGACTCGACTTCTTCAAGGGCGAAGGTTAAAGGGGGGGGGGTGTCGCTCTCCCCTGGAACCGAGGTTTCCTGTTGGATCAAGGAAATACGGGACACACTCCCGAGTAGACTGGCAAATTGAGAAGGTGGCTGAGAATGAGCTCCTCTCTCAACGATTGTACCGATAGTTTTCTTTAAATGTTTTTCTTTGTTGTTGAATAAATCAACGTTGTTAAGTTTTGCACTTCTCCCTTCTGCTGATTCTTTTTCGTCTCCCATTCCTGCTCCATTTTCGAGACCCATGCAGGTCATAATCAACTGACCGACGATTTAGGAGATAGGACATTCGCGGACCGCTCGGCGCGCGTATAACAGTGGTATCAGGAACGGGGTGTGGAGCAGCAACTGGATGCAAGAGGAGGCGACACCGAAGTAGGAGACCGAAGCAAGCCCGAATCAGCGCGAACCTAAGAAAGGACGGCGATGCTGAGTACAGCGGAGGCTACAAGGCAGCAGTTCCTGTGAACCCGAACGCTGATCCGAATTAGAGGGATGTCTACAAGTGTTCGAATTGGAAGCAAGTGTTGACAACACAAGAGCGATTTTGGAAGGCCCATTGATACTGATGTCGTCCGGCAAGGTAGGATGTGATATTTTGGCACTTGTTTTCCCTTACCTGGTTTTCCCTTACCTGGTTTCATGTAATGCTGTTTTGGGTGCAAAGGTGCGCGCGGGAGTCAGGTTTATTTAAGTTTTGTCTAAATCGTATCAATTGCTCTATGATATAATGTGTTATGATTTTTTTCCCTATGTTATTTCTTTTTTTTTCTGTAAAGTTTAAGTGCTATTAATCTGCAGGTTAGCATAAAATATATTTTATTCACTGTAAACTAAAGATATTAGTGTGTAGCTGCTAGGCTAGGAATAAGCTGGGAGCTGTTTCTAGGGAATTTTGTTTTATACTTTGGTGCTTATTTAACGGATATTTTGAGGGTCAAAATGTCGTTTTTGTATAAGGTGAAAAAGGCAGATTTGGTGCAGCTGGCTTGTGATTTTGGGATTGAGATGTCTCTGGAAATGAACAAAACACAGCTAATAAATCTTATAGTACAGGGGGAAAATTATGCTGAGGATGCGGCAAGAGGTTTGCTAGAATCAATTCTGGAGGAACGTTTAGAGAAAAAAAACTAGAGCGGGAGGAAAAAGAAAAGGAACGAGCACATAAGTTAGAGCTATTGCGGGCAGAATTGAGATGGCTTCAGGAAAGTAATAGAATATATCCGACCAAAAGTCTTTTTTCCGAGGGAAGTGAGGTTGATCAGGATAAATTAATAAAGGATCAATTGCCGGAGGTTGGGGATGTGTTGAAAGAAGACAACACAGGAAGTCGTCAGGTAATGACGGGAAAGAACAGCCAAGGCAGGAATTTAGACGGAGGTAGCGCGCGCGAGAAAAGAGAACTCATCAATTTTTCTCAGAATAGGGAAAAACGCTGCGAACAGTCCGGAGCGGACCAGTTCTCGACCGGCGGGGGGAAGGAAAATAGCAAACGCCTCGAGAGCGACACGGGAAACGGGAGTTCTCGGTTTGAGCTCGGAACGGGATTTTCCGCGTCGAGAGGGCTATTGTTCCCAAAGGTTCCAGAAACGTTAACTAAAGAAGTTAGTATTTCGGCCGGGGTGAGAGAACGGAAGAGTAATATTAGGCGAACTAAAAGTTCGAGGATCGCAGAGACTGATGAGGAAAATTTGGTATCTAGCATAAGATTTCTATTCTACTCAGATAAGGTGCTAGGAGATGAAATTGAGCAACCAGTGCTACCGAAGTCGGAACAGAAAGAATGCCCAGATTTGGCGCAAATTTCTAAGTTAGGCCGTCTTATACCAGGTAGTGGTCAGGACCGGAAAAATCAGGAAGACCAAAGGGACTTGGGTTTCGGGGAAACCAGAGTTAAGGAGGGGGGAAAATATTGTGCACCTAAGGCACAATATTCGCTCGCTGAATTAAAAGTTCGGATGGATAGGTCAACATTTTCATATCAGTACATAAATAGAGTGTTGGGACCAGAGAACGCACATAGTTCGAAGGGTCACAAAGATGTCCGGTGGTTAGCGGAGAAATACACAAGATGGGCGAAATTCGTTTTTGATGAAAATTCAAATTCGAATAGCTTGACCGAAGTGGATCTAAGTGGGTTCTTTAGAAGAATTCTGGGAGTCTTCACAACTGATGACGGATTGGATGCTATCTTACGTTCTTTGAACGGGCTTAAAGAAAATTTGGGAGAAAATCTAGAATTTTACTCTCTAATGCATACGAAATGGGACTCAATCGTTAGAAGATTTGAGCGATCGCATGGAGAAATTATTCACCACATTGATGGGGGAAGTGAGCGAAGGTGGTTCATGAAGTTACCGGGAATTTGTAGGAAATTAATGGAGGTTACGACGGGTATATTGTGTATACAATCTGTACATGGGAGGCCACCAGAAAGACCCATGTACGTATCAAAAATAACCGGAACGGAAAAGAAGGCGGGGGTGCAGCTTTATACACAACCCATTATTAAAAACCTAATGCCATTTAAAGGAACACCTGATTTTATGATAAATTCGAGGATAAAAGTTGAACGGATCGTGGTAGGTAAGGGGAGTCCGTTACGATGCAAAAATGTAGCATTATGGATTTCTATTGTTTTTAAATGTAATCACGCTGCCCGGGTAAGTAAAAAGGTGTCAAGGTTTGATGGATGGATCAGGTGAAGAAAAAATTGCCGCAATTAAAAGATTACAACGTCCAAAAACAAAAAAAGAAGTAAGATCGGTATTAGGTTTAATGGGGTTTTATCGGACGTATATTAAAAATTATGCAATGTTAGCAGCCCCGCTCACAGAACTCACAAAGAAAAGTGCGTCCAATAGAGTAAAGTGGGGAATAGACGAAGAAAGAGCATTCTCGTATTTAAAAGAAGCATTGTGCAGCGCAACCCAGCTGTCAACACCCGACCTGTCTATACCGTTTCAAGTTCATGCCGATGCGTCAGACATAGCGGTAGGGGGATGTTTAACCCAACGCGACGCGAAAGGCGATTTTCGGCCCATTGCATTTGTGTCACAAAAGTTGAATGGCGCACAAAAAAAATTGGGCCACAATCGAGAAAGAAGCGTGGGGGATTTTATTTGCATTATCAAAATTTGAGAAGTGGATCCTGGGGGGTCGAGTGGAGATAATTACCGATCACAATCCATTGAAATTCCTCAACGAGACGGCTCCGAAGAGCCCAAAATTGATGAGGTGGGCGCTATCCTTACAAAGGTGGGATATCTCAATAACTCACAAGCCAGGGGCAAGTCACTTAGCCGCAGATGCTATGTCGCGGTTAGTAGATGATGGACAGTAATTTCTTTTTATCAATGTGATGATTTTGTAAAGTTCAATTAATGTCTAGTATACAAGTATTGGTAGTTTTTTTTTTGTTGTTATTCGAGTATATATATTTTGTGCCTAAAACAATTTTAAATTTTTTTTATGTATCGCATGATTGTTCTAACAAGTGATTACACTGTTTAAAGTAAGGGCTCCCAGCTCCGTAAAGTTGTACATGTATATATTTTTGGGTTCATTGAATAATGATTATATGCAGTGATTTAGGTCCAAAAGGGGTGGTAAACCCATTCGATGTGTAAAAAGGTTATTTTTCCTACCAAGTGCTGTGTTGATTTAAGCATAGCAAGGATCCATAACCTAAAGGTTTCAATGGCACTTGCACCCAAACAATGGAAACAATGGGTAAGGGGAACAGGTGGTAGCCCATCACTGAGCCGGACGCTTAAGGGTTTGAAATTAGCCCTTTGTCAGCAAATTTCAAACTTAGGGCGGGCGTGTAAGTATCGCGTCCGTCTCTGTCGGCGAGCAAAGGAAAAATGTGTCGGCTAAAGTGAACCTTTGGTCTATTGTAAGGCGCCGAACATTTTAAAACGCCGAACAATTGGGAAACGGCAGTAATGGTCCTTTTGACACACGGACTATTAGAAGTGTCAAAGCTGCCGTTTGTCATCGCGCCGACAGAAGGAAAAAATTGCTTTTGTGTGACTCGACTTCTTCAAGGGCGAAGGTTAAAGGGGGGGGGTGTCGCTCTCCCCTGGAACCGAGGTTTCCTGTTGGATCAAGGAAATACGGGACACACTCCCGAGTAGACTGGCAAATTGAGAAGGTGGCTGAGAATGAGCTCCTCTCTCAACGATTGTACCGATAGTTTTCTTTAAATGTTTTTCTTTGTTGTTGAATAAATCAACGTTGTTAAGTTTTGCACTTCTCCCTTCTGCTGATTCATTTTCGTCTCCCATTCCTGCTCCATTTTCGAGACCCATGCAGGTCATAATCAACTGACCGACGATTTAGGAGATAGGACATTCGCGGACCGCTCGGCGCGCTTATAACAATGATCCTGTAATATGTTCCATTACGGGCCGTCGGTGAGATGACATGCTGCAGATGTTTGTTACATCGACTATTTTCATGAAGAATGGTACTTCGTGACATATCCATGGGTACAGGAAGGCGCTATTGCATCGAAACGCCATAGAGGAACGTGTTAGTCGCTCATTTCCTAATCTATGGCCTCCACGTTTACCGGATATAACTCCGCCTGATTTCTGGTTATGGGGCTATTTAAATGTCTGGTGTATCGTGGAGATGTTGCGACGGTGAATGACATAAACTCCATAATGTTTCATGTGCGAAGCCTCTTAAATGATCAGTTACGATCTGCTGTTGAACACACTTCCATCGATTGAAATTTTGAAGGTAATGAGTTTGGTCAAGTAGAACACCTTTCCCTACGTCGTCTTGGACACGATTAATAACTGCTCTTGTGCAATTTCGTCCTAATATCTGTCACTAATATTTCGTCCTAATATCTGTCACTGTATATCTATCGATAATATTTTCAGGTGGTCCAATCCAAAGAATCTAAAAGGTATCCATATTTTACATGCAAGAAAAGTGCCATGGAAAATATTATGTAAATTTGACTTGTTATAAATCCAGGGAATTATGTAATATTTTACTATTATGCGAATTGTAGTCTATCCTACTACCATTGTAAAATACTTATCGGTAATTATTTTTAAAATTACATTTAGTGCATATGATAGCTTTTAGAGAGCAAAACGTAGTATTCTAGGTTGCTTGAGTAAAGGGAATTTTGAATTTAGGCATTGAAAATGTTACATTTAAATTGATTTAAGTGGTAATTTTAGGTTATTATGTGATATTTATTACTATAACCGGAATCAAAACAAAACTTAAAAATACTATCAGGAATAGAGTCTTTTTGAAATAATAAAAATAATTCGTTTCTTTCATTAATAGGTCATTTACTGTTTTCAAACGTTTATCTTTCAATACTCTAATGTACTTTTTTAAAATTTTTATTCTTTTTATACAATCGAAAAATGTACAAATTTTAGATTTCATATAATTCTTCAATTTATGATACAACCCTCCAAAGTCATTTTCTGAGTTCAATTTAACAGTTTTGTTGTTAGTGACAGCTATAATACATGTTATTAAAAATATTTCATTTTGCAGATTATAGAAATTTTTTAAAAACATTTTTGTTACACAATTTTTACTTATTTCTGAAGCCTGTTCATTTCAAATTCATTCACTTACAAAGGTGTAATAATCACACGTTTGAAGCTGTTTTATAGCTGATGGTTAAATCTTATTGTAAATAAAAGAGAAGAGCAAATTATTTTACTTTTTCATTTAAAACATATCTTCTCAATTTTTGTGCCTGAAATTGATACTAGTGCGGAACTCTTTACGATTGCACAATTTAAATTTTATTTGTCAGAAATTTCTTCCAACTGGCTATCTAATACATCTAATATATTTTAAGTATTATAATTTTATTTTAATGTTCTTGATAGAGGGGATAGAGAGTAAAGACACTAAAGCCGTAAAATTATAAAATAAACACGTTAAATAAGTTTTGCGCATCTCATAAATTTCTCTTGTGAAAACTCACATTACAAAAGTTTGATCCCTTTCATTTACGTAAGATGTAGACCATATTAACTAGAACAGAGCACTTAAACTGATTCAATTTCCCACATTTATCCAACAGTTTTAAGCATTAAAACTCATTTAGAGCTTTAAGATATCTTTAATGGAAGTGAATTTTCCAACACTTAATTACATTTCTGCAAATAAAAAAATCTGAATGTTTAAGTAATTAAAGAGTTTTAATAAGATATTGCAATCGAATACTTAATTTGTATAATTACATTAGATTATTATATATTTTGATTTCATTAGTACTTAATTTTTACTTATGAACATGTGGTATTTCACAGATAAAATAATTCTAGAATATACATGGAAGTTTTTAAATGAAAGTCTATAGTTTGTAGAAAGGGGAAATATTAAACTGTTTTAAATACTTAAGCATGTGTTTGAACTAAGTGTAAGCTGCCATGTTCCAGAAGACATACAATGGTCGAATAGGTTCCAGATTCCATGTGCTTGAATCCTGTATCTGTCATTGCAAGACATGAAAAATATCCAAGATTACAAATATATATGCTGATAGTAGTTTATACGAGGGTTACTCTGAAATTTTTGTGATACTCGCAGACTAGAATTCACAAAATAAAAATAACGGTTTAATTTTAAAATACAAAGTATTTTAACATAGTAGACGATTTTTTACTGACTTACTTTAACTTTTTTAGCTTATAATAACTTTTAATCATAAGAGAAAATGGAGTTATCGCAAGAACATATTCGCGCTATGTTTTTCTACGATTTTAAAGCAAGATTAAATCAAGAAAAATGATTTCAACGGTTGCAGTTGGCATTTGGTGATGAATCTCCAACTCGTGCTACTGTATTAAGATGGTTTAAAGAATTTAGCAGAGATCGCAATTTTTTTCAAGATGAAGAACACACAGGAAGTCCGCCGTCTGCAGTAATCCCGAATAATGTGTCTGCCTTAAGAAAAATGTTAATGGATGATAATCCCTGTACCTATCAAATTATACAGAAGAAATTAATATTTGGATCCTCAGCTATAAACAAAATTTTAATGAAGAATTACATATGAAAAAAGTAGTTTGCCGTTGGGTTCCCCATAATATAACTGAGCACCAAAAAGGAGATCGTGTCAGAATCAGTAAAGAAACTTTTAAATTGCTAAATGATGGTGGCCACCACATCATTTCTAAAATTGTACCGGTTGATGAAACGCACATATCGTATTTTATTTTATAATATTGTTTTCCACACTCGTCTCTAAAATAACTTGCAGACATACGGACAAATAAGATCTATTTTCTAGCATTAAAAAAAACTGGAAATATGGATAATGTATTATCTAAATTTTTACTTTAATAAGGGTTGAGAAACTTTTTCTTGTATACTAGTACTATTTTTCATACTCTAATATATTGTTATAGTTTTGAGCCTTCTAGAAATATTGAATATATTTAAAAGGTGGATCAAATTATTTATTCAGCCACCTATTTAGCTAGGTGACTTCTAAATCTATCGACCCGGGGAGTCATCCAGAAGATTTAGTAGCTAAGTCCGTGGGTTCGAAACTCGGTACTGGCAAAGATAATCATAGGCATTCATATACAGATTTAAAAACTAGTCCCATCTCTTGTTAACCCTTGCTTATCAAACAGGTTAAAATAGTGCTACAAACAAACAAACTACTAAACATCTATTTAAATACTTGATTAATTATATAATACAAACAAATAATGCATAGACTCCGAATTGGACAAATCAAAATCTAATAAAACAGGTACCAGGAATAAAGTTTAAATAATAAAGACTTTCTTTGATAATTTAAAGAGAAATACAAAGTCATCCAGCCACTTATTTGGCTAGATGACTTCTAAATCTACCGACCCGGGGAGTCATCCAGAAGATTTAGTAGCTAAGTCCGTGGGTTCGAAACTCGGTACTGGCAAAGATAGTCATAGGCATTCATATACAGATTTAAAAACTAGTCCCATGTCTTGTTAACCCTTGCTTATCAAACAGGTTAAAATAGGGCTACAAACAAACAAACTACTAAACATCTATTTAAATGCTTGATTAATTATATAATACAAACAAATAATGCATAGACTCCGAATTGGACAAATCAAAATCTCATAAAACAGGTAGCAGGAATAAAGTTTAAATAATAAAGACTTTCTTTGATAATTTAAAGAGAAATACAAAGTCATCCAGCCACTTATTTGGCTAGATAACTTCTAAATCTACCGACCCGGGGAGTCATCCAGAAGATTTAGTAGCTAAGTCCGTGGGTTCGAAACTCGGTACTGGCAAAGATAATCATAGGCATTCATATACAGATTTAAAAACTAATCCCATGTCTTGTTAACCCTTGCTTATCAAACAGGTTAAAATAGTGCTACAAACAAACAAACTACTAAACATCTATTTAAATAGTTGATTAATTATATAATACAAACAAATAATGCATAGACTCCGAATTGGACAAATCAAAATCTCATAAAACAGGTAGCAGGAATAAAGTTTAAATAATAAAGACTTTCTTTGATAATTTAAAGAGAAATACAAAGTAGATTAAGTTATAATAGTTTAATAAGACCACATTTCTTTCATGACCGTCAAGGGGGAGTTTTTATAACATCTAACAAGTTCAACATTCCTTTAATTAAGTTGTATGAATTTGAATAAAAAAGGAAAAACGATAAAAATTGGCTTTTGGAATTTCTAATGCCAGTTATTAAAAAAAGGCAAGAATATTTATAATGTATTAAATATTTTTTTACTTAATTAAGTCTCAGAGAGATGAATTTTCTTTTCCTTGCCTCTGTACATTCTCTAGTTAATTTTAATCAAAATATTAATCATGTAAATCCAAGAAACTACATTTTTGTTACTTATTTATTCAAACAAATGAGTTAAAAATTTTCTAATTTGATATATTAGAAAGAAATTTTATCTTTTTTAAGGAGTTTTAATAAACACTTAATTATTTTTAAAATATAAAGTAAACATTTTCTTCAAACTTAATAATCCAAGTAAAAATTTTAATTCAATTTAGTTATTGTAGAAAGAATATAAAACGATGCGATATAAACAAAAAATTTAATAAACAATTTACATTAAAAGGTTGAACAACTATAAAAGGTGAAAATAAATGTAGGTGAGTGGGAAAAAATAGTTTTATCACGATGTATTTTAAGGAAATTAGTATATGAATTAACCATTCAGATTTTAGTATTATTCTATAATCCAGACTTTGGTAATTAACAAAATGTTACTTAAGTATTTAAGTAATTGTTATTTAAGTATTAAAGTATTGGAGAGTTTGAGTAGGTTGTTAATGGCATGTAATTTAGTAATTTAATTTTAAATTAATGGTTTGCATTAAATACCTGTATTATTCCTCAAAAATATATTCTCATTATGTTAAAAACTTCGAAATCCGTAATATTTACTAAATTAAGCTTAGTCTTAAATAATGAGTAAGAAGTCAAAAATTAAGCTTAAATAACATGTTCCACGTTTTGTGGAACAAGGTTTAAATCAAGAGTAAATCATATTATTATATTAAAACATGTTTGTATCGAGAAACGTGAATTCTAGATTTTGCGAGAAGTGTCTGCTTTCCTGAAAATTTAATACATAGCGTAATTGTATACCTACAGTGGCACATTCTTAAATGGATACCTTCTTACATTATCTTTTTATGTATGGTGGCTGATGGTATTATGGTTGATGTTATGTATAAATTAGTTATCTAAGCAGTGGTCAACATTTGAGTTTAATTAGAGGTATATTTTCTACTATCATGGATAAGTTTGAAAAATTTAAAAGCAAAACTTATTATAATTTAACAGACGAAATTGATATTGTACATTTGAGAAAATTGCACACATTTTTATATATGAAACAGACAGTGATATGATTTATGGATCAGAGGAGGATCAAGGTGATAGTAATTGTGAATCAGAGGAGACTGAAAATGCTGACAAAAAATCAGAGCCAGATAAAATTGATAGCAATCGTGAATCAAAGGAAGATAAAACTATTGATAGTGAATCAGAAATTGAACTTATCAATTTATTGGGAATATATTAATATACCACCATGGTTGGAATCATTGTAAGAAATTCCAGGTTTGATGTTTATTCAAGAAGTTCCTGAACTATTTTTAATGATGAGTTCTTGTATCTGTGTAATGAAACCAATTGTTATAATAAACTGTTAGTTAAGTTTCCACAAATGCGTTGAAATGGAAATGAAATGATTTCTTAGACTTGTAGTCCTTTTTACTCGGTCTATTAACCTTTTAAAGGGTATAATTACAAAATTTTGTAATTTTAATGAAACTAAGTAATAAATGTTATCTATGAATCTTATAAATATGAAATAAATGAAAAAAAAATTACATTTCTTCAGGATGTGGGTTTTTTTTCAAGGGGGGGGTAGCTGCGAAACCAACCCCTTGTAACGCATAGTAACAATTCTTTTTTATTTTAATCATATTTAAACAATAATGAAAAATTATCATCAAAACGATCTAATAAATAAATAGCTAAATAATTTACACGTATTGTTTTATGTAGGTATTTTTATTTGGGGACATAAGGGAGAAAAATCAAATTCATACTTTCTTTATACAAAGCAAGTTTAAACACGTATGTTTCAAAGAGAAAAATAAATTAAGTGTAGTTATTTAATCTGTTAACAATTTAAAGCTCCAAAAATAAGAAAGTCGAAAAAATCATTGATATGTCTAAAAAAGGAGAGAGAAAATCATTTAAACAGGGGGTTTTGCTACGAAACCACTATCCGTTAAAGGGTTAAAACTATAATACTAGACTATCGGGCAAAAGATGCCTAAATAGAAACGGCATTATTTGTAACAACTATGACTCACACGAAATTTGAGAAAATCGTATCTAATGTCGGGACACTTACTTAAACAGCATTTGCCACTAAGCCAAAGATATTTGTTGATCATTTTATTATGGGAGTACCATGTAGGTGGCTACATGTTTCAAACAAAGGGGGTTTTCGTCATAATTTAGCTCCAGATACCAGAAAGAAGACCAAGAGGCTTTGCCTGCCACCTCCAGAAGAATCGTTTCTAAACTTGGAGGACATTTCAGTTTGGTTTGGTTTGGAGCACTACGGTATACTGCTTGGCTACTCAAATGAGACTGGAACCTACTGCTTAAGGCTGATTCCGAAAGGATACGATTATCCATACTATCAGTGGAATTCGAGCCGCGATCTCTGGTACCGTATAGCAGCGCCCTATCATTCGACCATTGTTCGGCGAAGGGCATTTTAACCATGAGCCTATATTACGTACCCTAGCTATGATTCATAGAAATAAGGGATCTCTGGCTAAATCGAACTCGTAATTCTCAGGTTAAGAGATCAATGACTTTGCCGACTAAGCAAATTAAAATACGGAAATTTATATGAAAGTTTGAGGGAAAATAGCTTTATTCGAATATGTTAAGAGAAGAATTGAGTGGATCAGTAACGAAAGATAGAAGAACCAAACTGTAAAGATCGAGATATTTAAATTTAAAATCTGAAGAAAAATTCTGAGAAAGTCTGTGTAGGTTTTAAAACTTCTAAATTGGAGTATAATCCGGGTAGCACATGAACAAAATAAAAATCCACTTTAGCCAAGAGTAAAAACATTTATTAGTCGAAATTCCACACGCCCCAGCGTGCTAACGTATACGGCTGGTTTATATATCAGTGAAGGAATACGGTTACCACAGCGCCGCCACAATCTGGATTCTGGTCTATTCCTGTATCTAAACTTTCCTCTCTTTGTTGGTTTTTTTTTTAATTTTTCAGTACTCTATATATACAATTGTTCTACTTAAATTCCCAAGGTTTGTTGTAGTCACCGAATTTTGAATATGCATTCGTTGATACCACCAGATGGTTAAAGCCGATATTAAAATATCTTCCACCTTATGACGTAATACGACAGCATTACGGATAACAACGTAGCTGTAAACCAGTAATTTTTCTGAAGATAAAAAAAATTGCAACATATTGCGAAATGTTTTTCTTATTAAAATGTAAATAAGAAGAAGAATAAATGTATTAAAGACATAAATATGAGGAAAACTCTGCAACAAACTGCTTAAATAGAAGTTCAGTTTGTACACTACATTCTTCGGAACTAAGATAAATTTTGAATTCCTTCGTCTAGAAATGCAACTTTATTCCTAACTCGTTCACTACATTGTGGTTTTTTCCACTTTATCAAAATCAATATGTGGAGTGAATGTGACTATAGGAGAAAAACAGAAAACAAAAACAGGTAATATTCCGTATCTGTCAGTACCTGGTATTCGAGTGTAAGGATATCGACAAACATAAATGACACTTTTATAATTAATGTAATGTATCTTAATTTAATATTAAAATGCCCACAAAACTGATTTCAAAGGACCACGTACCGTCTTTTATTGTGTACATCCAGACCGAAAGTTGAGTACCAATTGGTCAGTGTTATTGACTTAGATGTCTAATTAATCTTAGATGTCAGACTTGAAATATTTTAGACCTTAAGATTCCAAACAATTAAAGAGATATGTGGTAATATTTTAATTAAACTTCTCATTGAAAAGTAGGACTATAAAATTTTATTATATGCTTGAATCCAAATACTGCTGAGTATATTTAAGTATTTAAGTTTTCATTTCTTCACTTACTGAGTTAATAGTTCTATTAATGAGAAACATAAAAAAACACGTTGCAATCGAACATGCATTAATATTTCAGAAAACAAAATATAAATTAATAATTCAAGTTAATAATTAATGGTTCAAATTTTGGTATATCATCGGGGCACCAATGATATTTTGAAGATAGGAGAAAAGAATATAGGAATAGACAACAATAGGAAAATAAGAAACAGATTTTCTTTTTCAAGACTGTAGCAATTTTTTTTCTTCTCCATTCCAGCAAACTGAGTCAAGAAGAACTATTCTTTCTGTATTACTTAGGGGATTTAATGCTTATTCACCTGTCTTAGTCCAGGCTTTTAGTTATAAATGACAACCAAATGATAACGCAACTAAATAGTGTAATAATCATTTAAAATCTTATATAGTACTCTCGATTTGCTATCATGTGGCTATAAAAGGAAAACATATTTTGTGGATTCTTATAATATTATTCTAAATTATATAGAAATACTGTATTCAGCATTGTACTATAAAGTTTGTTTTACTACATTTTTACTTCATTACCAATGAAATTAAATTTTTAGCAGTAAAGAGACAAAAATTAAACAGAAACAAAATACTTTGTTTCCATATTCATAAATCCGTATTAACAAATCTCAAACCCAAAATTTGAAAGCCATATTTATTGAAAACCAGATTCATGGGACAATAATTTATCATATGAGTAATGATTTGAGAAGCACTTAAACTGTACTGTGATTAGTCGAGACAGTAGGTGTGGTTAAAAAGATTAACTGTAATTTTGATAGAAAAAAAAACATTGCCAACAGAAAAACTTTGTTTTAGTTCTTCTTACTTTCTAAATCCCATAAATCTCCTTTTTGTGCCCTTTTTTTGTAATCCAACTTGCATGCCATGAATTTCCCCACTTGTTGATGACACTCGAAGTCACGCTTCTCTGAGTATTTGAATGAACAATTTAAATAAATATATGTAGCATTTTATGAAAAACTCTTTATCGAAAAACACAGTGATAGATTTGTGTATGAATTATAAAGTTCATAAAATTGCAAAAATATGACAGGAAATCAGTTAGAGAAGTTCTCTTGGAAATGTTTTCTACACATTTCTTATTAAATATATATTAATGGTTTAGATATTTTGGATTCATTGTTTTCTTGTTTTATAATATAGGAATTAATTTATTCAAATCAACGAGTGGGTTATTTAAAAAGCTTTCGGGGGCCATAGGTTCAGCCAACTTCTGTAGGTTGCAATTTGGGTCCAGTAAATGTGGTTCATCCGGAGTAATACAAAGTGTGACACAATATTTCACGATTAATTTTATACTTCAGCGTCAGGAAAAATTGAGCTAATTATATGTGTCACTTACGTAGAACACGATTAATCTAATTATATATATCACTCTGATTAAATCTTAGATATTTAAGCTTCTGAAATGATCTGTAATGGTTATTGTTATCTGATTCAATGCTAAATATTTTAGTATATAACATTATATGCATAAAAACGAAGGATAATTATTGTTCAAAACACTTAGATGAATACATTTATATTATGAAAAGGAGATATTTATTTTAAAAGAATTAGGGTAGGGTGAAAGAATAATATTATAAAAGATTATTTTAGATCACAAGCATGACAAAAAAGTTAATGACATCAAATTACAGAGAACAAGGAACTGAAATACAAAAGGGACATTTTATCATAGTTTAAACTAATCTTTATACGCAGTCCTGTGAGGAAGTACTTCGTATTCATTTAAAACAATAAGGAAAACAAGCTATAAAAATGATCGGAAACTGTCTCTTTTAATGAGTATTCAAATAAATATTAAGGTTCATATCATTAAGAGAATTCCAGTCATCTATTTCTTAATTTTAAAACAAGAATGATGAAGGTTTAGTTAAAAATAATCACTATTTCCTTTAACATATCATTTTTATTTACATTGGAGTTATAGTTTGCTTAATAACCTAAAGAATAGCAACTATACATAGCTCTTTAAAAAGCAAAGAAGATGATCATATTAGTTCTCAAACCACTTTTAAAAATGGTCTTATTTTTCTTAGATAATTAGCTTCAGAAAGTTAAAAAAACAGTTTTTCATTTATGAACATCTGGTAGAGATTATATGCTAATTACATACTAAAGAAACAATTTATATTTCGTCGCTTGTTTGAGAGAAAATATTAAGAAAAATTAATATAGTAAATAGGAGAAATATTTTTATATAAAGAAGTAAAGGTCCTTTCTTTTATTTTAATTCCATAGCTTTTTGTGTTATGGATTTGTTTCATTAATAAGTTAATAAGTCAATAAGTTGTTGTTTAAACATCGTTTTTTAACGACCTGTAAACGGGCAGTAGTCTAATATTTGATGAATGAACCTACTGTCTCACAATGTGTGCCGTTAGTTAGGACAAAGTTGAATGTTGTTAGTTTTATTATTTTCAATTTATGAATGGAAATACAGTCAAATTTTGATTTAACAACGTAGTGACCTAGAGCAAACCCCGTTATAGCACCACATATGTGTGTTAACAAGTCCTTATTTATTAGCCATTTTTCCTGACTACATAATAAGGCCTATTTAAAATAAGTGTAATTAATACTGCTATTTAACTCATTTGATGGATAACCTAGCATGCATTTCCAGATTAAACTTCCAGGCCATAATAGTAAACACCATAGTTTGCCTAATTAATTCTAACTTCTCACTCTTGAGGCCATTCCCATTATCTTTTCTATAACTATTCAGATTTACACTGACGTCAGTATAGTGAGCAATAGTGACTGTGACAATTATGTTTCTCTTCTTACAGATATAAAATAAAGCTATAAACCGACACTTCTACTTAACTTTTATCATTGAACTTATAGCTATCAAAGAGGCATATCGGAGATTTGATGACTTGTACTGCACCCTCGAATATTTGGATGTTGACACACAACCGCATAGTAAATAGACAAAAATTGAAAAAAATTAAAATTGGTTTTAGAATGTTAAAAAGGCGTTAAAGTACCAATTCATTTTAATGGCTACTAATACTTTCCTGTCAGCAATAGTAAGTTTGACAGTAAATCTTACTTTTTGTTTATTTTTGAAACATTATTTCTTTTTGAAAACCTTTGTGTCAATAGTGTATACTAATCTTCCCCTATGTATTTGAGTATTTTTAAGCAAGTTTGTAACGTATTTGATGCACTCCAACCTAATAAAATGTGAAAACTACTTTCTGAATAATGTTAGAGCAACGAAATAATGATTCATTGAAAATCGAAACATTTATCTAGGTTTTAATATATTTAATTCAAAAGTTTAAAAGAGCGGAAGGTTCGCAACATTCTCTCTTTGGCAGTCTAGGACATAAAGACATAAAAATATAACAATTTTTCAAGAACTGACAATTAATAACTGAGGACTAATTTTATTCTAAACAAAGCCGAACATGTTAAATAAAGAAACAAAGAAATTTATAACGAATCAAGAATAGGCTATTATAACAGAATACTAGCCTTAAAATAATAACATGGATATAAATAACTATAAAATATTGAATATATAGATTTCAAATATTGTATAAACAAGTTGCAAAATTGCAAACATAGTTTAAGATATTAAAATAATTTTAATATTCGGTGTGCCCTTAAAAATATTCTTTAATTGGTTTCTTACTAGCTCTACGCACTTTTGTTTACTATGTGATGAATAATGACATCAATATGCAAAGAAAATTTAGAATTGCTTTAAATATGTTTACTTGCCACCAACGAATTCAAATTCATAGATTTCAGTACTAGATAACGGCTTCTTTCCCAGTAGAACATCATTTTGCTTAAAGGAAAAAAAAGTAAGCCTGAGAAGTTGTACTTGCAGGCATATTGCAGGTTGTCCAAATTTATTGAGTTCATTTTGTATTTGAATAAATTAGGTACATACTTTTTTATTTTCTTCGTGGAAATTAAAATCAGTTATTGCAATTAAGCCAACTGGAAATTAAGACTATTTGAACACAATAAAGTAATTTAACCATTAAACAATTTCCACATGAGTTACATTAGTAGCTGGCTAAATATACAGCCTATAAGTTTCACGCGTTTCAAATGTTCTGCAATATTTCAGCAAGTACCCTTCCAATAATCTTAAGGATTCGTCATTTTAAGTTATTGATATCCGAAGCTGAAGCACCTTAAAATACTAGCCAAAACAAAAAATGAAGCCAAAGGATAAAATACAAATTATGCGATGACGAGGGATCCCTATGGACATGGTACCGTTTCTTCACGACTCTTCCAAAGATTAGGATATGATTTGATTAGATCCGTTAGAAGTATGAAAAAGCAGTGTGGGAAAGTGCCGTCCTGTTGAAAGATAATTTGAGGATGACAGCATTCAAATTGAGACAATTATAGCCCTCTAGCATATCCAGATATATCACTTTTGCCATGTGCTTTCAATGTAGACAAATGCATGGAAATTTTATTTATAGCCAATGTGTACCAAACATTGAATTTTGGTCTTCTGTGTGCTTTTTTACTACTGTATGAAGAAATTTAGTTTTAAACATTAATTCAAATATAGAACTCTAGCATATCCCGATACACTATATTTCCAATGATCACTTTTCACTTGCGATTTTAGACATTCTGTTGAATGTCTAGAAAAATGCAATAAAAATTACCTAAAACCTTAGGCATGTAAATAGAAGGGTAGAAGCAATATAATTCATCTAAGAATTTTTCCAAAACCTCATAGGGGACCATTAACAAATTGAAGAAAAACGAGTATGTTTTAGAAAACCTTGTAAAATGAAATGTATAAAGAGCATCGAAACTTTTATTCATGATTAGGATGCGCCTTGTAATAATCTGTGTTCATTGCTATGAGGGTAGCACGTATACTAGGGGAGAAAGTTTGGTTTTTATAAAAACAATCCCAAATTTCTCCAAATATTTTGCTTATAATTTGAAGAGTTCTCAAAATCAAAGAATGTTATTTTCAGGACTCATGACAAACAGCATTGTATAAATACCCTGCAACTGGAATTAATAAAAATATTGGATAAAAAATTAACATGTTTACTAAATAATGTTTCACTGCACATGCGCGAATGCAATCGAAGTATAATGTGAATAATGTATTAGCTAAATGTATAAAGCAACTTTTGTGAAAGTCCCAAAATTGAAAATTCTGAAAGTGATCGTCCATAGAATAATCTCGAAATACGTTGTTCCCAAAAAGCAGCAAAAAGATGAGGGACTGTATCCAAAATTTCATCTGTTATTAAAAATCTCCGTGCCGAGTAAATGGGTAAATATGTAACATTTCTTTCACTGCATGTTATTTTAAAGTCGAGGTTGTCATAAGAGCAAATGTTTGTTCTAGCTGCAGAAGAAAAGTTGATACTACTGTTCTCAATATATTGTATTTATATTTTGTATTTATACAAATTTCTATATTTGGATACATCCCCTTACCTTTTTACTTCTTTAAAATAAAAATTTCAAAACAATAATGGAAGTAAAACACTACCCCTTCTAGTATGACCGGTTTTTACAGTGTCAATGCATTTACATAACGCCTTATAATTTGAGTTATTAATAGTTTAATCGTTTTTAAACTAACTGTATTATCGATCTGATATAAAATAAGCATATTTTAAAGTTTAAGTTGTGAAAAAACTTCTAGTAGTTTCTTTAAAAAAAATATGATTTTTTTGTAACAACTATCCCATTGTGTCAGCTATATATTTATTTAAAATCTTACAAACTTTGTAAGCGGCGAATTAAGGCGGACAAAAGAGAAAAAAGAAAATGAGGTGTTTATTGCTTAAAGAAAAAAATAACTACCGCAGTTCATTTAGCAAAGTTCATCTGCGTACTCTTCCGGTATTTAGAAATAATTTTTTGAATACGTACCTACGGCAATTTCCACTGCAGAGCTGGATTACTTATTAACGAGAAATAAATAATAATTTATAACATCATAAACTGTAAATGGATGCATCTCCTTCAGTTACATTCAGGAGATATTTAGCTATCAGTAAACTTATCCAGTTCTGCTGCTGGTATGGAATAAATAAATTGGTGAGCCTTGCTGAACTTTATTGTTTTATCCAATGCTTTGTTCACTCCCATGGGATTTACTCGTAAAGTTTTTAACGAAATTTATGCCACTTCTGTAGTTGTACTCCTTAGAGTATAACACTGAATTAAAAGGATTTATTCGTATACACAAGAACGAAATATATGCAGTTTAATTACTGCCATTTATGCAACAAATTTACTTCCTACATATTTATATACATAGTGAGTATAATAGATGTAATAGTGAGAAAAAAATAATAAAAATGGATAAATACTGATTTTAAATATTTATACTGTAAGTACTTATATTATGAAAGAAACATTTAATTGATGTAAAACTATTTTAATGTCAGGTACAATGTTCCTTAAAATACTCAGTCAGTACGAATAAATAACAAATTTTGTACATTGTTTATTGGCTTTTATAAAATGTATGAAGTATTTATCTTTTCAAACTTTGCTCATTTTACACCGAAGACATGTTAACTCATTTATTATTAAAGCACTACCTAAGATATAAAAATATTTCATATGAGAACACGTCACAAAAATACCTTAGTCCAAATTATGACATTTTGTGATAGATACATTCAATTAATACATACAGTAAAATACAGTAGATATAGTAAAATTCATACATTGTGCTTTATCTGTTTAGTTTAAGATTTTAAAAGCAGAATACACAAAAATACCACGTTAAGAGATATCCATTATAGTACTAAAATGGAGATATCAAGTTTTTATGTTTTCTAAAATGGAGAATTTTATGTAGTATTTTTTCCACATATTCCTAAATAAGTGTTACATTGTTTAATTATTGTGTAAAGACTTTGGCGTGAAAATATTTATTAATAATTTGGTTTCTTATTTAAGTAAAGAAATGTGTCAAGCAATTCTCTATTAAAATCTAAACTGAACAACAACAAAAAAAAATCCTAGTATAAGAGTTTTAATTTCACTGCTTATATATACAAGCAGCTGCACTATCTAGAAAAAATATGTTTTAGCTTTAAGAAGATACCCCTAAAATTATATATATTTCAAAATTCTATTCAAGATAGTTTTTTTTATATTAATGATAGAGTTTCATGTGAGTATTACCTGACTGTAAATGACCTAGAATCCCCAATAAGAAATAATGATTCCGTCTTAAATATTAATGTACACAGAAACAGAAAAAAAAATCTAAATGTAAAATCTCTGAATCAAGGAATCACCTCGCTTTTGTTAGTCTTCATTAAAATATGGATTTAATGTTTTCGTTTGTAAATATTCTTAAAATGGATTTGTAAAATCCTTTTGTGGTGAATTATTTAAATCGGAACTAGTTACGAATATAAAATATTTCCAATGAGTAAATTGCTATATTTCATGATTAAAATCGGGATTTTCTGGCATTATTTTTACATTAGCTTTGTCACATGTATTATTGTTCTTTAAAACTTTTACTATTTATATTGTTTTTATGATGCTG
This sequence comes from Pardosa pseudoannulata, assembly GCA_032207245.1. Classification (NCBI taxonomy): domain Eukaryota; kingdom Metazoa; phylum Arthropoda; class Arachnida; order Araneae; family Lycosidae; genus Pardosa; species Pardosa pseudoannulata. The sequence goes on along the minus strand of CM063503.1, from coordinate 16,956,883 downwards.
TCGAGACAAATATTAATCTAAAAAGACATACAACTATAATTTTCGCTTATTGTACTGTTCGTTATCAACAATAATCATGCAGGTTCGATAACATGTGTAGTATTTACGAAAATATTCTTTAAAAAAAGTCAAAGATCAACTCAATTAATTTGAATTGTCAAACACTACCAAATACTACGAAGCAATAAATTAGTTTTAGTTTCTCTGTACAATTGAGCCATATGTAAACTTTTTTGTACTATTTAGATCTTTCTAAGAAAACATTTGATTTGAAACTATTCAAACAATTTATTTCCATTAGATAAGCGCAATACTTTATTTATATTAATGATCCTAAAAGTAACATTCTTCTTTTTTATTTTAATTGAAATTGTTTAAAATACAGTCTAATGTCTTCAGACAAGGATTTTTAATTTTAAAATGCTTTTCAGTATTAGTTATTGTAACTTTTATTTTTATGTTTATGATTATAGATTTTTATATTTAAAAATATATAATTCAGATTAATCTATATCTAATATAGATTTTTATATTTAATAATATCTGTATTAAAGGTTTTATTACTTCATATTTTTTCCAAAAAATATAAAGTAATAAAATATTCTTTCAAAAAAGTCAAAGATCAACTCATTTAATTTGAATTGTCAAACACTACCAAATACTAGGAAGCAATAAATTAGTCTTGGTTTCTCTGTACAGTTGAGCCATATGGAAACGTTTTGGTACTCTTTAGCTCTTTCAAAGAAAACATTTGATTTGAAACTATTCAAGCAATTTATTTCCATTAGATAAGCGCAATACTTTATTTATATTAATGATCCTAAAAGTAACATTCTTCTTTTTTATTTTAATTGAAATTGTTTAAAAATACACAGTCTAATGTCGTCAGACAAGGATTTTTAATTTCAAAATGCTTTTCAGTATTAGTTATTGTAACTTTTATTTTTATGTTTATGATTATAAATTTTTATATTTAAAAATATCTAATTCAGATTAATATATATCTAATGTAGATTTTTATATTTAAAAATATCTATATTAAAGGCTTTATTACATTTTATTTTTTGGAAAAAATATAAAGTAATAAAATATTTTTTCAAAAAAGTCAAAGATCAACTCAATTAATTTGAATTGTCAAACACTACCAAATACTAGGAAGCAATAAATTAGTCTTGGTTTCTCTGTACAATTGAGCCATATGTAAACTTTTTTGGACTATTTATCTCTTTCTTAGAAAACATTTGATTTGAAACCATCCAAACAATTTATTTCCATTAGGTTAGCGCAATTCTTTATTTATATTAATGATCGAAGAAGTAACATTCTTCTTTTTTATTTTAATTGAAATTGTTTAAAAAACACAGTCTAATGTCTTCAGACAAGGGTTTTTAATTTGAAAATGCTTTTCAGTATTAGTTATTGTAACTTTTATTTTTATGTTTATGATTATAGATTTTTATATTTAAAAATATATAATTCAGATTAATCTATATCTAATATATATTTTTATATTTAAAAATATCTATATTAAAGGTTTTACTAATATATATTTTTTCTAGCTTATATTCAGAATGTATTAAACGAAAAGAGGTCATAAAATACTGTAATTATATTTGTTTTTTACTTATAAGGTTATAAAAATCATTACTTTCTTTTTAAACCTAATTGATCTGTTTTCAATTTCATGTGTTAAAAGGGAAAGCATTTTTCTCTTTATTAGCTAGCGCAGTGACTCATGCTTATGAATAAAAATGGCCAAGATATATTTTTTACCAATTAACTATACTTTTCATCTCTGCTATGATGTCTAGACGTAATTGGAATCTCTGGTTTGTTTTCAGATCCTAGTTAACGTTATATATCCAGCCGAATATGGCTTTTTATGGATATTTAAATGAAAATAACTTATAATTCAGACACAATTCATAGTTTTAATATGATTTAAAATGGAAAGTAATCTATACTACATTATTTTCAACCTAATCAGGTGTTATTAATAATGATTTATTTATCATAACACAGAGAATTATTTTATTAATAAAATTTTAAAACTCAGATGTAGAGCTTAAAGAGCCCATTTTTCGTTTTAAATTGCTATAAAAAGTTTCAATACGTTTATATTTTCAACACTCAATTTTTAAGAAGTTTACTTTACAAATAACAGAACCTGTTTTTGAATTTCTTGATGCTGAATTAGGAATCACTTGTTTGTTGCTCCCAGCATGATTTCGATGCTTTCTGAATATTTTAAGTAATGAGGCTTATTTATACACTTGCTTCTAGGATGCGTGAGTGCATAACAAATTTGATAACAAATAGTTTTATACAACCTTATATTTGATACTTCTCCTAATAAAGTAAATATTTTGATTTTCCGTTTTAGTTTCTCAAGGGAAATCATTCATATTTTAAATTCTAATGATTTTTATTATTAAACCAAATATTTAAAATTCTTTAACTGTCCTACATTTGCGAGATTCATTTTAGCTGTAGATGAGTATGATATAAAATGATCAGATAGTTAACGTGTTGTAGTATCTTGGAAAGGATTTTTTCTTTTACTAAGCTTAGACCAAAAAGATAAAACAGCTTTCATGTTAAGCTTGGTCTTCTTTTGAAGAGAAATCACTTTTTTGTGCAAGCATTTTAATTGTCTTAACTAATATTTTTTATTGTTACTGTTTGAGAAGCATCATGCCTTGGAGCATTTGAGAGTAAATATATCCTATTTACCATTATTTATATTTGTATTGCAATGAAATTTGTGTTCTTTAGCTAAATCTCATATTTTAAGAATTTTAAATTACTTTTAAGTTAGGTATGAATACCTATGCACTTTAGAGTTAAACATCAGAAAGCCTTATGTTGAAAGTACATTAGTGAGTTGTACCAAGGTTTTATCTGAACTTTAAAGGTTACATGCTCAAAAAATAGAAAAGTAATAAATTAAAAAATAAAAAAAATATATGTGCACTCACGAACGTCTATAGTAGCAAAATAATGCACAAGATATTTTAAAAATACAATAAAACTTAAAATTACATGTAAGGTGAAACATCTTCCTGTATATTATTTGTCGAGTAGCTCTCATTAAATTTAAGTATTTACCTGTGATAAATTTATAGTAGTTTTTATTTTTGTTAGCCTTAGACTAGATTTATTTGCATTGCGTTGTGTAGATTATTTAAGTTTTAAATACAACCACAGGTTGTGAGAGACTAGATACTTTTAAAGATTTTTAGAAACTAATAGGCTAATTAAATTTTTTGAAACAAATATTATACAGTTAAATAAACACATAACCAAGTTGATAGTTTTAAATAAAAAAAGCAAACTTATTGTTATATTATTTATATGTCTATATTCAGAAAATTATTTCAAATATCAAAAATTTGCTTTCCCACATTTTCTATTATGTGCCACTTTATTCAAAATTTAAAATTAAGCAGATACTAAAACATTTACTTAAAAAAGAAGAGAGAGGACCTAATTCGAAATTCAAATTTTTATAACAAGTTCCTTTGTGGATATGCAAAGGGATGTGTATCTGTTCGTCTGTACTCTGGTCGGGAGACTTGGAGTTGGTGAAAGGATTTAGACACCTTTGCGTATACTCTCAATTGGTGGGATGACAATTCTGACTACAGTTCCACCACTGGTTTGTGGCCTTCTAAATAACTGGGGAATCTGTGAGGCTGCCACGTGGTCCCCGAACTTTGTTTTCCAACTCCCGAACACTGATAACTACGTTCTCTAACTACCGAAATCCAACTCTCAAACTGTATCTTCTTTCTTTTTTATATTATTTCCATCTCTATCCTTCCTTATTTTTCTTCTCTAATCAGCAGAGCTGTACATATTCATTGGTCTCCCTTTCTCCGGCTTTAAACCGAAAACAAGGGGGATAACCTTACACCTTCAAATTGTGCACCGTCCCTTAGAGATTATTAAATAACTCTGCAAAGCTACATTCTTATTTATTGTCATAAACGGAGACATGATTCTAATATTGGACTGGGATCAAAACCCACTCGAGAATCCCTCACATGACGAATCCATTCAATTAATTTTTATAGGATCCATCTCCTTTACAAAAAATGTAATGAGGGCAGATTTAGATCCCAAGCATTACACTACCCGTTTTGTCTATAAAATAATATTAATTAGAATGATCTAAATCACCTCACCCCATTATTTTAATTGTGCATAAAAGAAGTGATGTTAAATGGGCTTCACTTTAAAATCAATTTAATTTATAAAATGAATTTTCTTAATTCTGTTAAATAGACAAACACGACTTAAAGGGGTTACAGATGTAAAAAAAGGGGAGAAATTTCCTTGAAAACTTACGTCACATTTGAAGCTGGAATAGTGATGAATTGATACTGGAAATGTGTAGGAATGAAGGTCTACTCATTTCGTTCTTGCCCATTTAAGTAGTTCTGCTGGATCGTTAATAAAAACGGTAAACATTATACCTTGTTTAAAGAGAAAAATTTTACTTTGCACTCAGAATTTTTTTTCAAATTCGTGTTTTTATGATGTATTAGTGAAACGATAAAATGTCTCTTATATCCAGACAAATTTAATCTGAATTCAACTGTGAAATAAATTTATAATCTCATTTGCATTATTTTTAACGCAATCAGACTTTATTAATTAAAAATTCATAAATAATAATTGAATTACATTATCATGTGGAAATGTAAAATTTAATGAAATACAACTTTATTTAAAACACATTTTCAGCTATGAAGTTATGAATAGTTAAAGTTTTGTATTTTCCAACTTCGAATATGCAGATTTGAGAAATTTGTTTTACAAATATATTTTTATAATGCATGAAAGAAGAGGAAAATTAAGCTACTTTGCGTTACAAGGTTTTACACTGTAGAAAATTCAATTTGTAGATTGAGTTTCCTCTTAATTCTATTATGTAGACAAACACTCAGAACTTAAAAATTAAAAAATGTTTCTTTTGAAATTTATCCACCACTTAGAGTTTGAATAGTTTAATTAAAATTGGCAAATGTATAAAAATAGATTTTCAGATTTTTGACTGAGGATAAATATATAAAAGATACAAGATTCACTTTAGTAATATTGGAAAATAAATGGAAAATAATCTAGATTGCATTTAACGTTTTAAGATGTGAATAATAAGAAAACCGTTTTTAAAATCACAGTGAATTATTTTATGAACCATTTAAAGAACTATTTTTAATTGTATGTCAAATATTTCCTGTATTTTCTATTTTAAAAGAATTTACTGAGTGTAATTCTAACCCCGAAAATTGTTTTTCCAGTAGGATACATTATTTCAGAGAGATTATACATTTGTCGGGGTCTGAAATTATTTGGTATAAAAACATTGCATACATCAAAAGAACAAATTAAATTGGGTTGAGTCCTTATGCGGTAAATTTTTAACTTCAGAACGCAATATAACATATCAGAAATACATTCTACACTATGAAAAGTCAAAGTTTTAATATATTCCATCTCCGAATATACACATTTAATAAATTAATTTTTGTAAAATATTACTTTTATAGTGTATGAAACAAAAAGAAATTTAAGATAATTTACATTGAAAATGGTCTCTCACTAAAGAAAATTCCATTTTTAAATTGAATTTCTTCTTAACTCCGGTAAATATACAAATGTAAAACTTGGATTTCAGATATAAATATTGCAGACATTTCTGTTGTAATTTGCACAAAATATGAAACTTTAGTAGTGGTTAGTTGATCGTTGGAACATGTAAAGATACACTTTTTCTCAATTAGATCATGTCTGTATAAGTGGTTCGTCAAACTTTTTTTAGTAAGCACTGAAAAAATTTGATATTATGCATAAAGTTCACTATTAACTTCTTTAACCCTTTGACAGTTTCATTTTTTCCCAGAATTTGGTAAAAAAAATGTCACATTTTTTTATTGCATTTTTTTGTTCATTTTACATTTTTAAGTAAATATATGTTATTATAATTAACATTTCTAATATTTTTAAGCATTTATTACAATTTTTTTTCTATGAAAGCATCACAGAACTAAAGTTTACGTTTAGTCTCATCGATATCCAAGTTCATTTTTGGAATTCCAGTGAAAGCAAATCTAGGAGGCAGATCTAGAGGATTATCACAATTAATTTTAAAAAATTGTCTTGCTTGACTGATTCCATCTGTACTACTATCAGATTTACTACTATTCAGGTCATCTAGTAAACTTTCGTTACTATCATTTACAGATAATTCAGTTTCTGATTCCGAGTCACATTTTGAATCACAAGAAATTAGCTCCATAAGCTCTGAATTATCCATTATTTAAAAGTAAAAATATATTATTCAACTTTTACATCTATAAAATTATCAGGCGGTTAGTAAAATATAACCAGACAGCTATACACTGAAAGATAACAATTCGTCTTCTGGTACAAAACATGCGAAAAAACCCGCGCTTTTGAACCAATCAAAGAAGAAAATACAATAAACTGCAAACTATCATTTACTGGACTATACGAATAATTTGTTACTAAAATTAGAAAAAATACGGCCGAAACAGTGCAAGCGAAATAAAAGTCAGATTGTCCGTACGGCGTACGCGCAAATCAGTAAAGGCCCGAAAGCTGTGCCCGTGCGGTGTACGGGCAAAATAGGGAAGGGGTTAAAGTAGCAGCTGAATTTTAAAATACTTTTTGTTCTTGACTAATATACTTGAAAATTTTATATTAATAGGAATATATTTATATAAAGTGCTTTTAATTTGAACGTAATATCTTAATAATTGTAAAAGTTCTTAATTATTATTTTTTTTCTAAAAGGTTGTAAATGAATGTTGTTCATGCTCATTACTTTTGTATATAATATTATTTTATTAATAGAATACTCTTTATACCTAAGAGTAAAACTTAGTTTTTATCGTAAGCTTTATCCAAAAATACAGTTAGAAACAATAATAGTTTAAAAATGCCTTTTATCCGTACAATATATGTATAATTATGTTTATTTCAGAGAAGTTGTTTAATTTTTCCGTTTGAAATAGATTAGTTTTAACTAACTTTTATTTTTTGATATGTAATGTAAATTGTTTTTAAATTTTGGAGGTACATGAACGGTTAAAAATATAATTGAAGTGTTTTGTAAATGCATATAAATCTTTACGACATTAAAAAAAATTAAGAGCTAATTAGTTATAACTGAATTATCTGCTGTTGTAGTATTTATTAATTATAAAGTGACGAATTAATAATTAAAATACCATCTTTTATTCTTAGTCTTAATTATATTTCACTCTTCAATAATACATTATCATCAAATTTTTAGTAAAATTTTTAAATAACTGAACGTACATTGTAGCCTTAATACTATATATTTACTTCGGCCTAAACAATATATGTACCATTACTTTAAAATAAATCACAACATAGAAACATTAATACCTCATCTAGGAACTGAACTCAGTTTAACTACACTGAAAGCAAATTCTCTAACAAGTGCTAAGAAGTGTTAGGTAATAAAAGGTTTCCAATATTGTTCCAAGTTGTAAAATATGAAGTGTAGTCCATTTTGGACTTAATGTGATGTTAAATAATCAATTGAAGTAGGTTTCAGTTTGTTTTAGGGCAATATATTTAACTTGGTGAAACGCGAAAGCCGGTATTTACTGCTTCAAAGTGATTCCGCAAAGCTATGCGTATTCAAGAATTAATGTCACGAATGCTGGTTTCAAAACTGAGAGACCTTCTGATTCAATCATCGTTAGGATAGTTGTTGTAAGAATGAAATAAGGCTAGTATAAGGTAGAGTATAAGGTAGTATAAGGTAGTATAATTATTATAGAAGTGAAATAACCATTGATTTTGTTCACTGCTGTGGGCGAACGACCCTGATAAAAATGTGCTTTGTGAATGGTAATAAGACCAAATCCTACCACGTAAAAATGACTCAACATAGCGCAGTTCTTGTTAGGTTGTTGTTCTCTATTTCTATGTCAAAGAGTAATTGCTATTTTGAATATTTATTTGTGACTATCAATTTAAAAATTTGTATAAAATTTTAAATGATTTTCAGACACATAAAACACAGTGTAATATATATTATTTTTTCGCGAAAATTTCAAAGCGTTTTCAGCAATGAATGATCATAAAAATACTGACACAAATTCGTCTATATACATATATAGGGCTCTAATCATTAAGTCCTTGATATAGCCTATCCAGGTTGAAATATTCAGGTTAAATTTACTACTTTAGGCTCATAGATGTTTGCATTAAGTTTTTAAAATCCTTAACTAATAATATCTGCTAAATATGACAATCGAGATGAGCTCATTCTTTATGAAATTGAAAAATGTAACTGATTATTCTTTACCCTTCATTTCTTGAAAACTACGCCTTTTGCAAGATTTAACTGAGGAATATTTGATATAAAAAATTCATTCGTCATAATCAAAGGTATACATTCTTTATTACTCAATCCAATTTCCCAGTTGTTTGAATAATGAAGTTCCTTTCTTGTTTAAATAATATTACACTTTGGTATTAAGTTACGGATTAATTTAAACGTTTTCCTATTTTATTTAAACGTGTATTATACATATTTTAGATATATGATACCGATTCATATATAAGATGCATGTATCCGAGATAACCTGTATTAAAACTGAAAAATAACATCTAAGAAGAAAAATCATTTCACTCTTCGAAGAATCTAAAAAATGCCCCTTACGGTTTAGATTTATTACATGTTCAAATTAGATTCGTTTACAATGAAGTACTTAAATTTATAATTCAAGTTTCAAATATACATAACCCATATATAAAACTTGATGTCTTAAAATAGTTTTAAAGATATAGGATTGTCATTTCAAAAGAAATTTTATTAGATTTCATGCAGTTTAATTCCTGAAAATCTGCAAGTTTGATTTCTGTAGAGAAGAAACAAAATCATAAATTTATGATAAAACAGTTCCTCAATTCGTTCTGTTTGAGAGATATGAAAGACACTTTATATACAATCTGAAAGACACAATATATACATACATACAAATATATCTATGTATGTAATATATCAATATTATTACACTTAATATATGTATCTAAAATTCTCCTTTCCCTCTTCCCTTTATTTTATACCTAATTTACCAGCCATATAATTATTTAAAGGAGTGTTAAATGACTTCAATTCTTTATCTCGTCTCCCAAAACTAATGCTACAATAAATGCTAATTTTCTGTCCATTGGCCCATTTTACAGCTGTCTTAATATAATAGTTCAATCCTTCCAATGATCCACGCTCTTTTATGACTGTTAATAAGCTGCTGGTCTAATGGGAAAACTTCCTCTGTAAGGCGAAATTTAAACTAGAAGTGTGTTTCCGTCATCATACAGCGATGGTTTCTTGTTTTGAAAAGACTACATTTTTCTTATTTTCCAATAAAGTTACAGTTTCAACATGGACTTACCTTTTGTCTTAATGGAACGACTGCAAATTTCTTAGGTCTTCCCATTGCCTTGTAAGACCGGGTAATTATAATAGGTGCTAAAATTAATTTGAGTACAAAACGGTGAGTACAAAATTTGCACATTACACTCTCTCTCTTACACACATACATACACAGACACACACACACACACATACATATATATATATATATATATATATATATATATATATATATATATATATATGTATCTATCTCTCTCTCTCTCTCTCTCTATATATATATATATATATATTATATATATATATATGTATATATATATGTATATATATATATGTATATATATATATATATATATATATATATATATATATATATATATATATATATATATATATATGTATATATATATGTATATATATATATATATATATATGTATATATATATATATATATATATATATATATATATATATATATATATATATATATATATATATATATATATATATATATATATATATATATATATATATATATATATATATATATATATATATATATATATATATATATATATATATATATATAGATAGATAGATAGATAGATAGATAGATAGATAATATATATGTGTGTGTGTGTGTGTGTGTGTATGTGTGTGCGTGAGTAATATATCAAAATTATTGTACTTAGGCTATCACTTTATAAACTTCCTCTCTCCCATTCTAATTCCTTAAAATCCCAGCCCCAAAATTTTATAATTAAGGGAGTGTCCTCGACTTAAAATTCTTCTATCACGTTTTTTAAAGCTTTCTCTGCAATGGAACCTCTATATTCCGTGGGATATCCAGTGAAACTCACTAAGAAATTTCCTTCTTAATGAGTTCTTTTACCGTAGCCCCAGTTTATTTCATGTATAGATAATAGTAAATTTCACCGTTTTAAAAGTTGTATTTTTAAACAATTTCCCGCTTAAGAAGTTCCCCCCTACACCTAGACTTATGATTATGAGATGGGTTTGTACTCTAGCCACTTGGCCAAAGGAGGCCGTGGCTAATCCTATTAAATAATCCTATTACATCTATTTAAATCTTGCTCAATCAATGATAAAATGAATACTTCTATATATTCAAGCGATGTATGAAAATCCTACAGCGTGGTGAATTACATAATTATCACGGTGAAGTGCTTTAAGTATTTTACAGTGGATTAGGAACATCTAGACAGGAATTTTATTGCTAATTGATCGAAAGTTTTATTTATATTCATCAACTGTTCGAAATGAAATCTCAGACTTATTTAGCGAAGCATAAACCAAGTCCATGTCAGTAAAGTTGCATTACATCTATTTAAAGTTTGCTGAATCAACGTTCAAATGCTTCGGCTTTCTACTGTGTAGATTGCCATGTATGATGTATAGTGTGTTGAGATATACTGTCAGGGTCACCAATGTCTCCTCTAAAATCAATGCACATTGCACGTCACACCGCTGGCTTTGACTTGTCCTTTCACCATCCGTACACCACTTTCGATATGAGCTCCCAACAACTGCACGTAAACAGTCCACCAAACGTGCTGTTTCTGTTATTGATGTTCTCAGTCGCCGAGGCTTAACGATTCTTCCTTTATCGAAGTCCGATAAATCAGCTGTTTTTCCTATTTTCCCTATAATCACTCTGTTTGAAAAGACAATGCTTAGTCGCTTTATATAATCCATCACTTAATTTTAAAAATAAAAACATCGTACGCATTTCTACACTTCACAATGATGTATTAAAAAGGGGGAATAGGGCTTATTAGTGAATTTACTGGAAAATTGCAAAATATACCGGTTATTCTCAAACTTAACTTGTGCAATATCAGTAACATATAAAAATATGCAATATATGAATGTAGAACCCGAAAGATCTTTTCAGCTGCTAGATTCTTTTGCACCAAAATAAGGTCGACATTAGGTAATAAAACTGCTGAAAACTTAATCATTTTTAATCATTGTGTGAACAATCATTTATGGATATAAAAGAGGCTCGTTTATACATATATATCAGTTAATAGAATTAAAACTGATTTTATTAAAATTTTCAAAATACACGAAAGCAACCATCGTTATAGAGAAGCAAAGTAAACTTACTTTTGCTATAAAAAATCAAAACTTACAGTAATGCAGCTACAGTAATACAGTAATGAAGTAAATCATAAAAATTATATATAACTTATTCGGAAACTTATAGAATAACTTCTAAATAACTAAATTTGTTCTTCACCCTTTCTAAATGATGCTTAAATTATATATCCCTACTTTTGGAAGAATTTCGGAACTATGCATTCATAGATATTGGACTTATAGATACACTGCTAATATTAAATTGCTCTAGTGAAAATACTTCAGTAAACTTTACCAGTTTTTTCTTTCAAAAACCCATTCAAAATAATATGCTTAGAATCGGTAGCGTACAAAAGAATAGGCAGACATTAGAAATAATGGAAAAGTTTTTCCTTTTCCCGAGAAAAATTTAGATTAGCTTCCTTTTCTAGGTGCATTTTAATAAGAAAGTACTAGAGTTAAATAATAAAAAAATATTTGATACTGTTATTTTATACCACCAAAGATACGATAAAAAATGTATTTAAAGTACTCTATCTTAGGAATTAATTTAGGATTTTGTATAATATTTGACATTATATTTAAATGCGAATTATGATAAAATTATGTGTTTTAACTAACAAATTAATATTGGCATTTTTTAAATTTAGAAGAAAGAATTTATGTGTAAATGCTTCATTTTGGCTACGAAAACTGTAATTTCCCTTTACAAATACTTGATCCATTCATAACTTAGGTGGTATTATTCTGACTCTACATTGTAATACTTATCTCAGCATCTATATAAATCAGTTTTATATAAGACCTGTGATAGCTCAGTCGGCAAAGGTGCTTATACATGGAGAGTCGTGAGTTTGAGGCTTGGGACGTACAATGATCTGCCGTCTGCATTGATAGCTGCTGTGGAAGTAAAAAGGTTCCTGCCAGCAATGCCCTCCCGGTTGAAAGAATACCTCGAAAGCGGCAGACTGATCCAGGAGGTACTCTACTTACTTTTTGCTTTTAAATTAGAAGGACCCAGTACAGGTAATGTTATTCACGTCCGTAACACTCTTTAAGCTACACTTGCTCCCCAACTATAACCTTCGCAGGCATGCTCAATACAACAAAAAGATATATTTTTGTATTGTCAGCTGCTTTGAAAAGAATATTGCATAAACAACCCAAGAAGATATGCCCAAAACAACCGCATAAACGCCCAAAGAAGCGTTCCTGTACGATCCATAGTTTACGACAAAAATACGAAAAACAAAGTATGACTTCACTATCAGTGCAAGAAAAAAAAACACTTTATTGGACATATCAACAACATTATTTGCATATCTTTCCAGACGAAAATGTTTAAAACGGTCTCCGCGCATATCACGTCATCAATGCGCGTAAACCATGGAATGACGTTAAGCCGCTGTTGTATTGGTATTTAAAAGGCTGCATCTTGCAGATATCGGTAGTCTTTGTATGATGGCCATGTATTCTGTTCATGACTACTGTGACATGTAACTCATGTACGTCCGATGTAATGCCTTACGAACTGTTAGGTAATATCTGTTTTAAATTGTGCGTATACTGCTGTTGATATATTCAATAAAGTGTTTTTTCTTGCATCGACAGTGACGTCATACTTTGTTTTTCCCATTTATCTCGTAAACTATTTATCGTAGAAGAACGTTTCTTTGGGCAGTATTTACACTCATGTCCATAAATTAAGGATAATTCAGAATCACACAGAAATTGAGCTCTAAAATAAAAATTTCATCTGTAGAATTATCACACACATCTTGAAGAAGAATATGCAAATTGCAGGAAACCACCAGATGGCACGGATAGTACGTCACAATGACGAGAGTGTATGAAAGGTGTTTATAAAAAAGGGTAGCAAAGAAGTAAAATTGTTCACAAGCGCTTTAAAAGCCTTTCAGTGCAATAACCGCATAGTTATGGCACAAAGGAAGCATTTGGATGATTTTTTACGTGGTATTATCGGACGACTGGAATGTGGACGTACCCAGCTGGAAGTATCCGAGGAACTTGGAATCGCCCAGAGTGTCATCTCCAGGCTTTGGCAACGATTCAAACATGATGGTAATGTGAGTAGATGTTACAGCACAGGTCGCCCCCGAGTTACTACGCCGAATGATGACCGGTATTTGGCAGTTACTGCCAAAAGAAACAGACAGAACACAGCATGAGACCTGTCTCGTCAGCTCTCTTCAGCTACCGGTACGACAGTTTCAAGGGAGACCGTGTACAGACGCTTAGGGAACATTGGTCTATATGCTCGTAGGCCTGTCAGATGTGTTCCCCTTACCGCAACTCACTGTCGCCTGCGATTATGCTGGGCTAGAGAGCATGCATTGTGGACACCGCAACAGTGGTCTTGTGTGATGTTTTCCGACGAGTCCAGGTTCAGTTTACATTCTGATTCTCGCCGGACTTTCATATGGAGAGAGCCAAGTACCCGTTACCACCAAGAGAACACCATTGAACGACACCGTTATGTTGATGCAGGATGGCTCGTTTCGGGAGGAATTATTCTTGGTTCCTGAACTGACCTGAATGTTCAGAGTGTAACGATGACAGGCCACATCTATCGGGATGTCATTCTGATACAACATGTACGTTTGTTTCGGGGCGCCATGGGTCCTGAATTTCTGTATATAGATGAAAACGCCCGACCTCACGGTGCAAACATTGTAGACGAATGCCTTCAATCGGAGGATATCACCCGTATGGATTGGCCAGCATACTCACCGGACTTGAATCCAATAGAGCATGTGTGGGACATGCTTGGCCGACGAATTGCAGCCCGTCAACCCCCTCCCAACTGTCTATCGGAACTTCGGAGGGCATTGCTTGATGAGTGGTGTAATTTTCCCCAAGATTAGATTGATAATCTGATACTCAACATGCGTATGCGTTGTAACGCTTGTATTGCATCGTCCGGGAGACATACTCCGTATAATTCATCATACTAACCATGTTATACTTTTTTCTGTAAATAGGTTCTTTTTTCAAATTTGCTCCAGGGAGTAAAAATCGCAATTTTTATTAATTATGTCAAACATATAGCATCTTTTTTGTTCTTACCTTTTGTTTAATAAATAGACTTTACAAATAAGTCAAATTTGTTTTGCTTTTGTCTCTTTCATTGCCTGAACTTCATTATCCTTAATTTATGGACATGAATGTATGTACTCCCAACGAGGAATATATCTGTGCAGAATTAATGCTGTCTTTTTGGTACACACTGTATATATATATATATATATATATATATATATATATATATATATATATATATATATATATATATATATATATATCATGTATGTACGTAATCATGTTTATTCATTGTGTTATTCGAAAAGTTTTAACTGAACTTCAGGATAATTTACTTACTTATTCTGGTAAATTTTGAGAAAGGTAAGTGAGTCAACTTGTTTGGAGGTCAAGGTTATGAAGGAGATCGAACAATTTTGCTTTGGATAGGGCTTGGTGAAGATGATAATGAGCCATTATTGGCTCATTGACATCAATATATGTTTCATTTAATAATGTGCAAATGTTTAAAAAAATGAAGTCAGTTAATAGTAATTCAATTCATTTTTTTTGTGTTTAAATTTTGTAGTATTAAAATGTTAAAAATTGTGTTACTTTTACACTGGATTTACTTTAATTATTTAATTTTTATTTGGCATATTGCTTTCATTAAAACTTCAATTTTATTATTTAATTTAGATCCCAAATCTAAATTTCAAAGAGATTATTTTATTTATCTTTCCTGTGTAGGTTGCTATATCTTTTCCTGTCAGTGTCCATGTTTCTGCTGATTGGGTTAAAATCGGTCTTATTAATAATTTATATATTGTTAATTAGTTTTTCATTTTTTTAAACTAGACTTTAAGTATTTCTTTATGTGATAAAAAATCTTGGTTAGCAGCAGTCATTTCGTTATAAATTTCAACTGATATTATATTATTTTGTATGTTGATTTCAGATCCTAGATCGACACCTTTAAATCTATAATTATCTATATCTAGGAAAGGATGATTATATTTTGATTTTAAACAAGGCATACTTTAGTTAGGATAATTTTGGGATTCATTTTAGTAGTTTTTATTTCACGATAAATAAATTCCTTTTTAAATGCTTCAGTATTTAAAACTATTATATTATAGGCAAATGCAAGTACCTGCATAGATTTATTAAAAGCAAATCCTGCACTTCTAATGATTTTCTAAAGTGCAAAGTTAAAGAGAGGGCAAACCAAACTATCACCTTGTCTTATTCCGTTAATAATTGTAATAGTGTACAAGGTTAAACTTCAAAACACAAGATTCAGACTCAGTGCCATCAGAACTTATAAAAATATTGAACCAAGCCCTTTGAGTGTAATACACCAAGTGATTTAATACATTTAGAATATGATAGGGCTGCCAAATAAATTTGAAATCATTACCACCTTTTTTATAAAAAATGAGATATCCTTTAATGTTAAAATTACAGGGAAATAATTTTAAGTTGTTAATCTTACAAAGTGTTTTCTTACCTTTTCTACAACATATTAGCCAATTACATAGTTATTATAATTAGAAACTACCAGTTTGGTTTTCGTAGAAGCAGATCAACGGTAGAACAAACCTTCATGATTATAAAAATAATGGAGAAAATCTGGGAAGTTAGAATTGACATTAACCATCTATTTATTAATTTTAAAACTGCATATGTTTCATTAAATACGAAATTTTTTGTAAGTGCTTTGAGGGTTTAACATTCTTGAAAAGATTGGTAAGCTAGTAACTTGGACATAACCACAGCCCAATATAAGAGCCCCAGAACAGCTTTATAGTAAGTCATCCAATTCATCAAATATGGATGAAATATTTATAAAAGAGATTTCCTTGCTTTTAAACATGAACAAGCTATTGTCAAAAATTAAAATAAGAACATTTCGAGTAATATTTTACAGTACCTATAATTTTTATCATATATTTCAAAATATCATATAAGTTGTAGTTCTCTTAAAATCTTCCCTTCCCATTTTTAATATTTTTACTAATTCGTCAATTTAGGAAGATAACAATTTTCTTTCTTCAAACTTTTATTGTATGTAAATGTAAGAGAATAATGAAATAAGAGTTTTAGGTTTCAGGTGAATAAGAATGAATATTTTGGATATCCATCCTTTATTTAGTTGTAAACTAAAGTCATCTAATTAAGTAAACCATAAAATAGCTATATCTGGTATTTGAATACTCCTAGAAAATTACTCTTTTCAATAACTTACCCTTGAACTTACCTGTGTATATGAACCTAATTATCTTACCTATTGAACTTATCCTTTTCATTAAAAAATTTTTAATATTTTTACTTTTACAATGCACACAATTAAGAAAGTAACAATTTTCCTTCTTTATACTTTTACTGGATGTAAATGTAAGAGAATAATGAAATAAAACTTTTAGGTTTCAGGTAAATATGAATGAGGTTTTGGAATACTGTTACCTTTATTCAGGTGTAAACTAAGCTTATCTAATTAAGTAAACCATAAATTAGTCTTTTTTTGGTATTTTAATACTGCGAGAAATATATATTTAACTTATTATTTGTAATGTATTACCTGTTATATAAAAGCTCCAATTTCTTTCAAACAAATTTCTGCCTATTTAAGTAACTTAGTTATAGTTGAATTGCTTTTCTCAATTGAAATAAAACTTAGAAAAAACGAAAATGATCCAAAGCGAAACTTCTGAGATATTTAATTCCGAAATTCTAGAACCCCTTTTTATTGTACACTAGGTATTTCCGTTTAGATTTACTTCAACTTCTTCAGTGCTTCAGGAAAAGATATGAGAGAAAAGAAAATTAAACAGGAAACGAAAATTGTAAAAGTTCTTTCATGTAATTGACGTTTTTGGTAGCAAGCAATCAGTGACAAGCCTTGTAAAGTAATACACACTTGTAGAAGTACCTTATACAGGAAAAAAACGAATTCAATTAGTTTTTTAATTCATTTTGTAGGATCTACATCAAGAATTATGGTTAGAAACAATTTTTAGTCCTGTAAAAGCAGAATTTTCCCCTATTTTAATAAATAGTGATAATAACAAATCTCTTAAAATATCTAATTTTAAATTTATTGTTAATTGTAATTGCCCGTTTTCCCACATCATGAGGCTTTGTATAGAAAATAAAACATTAAGCTATAGTATAGTTTAAACGATATTATATAGATTTCTACATTGTAGTAATATTACATATAAACACGAAAAACTACCAATGTTTTGATAAAAATGCACACAACAGGTTTTTTATAAAAGCTATCGAAATTAAAAAAAAGGTATTGGTATAAAAATGCCGTTGTTAGCATTCAGCAATGTAATAGCTTTAGATATTTATCTGTAATATGTAAGTAATTTGATGCAAATATTAAACACGTTTTATTTATTTTTATTTAACAGCCAAGTTAAACCGTTCCATCACCCATATACATTTAATTAAAATTCATTGCATTGCTAAAAAGTACTAATTTAAGGAATACAAGAAAGCAATTTTTTACAACCACCAGTACTCTACCAACAATAAATGTCTACACAAGCTCTAATTTAAGCCTTCCGTAATTCTTGTGTTAACGTTAATAAATAGTTTTAAACTTTTATCAATATTTTGTTTCTTGTTGTTTCTATTTAAATATTTTTCAATAGATAGGAATTTTCTTTGAACAGACACATTCTATCATTACCAGATGAAATGCCACCTAATTTTCCACGGAAACTAAAATCATCTTGAAAAAAAAATTCTGTGACAAAGCCAACAATATTTGAGAATATTGCGATCTTCTTGTCTACATAAATATAAATTGGACAATGTAACATCAATGAAGAAATTGTAATACTTCCACTTTAATGGAGCAAATTAATTGCTCCCAAGAGCTGCAGAAATGATGTTCTATTAGTAAAGGTTAAAGGATTTTCACAGATAGCACGCATACTTGCAGCACGTTTGATTTCTTCTGGATAATATCTTGTCATAACAAATTTGAGGCGACAAACTTGCAGCAAAACTCCAGCAAGTTAGACAGAACATAAAGAGACCACTCTTTTGGAACGTTATTTTGCTGCAAAACTGTGGCAACCTTGTCATAACAACCTTGAAGCAAGCGAAAATTCTTAGACTTGCTACAATCTTGTTTCAAACTTGCAGACTTGTCATGCTGAACTTGCTGCAAGTTTGCAGGCTTGCAAAACAATACTGTTGCAAGTTTGCTGCAAACTTATTTGCTATCTGGGTTACTAGTAACATAGGCTGAATTAAAGTGAGATCCATGTTAAGCCAATAATTCAATCTTTTATGGATTTTCTATATCTCTATAGGCTGAATTACTTGTACTGCTGTCACTTATGTAATTGTATATATGTATTTTCAAAATTTTTTTGTATGTTATGGAAATTTTCAGCTGTATAGAGTACATGTGTGCAAATTCCTCCCTATGACAATGACTTTTCTGAACTACTGTTTTCAGTTTTTAATTCTATGTCCTCATTAGTCCTCCTACTAAAAATGATGGCATTACAACTTTTTTGGCATAGATCGAGATACATATAGATCTGTAAATTGGCAATTAATAAACATTCTTGTATATATTTAAAATTTTGGCATTATAACAAAAAAAGCATATTTTGACGTGATTAGAAATACCTTAAATCATTTGTATTTACCATTATTTTTTACACACACAATATTATTTTATACGTGTTCATTGAAATTAATTCTCTAAAAGTTTTATTAAAAAAATAAAAGAATGGAAAACTTGTTTAGGGTAGAAATAAAAGGATATTCTATAAGAAGGATTATGAATAGGATTTTAAAAAAATCATTCTTGGGAATAGAGGATTGTTTGCGTGATATTAAAAGCTTTCTTTGAAAAATAACTCAAGGAAAGATATTTTTAGAGAAACAAGATTCCTTAGGAAACCCTTTAAAAGTAAATTAAAATGATAAACTTAAAAGGTTTCCTTCCTTTATAGTATTATTTTAGGGTTTGTTTTCTTAGTCAACGTTTTTAAGCGTATAGTAAAAATTATATAATAATTAGTAATAAATTTCACTATTGTATGCTAAATTCATTCCTTTATGTATATTTACATTTATGTATACGAAATGCAGGTTAAAATATGTGTAGTGAAATAAAATTTACAAAACAATTTTGTTCTGGTTTTAATTCAAATGCTGATTTTGTAAAACTGTAGTCATGCTTGACAAAAATTTAGTATTTAGAGAAACCTATTTCAATCCCATATAATATTTTTATATATTTTTTTACATTTTTTAAATGCTTCATTGTTTGAACAGTAACTTAAAGTGTGATATATAATGAATAATTCTTCACAAATATACATAAATAATTTCAAACTAATAAATAATAAAAAAATTCAAATAAAGTGAACAATGTAATATTTATATTCTAATAAAACCATTTTGAAATAAGATTACAAATTTACAGAATAGTTTCATTTGTTTTAAATGTTATTGAGACAGCTAGCTAGAAAAAAAATACTAACCCTGCATAGTGATATTTATAAGAAATATTTAATATTTATTTAGGATTATTTCACAGGAAAATCTATTCTCTTTAAAACAATCCACTTATCAATTTTTAGCTTAAAGAATAAATATATTTATCAAAAGCTTCGTATATAAATGGAGAAAATAACAAAAAAAAAAAAAATTCTCGAATGAATCGACCGTACAATATATATAAATGGTGAAGGTTTGAATGAGAAAAGAAGGGTGAAATATTTCATGAAGCAAGCCACTAGAGGATCACATTGCTGAAGAATACTAAAGAATAAATCAGGAATTTTGACATAAAACCACATTATTACGAAATAATATAACATCGTTAGAAAAATTAAGCAAGCTAGAGAGTAAACACAGTTAAGTATGTTTCACTGATATTTAACTTTGTTTGAATTCAAGTTTATAATGTTTTTATGAAACGTAGGAATTTGTAAGTGTTACAAAAAACTTCTAGGCAGAGATAAATTCAAAAACTTCTTAAATATTATTTGTATGAGAAATAATTAATAGTTACTCAGAAATATTACCCGAGAGAATAAATTTTCTTAAAAACAAAATCCCGTCTGACATTTCTTACCCAGAAGAAGAAATACATTTATCTAATCATTCTATAGAATGAAAGTTAAAAAGTTAGAGAAATTCAGAGAAATATCATTGAGTGAATCAGATTATAATACATGTAAATGATAAAAATGCTGAAGAATGCTAAAGAATAAATCAGGAATTTTGACTTTGAAGCCCATTATTACGAAATAATATATCATTTAAAAAACTTAAGCAGGCTAGAGAGTAAACACAGTTAAATATGTTTCACTGATATTTAACTTCGTTTGAATTCAAGTTTATAATGTTTTTATGAAACGTAGGAATTTGTAAGTGTTACAAAAAACTTCTAGGCAGAGAAAAATTCAAAAACTTATTAAATATTATTTGTATGAGAAATAATTAATAGTTACTCAGAAATATTACCCGAGAGAATAATTTTTCTGTAAAAATATCCCGTCTGACTTTTCTTACCCGAAGAATAAATATATTTATCTAATCATTCATATAGAAATAAAGGGAAAAATAGAGAAATTCAGAGGACTATGATTGTGTGAATCAGACTATAATACATGTAAACGATAAAATTGCTGAAGAATGCTAAAGAATAAATCAGGAATTTTGACATAAAAGCACAAGAAGTAATAAGATCTTTTAAAAGTTCAAAACAGCTATGGGCAGGGCCTGATTAAAGCACGGGCCAACTGGGCCTAGTCAATGGTCCCCCCTAAAATTTGGTTAATAATTATTATATTATAAATAATTTAATTAACAAAATTTGGAAATGTTTTTTGTTAATTCTTCAAGTAATATTTCATGAAACCTTATTCAGAAATTAAATAAAAACAATTAAAATGTTGACAATTTTATCTAAAACACATTCTGGTTTACTTATTTACATCACTCCAGTCACTTTTTTACTCATTACTTACTCCATGGTTCTGGGTAGAAAAATTCTTTGTTTTTCAGGTTATACTAAATCTATTTATTATTTTTTTCTCTTATTAATTTTGTCTTAAAATCTACGAATAGCTATTATTTGTTAATCTTACCTATGCTATTTTAATTTATTTTTATATAAAAATTTAATTGCAAGTGTTACAATTTACATCCTCGAGGATATAGAGATTTTTGGCATGCGACTGTACTAGAAAGGTATGTAAACATAAAAAATAATGTAAATTTTCCTCCAAAAATATTCGTTTGTATCCTCTTTTATAAACTAATTTTTTTTGCCTTGAAAGAAGGGTAGGGGGCTTCGAAAGACTACCAGGCCCTGGGCCCAACTTTGAATTGATCGGGCCCTGGCTATCTAGTAAACATAGTTAAATATTTTTGAATAATAATTAAAATTGTTTTAATTTAATTTTTGAAGCATTCAATTTTTGAACAAATCAGAGAATTTGTAAGTGTTCTTGATACTGCTAGCAAGAGATAAACTGTAACCCTTGTTAGTTGTATGAGAAAAAATTAGCAATTACCCATAAATATTTCACAAGAGAATTATTTTTCTTAAAAAAGAAATCACACCTGATATTTCTTAGCTTGAAGAAGAAATATATTTATCTAAACATTCCTGTAGAAATAAAGGAAAAACAGAGAAACTCAGAGGAATATCATGGTGTGAATCGGGCGCATAATATATGTAAATGGTGTAAAACAAGGGTGAAATATTTCATGAAGCAGGCCACTGGAGATTACATTGCTTAGGAATACTAAAGAATAAATCAGAAATGTTGACAAGAAAATACATTATTTCGAAATAATATGAGATCTTTAAAATATTCAATAAGTCTAGAGAGTAAAAATTGCTAAATATTTTTCTGTGATAGTTAAATTTATTTTAATTTAATTTTTGAAGTATTCAATTTTTGAACAAATCAAAGAATTTGCAAGAGTTCTTGATACTACTAGCAAGAGATAAACTGTAACCCTTGTTAGTTGTATGAGAAAAAATTAACAATTACCCATAAATATTTCACAAGAGAATGCTTTTTCTTAAAAAAGAAATCACACCTGACATTTCTTAGCTTGAAGAAGAAATATATTTATCTAAACATTCCTATAGAAATAAAGAAAAAGAGAAACTCAGAGGAATATCATTGTGTGAATCGGGCGCATAATACATGTGAATGGTGAAAAACGAGAGTGAAATATTTCATCCAGCAGACCACTGGGGATTACATTGCTTAGGAATACTAAAGAATAAATCAGAAATGTTGACGAGAATATACATTATTTTTATATAATATAAGATCTTTCAACTGTTCAATAAGGCTAGAGAGTAAAAATAGTAAAATTTTTTACAGTGATAATTAAATTTGTTTTAATTTAATTTTTGAAGTATTCAATTTTTGAACAAATCAGAGAATTTATAAGTGTTCTTGATACTGTTAGAAACAGATAAGCTGTAACTCTTCTTAGTTGTATAAGGAAAAATTATCAATTACCCATTAATACTTCACAAGAGAATGTTTTTACTTAAAAAAGAAATCACACCTGACATTTATTAGCTTGAAGAAGAAATATATTTATCTAAACATTCCTATAGAAATAAAGAAAAAGAGAAACTCAGAGGAATATCATTGTATGAATCGGGCGCATAATACATGTGAATGGTGAAAAACGAGAGTGAAATATTTCATGCAGCAGACCACTGGGGATTACATTGCTTAGGAATACTAAAGAATAAATCAGAAATGTTGACGAGAATATACATTATTTTTATATAATATAAGATCTTTCAACTGTTCAATAAGGCTAGAGAGTAAAAATAGTAAATTTTTTTACAGTGATAATTAAATTTGTTTTAATTTAATTTTTGAAGTATTCAATTTTTGAACAAATCAAAGAATTTATAAGTGTTCTTGATACTGTTACAAACAGATAAGCTGTAACTCTTCTTAGTTGTATGAGGAAAAATTATCAATTACCCATAAATATTTCACAAGAAAATGCTTTTACTTAAAAAAGAAATCACACCTGACATTTCTTATTTTGAAGAAGAAATATCTTTATCTAAACATTCCTATAGAAATAAAAGTAAAAACAGAGAATCTCAGATCAGAGAATAGAGAATACCATTGTTTAAATAAAATACATTATTTCGAAATAAGATAAGATCTTCAAAATATTCAATAAGGTTGGAAAGTAAAAATAGTTAAATATTTTTCAATGACAATTAAATTTATTTTAATTTTAATTTTAACTCGAATGACTCGACCGTACAATATATATAAATGGTGAAAGTTTCAATGAGACAAAAAAAAGAGTGAAATATTTCACGAAGCAAGCCACTAGAGGATCACATTGATGAAGAATACTAAAGAATAAATCAGGAATTTTGACATAAAAGCACATTATTACGAAATAATATAATATCGTTAGAAAAATTAAGCAGACTAGAGAGTAAACACAGTTTAATATGTTTTACTGATATTTAACTTTATTTGGATTCAAGTATATAACGTTTTTACGAAACGTAGAAATTTGTAAGTGTTGTGAAAAACTTCTAGGCAGAGATAAATTCAAAAACTTCTTAAATACTATTTGTATGAGATATAAATAATAGTTACTTAGAAACATTACACGAACGAATAATTTTTCATAAAAAAAAATCCCGTCTGACATTTCTTACCCCGAAGAAGAAATATATTTATCTAATCATTCATATAGAAATAAAGGGAAAAATAGAGAAATTCAGAGGACTATAATTGTGTGAATCAGACTATAATACATGTAAATGATAAAATTGCTGAAGAATCTTAAAGAATAAATCAGGAATTTTAACATAAAAACACAGAATAATTAATAAGATCTTTAAAAAGTTCAAAACAGTCATCGAATATACTTAGTTAAATATATTTCAGTGATAGCTAAATTTGTTTTAATTTAATTTTTCAAGTATTCAATTTTTTAACGAATCAGAGAATTTATAAGTGTTCTTGATACTATTAGAAAGAGATAAACTGTAACTCTTCTTAGTTGTATGAGGAAAAATTAACAATTACCTATAAATATTTCACAAGGCTATGCTTTTTCTTAAAAAGAAAATCACACCTGACATTTCTTAGCTTGAAGAAGAAATATATTTATCTAAACATTCCTATAGAAATAAAGGAAAAAACAGAGAAACTCAGAGAAATATCATTGTGTGAATCAGACGCATAATACATGTAAATGGTGAAAAACAAGGGTAAAATATTTCATGAAGCAGGCTACTCGGGATTACATTGCTTAGGAATACGAAAGTATAAATCAGAAATGTTGACGTGAAAATACATTATTTATCTTTAAAATAATTAATGAGACTAGAGAGTAAAAATAGTTAAATATTTTTCAGTGATAATTAACTTTGTTTTAATTTAATTTTTAAAGTATTCAATTTAAAAAATCTGAGAATTTGTAAGTGTTTTTGACAATTTTAGCAAAAGATAAAATATTTCTATTTTTAATATTAGTTTTATGAGGAAAAATTATTAATTACTCGGAAATATTTCACAAGAGAATTCTTTATCTTAAAAAATTCTCACCTGACATTTCTTAGCCCAAAGAAGAAATATATTTATCTAAAGCTTCGAATAGAAAGAGAGAAAATAACAGAAAAATTCTGAACATTTTCGTATGAATCGATCGTACAATATATATAAATGGTGCAAATTTGAATGAGAAAAGAAGGAGAAAATATTTCATGAAGTAGGCCCCTAGAGGATCACATTGCTGAAGAATGCTAAAGAATAAATCCGAAATTTCTTCTGAAACATTATAAAGAAATATTACAAATCTTTAAAAAATGAAGAAGATAAATGGGTAGACATAATGAATATTTATTAATTGATATATACATTTTTAATTTCAAATTTATAATTTTTTATAAAATCTGGGAATTTGAAGTGTTATTTAATCTTATAAATTCAAATGATTTTATATTATTAGTTATATGATTAAAAATTACTTAGAAATATTCCACAAAAGAATACTTTTTCTTTAAACAGTTACACCTAACATTTCTTAGCCTAAAGAAGAAATATGTTCATCTCAATCTTCGTATAGGAAGTGAAAAAATAACAGAGAAATTCAAAAGAATATCATTGTATGAATGGGATGTATAGTACATATAAATAATGAAGATTTGAATTTAAAAACAAAGAAAAAATATTTCATGAACCAAGAAACTCAACCTTTTTTAAGCTGCCTACCACTATGGAACCAAAATGGGTTAAACCCCCCCCCCTTTGTAAAAATCCCGTAATTTACAGTACAAAGAAGGAGACATACTCTTTTACAAGAGGCAAAAAGTTTAAGTAATTTTTTTTCAATAGCACCAAATTATTGTTGCTGAAAAAGGCTCAAGAAACACTCAAGTAAACGTTATTGATTACATATATTTTTCTGAATGTCAGTCAAATTTCATAATTGAGAAACAATATATAGGGGATGAATGTTACAGGTCTTTGTACTGTGGCGTAAGTTCGTTTTATTACTGGTAAAAGTTGTGTAAATTAGAAATTAAAGTAATAAATTTATTTGATATATTTATAATCAAGTTTGAAAGCCCAAACATCCTCACATCACTCCCCCTAAAGACCAAAACACTTTCACTGCCCATCAGCATTGCCCCCGTTGAGAACCAATGAACTAGAGGATTACGTTGGTGAAGAATAATAAAGAATTAGAAATTTTGACAGGAAATCACATTATCATGAAGAAATACACTCATGTCCATAAATTAAGGCTAATTCAGAATCACACAGAAATTGAGCTCTAAAATAAAAATTTCACCTGTAGAATTATCACACACATCTTGAAGAAGAATATGCAAATTGCAGGAAACCACCAGATGGCGCGGATAGTACGTCACAATGACGAGAGTGTATGAAAGTGGTATATAAGGAATGGTAGCAAAGAAGTAAAATTGTTCACAAGCGCTTTAAAAGCCTTTCAGTGCAATAACAGCATAGTTATGGCACAAAGGAAGCATTTGGATGATTTTTTACGTGGTAGAATTATCGGACGACTGGAATGTGGACGTACCCAGCTGGAAGTATCCGAGGAACTTGGAATCGCCCAGAGTGTCATCTCCAGGCTTTGGCAATTATGTCAAACATATAGCATCTTTTTTGCTCTTTACCTTTTGTTTAATAAATAGACTTTACAAATAAGTCAAATTTGTTTTGGTTTTGTCTCTTTCATTGCCTGAACTTCATTATCCTTAATTTATGGACATGAGTGTATAAGATCATTTAAAAAATTACGAAGTGTAGCTCGTAAATAGAGTTAAATGTTTTCATTGATAATTAAATTTATTTTAATTAAATTATTGAAGTATTTTCGAAATTTATAAAAGAATGAGAATTGGTAACTTATTAACACTGCTAGCAAAAGATAAATTCTAACTCTTCTTAAATATTGCTTGTATTACGAATAGTTAATAATTACTCAGAAATATTTCACAAGAGTATCCTTTCCTTAAAACAATTCCACGTAACATTTCCTAGCTTAAAGAAGAAATATATTTCTCTAAAGCTTTGTATACAAAAAGAAGAAACAAATGAGAAATTCAGAAGAATATTGCTAAAATAGGGAGTATAATACATGTAAATGAAGAAGAATTGAATGGAAAAACAAATGTGACAAATTTTCTGAACCAGGTTCCATTAGTGACAAATACTGAAGAAGTTTTTAAATTCCAAAATTTTGGTATAAACGCATATTATTAAAGAATAATGTAAATCTTCAGAAAAACTAAGAGTACTAACAAAGTAAAAATATTTAAATATATTCTGTTCTAATATGTGCAATTACTTCTTAAACTCAAATAATTAAATTTAACAAAAATATAAGAAGATTACTAAATAAAATATTTAGAGTAAATTAAAATAATAAAAGTAAAAGAATTTGTGCGTATAGAGAAATATTTTATATATTTTTGGCAGTATAAACAACAGAAAGTGTGTTATAATATAAGGATATTTAAAATAATAATATTATATGTCATATTCATTCTAGATTATTTAAACAGAATTTAGATTAACTGAGTATGTAGTAGAATAATATTAACAAGTACTTTTTGCTGTGGATTTAAATTGATTGTCAATTTTATAAAAGTTATTCATTCTAGAAAACAATTTCATATTCAAATAAACTTAGTACAATCAAACACAAAATTTTTAACATATTCTTTAAATTGTTGAATTTTTTTTATAATATGTCCATTTGCGAATTATAATAGTCTATGCTGTACTTAATTATTAACAATTTTCAGAAGTGTATTATTTCTTATCTGAACGTATTATTTATCAGGTATTATCTAATTATCTTAAAGAAATGATTAGAAGGTAATAAGTAATAGGAAATTTAATAGAAGAGAATTATATTAAATACTATTTAAATAAAATTTTAATAAATATTAAAAAAAATGTTTTGAAACATTTGTTGTTTGAAAATTTGAGAATTTTAAAAAGTTTTATTTTAATTACTAGCAATAAAAAATTGCTAAACTTGCTTAATGAAGTGTATAAAACGAATTATTAAATTTTTTATGGCTTTATTTACCAAAATATTTTATGGCTTTAAAACAATGCCACCTAACAACCCAGAGACCATAGAAGAAGAAATTATAATTATTAATTTTCCTATACAAGCATAAGAAGCAAGAGAGAATTTCAGATGAATATCGATGGATGAACCAAGTGTAAAATATATATAAGTAGTGAATATTTGAATGAGGAAAGTAGGTTCAAATATAACATCAACCAGACCAATCATGGATCACATTGTTTTACAATACAAGAAACATATCCGAAACTCTGCAAAATACACATTATTTGGCTAAGAAATCAGATGCTAAGAAATGCGAAGATTGGCAAATAAATATAGTTACACTTTTTAGTTTTATTAAAATATATTTCATTCAGAATTGAAATTAAAAAGTTTAAAATTAACAAACTTATACTTTTATTGAAATTCATCTGTGTTTAAATTTATATTTAATATTTTAAGGAAATTAGCAATTTATTCATTCTTTATCTACATTGTTTGTTAAATATTTTTGAATGAATAGTAAAAAATATTTCTAATAGAATATCATGCTATACTTCAAATCATGAAAGTAATTTATAAGTTAAGCTGATTAAAAATGCTAGAAAATTAAAAACGTAAGTACATATATTAATATAAAATGCATGTTTAGTATTTAATAACATTATTTTTAGATTTAATAATGTTATGAAGTTTACATTGTATACTAATAATAAGATTATATTATTTTTTTCCAAATATACATAAATGCATTTTAATTAGACAATAATGATTTATTTTCTTTTTTACGAGGGTGACAATATATATTTTAATGCATAAGGCTATAAACATGCATGTCTGAAATAGGACTCAACATTTCTATATAAAGTCAAATTCCGAACACGTTAGACCATCAAATAGCTGTTATTTCTTTTTCATGGCCAAATGTCGTGGAATATTTTTAGAGGTTCTTCATGCAGTCTTTATTGCATTAAAAACATTATTTAAGCTTGTCTGTGAAGGAAATGCATTATCAGAGTGCTAGTTAGCTGCGAAAGGCTAGAAGCTAAATCATTATGAAAGATAAAGCCATGTTTCCAAAAATCTTTCATATTTACTATAATAAAGTATTCAAGCGTTTCAGGATTTATTACAAAATTTGTTTCAAGGCAATAACTTCCCGTGACTCGAAAAGTCACGCAACCCCATGCAGTAAATAAAATCAGTTCTAACAGACATTCATTTCATGCTTCTTTTTATCTCTTGTTTAGATTTTCAAAACACGAACGGGTGTATAAAATATATATTTGGCTCATTGATTAATGTTTTCTATCTTAGTATCCTTACATCCCTTAACTGCCAATCTACTATCCAGTGGCAAAATGTGCAGTTGATATTTAAATGATATTTTGGATATGGAATGAACGCTCAATGGAATCTATAGGCTTGCTAGGACTCCTTATCCACATCTGTGGTATTTGTTTCTAAATAAATGGATTTTGGATCTTTAAAAACTGAAAATGTAGATCTTAAGTATGGGATTCCATCCCGTCAGTAATGAAATATCAGTTTGTATATGTGTAAAAAAGAGAAGTTAAGCGCAATTTAGGTAATTATCAAAAGTGACGTTTTCATTACATCTTTCTGTACACGATTGATAACAATTATTCTCAGTTCTTCATAATTTGTACCTATTTGTGCAAACTCAAATTTCTTTCTTGTACAGAAAAATCCAATATACAGTAAACCTTATTAGTAACACTTCCTTATTTGAAAAGGTTTGATGACAGGTTCATCGATAACATAATAATAGCTCAAATACCCGCCTTTTTATTTTATAATTACAACTTATAATGTTCGGTCACCCCATTTTTCTGCTTCTCGGTTCCCAATGGACATATTAGGCAAAACGGTTTTGCGTCATTCTTTAACCCATATTGTGGCCCCTATAACAATTTTGCTTCAATCTGTTCAGCAGTAATAAAGTTATGTAAGTTAATTTAGTTATTCATACTAATCTAAATAGGTTAAGCATAACTCATCAGTTTCTGTCTGAATCCTTTCTGCTTAATAAACAGGATGTACATAATTAAACTTCCCTACATTAAAGTTATCTATAGTCAAAACTACTGTTCAGAAAGTTATGAAGAGACGTATTGTACCCAATAAAAGAATGCAAATCTGAGCGAATATTTACACACACACACACACACACTATATGTATATATATATATATACATATATATATATATATATATATATATATATATATCAAAGTTTCTCCATTTATATATTTAGCCAACATTTACTCTAATTACAAAAATATTACAACAAAGCCTGTTCAACATGACAGCTATTATTTTCAGCTACTATTTGAAATCATAAGATGGCATGTTCCACAGTTCTCTACAGTGTATCCTAGGAGGTGCTATCTTTCAGAACAGGTATAGTTCTTAGTTTATCAAAACTCACTAGATGCTTAAAGTGCACCTAAAGTAAGAAGCCAACATGGAACTCCTCCACTCAATTGGTTTCTATTTTAAGAAAATTCTGAAAAATCCCTTTACACAAGAACGAGTCATTAGTAACCCATTTCTAAATGTGTGGTCACCCTGATCCCCAGACCTTTACCCATGTGGCTAATCCATCAATTCAGATGAATTTCAGAAGATTATTTGCAAAAACATCTCACTTAAATTTTGTATAATATTCTCCTGAAATTTTACTCTCAAAAGTTTAAATAATTATACATGTGTGTTCGGCACCCCCTTGTTTCTAGAAATCAGTTATAAGAAGCATTTTTATTCTACAGTCTGTTTCGGTATGTATATTTTCACCAAATATTTAATGGTGTATATTGTAAAAATCATTAAGAAAAACCTATAAGAAATACATTTAGGTTAATTTAGACATATATTTGAGTAAGATTTCTATTTTTATTTCTATTTTAATGTTTTAAAACATACCGGATGATCGAATCTATTGTATTAACTTTAAATATTCATAATATCTGGAAAAATAACCAAAATAAAAAATAGTGTGCAGGTTTAGTATCGCTAGGGCATGGGATTATTTTAAAACAAAAAAAAGAAACTCAAAAAGAGTCAACGGAGGGAGCTGATGTACACAAGTCAAAGTAAAATAACAAACAGAATGCCTCCAAATCATTTATTACAACAGTATGTGTTCCACATGACACTACCACAGGTGATAACACACTGCAGGCAAGTCACAAATCCAGCAATGGCAGAGTGCAGCAGGTCCGGTTGTATGCGAAAAACCTCTTGGTGGATCTCATCTTTTAGGTCAGAGAGATTGGATGGATTGGATCGATACACCCGAGATTTTAAATATCCCACAACAAAAAAAGTCTGCCGAGGTGAAATCGGAGGGGGGGGGGGGGGGGGGGGGGGGGGGGGGGGGGGGGGGGGGGGGGGGGGGGGGGGGGGGGGGGGGGGGGGGGGGGGGGGGGGGGGGGGGGGGGGGACCCGAGAGAGGCCATGGAACGTGAAACGAATTGCTAATGATTTTGTCTTCCCCGACTGTCTGGATCTTGAAATCCTTGACTGAATTAGCAGTATGACTAGTTGCTTCATCTTGCATAAAAGTGACGGTTGATAGCGCATCTCTTTCACTATAGTTGGCACTACATTATCGAGCAAAAGTATTAAATAACGCTGCTCGTTCATCGTATTCGTTTCTCTCAATTTACTGGGCACTTCGTTTCAAAGAAAAAGGGTTGTAAGATGAACGAACCTGTAAATCCACACCACACTGTAACTTTTGGGGAATGTAATATTTTCTGCTTGTATTCACGTGGATTAGACGTTGCCCAGATGCAAGATTTATGGGTATTAACGTCGCCATGAAACGAAAAATGAGCTTCATCTGTCCACAAGATGTTAAAGACCCAGGCGGCACTCCGTTAGATTTTGGAGAACGCCCACCTCGCAAATGCTTCCCTCTGTACGGTATCCGCTGGTAAAAGTTGATGGCATGACTGCAGTCTGTATGGATACAGATCAAGGATTCCATGAAGAATATTGAGTACCGAGGATGGTGGTAAGCCCAACCGTCTGGCAGCGTCGCGAGCACTGCTCGTTCCTGCAGCTTCGCAATGCTTTAATTTCGGCTGCAACATGCGTCGAACGTGCTTCATTTAAGCATGGTCTTCCGGTTCTTACACAATCCTTAAACGTTTCAGTTTCCTCAGACAGCTGAACAAGCTTTATGAGGCCGACACTGTTAAAGGTCCTTTTCCACTCCTGACATTCTTCTGAATTCGAAACTTACGTAAGGCAGTGGTCGCTGATTTCTAGTTGACGTAAAATAACTTCAACAAAGCTTTATCCTTCGCACTCAGCATCATCTTTGTTCGCATACAATGTTTACAGTGGTAATTTGGTTGCGTATTTATAGGAGCGCAAGTTCTTATAACAGTCTCATTTGCATATTTCCACCGAAGTACCAGTGCCATCTGTCGGCTGTTTTTGCGTTACTGTTTTTTCTTTTAAAAAAACCCAAGCCCTAGAGATACTAACCCTGAAAAACGTTTTTTATTTTCGTTATTTTTCTGGTTATTATGAATTTTTAAAGTTTATACAGACTTTTTGATCACCCGGTATAATTTCCACATTCTGATAATATAAAAAAATTAAAAAAATCATATTTTTTACAAAATTACTATTAAATTTCATTTTGTTAAAAGCAATGAAATTTTCACAAAATTAAATACAATTTCATTATTAGTATTTTCATAAAATCTAAAATTTTAAATTATAATTTACGGATATTGAGATGAATAATAAACACTAATAAAGAAAAGGCTGTTATATTGTGAAGATATGAATGATTTAACATTGTGATTAGGAACCACACATCTTTTTCGAATCTAAGTTTTATTTAAAATGTTAATAGAGACAACGAAATATAAGAGCCTTATTTTTCTAAATGCGATACACTTGCCTTTATTAGCATCTTACCTTACAATCAGCTAATTTATTTCCCTATTAATTATTGCAGCACCATACAGGTAGAACAACAATTCTTCCGCCCATGGGACAACACACAATTACATTTTTACTCGGAAATGGAATCCAAACGCATCGGGTGAAAGCAAAATTCACTAACCGCTTTACAATCTGGGCGGCCCAGATCAAATATAAAACCAATAATTTTATTGAACAAGAATATTGTTAAAGTAAATGGCATTAAAATTTTTCGACACATTTTAACAGAAAATTATTTGAGTTATATTCTTAATATTAATCCCAATATAGTTTGTATGGCATATTTTTAACTTTAAATTTTATTTCTTGTCCAAAGTACTTGTATAATTTACCCTCAAATTCTCTTTAATAGAACAGGAATTATAAAGCTAATTTTCTATATTCTTTCCCTATGCTGGCCGTAAGAATCTGTATGTTCATATATAATGCAAATGCTTTTATTCTATATAAATACATGCAAATCATAGGTGTAACCAGGACAAATTAGAAAAAGGAAGAAAAATTAGGTGAAGTAACATAATCACGGCAGATAAACCCTGCAAAAAAGATAAATGAAATAGTAAATAAATTATTTAATATTTCATTAGTTACTATTCATTAGTTATTATTACACAGACAATAAGTTACACGTGTGAAACTTAGTCTTTAAAAGGTAATGATTTTAGATGAAAATTGAGACTCCAGAAGGAAGGTTAATCGTGAGACACCAATTTAATGAACCCAAACGGGCAATTTTCTAAGTGGCAGATTAATATTTAGTGTACAAAGGATTAAGTAATAGCAGAATGTCAAGAACTGTGGCCACCTGCAACTTACAGAAGTTCTTATGAGTTTATATAAGATCTTGGGATTATACTTGGAAGAGGATCCAGAATGTTCTTAGTAAGCAAATAGTAAAAAGATTAATCTCCAAAAATATTACTATTGACAAATTATTAAAGTGTATCTAAGAAAAAGCAGGTGACAAACAAATGAAAGAAAGGGAGATTTAAGAGACAGATGAGAGAAAGAAAATGGAGAGAAGGAGTATGGGGCTGGAATCCTCATGGTATAAAAATAATGGATTGTTTTGTCTAGAAAATAGGATTCCGGAGATGTCCCTAGTCTAATGCCAGAGTTGCAATTTTATGAACGTGCGTGCCAGCTGTTCTGAAAATCCCGCATATGACGCACGGTTTGGTATGTATGGACGAGCACCCATCACACATCGTGTCCGTATCTGAACTTATCAAGGTATGGAGACTTTTATCCGAGTAAATCCTTAATGTATATTCTCATAGACAAAAATCATCACCGCATTTATAATACAAACAAATTTAATTACTTCGTTAATGTATATATGCCCCCTACGTAACTATAATAAAAAAACATTGTAGATGATGCGAAATGCATGTAAAATAGGAATGTAAATACAATTAATTAAAATAAATTTGTTTTAACACAAAATACTAGTCATCATTTATGGCCAGTTAATACAGAACCTAAGTTAAAAACTACAAGTAGCTCCGTGTTACGATTATATGTTGTAACCTACATGTAAATTGTAACATAGGAATACAATAGAACAAAACACAATATGTAGGTAAAGTACAATTTTTTAAAACTTTTTCCTTGATAGAATGGGAAAGAGGGATTTTTGAGAATGTTAAAACCGGAACTGTGTCAAGAATCCCGTTTCTATTCAAATATTATTAAAAACATAATATATTAGAGCTCATATACCTCAAACCGACATATTTTCCAACAAGCAATGACAATCAGATGTATACAGCGTAGTTTAGTAGGATCTAGAGATTTCTTAACCGATATGTATGCATACGCAAACATTTCATATATATATATATATATATATATATTATATATATATATATATATATATATATATATATATATATATATATTATATATATATCCACTAAATATGGTTTTAAAAAAGTCAAAGTATGTACATCAAGAATAATAACACTTCAAGGAAAAAAATTTTATTTCATAACTCCGAGATATAATCTGGTGGTTTGTGGGGGTAACTTTTTTTATAAGAAACGCTTTGTTGCAATCAAACAAGAAACAACATCCAGTAGTTTAAAGTAGAATTATTCATTTGCAACACATCGATATCTTTTCCATACATGTATAAGTACTCAAAAGGGAACTAGTTTTAAAATTGAGGAACATCACACCTGAACATACTCCTAAGTTTGCAGTATTTCGACAATACCTTGACAGGATGCTAAATATAATCTATTACTTAACAACAAATAGCAAAATAAGAAATCAACAAATATAAATAATCATGACTGTAACGGGCTGGTTTGGTAAATAGCCTCAAATATTTATCTACTACCTAATTTTTAAATTAAAGAAAAACATTTGTCAAACATGTTTATAAAAGTAATATGGTAAATGTGACTGAAAATTTTCCTTTATTTCATCTGTAATATATTTAAAAAATTCCGATACCAAATAAAACTATTTAAACATCTAACCATTAAGCTCATACAGCTTAAAACTGAAGATTCAGAAAAAAGACTGAAAAAAAAATTCCAAAAGAGGAAACAACGGCATTCAATTTAAGAAGAGATCTTGTTACGAGAATAAAATATTTATTGTCTAATTTACCGAAACTGAATTAGTACGATATTTCGTCCTCTCTAATAATGCTAACCCATTCCCATTAGGGAATCTTTTTTTCATTTATTGACTACTAAAGCTGTTAAAAAAGAGAAAAAAATGAACATCCTTCATTAACAGAAGACTTGGAATTGCAAGTTTTGCTTTAAAATAAATTACAGATGTCATTTTTGAAAATAGAAATATTTTTTAAAATATCAAGAAAAAGAATTGGAGCTTTATATGAAAGAATAAAGGAATAGAATAGAAAAGCAATTGTATTATGGGACTGTAAAAAGAGTGAATACAGTTATGGTCATTTCTATTTAAAGTTAGTAAATTTTTAGTAACTTATTTATTATTATAATTATTTTTTAACAATTTTCATCGTAATTTGAGAAAAAGAGGAAAACGGGAAGAATAAAATATTGTATGCTTACATTGTAAAACTTGGGTCAGTGTCATCTATAAAACTATTTAACCCTTTCGTGGGCCTTGGGAAGATTACTTCCCACCTACATTATCTTACAAAATACACCATTCGCAAGCACCAAACCCATTCAAATATGTTGTCTTTGCTATTATGACGATTGGGAGACTGATTTCTGCTTCAGTTTCTTCTATTTTTTGATCAATTGATTATAATTTGGACTTATGTTTTCAAAGTTTGAAAAAGTTGTGCAAGAAATAAATGGCCCACGAAAGGGTTAAATATATTAGCTTAAATGCAAGGAATATAATTTATATATTTATTTCCGAGATATGTATTGTATAATTAACTATATAATACAAATATATCCCATATTTGTAAAATTCCCCATGACTGTTAACTTCAGATCGAGAAAAAAAATAATAAAAAAGTATACTTGATTAATAAGTAAATTACAATCCTGAGCATGTTACAGATATACAAGTATTCATTATGGAAGCTTCAAATGTGTTAAAGAAATGCCATTTGATATTCTAAAGAAAAAAAACTACTGTTGAAGTTATTGAAAATAATAAGAATGAGAAGTAATTCCAATCTTTACTGAAGGGTCTTGACAGTAATGTATGCATCATATAACTACATAAACTCTGTACGAAAAGAAATTTTTCAAAAGGCTAATAAACTGCAAGAAAGTATAAAAGTTATAGCTTTAAAAAAATACAAATTGTATAAACATATAAACAGAATTTTCTCTTAATGATTAAGTTTATCTCTGAAATTCTGTATCGCATAAAATTTATTGTTTAAACTATTTAAGAAGTCGATGTACTTTAAAAAATTAATTTATCTTGTTTTTGGCCAATCTTCTTAAAACTTTAATGGTTAAGCAATATATTTATGAGAAAGTGTTTATAATATTTTAAGGCAAAATCTCAATTTTATAGTTATTAAGTATTAATTGTTTGAAATAGAGTATTATTGAAGGCATTCTATGGTCACCCATTCCAGGTATAATAGAGTATTTTTTTAAAAAGGATACATTTCTCCCCTTAAAATAAAATTTATTTGTTGGCATAAACTTTTGCTGGGAATATTAAAATATTTTAGTCAAAATATCAATTTTTCCAATATAAGTGTTTTAAATAAAATATAGAGTTTTTCTATCCATAATACATTAATTTCAACTAATATTAATTTTATAAGCTTCACAGCAAATAACAGATAAAGTTTGGAGGTATATGATGGATAACAATGCACATGGAGAGTTTGAAATACTCATAAAAGTTGATTAATTTTATTTTAAAAACTGTTTCAAAATATAATTAGTGATAACTGAATTGTATGTTTTAGTAATACTTATATTAATTATAAAGTGATGGAAAATACCCCTTAACAGTTCACTGAGATAAAAATATTAAAATTATTGACGAATATTGCCTCTCTGAACGTCTACTGCAGCCTTAAGAGTTTTTTTTCAGTGGAAATAATAAAATGCTATCTTACAGAATATTATGGAATGTTTTGTAATCCAAAATTTTTAGAACTTCTATAGAAATATATCAGAAACTTCACTAAATTAACACTAGAACAGTCGTATTTTAACTGCCTTTAGAGGTCAATTTGTCTTTCATGAGAAATCATTTAAAAGACATATCAAAGTAAATTATTTGTTAACTATATAATACAAATATATCCCATATTTGTAAAATTCCCCATGACTGTTAACTTCAGATCGAGAAAAAAAATAATAAAAAAGTATACTTGATTAATAAGTAAATTACAATCCTGAGCATGTTACAGATATACAAGTATTCATTATGGAAGCTTCAAATGTGTTAAAGAAATGCCATTTGATATTCTAAAGAAAAAAAACTACTGTTGAAGTTATTGAAAATAATAAGAATGAGAATTAATTCGAACCATTACAGAAGGCCCTTGACAGTAATGTACGCATCATAGAACTACACAAATTCTGCACGAAAAGAAATTTTTCAAAACGCTAATAAACTGAAAACAAAATTTATTGTTTAACTATTTAAGACGTCGATGCACTTTTAAAATTTAATTTATTTTGTTTTTCATCAATCTGTTTGAAATTTTAATGTCATTAGCAATATATTTATGAGAAAGTGTTTAAAATATTTTAAAGCAAAATATCAATTTTATAGTTATTACGTAGTGATTCAAATGAAGCATTATTGAAAGCGTTCCAAGTATAATAGGGTATTTTTTAAAAAGGATACATTTCTCAGCTTAGAATAAAATTTAGTTGTTGACATAAACTTTTGCTGAGAATATTGAAATGTAATAGCCAAAATATCCATTTTTCCAGTACAAGTGTTTTAAATAAAATGTAGAGTTTTGATATCCGTAATACATTAATTTCAATTTTATACACTTCATAGCAAATAACCGCTAAATTTTGGAGGTATATGATGGAGAACAATGCACATGGAGAGTTTGAAATACTCATAGAAATTGATCAATTTTATTTTAAAACTGTATCAAAATATAATTAGTGATAACTGAATTGTAAGTTTTAGTAATACTTATATTAATTATAAAGTGATGGAAAATACCCCATATTTCACAGTTCACTGAGATAAAAATATAAAAATTATTGGCGAATATTGCCTCTCTGAACGTCCACTGCAGCCTTAAAGAGTTTTGTTTTTTTCAGTGGAAATAATAAAATCCTATCTTACAGAATACTATGGAATGCTTTGTAATCCAAAAGTTTTAGAACTTCTAGAGAAATATGCTAGAAACTTCACTAAATTAACACTAGAACAGTCGTAATTTGAACTGCTTTAGGAGGTCAATTTGTCTTTCATGAGAAATCATTTAAAAGACATATCAAAGTAAATTATTAGTATGGATTTAATGATTTATGTTGAAATTACCATGTACGGTGGTTTTTTTAGGGGATTTTAAATTTTGTATATTAAATTACATTTATCCCCAGGCTTATGAATATAATTTTATTCCTAATCCTTTTACTTAAATTTTATGGCTTTGGTATAAATTTTTAATAATTTCTTTGGTACAATGTGTTACAGGAGTAAACACTACAGTTCAACTCCATATATCTCAATTCAACTAATCTCAACTTTGAAATTACATTATTTATCGTAAAATATTTTATTGCACAATATAGTTTCGATGGAGTACAGTTCATAAGAAATCAAACAAAATATACATTACAAATAACACAAATTAGCTCAGAACATATTTTAAAATAAAAAGAAATCTTTAACTATGGATTAACAATGGGTCCCAAAGTTAGATACATATTAGAAATAGAGAAAAATATATACATATTCGGCAGTGATATAACTTAGTTTCTGAAATCTCTATTATACTTTCTTATTCATTACTTCGCAATGTTGATAAACACAATTCTCCGTTTAAGTTTCTGTACTCAATCAATTGGTGAACATCTGTTGCGCATCAATTCATAGCTCTTCCGGGAACGCAAGAAAAATGTTAAATTGTGGGTACTCGAAGATTCCTTGAAAATTATCGAAACATTTTGTGTGAAAATGGTAGGGAATTTGTAAGTATCATGAACAAGCCACCTGTGAGTTTCACATTTTGTGATGTAATTTCGTAGATTCTGGTCTGCTACATCTACGTCAAATTTATTACTACAGTAGAAAACTATATGATCAGCTTCGTTACTCTGTCATCTATAAACATATTCCTACCAATATGTATATGCTCATGTATAGAGCAGTAAGGCATACCTTCTTTTTGATTTTGCGAAAAAGTCGTATATCATGAGTATTTTTTTTTCATTTTTTAGTTCAAAAGAGAAATGTCTTGGCGAAAAAGTATCAAGGGCAATATGAGGTATTCTCTTCTTCAGACGCATTGTCTCAAATATGAGGTTATGTGTAATTTTCTTTACAGAAATTTTATCTTTTAGTTTTGTAGGTGCAAAATAATTGCCTGTTGGGATATTGAATGCGAAGTCTTAATATGTTTCCCTTAATTAGATCACTACACTTTCCTTAAGTTGTAATTCAGTTGGTCACTCTTCACCCATGCCTAAAGATATATACTTAAATCAAAGCATATCTATCACATTTTCCAACCAGAAATTGAATCCTAACTGGTCCGGTTTATTTACCATGAATTGGAAAAACCTGCATCTGTTCATCAACAGCGACTTTTTTCCAGGTATAGTACAAATAACCTCCGCATCGCTATATGTCATCAAAACAAAAACTACCTAAAACGTATACGTATTTCCCCATGAAAACAAAAATGAGGCACCAGAAATCCGAAAATATACATTTACTTGAATACCTTCCACTTCTATTATGAACTTCAAAATTATCTATCTTGGTTTTCCTAGCTCAGCTTGGTTTTTCTGTAATTATGCATTTTAATAATTGACATAAAAATAATTGAATTTATCAAAAAAAAAAAACTTGAATACATTTTATTAAAAATAAAAAAATATATATCAGCTTCATTGTTCTGCTGTACTTTTAAATACATCACCAGGAAATTTAAAAACTATCAGAATCAACACTTTAGCGCAGCTAGCGTTCAAAAAGCGATACGTACGTCAAATCAATAAATTGTTTTGCCAACATACAATGAATACTAAATATTTAGGAACACTATAATAAAGAATATGGGTTGATAAATATTGTATTACATTTATTTTAAAATTATTACGAATTAACTTTTACTTATTTGTAAAGTAGTATGTCAAATATATTGAAATAAAATTTAGTTTTTTGATAACAATTATTTAATGAGCATATATCGTAGAATAAAATATGGTATAATCATACTGTGGTAGTCTCATATTTTGAAATCTTTTTTAAACACCCATATTGAGTTCCTAAATATATTTCATCCTTTCTTTTCCTCTAATCTCATGCCTCTGACCTCACTATATACTGAATACATAATGGAAACTTAGTATTTTGTTTTAGTTACTGTACTCTTTTAATATGCAGTTCAGTAAAACAGTAAGTATATGAATCCTAATATGAAATATGATGATACTGCTATTTTCCAAGTTGTGCTTATCTACGTCTTTCTCTAAACAGGAATCACAATGCGATGATAATTAATGCAAACGCAGAAATGCTGATGCAATATCCAAGTTAGCATGTATCAAAACTTAAATATTGCGTTCCGTTTATTTTCTAAATCAATCCAGAAATAGTGGTGATATTTATAGAATGAAGTAGGTTTTCTATAAGACTGTGTTGTTACCTACAGATCATTATGTATAAAATAGTATATGCATAATAATGCACATAATGTGAATATACATTTAAAATAAAGGGATTTTTTTTCTCTGTACATGAATTAATAT
Source organism: Pardosa pseudoannulata (assembly GCA_032207245.1). Taxonomy (NCBI): domain Eukaryota; kingdom Metazoa; phylum Arthropoda; class Arachnida; order Araneae; family Lycosidae; genus Pardosa; species Pardosa pseudoannulata. The sequence goes on along the minus strand of CM063503.1, from coordinate 16,915,304 downwards.
AATTTTTTAAAAGTTCTAAGAAATATTTAATTTTTTTAATGTATTGCATGCTAAAAAATTTCTAAGCAGCATGAGGAATATCATATAGGTTGCAAATATTACAACTTATGAGGTGACTCCCTATTAGGTCGTTTTCTTCAGACTTCGATGAAAAAGTAAAAGGCAGGAATAGAGTACAAAATCAATGTATTAACAGAGTTATGAACTAATACTTTTATTCTTGGACATAATTACTTTGTAATTACAGAAATTTATCATATTGGTGAATTAGATTTGCGATTTCCTCTTCGAAAAACTATTGTCATAGTAATGATTTAAACTTCCTATTCAAGCCAAAGAATTTCAAACTGTTACTTGACCAATTTACTTTGGTTACATTTGGGGAACAAACAACTCATTTAATTGTATTTTATAGAACAAAAACTTGCAAATTTATTAAGTTTTATAACGACTGCAAATACAAAAGAAGGGGAAATACTAACTTATCTTTTTTTCTAGTGGAGTACGTGGTTTCAATTACCACTGATAGCATGGGTGTTCTTAGACATTTCATCGACTTTAAGCGGTAGGTACTGGTTTCATTAGCCTGGACTTCTGGAATTGTTTCAACCTATCAATAATACTACAAAGACTGCGTTTCCATACTGTTATAGTCCGAAAGATCACTGAATGATGACCGTGCTGCTATTTTGCAACTTAATGTGTAGATTTGAATCCCATTGCAGATATGTATTTTTGTAGCAGTTCGGAATCGTCTTTAAGCAGTAGATCCTAGTCTCATTTGCCCTTATGTTGCTAAACAGTAGACCGAAGCTCGACTAAGAAATCAACGAACCAACCAATGTTGTAACCCAGTGTCAATTGGAGAAATTTAAACGGGATGTATTTGACTACCCGCTGTATAGCTTCACTTAGCACCGAGTAATTTTAATATCTTCTCTAAATTGAATAATATTGTGAAATAAAATTTTCATTCCTACCTAAACATTTATTATTCAATTTAAATATCGAATTTACGTATATACTTAAAGTTGGTAAGATTTGTAAAAACATCTTTTAAACTGTCAAAATATGTGTATTCCCTTGTGATAAGGAGATTAAACAGTATTGGTATAAAAATTGGGCATGTAAGGGGTTGTAAATAATAAAATACAACAATAATTTCTGTTTTGTTTTTAATTAAAGTAAAAAAGTAAAAAGTAAATTTACTTAAAGATAAAAGTAAAGTTACGTCGGCAATCAAAAAGTCCCCATTTATTTTATTACAAAAAAGAATTATTGTACATTTAAGAATGGTTGTAAGAAACCAACAAACATTCTTTTAAGGTAAAACGCTTTATAAGAATCTTCTATGTTACATCGAACGGAACGGGATAATACTATAACTTCTAAAACACTTTTGTATAACATTTAGACTTATGGGGTTGCATGCATCGCAGGAATAATAAAACAGCAATTTTTTTATTAATAAAGTTATTAAACTTGAATTATATAGATAGTAGTTATTTTTCACATGGCATTTACATTAGAAATAGAAGACAGGATATTTTATTATATGCACAGGATATTTTATTTTTATCAATAGAAAATATTAAGTTTGTCTATATTATCCGAAGAAGCTGAATGCTGAAAATATATAAATAGAAAAGGAGCCACTTGCCCCTAAAAAGGCTTCAATTCAATATATATAGTTTAAAACAATGTGAGTACTATATTAATTTCAATGTTAAATGGTTTAATTTCGCAACAAATTCTAAAAACAACTCTACAAGTCTTAATGTATTAAATTTTTTTGAAGCATTGTTAATACTTGAATCTTAAAAGAAATTTCCAAGTTTTATCATCGAATACAACTGAATTACTTTAATAATAATTCTTTGTTTCAATAAAGTTTTATATGTGTCGAATTAATGTTACATATTTAGATTTCTAATGACATCTCATGAACTGCTGCATCAGATGATGGCAAATAGGTAGCGTGATTAACATTTAGAATTGTTGTCTGAGTCCACAAGTTCTAATGCTTATCACTCTACTGATTTGATTGATATGGATATTTCTAATAGTTAGAGATCTGCCTAGACTGATCCCCGTGACTTAATTACATTTGATTAGCAAAATATTACTCTATTTCCTTCCCAAACAAACTAAAGAGAAGTCTAAAGAAATCTGTTTAAAAAACTTTATATTAGTTATATTATTAATATTTCTTACAGATCTCGTGAGCAGTTTGTTTAAAGAATTATCCATTCTTAATGAGTTTTCTTAAATGATTTTATGCAACTATGAATTCAAACATTATGTAAGTTTAATGAGTAAATATGGACTTTTTTTTATCGTTATCAACAATTAAATACTTCAAATCTTTATGACAAACCATTAGAATTTTTTAGTTTCTAACATTATACAATGAATTTCATCTAACTCTTATGTACGTTCTACATGTATGTTTGTAATGTAATACAGAATACTGTAGTTATGTAGATATTTTAATTTATTGTGTATTATAATTGAGAGGAATAACATGATCAATTCCTTTAATATGCATATTGAATTTGTTTGGAAAGCCACGGTTTACTGTTTTTCAATACAGTGGTAATGAGACCGGGGCATAATGCTTAAACCTGATTCCAAACTGCTGTGAACGTCCATGCCAGCACTGGGATTTGAATCCATGGAATCCGGTACCTAAGAGCAGCTCCATACCCATTCGACCAATAATTCGGCATATATCAATTAACCCATTAATAAATAGAGTATAAGAGTAGAGTTATAATAGTATTATAAGAGTCTCATTTTAGGGATAGCTACAAATAATTTGTAGAAATTTTATGTTTCTTGAAGAGGAGCATCCTTTCCAACGAAAATAGATGGCAATTATGTAAATAAACTATGCAATTTTCATTAGTCTGCTGTCATTTTTAATTTTGTTATTTCGATCGAAATTTTAGAAATTTTTGAGCCATGCACATAAATTTACTTTTCTGACAGAGTATCGATCAAAATCATGAAAAATAAATGTATCTTTTAGACAACTTCAGTTTACAGTACTCGGTTTATATGGTATACCAAAACAATTTATAAACAGGAAAATTTTCTCTTTTTTATGCAGCATCGATGGTTGTTGAAAATGTCAGTTCATAGAAATCAGAAAGGCAATTCAATACACACATGTAAATATTTCTCTTGATCGCTCAGTTATATAACCCATATTTTTCAGATGCTTTTTTAGATGTTAGGACTTTCTTAGTAGAAACAGCATTCATGCCTTGGTAGAAGTTGCGAAAACCAGGTGAAATTGTTAACAAAAATTCTTTGATTGACTGTCACATGTGACACAGGGAAGAGACAACCAATAATCTGCTCATTTCTGATAATGCCTTTCTGAGGAGAGGAAAATTTTCACGTTGAGAGTCTGCGGCCTACAAGAGACAATAGGCTCTGCTGTTACCTACAAAAATATTCCCTGGGCAATAATTACATATTACGATATAAAGATAGCATATATCCTCAAAATTCTGTGCGATAATTAACAGCTTATTCAATAAAGAGCAACACATAGCAGGTATTCATTCCTTCTTTAGTATGGAAAAGTATGGGCGGAATACAGTATAAGTTTATCCTGTTGTTGATTTAATTTAGGCGGCTGGAGAAGTTATTTTTAGAAAAATGAAGCACGAAGTCAGAGAAGCTTGAAGAAATTGAGATTCTTCTGGGAAACATTATACATACACATGCACACACACACACACACACACACACACACACATATATATATTCTTCTTGCAACCCAAAAAGAATCATGCATGATACTAATATGATAATAATTCAGTGATAAAATATTAAACTTGCACTTATTGTTTTCAGTGAACCAGATCTTCATAAAAGAGTTAAATAAAATATAATGGATAATCAAACGGATAATAGAAAAATATCATTTGTAACAATTCGTTTTAAATTTACATTGTTTTACATTGATACCTTTTGATACTCGTAATAGATTTTAAAGATTATAATGGCGTAGGAATGTATTGATTTGCTGTCAGGGGCCGATAAATTGATTTTCCTTTTCCATTTCAAGAATGTTAATACTTTTTCTTACGCGAATTAGGGATATTTTTCTACCGAAAGAAGAAATAAATAATATGGAACGAAAAACAATAGTGACATTTATAAATATATAAAAAAATGTGGTAATCGAAGTAAATTTTTAAAGAATTTACTTAAATTTCATCATTTATTTATTTATTTATAAATCATTTATGTATTTATATTTATGTATCATTTATGTATTAATTTTCTTCCTGCTGAAATTGGGGATTGATGACGAATACCAATTAATGATGTCGACCGTGGTTGTGCAGATACCCTTTCGAGTATCTGTGCTGTTGTGAAAAAGATGTTGATAGCTTTAGTTAGAATAGAAAATTCCTATTTTTAGAAATTAGCTAAAAAAAGGTACTATCAAGCAGCTTTCTACTGTTAATCAATTTGTAGATTGTAAAGAAAAGTTACTTTCCTTAGGTAAGATTTTTTTCTACGGAAATGTCACTTAGAAAAGCAGTAGCAGCTAATATATGAAGTAGGGAACAAATCTATACCCGCATTGAATAAAGAAATGTTTCAAGACTAAATACAGTTGTAAAAACTACAAATTTAAAATTAAACAACAGCTTAATTTTTTAAGTAAATAATAGTCTATAACGTCAATCGCACAATTAAATTTGATTTTGGTTTTATTTTCTATCTTCAGTAATACTTTATTGTTCGTTTTCAATTTAACAGCTTATTTCCATGTACTATTACTTAATCCTTCTCCTTTATATATATATATATATATATATATATATATATATATATATATATATATATATATATATATATATATATATATATATATATATATATATATATATATATATATATATATATATATATGTATATATGTATGTATGTATATATATATATATATATATATATATATATATGTATATATATATATATATATATGTATATATATATATATATATATATATATATATATATATATATATATATATATATATATATATATATATATATATATATATAATATATATATATATATTTATTTATATATATATATATGTGTGTATATGTATATGTATATATATATATATATATATATATATATATATATATATATATATATATATATATATATATATACATATCTGTGTGTGTGTGCGTATTTATTGGGTACTCTAAAAACAGTGACTTTTTTCAAGATGTAAAATTTTACTTTACTGTACCAAAATTTCTCAAAGAAACATTTTTTTGCTTTAAAATACTAGATATATATTAACCAACTATATTTTAGAATTACCACCTCGTCCTTCCAAAAAGGTAAAGGTAAACCTAATTTAAGTATGCAGCCTTTGTCATAACTCTCAACAAACATCAACTAGCAGTTAGGAAATCCCTAATTGCTGTTTATCTAATTGAAGTAGTGGTTTTTCTATGATATCAAACGAAATTTTTTAAGTTGTTTTGATTAATAAATTAACGGACATTATCTTTCTATGTAAAATGGATATAATTCTATGATTTTATTAAAAAGCTGATGCTTTAAAGAAGGTGAATACTTTTATCAGTAAGATCTTGACATTGTTAAGATATATGCCTCTTTAAAGAAACTTACTCTCCTTTAAATCATAAAGCACAGCCTCAGTGATTTAATCTTTAGGTTTCCATCCTCTAATACTTTAAGAGGTAATCGTATATCTAAATTAAATCTGGACTCTTCACCAAAACTTTCATTAAATATCAGCAAGTAATTAGAGAAAACCAATTTCCATATCAATGCGAAAAGTTTCTCTGAATACACTAGCCGTTTCCTAACGAAATCCAATAGTTTTTTAAATTGTGGCAATTAATATCTAGCCATGTTATTACCATCGAAACATTAAATATCATTTACGTATTAATAATTTGACGCTTTAATGAACAGTGATATTATTTTACAATATGTAAGATTTTATCTTATTGTAAAGATCACCATTTCTCGAGAGAAAATTTGCCTTTAGAACACATAGCTTAATTTTGATATACATTTGATTAGCAATTTCCTGTTTCAGCAGAGATAACCGCGAAACTAATTTATGTCTGCATTATTTATTAAATTTCTAATTAAACAATTGCTAGTAATATTCACACCAGTGCGACAAAAAAAGCTCTAAATTGAGCAGTAAGTTTTCATTATTCCAAATTATGTTGTATAATATTCTTACCAATGTTATCTCTATTTCGACAACAGGTACAAATGTTATTTCATTTATAATATATTACATTTATGCAACAGTGTAATTCAGATATTGGTCTACCATTAAAGGCCTATATTTATAAAAGAAATCTTTTTTTCGCACAAAATATGAAGCATAACTTACTTCACATATCATATTTTCCAATTGCCATCTTCTATCTTGAGAGAAATGGGGAAATGCTTGTCTAATAATACCAATATTTATTGGTAATAAAAGGTATTTAATGGATATTTTCTTACAATTATTTCAAAATTAACATTTTTAAAATCCCAATTGTGTATCTTTGTTAATTTACAGTATATTTTGAATACGGTATATTTTGAAGAGAAAACTTAATTTACAGTATATTTTGAAGAGAAACCTTAAGTTTAAGGGTATTAATATAAGAAATAAATTATTTTTAAACATTTATAATAGATGTAAAAATGTTTTCTTGGATTAGATGTAAGGTTATGTTTAAACCTATTTATTTGTCAAAAAGAAACTTCGTGATAATCGCTTTTTTTGTATATATATAAAATAATATCCGTGTGTTTGTAATATAACTCCTCCTAAAAGGCAGGACTGATTTTTATGAAATTTTGTGTATGTAATTAAGTTGATTCGAGAATGGGATAGATTCACAATTTAATCCGATAGAAAATGTTTTTTGTTAAAATCCAGAATTGCTCTCTTATTGAGATTATTATAATGCCACTTGAAATCCTTCACTGCCCACTTATTTGTGGCACAGTGTTACCGCAACGGGATTCACTACGAGAAGTTGCAGGATCAAATCCCCGTACAGGCGATGTGGGAATTTTAATTTAATCTAGTTACATTTGCTATGACTGAACGCGTGGGGGCTTGAAGTATATTTAAAATATTTTTTCCTTACATTTTCATCAAAACCATCCAATTTATAATTTATTTAAAAACATTTTGCGATTTTTGTATTTAGAGCATTAAAACAGGACAATGTCTGTCGGATCGTCTAGTATATATACACACACAATTTTCTTTACTTTAAAACATTTCATTTATAATTAACGCTGGTGACAGGGAAACGGTTTCAGAATCATATTTTACAATCCTAACTTATATATACAAATTCGTACATGAATAGTAAATTTCAATGTAAAAAAAAAGATTTAATGAAAATTAGGCATTAGGCTGTTCTGTAAATACGAACTCGAAAAATAAGTTACGCTATATGTAGTCCCCTTCTTTAGACTCTTCAATACGTATAATCCAAAACATGTTTAAATGCTCCGAAAATGTTTTCTCCAAAGGGGAAGTATACATCATATAGAGACAATCTTTTACAAGCAGAAAAAAAAACCAGTGGAATGAATGATTTTCTAAATATATACACCCTTTATGTTTCTTCTTTGAAAGTCCATTTCTTAGGTAGTACACACCTTTTAAGAAATGCCACTTTGAAGTTCAACAAGTTAAGCAATTCTACATTAATCTCTTCTTTTAATATGTAGAGAAAATAGCTCTATTTTGAGCTTCCAGTTATAGGAACTTCAGTAATGTGAAATGGTTTTAACGTTAATATTAAATGCTTCCACCAAGAATTTTCCCTTTCGGTTAAATATTCATCATCTCATCGGCTCCTCTTAAATACTTTCTCACAATACAGATAACATTAAACTTTTAATTAAATCTCTCAATAATGCACGAGGTAGGAAAGTCTTTTCTAGGTGAATAGTGTACATTAGTGTTAAATTTCAGTAAAAATACAACTAAGTGCATATTCTAAAACTGTTTAAGATGTTTGGTACCTTTAAACTGCTATAAAAGTCATTTAAATCAACCTGTTCTTCCAACTATCTCCAATTAAGAAAACACTTATTTAGGAAACTCAGTTTTTCCCAATTGTTAAGCTATATTCTTTCTGTTATAATACGACGCCAAACAGTTACCAGATTGAAGAAAAACTAGCAAAATATCAAAGTTTCGGTGATTAATATAAAGTTCTTTGATTGCGTACAATATTGCTAATTTATTTTTCACAATAGCACATAATATTTCAGTCTAAATTAATGAATATAATATATTCTTAAAATAATGAACAATGCAAAGAATATTAGAACTTTCAATAACAAAATAATTAAATTTTTTCAATTAAAAAAATTAACTCATATTTAGTTGAAATTAAAATTTTAATAAATTTTAGTACGAAAAGTCTTTATTTCAAGGGATCTTGGTGGTTTATACATGTGCAAATATCAAGAAATCTGTGATACCGAATTTTGTTTTGGAAATTAAATCTCAATATTTTAAGCTGCATTGACTTATAATTCAATTGGTTGGATTTTATGGCACAAACATCTCTTGAAATATGTTGTGTTAGTTAAAAGGAAAAATTATGTTGGCTAAAAACAATAAGACAATGTAGACTGCGTAAAAACATATTTTTATAGAAGCGAAACATAGAAAAATTATCTAACAATCAACAAATGTAAAAAAAGGAAAGACAAAAGAGCAGGATTAAAATAAACTTTTTATACGTCTAATTGAAACTCAAATTTATTTGAGACCAGTTATGAAAGTAAAAAGTAATTCAATCTGTAGATAAATATTAATGGTGTTTAGAAACTATAGAAGATAATTTTGGGATCTAAAAAGTTCATACATACAGGTATAGGACAAAATAATAGGAATACTAATTTAAAAATGAGTCCACCTTCGACCGTCCAACATTGCAGCATCGAAAGGGAAGGTATTAGTCAAGCAGTGTGATAGTTGAATGAGAAAATTCTGTTCTCAGCAAAGCGAGATTATGTCCGACCTCCCCTACGTGAAAAGAGGCATAATTGGAACTTCGCTGGAGCGTCCTTGTCCAGAACAGTCAACTTTCTGTGTGTTTCAAGAACCACTGTATCAAAGGTTATGACAGCCTACACAAACCTGGGTAAGGTGTCCTCTGCGAAGCACAACAGGGGGCTAAAATGAAGGACCGTGATATACAGGTGTTGAAGAGGAATACTCGCTAGCAATTGAAAGTCTACACTGCAAAGATTCCGTATATAAATAGTGTATAATCCCGCATATATATCTCATATCTAAATATAAACAATTTTAACCATATTTACTCATTAGACTTTTTCATTATTATGGATAGTGTAAAATAAATAGTTTTGAGAATAAAATTTCTTGTAAAGTTATACATGTAAACTACACACATAATATACATTATAACTCGGTATACAACCCGTTTATTACAAATAATGCTTTAATACATTTTCAGTGCTAAGATTCAGTTACAAAATACAATAATTTTTTTTAAAAGTAAGAAGGCATAGTTTCTTTCAAGGATCTTCATTAATAAAATAGAATTTGTTTTTATCATAATTAAACGTAAAGTTGATTTTAAAATACTTTTTTTACAAAATTTTTAAACCCTGTAGTTTTGAAATAATCATTCAGTTTTGTAATTTTATTTAGAACACTTTGAAACATCATACAAAATATACACGAAATTTAAAAAACTGAAATTAACATACCTACAAAATAAAGTTTGAAATATATACATTAGAAACTATACATTTTATCAAACTGAAAAAAAGGCCGCTTTGTTTTCTACCTAAAATTTAAATACATTTCACATTTCAATGTTAAGAAAATTTAAATAAAGATAGATTCATTATCCTATAAATTATAATATCGGGCTCGTATTATTATAGTAGATCATCATGAATTAAAACAGATAAGTAGCTTGTATTTGATATATTTTTTTATTTATAAATTTCAAGAAATATTTTGCTAAAATTCTAACATTGTATTTCTATTTTTTCCCTACATGTATATATTTTAGCCTTTATAAAACCAGTATAACTTCATTCATCAAAATGAAATAATATTTATAAACTTAGAACTTTATTAAATATTTAAGAAAATAACTACTTTTATTAAGAGCAGACTTATGTTTTGTATTGTATCATATACCCGGTGTTATAACAAATAAACTATGCCCCCTTAAAATTCGTGAGACACTTTAAATTCTCTTATATTTTATTATTTTTGTCTAAAAATATTCTTTTTATTCATAAGAATAAATGATCAATATTGTGCTCAATGAAACAATTGTTAAAAACAATTAGTAATATTTTGATATTTTAAAATTTTCTGAGTAATTTAGAAAACTTTAATGATACTTAATGAATAACGAAATGCTTTGTAATAACCAAACTCAGTAGATTGTTGTGTTTAAGTACTGTAGTCTTTATGTAATCTTTCTGCTGGAACAGTTATTTGTATCTTACCTAATGTTGCCATTTGTGTGAATCCCATTAGCTCGAAATTGGGAAAATCCCGTTTTCGCGACTGCAAAATTTAACCTTAAACTTGTTATTTTAAGCTTACTAAAATTTCAAATCTTTTATCTATTTAAATCTATTATAAAAGAAAATCAAAATTAAGCTTCTAAAAAATAATTTTTTAAAATAAAAATAATCAGATTTATACGAACATGCAAATTTAACAATTGGTTAAAATTTGGTTGAAAACAATACTGTCTTTTGGTATTTAACCACATTCACTGTGTTGTTGCCTTATCGTAAATGCACAACTCATGTAGTATTATATTCAGTCTATATCAATAGCCTTTGTAAAAAGCCAATGGTTTTCTTTTTGATGTTCCAATGACTTCTAATTTATCCAAGTTAATTAAAAATTACGAAATAATGTCAGAAACTACGACCATAATAAAATTTATAACTTTGTTATTCCTTTATAAGTATTAAACTAGTTTGGCTGAACCGCTACAGAAATGCGTTATCAGTAAATATTCTCATGGCAACCTATCCATCCCTCCCTCTGCCGAACGATAGCCGATTGGTTAGGGTGCTGGCATTCGGTACCGGAGTTCGTGGGTTCGAATCCCACTTTGGCATGGATGTTCGTAGCCGTTCGGAATCGGCTTTAAGCTGTAGGTCCCGGTCTCATTAACCCTCGTGTTGCAAAAAGTAGACCGTAGCACTCCAAACCAAACCAAACCATCCCTCCCTCTTTCCTTCAATACTTGGGAACGTTGGGAGGATGCTAGTCTTTACCACAGTCCCACAGCTGTTATGAAAGTTCGAAATTAGCATTAAGCAGTACGCACCGGTACTATTATCACACATGTTTTAAAACAGTTGATTCAAACATTTAATACAACTATTCAATCAGGTACGAGGATCTTTTTTACCATTATACGCGAACGAGATTCACGTAAGTGATGAAAATTTGTTTTAAATAGACATCTATCAGTACGTCACGTTAATATTTGTATCAAATGGGACTATCTCCATTACTCTAAGACAAATAACACAAAAAAGAAAAACTGGTATGAAATAGGTAAAATAGGTTAAAATTCTAAATAAATATTTTTGTTCTAAAAGGTTGAAGATACAGAAAATTTTTTTAGACTTTTTAATCGGTTTCTTCTAATGGGTGCAGTTAAATGGTACTAAACCCCTTAAAATAGACTTTTAAAGAGGAGTATTGCTCTTGTAAAATTATTTTATTAGTATTTCCAAACGTCATCTGAATAGGAAGGGCGCTGCTCTTCGATTCCATATTTCGTGGGTACGAATCCCCCTCCTGGCATGCAAATTCGTAGACATTCAGCTTTAATCAGTAGGTAAACTCTCATTAGTAATCGTGTAGCAAAATAGTACATCGTAGTGCTTCAAAACAACCAATAAATTATTTATTGGTATGGCAGAAATTTAAAGTACATCTTAAGTTTTCGTATCAAATACGAGTTATATACTTAAATGAAAAAAACTAGATAACAGTAAAGAAAAAAACGGTTGTCAATAATTTATGATTTATTTTATCTTAATAAAGTAACCAGGAATTATAAAAATGATTTTTTAGGACACAAGAAAATTAGATAGCTATTAAGATTTTTCTATCTGACGGAATAAGATTTAAAATTAACTCTCCTTTAATAAATACGATGCTTCTGCATAATAATAGCTACTTTTCTTCTCCTTGAGCATGAACGAATATTAATCAATCTTTCTAAATGGAGATCAAAACTGGTTTACTTTTAACATAAATTATTTTTACGTTTTTTTTTGTACACACTCTAAACCTTAAAAAATGAGAAAAAATCATTAATAGAATAAACTATAATTATGCAGCTTTTCTTTATTTTTAATGATACTTTTAAGAGAATGGGTAATATAGTCAGTCTAAAAACAAAACAAAAAAATAAGAACTAATTTTTTTAATTTGTTCATCGTGAGGATTAACGTTGAAGATGTTTGTAGACTGTTATTAGATTTATAAAAATATATCTTACACTATCGAAGGGAATAAAGTCTTTTTTTACTTTTTAAATATTATAAAACTATTTACCTAAAAAATAAACATGTTCCAAATGCTCTCCTCTCCTCTAAATTAGAAAGTAGTTTACGGTATTTTAAAATTCCAATCTAGAGGAACTTAGGTTTAAAATATTGACTGTGTAAACGTAAGAGTGTGTAAATGTAAATGAGTAGCCCAATTATTTCTCAAAATTAAAATTAAAAAATAATTATTTTTACTATTTAAGACTTTTTTTAAAGATCGATTTCGCAATATTGTTTAGAAGCACATTTTTAAATAGTACTATACACTTTTAAATTTCTTGTACTCAATACGTTCTTGCATGTTTTAAAAGTTCACAATTTCCTTTCTAGAACTGTGCATTTAAAAGAAATATAATTATATATTTTCCGTAATTATATATTTCCGTTTTATAGTTTTTAAGTCTATCTAAATATATAACTTTGTGAATTTCAATCAAAGGCACGATTTTTTTCCAAACATCTGTATTTAAAACATATGTATTGTTTGTTAAAAATTCCATAATTTTTGAGAAATTATTTGTAATTTACAAATATTATTTTTTGGGGGGTTAAACGCTCAATATATCCTTAAAATTTCACTTGACAGTCATTTTCTAATCTATTGGGTGAATAATATTTTCACATCTTCCCAAGCATGAATACAAAATAAATCTTTGTGTAAAATGGGATTTTGTGTTAAAAATAAGGTTTTATTTACAAGTAAAAAAATTAACAGTTTTATTAGGCCTTCGTCTAATACAATCAATTCATCGACAGAAATCTACAATCAAAATAATCGACAGAGTTTAAATAATATATTAAACATCTATCTTTACCCAGGCTAATACCCCTAGTTATTATTTAAATCAAGGATATCTGCTTCACAGAACATCAGTCA